>CM069133.1:33808657-34521051 GCA_035221665.1 Okamejei kenojei
CTCACCCGCTGAGTTTCTCCGGCATTTTTGTCCACCTTCGATTTTTCAGCATCTGCAGTTCCTTCTTAAACATTCATGTTATTCTCTTTATCGTATCTGTACATTGCGGTTGGCTTGTATGTAATTATGTATTGTCTTTCCGCTAATTGGTTAGCACACAACAAAAGCTTTGCACTATACCTCGGTACACGTGACAATAAACTAAGCTAAACTCAACTAAACTCAACCAGCTGGTGACAGGACGGTTCAGTAGCCTGATAAAATAGTCCGAGTGTCTCCAATGAGGTAGATAGTAGCTCACGACCGCCAATAGTTGTTGGTAGGATGGTTCAGTTGCCTGATAATAGCTGGGAATAAACTGTCCCTGAATCTGGAGGTGTGCGTTTTCACACTTCTGTACCTCGTGTCTGATGGGAAAGGGGGAGAAGAGGGAGTGGCCAGTTTGCGACTGGTCCTTGATGATGCTGCTGGCCTTGCCGAGGCAGCGTGAGGTGTAGAATGAGTCAATGGAAGGGAGGTTGGTTTGTGTGATGGTCTGGGGCTTCCTCTCTGCCCAGCAGCTCGACAGTTAACAGGAACAACAATTCCTGTGTTTACCCAGCCTGGCTCTCGGATGTCGCAAGGCAAACACTATCAGAGCAGGGGAACTCCACGCTGCGTGGGAAAGTTCGGCAGCTGTCCCGACCCAGCCGTTTAGAGATGAACAAGGAGAGAATCCTGGCTGTGTGTACAACACTTCACGTGACCGAGGGAACATTCTGTTCTGCAAACGGAAATTGTTTACAGAGTTCGATATTTCACAACGGTTTGCAAAACGAGTTTAATATCTGGCAGTGCCGTTCTTAATAGGAAATGGGAGCAGAGGTCGAGGACTCCCAGGGGGTGAGGGGTCAAGAGTGTTTAATTGTCAGATGTACCGGCAATGGAACAATGGGATGTCTACTGCATCCGCTCTTCCCGAAGTGGCCTCCTGTCCATCGGCGAGACCAAGCGTAGACTCGCCGAACGTTTCCCCGAACACTTCAAAGGTTTCAAAGGTCTGTTATTGCCACCTGGACCAATTATAGTACAGTGACATTCGAATTACCGTACAGCCCTACAAAAAAAAAAGCAACAAGACACACAACTTGGGGCCACTCCTGTTCATTATCTGCCTGCTTCCTCTTGGTAACATTTTTCGACACCATGGTATTCATTTTCATTGTTATTTAGAAAGTGAGCAAGTAAGTAATTTTTATTTATATAGCACTTTTAAATCAAATCACGTTTAAGCCAAATACCGAAACAGAGAAGTAATCAGATTGCCATACACCCATATAAACGCAAAAAAGAAAAAAGGCACAACACACTATAGAGTTTAACATGAACGTCCCCCCACAACAGAATCAACACTTTCCACTGTGAGGGAAGGCCCTAAAAAGTCCAGTCCTCCTCCTCTTAGTTCACCCAAGGCCGGATGATGGAGTTTCGGCTCGGGAGAACACTCTTCAGCGGCATTGGAATATCTGGAACGGCCGCTTCCTCCCTGGAGCCCGCGGCTCCCGATGCTGATAATACACAGCTTTGTGTGTGTCCACCAAGCCCACTTCCACTGCCCCCTTCAGTACTCTCGCTGCCTGCCTCCATGAGATACAGGTATCGATGACAAACGACTACCCAAAGCTCAACAGCAGTAAAACGGAGCTACTCCTCATTGGCTCTAAATCTACACGCTCAAAAACCAATATTGGTTCACTCCCCATTGCAGACGCCATCACACCAATCTCCACACAGGTTAAGAGCCTTGGTGTTATCTTGGACAGCACCCTTTCTTTCTCCAGTCATATAAACAATGTCTCCCGGATTGCCTTATTCCATCTACGAGACATCTCCAGACTACGACCTGCTTTAACACAACACTCCACGGAAGTTCTAGTCAAGTGCCTGTCCCACTTGGACGACCTTATCCATGAGTTCAGAAGACCCTAGAAGAGTTGAAAAAAATGTCAAGGTCGTGTTGACTCGCGGAAGTAAAAGACCTCCTACGACTATGTCTCCGATCTCCAACGACCCCCCTTGACCTCAGTCCTCCACACCTAAGACCAACTATGACCAACTACGAGTGGAAAATGATCACATGATAAAATTATGTAATGTTTGCACTTTTTTCCTCGGGCCAGTTACCGACCTACGACTACCTACGAGTAAAAAGTGTCCATTTTTTCTATGCTGACCTTTTTTTTACTCGTGGACATTTTTTATCAGGCTGGGAAAAACGCCGCAACCTACATGAGGCCACGAGCACCGCTCACGAGCATGAGGAAGAGTTACGAAGACCTCCTAGGATCTCCAACTACCTCGTGACGACCATGCTGCGAGTATGAGCCAAGGGCAAACTCGTCAGAGGTCGCCAATTAGGTCGTGAAAGTGGGACAGGGGCTTCAATGCTTTGGTCACATCACACATTGACTACTGCAACGCATTCCTGGCAGGCATCCTCAACAAACATATTTATCGACTTCAACTCACCCAGAACTCTGCAGCACGGATTATCACACGCTCAAAGTCCACTGTTCATGTCACACCCCTGCTGATTCAATTACACTGGCTCCCTGTGACACAAAGGATTCACTTTAAAATTGTATTATCAACATTAAAGCGCTTCATAACCTTTCCCCAGTTTATCTCACAGGCTTCCTTCAGACTTACACCCCCTCCCCCGCCCCCTGCGGCCTTCATCAGCAGGTCCACTGGCACTGCCACCCATCAACCTCAGCACAATGGGTGCCAGGGCCTTGTCCCACGCTGCACCTAAACTTTGGAATTCACTATCCCCTCACATCCGCATACAGGACTCCATGACAGAATTCAAAACCGCTCTCAAAACCCATCTTTTTAAACTAGCTTACTCATTTTAACTGCAACAACTGCATCTTATTTTATATCAACTTAAACTTGTTGTGCTATGCCTTGTTGCTTATTGTATGTTTTATTGTCGATTTTGTAATTACTGGTGCTTTGTTGCTTATTGTATACTTATTACTGATATTATGTGATGTAAGATGGCCTTGAGTGTCTTGAATTAAATATTGCCATTAAATAGATTTTTTATTATAACCGCATAAAAGTTAATATCAACATCCACCACAGGGGATTCCCCACATTCCTCACTGTGATGGAAGGCAATAAAGTCTAATCTTCTTCCCTCATTTTCCTCCCGCGGTCGGGGCAGTCGAACCATCCGCAGTCGGGGAGGTCTGTGCTCCCGCGGCCGGCGCTCGTCGGGGCTCGTTGAAACTCATGCGGCTTGGAGCACCCGAAGTCGGCCTCTAACCAGAGATGGCGAGCGCCATGATGCTAAATGTTCCCGATGTTGGGGGAGTCCAGAACCAGGGGCCACAGTTTAAGAATAAGGAGTAAGCCATTTAGAACGGAGATGAGGAAACACTTTTTCTCACAGAGAGTGGTGAGTCTGTGGAATTCTCTGCCTCAGAGGGAGGTGGAGGCAGGTTCTCTGGATGCTTTCAAGAGAGAACTAGATAGGGCTCTTAAAAATTGCAGAGTGAGGGGATATGGAGAGAAGGCAGGAACGGGGCACTGATTAGGGATGATCAGTTATCACATTGAATGGCGGTGCTGGCTCGAAGGGCCGAATGGCCTACTCCTGCACCTATTGTCCATTGTCTATTGTCTAAAATCCTCAGGCACCTGCGGTCGGAGCTCCCGAAGTCGGTTCCCAGCGGAGGCCTCAAGCTCCTCGATGTTAGGCCGCAATGCGGACGGAGATACAATGTGGAAAAAAATCGCATCTCCGTTGAGGTAAGGGATTAAAGCAAACCGTTTTAACAGGCCCATAAACATAATGAGGCAGATAATACATAAACATAAATCCAATAGATTAATAAACTTAATACCAGATAACCATAATAGTGCAAAGCCAAAGTACATACTGCGTAGATCATAGTTACTGAGGTTAGTGTTGTGCCGTGTTCAAGAGCCTGCTGGTTGCTGGGAACAAGCTTTTAGTTTACTTTAGAGATACAGCGTGGAAACTTCGGCCCACTGACTCTGCACTGACCAGCGATCACCCCGTACACTAGCGCCACCTCGCACACACTAGGGACAATTTACAATTTACAGAAGCCAATTATGTTACCAACGTGCACGTCTTTGGAGTGTGGGAGGAAACCGGGTCACCCGGAGAAAACCCACACGGTCACAGGGAGAACGTGCAAACTCCGAACAGACAGGCACCCGAGGTGATGATTGAAGCCAGGTCTCAGGCGCTGTAAGTCTCTCAGCTCCGGCTAATGTCAAAATCATCCTTGGCTGTGGACCTCTCGAGTGATTACGACTTTTGCTGCCCCATAGCCTCCACCAACTAATCCCTCTGCCGTGTGTCCATGTTGACCCCAAGGGTTCACATTTAGTTGTGTTCAGAGATACAGCGCGGAAACAGGCCCTTCAGCCCACCGGGTGCGCGCCGACCAGCCATCACCGTGATGCTTCATGTTCTCTAGTGAAGCAATGACACAACTTGAATGGTTTAGTGGAAAAGATCTCAAAAACCTAGGACCTTGTCCCTATCTACGTCTCATAATTTTTCTCAATCTCTTACCTTGCCATAGATGCGATTGTTTTCCGGATCGTCTCTCCAGTCGCTCTGCGGCCTAACATCATGGAGCTGGAGGCCTTGCTCGAGACTGCCTTTGAGCCCCATCGCGGGGGCATGGACTTGGCATCGGAGCCTGCGATCCCTTGCCTGGGATCTTGATTTGAGGCCGATGTCGGGAAGCTGAAGGTTTCGACCAGCCACGTCCCGGGGTCCGATCGCCTGGAGCTGAGATTCCCCCCCGATGCAGGAGCTTGATCGCCCCGGCGTGGAGGGCCCGACCGTCGGCTAAGGGAGTCAAGATCGCCCCGTCAACGGAAGGCCCGAGGCCTCCGACCGCGGGAGAACAAAGAAGGGAAGAGATTTAACTTTTTTTTGCGCCCTCCATCACAGTGAGCAATGTGGAGGAGTCACTGTGGTGAATGTGATGTTAAAATGTATTTTGTGTGTTCCGTTGATTTTTATTGGTATGACTGTGAGGCAAATCAAATTCCTCTTATGTTGCAAAACATACTTGGCTAATAAAGTAATTATGATTATGATTATAATTCTATACATTCAGGTCTCCTCTCAACCTCCAAATAATCCAAATCTGTCCAACCTCTAATGGTTTCAACTCCCTGCAGGTCACCTGGAAGTCTGAGCTACAGGGCGAGGTTGAGTAGGCTGGGACTCTATTCCTTGGAGTGCAGGAGGATGAGGGGTGATCTTATAGAGGTATATAAAATCATGAGAGGAATAGATCAGATAGATGCACAGAGTCTCTTGCCCAGAGTAGGGGAATCGAGGACCAGAGGACATAGGTTTAAGGTGAAGGGGAAAAGATTTAATAGGAATCTGAGGGGTAACATTTTCACACAAAGGGTGGTAGGTATAGCCAGAGACGCTGCCTGACCCGCTGAGTTACTCCAGCACTCTGTGAAACGTCACCTATCCATGTTCTCCACAGGTGCTGCCTGACCCGCTGAGTTACTCCAGCACTCTGTGAAACGTCACCTATCCATGTTCTCCACAGATGCTGCCTGACCCGCTTGAGTTACTCCAACATGGTGTCCTCACAATGACAATCTTGCTTGCAGCAGCATCACAGGCACAGGGACTCATACAACACACAGCTTAAATTAGACAAATATTATACTTTGCAGGCGGGGAGAAGGACAATTACAAGCTGGAACAGTGACAGAATGGCTTTGGAGTGGATTTCAACAGATCCTTAGCGATAGCAAAATAAATCAACAAAATGCCAAACAGATTTATGGGGTACTTTCATTGATGAGAATACTTGAGCAGAGTGCTTAAGTTGGGGATATTTATAACACTATCTTGCAAGCTGTGAATCATTCTGGTCTCCACACGACAGGAAGGATGTGTTTGGACTGGGCAGGATGTGGAGGGGGGAGACGATAAATGACAAGGGACGCAGAGAAACTGGAAGGAGCTTGATTAATTGATTGAAACACACAGGTTGGGAACAGGCCCTTCGGCCCACTGAGTCCATGCCGACCATCGATCACTCGTTCACACTAGCTCTATGTTATCCCGCTTTCTCATTCACTCCCTTACACACCAGGGGCAGTCGGTCTGAAGAAGGGTCCCAACCCGAAACGTGGTCTGATCATTCCGTCCACAGACCCTCCCTGAACGGCTGAGATCTTGCAGTTCCTTGTGTTCTGCGTTGCATGTTTAGTTCAGTTTAGAGATACAGCGTGGAAACAGTCCCTTCGGCCCACCGAGTCCGCACCGGCCAGTATTCCCCCGTTCACACTTGTTCTGTGTTTTTTGTTGGATCTGGTATTTTGTTGGATCACATGCTTGATCAATGGTGTTTTATCATTAATGTTTTATTATTATTACTGTTTAGTGTTTTCTGAGTCATTTGTAACTGTCACTGTATGTCATGTTGTTACTTGTGGGCGGAGCACCAAGGCAAATTCCTTGTATGTGAATACTTGGCCAATAAACTTACTTACTTTCTCATCCACTCCCTCTACGCCAGGAGGCAATTTACAGAGGGCCAATTAATTTTGAGAGGCACAGATAGGGTAGGCAAACACAACCTCTTTCTCAGTTAGAAACGTCAAAGACTAGAGGGCGTAGATTTAAGGTGAGAGGGGCAAAGTTTAAAGAAGATGTGCGGGACAAGTTTTTTTAACACAGAGGGTGGTGGGTGCCTGGAATGCGCTGCCAGGGATGGTGGAGGCAGATGCGATAGTGGTGTTTAAGAGGCTTTTGGACAGACACATGGATATGCAGGGAATGGTGGGATATGGATCATGTGCAGGCAGAGGAGATTAGTTTAACCTGGCATCATTTTGAGAATGGACCTTGTGGACCAAAGGGTCTGTTCCAGTATAAAGCATGCAGCACGTAAACAGGCCCTTCGGCCCAACTAGCCCGCGCCGACCAAGATGCCCCATCTACACTAGTCCCACCTGCCTGTGTTTGGCCCCGTATCCCTCCAAACCTGCCACTAAGTGGTGGCAGCGGTAGAGCTGCAGCCCTACGGCGCCAGAGACCGACAGAGTTTGCATGTTCTCACCATGACCTGCGTGGGTTTACTCTGGGTGCTCTGGTTTCCCTCCACACTCCAAAGACGTGCGGGTTTGCAGGTTAATCGGTGGTATCATTGTAAATTGTTCCTAGTGTGTGGGATAGTGCTAGTGTACGGGGTGACAGCTGAAACTTTTGAAACCTTTGAGTGCCGGGGTTACTTGAAGTTAGAGAAATCAATATTCTTACCAATATAGCTGCCCAAGCTTCTCAGCCAGGGAACTGAATGTGAAAGTGAGTATGGACGCAGCCCAGACCATCACACAAACCAACCAGCCTTCCATTGACTCCATCTACACCTCACGCTGCCTCGGCAAGGCCAGCAGCATCATCAAGGACCAGTCGCACCCCGGTCACTCCCTCTTCTCCCCTCTCCCATCAGGCAAGAGGTACAGAAGTGTGCAAACGCACACCTCCAGATTCAGGGACAGTTTCTTCCCAGCTGTTATCGGGCAACTGAACCATCCTACCACAACTCTTGAGCTACTGTCTACCTCATCGGAGACACCCGGCATATCTTTAATTGGTCTTTCCTGGACTTTATCTTGCACTAAATATTATTCACGTTATTCCCTTTACCATGTATCCGTACACAGTGGACGGCTCGATTGTTATCATGTTTTGGCTTTCCGCTGACTGGTCAGCACGCAACAAAAGCTTTTCACCGTACCTTGGTACACGTTATGTCAAGAGTCAAGCGTGGGTTGTCTCCGGGTGCTCCGGTTTCCTCCCAAACTCCAAAGACGTCAGGTTTGTAGGTTAATTGGTTTTGGCACAAATTGTACACTGTCCCTCGTGTGCAAGTTACCGTTATTGTATGGGTCGACATGGATCCGATGGACTGAAGGGCCAATTTCCTGACCATGGGTGTTGTCTGTATGGAGCTTGTATGTTCTCCCCATGACCCGCATGGGATTTCTCAGGGAGCTCCCGTTTCCTCCCGCACTCCAAAGACCTACAGATTTGTAGCTTAATTGGCTTTGGTAAATTGTGAATTGTTCCTAGTGTGTAGAACGGTGTTAATGCGCGGGGATTGCTGGTCGCTGCGGACTCGGCAGGCCGAAGGGCCTTTTTCGCACCGTATTCCTACCCTCCAATCCACAGGAACTGATCCTATAGACTTAGGGATCAGTTCCTGTGGATTGGAGGGTAGCTAATGTTATCCCACTTTTTAAGAAAGGCGGGAGAGAGAAAACAAGGAATTATAGAGCAGTTCGCCTGACATCGGTGGTGGGGAAGATGCTGGAGTCAATTATAAAAGATGAGATAGCCGAACATTTGGATAGCAGTAACAGGATCGGTCCGAGTCAGCATGGATTTACGAGGGGAAAATCATGCTTGACTAATCTTCTGGAATTTTTTGAAGATGTAACTAGGAAAATGGACAAGGGAGAGCCAGTGGATGTAGTGTACTTAGACTTTCAGAAAGCATTTGATAAGGTTCCACATAGGAGGTTAGTGGGCAACATTAGGGCACATGGTATTTGGGAAAGAGTGCTGACATAGATAGAGAAGTGGTTGGAAGACAGGAAGCAAAGAGTAGAGATTAACAGGTCCCTTTCAGAATGGCAGGCAGTGACTAGTGGGGAATCGCAAGGCTCGGTGCTGGGACCGCAACTATTTACAATATGCATCAATGATTTGGATGAAGGGATTCAAAGTAACATTAGCAAATTTGCGGATGACACAAAGCTGGGTGGCAGTGTGAACTGTGAGGAGGATGCTATGAGAATGCAGGGTGACTTGGACAGGTTAGGTGAGTGGGCAGATGCATGGCAGGTGAAGTTTAATGCGGATAAATGTGAGGTTATCCACTTTGGTAGCAAAAACAGGAAGGCAGATTACTATCTAAATGACGTCAAGTTGGGAAAAGGGGAGGTACAACGGGATCTGGGGATTCTTGTACATCAGTCTATGAAAGTAAGCATGCAGGTTTAGCAGGCTGTGAAGAAAGCGAATGGCATGTTGGCCTTCATAACAAGATAAATCGAATATAGGATCAAAGAGGTCCTTCTGCAGTTGTACAGAGCCCTAGTCAGACCACACCTGGGGTATTGTGTGCAGTTTTGGACCCCTAATTTGAGGAAGGACATACTTGCTATTGAGGGAGTGCAGCGTAGGTTTAGAAGGTTAATTTCCAGGATGGTGGGACTGTCATATACTGAGAGAATGGAGCAGCTGGGCTTGTACACTCTGGAGTTTAGAAGGATGAGAGGGAATCTCATTGAAACATATAAGATTGTTAAGGGTTTGGACACGCTAGGGGCAGGAAACATGTTCCCGATGTTGGGGGTGTCCAGAACCAGGGGCCACAGTTTAACAATAAGGAGTAAGCCATTTAGAACGGAGACGAGGAAACACTTTTTCTCACAGAGACTGGTGAGTCTTGGAATTCTGCCTCAGAGGGCGGTGGAGGCAGGTTCTCTGGATGCTTTCAAGAGAGAGCTAGATAGGGCTCTTAAAGATAGTGGAGTCAGGGGGTATGGGGAGAAGGCAGGAACGGGGTACTGATTGGGGATGATCAGCCATGATCACATTGAATGGCGGTGCTGGCTCGAAGGGCCGAATGGCCTACTTCTGCACCTGTTGTCTATTGTCTATTGTCTATTGTATCTCTACACTAAACTAAACTAAACTATCCTACACACTAAGGACAACTTACAAAGCCAATTCACCTACAAACCTGCACGTCTTTGGAGTGTGGGACGAAACCGAAGCAGCCGGAGAAAACCCATGCGGTCTCGGGGAGAACGTACAAACTCCGTACAGGCAGCACCCGTAGTCAGGATCGAACCCGGGTCTCTGGCGCTGTGAGGCAGTGACTCTACCGCTGCGCCACCATGACGCCGATTTAGGTTTTGGTTTACTATTGTTACGTGTACTAAGGTACCGTGAAAAGGTTTGTTTTGCAGGTTATCCAAACACAAAAGCGAAAGTATCCGATCTTGAACTCCAGGGGAACTTTGCAAATCAGCGATCAACATGCTAGGGTTTGTTTCTCGTGCCTCGAACCTCTAGGTAAGTTATGATTTCCTTTACCGGCCGTGGATCAATGGGGCCCAGCCCAGTTCTCACCGCCGGTGGGGATGATTGATTACCTGTCGAAGTCATTGTTATTGGAGCTGAGCAGATCTGCCCAGAGCTGGGAAACCATCCAACACTTACCGCATTGTGTAATCTGCAGTCCCGATATTGCTTCGGAAGAGAAGTCAAGTGGTTAGGAAAGGTTTAGAGGGATATGGGCCAAACGCAGGCAGGTGGGACAAGTGTGGATGCGGAAAGACTTTACATGATTACAATCGAGCCGCCCACAGTGTACAGATACAGGATAAAGGGAGTAACATTTAGTGCAAGATAAAGCCCAGTAATGTCCGATTAAAGATAGTCCGAGGGTCTCCAATGAGGTAGGCAGGAGGTCAGGACTGCTCTCTTGTTGGCCAAAGCCTTCTAAGGAAGTAAGGGCGTGAGGGTTTTTCTTGGTCATTGCTATTATACTGTTTAGTTTTTTTACTGTTTTTGTTTTTTTTTCCACCTTTTCTCCATTGACACAATTGTTTTTATAATGAGGTTTTCTATAACGTAAGTTTTCTTAGGAATGCAACTACCGCCTTGTAGCAGAACTACCTGAATTTCAAATTGTGTTTGTTTTAAAAAAGAGCATTGTTACATTGTCTGAAGAAGGGTCTCGACCCGAAACGTCACCTATTCCTTCGCTCTATAGATGCTGCCTCACCCGCTGAGTTTCTCCAGCGTTTTTATCTACCTTCGATTTTTCCAGCATCTGCAGTTCCTTCTTAAACATTGTTACATTATCTGGTTCTTTGTCAGTCACCTTAAAACAAAGTCCTCTGTTAAGAATGTTTTTTCTTCCTTTGTTCCTTCATTACCTTGTGTAACTGTTACCAGATCTGGAACCAACCTTTTAACCAGATTTTTCCAGTACCTTTACATACCTGAAGTTACTAGGCTCAGACATTCTAGTAAAGCTGTGCTTCCTATCCAGGCCCCCCACCTTGTTTTTTAATTTTTTAATTTTTTAATTTAATTTTATTAGAAGTAAGTACAGGAATATGACACCAAGGTGCCCAATATATATTGACATATTACATTTTATGTCCAGCTTCTTATTTTTTATTTTTTTTAATAATGAAAAAGAATAAGAGAGTATAGATAATAAAAGATAGAGAAACATGGGATATATAGTGTGTGAGAAAGAAAAAAACATGTGAAAGAAGAAAGTTGAGAAAGAAAAAGAAAAAAGAAAGAAAAAGAGCAGAAAGTAAGAGATTAAGGAGATGGTCATCTATATTCTTGACCATCCCTCACCCAATCCTGAAACAATACTGTTTAGTTTGTGAACCAGCATTTGTAGTTTAACCATATAACCATATAACAATTACAGCACGGAGACAGGCCCTCTCGGCCCTTCCAGTCCGTGCCGACCATTTGTTTTCCCCTAGTCCCATCTACCTGCACTCAGACCATACCCCTCCATTCCCTTCACGTCCATATACCTATCCACTTTACTTTTAAATGTTAAAATCGATCCTGCCTCCACCACCTCTGCTGGAAGCTCATTCCACACAGCCACCACCCTCTGAGTAAAGAAGTTCCCCCTCACGTTACTCCTAAACTTCTGTCCCTTAATTCTCATGTCATGTCCTCTTGTTTGAATCTTCCTTACCTTCAATAGGAAAAGCTTATCCATGTCAACTCTGTCTATCCCTTTCATCATTTTAAAGACCTCAATCAAGTCCCCCCTTAACCTTCTGCGCTCCAAAGAATAAAGACCTAACTTGTTCAACCTTTCTCTGTAACATAGTTGCTGGAACCCTGGCAACATTCTAGTAAATCTCCTCTGTACTCTCTCTATTTTGTTGACATCCTTCCTATAACTAGGCGACCAAAATTGTACACCATACTCCAGGAATTGGTCTTCACCAATGCCTTGTACAATTTTAACATTACTTCCCTACTCCTATATTCAATGCTCTGATTTATAAAGGCCAGCACACCAAAGGCTTTCTTTACCACCCTATCTACATGCGATTCCACCTTCAGGGAACTATGCACAGTTATTCCTAGATCCCTCTGTTCCACAGCATTCCTCAATTCCCTACCATTTACCATGTACGTCCTATTTTGATTTGTCCTGCCAAGATGTAGCACTTCACACTTATCAGCATTAAACTCCATCTGCCATCTTTCAGCCCACTTTTCCAAATGGCCCAAATCTCTCTGTAGACTTTGAGAATCTACTTCATTATCCACAACACCACCTATCTTAGTATCATCTGCATACTTACTTATCCAATTTTCCACCCCATCATCCAGATCATTGATGTACATGACAAACAACAGTGGACCCAACACAGATCCCTGAGGCACCCCACTGGTCACCGGCTTCCAACCTGACAAACAGCCATCCACCATTACTCTCTGACATCTCCCATTCAGCCACTGTTGAATCCATCTTGCTACTCCGCCATTAACACCCAAAGATTGAACCTTCTGAACCAACCTTCCATGGGGAAGTTTCTTGAGTTTAGTTTAGTTTAGATTACCAGTGATCCCCGCTCATTCGCACTCTCTAGTTGGTGATAGGACGGTCCAGTTGCCTGATAACAGCTGGGAAGAATCTGTCCCTGAATCTGGAGGGGCTGACGATGGCAGCCTCGCCAACTGTCTGTCTGTCTTTTCGTCTTTTTTTGTAATTTTTAGTGTGTTTTAAAAGTTTGTGTGAATGTTCTCTGGTGTGTTTTATGTGGAGGGGTGGGGGAGGGGGTCGGGGGAAACCTTTTCTCAATCTCTTACCGTGCTGGAGATGCGATTGTTTTCCGGATCGTATCTCCCATCACTCTGCGGCCTAACATCGTGGAGCTGGAGTCCTTGCTCGGGACTGACTTTGAGCCCCGCCATGGGGACGTGGACTTGCCATCAAAGCCAATCCCTTGCCTGGGATCGACGCTCCAACCGCGGCCTGCGGATTTCACCATCGAGGAGCTCGTAGTCTCCGGTAGAGACGGATGTCGGGAAGCTCCAACGACGCAGAAGGTTTCGACCAGCCCCAACCTGGCGACCCATCGTCCGGCGCGGGGGAGCTGACATCCCCCGATGCAGGAGCTTGATCGCCCCGATGCGGAGGGCCCGACCGCCGGTTACGGGAGCGAAGATCGTCCCATCAACGGAAGGCTTGAGTCCCCCGACCATGGGAGAAGAGAGAGGGAAGAGATTGAATTTTTTTTTCGCCTTCCATCACAGTGAGGAATATGGAGGAGTCACTGTGGTGGATGTTTATGTTAAAAGTGTATTTTGTGTGTTCCGTTGCTTTTTATTGGTATGACTATGGCAAATCAAATTCCTCGTATGTTGCAAAACATACTTGGCTAATAATGTAAGCGTGAGTACGAGTATTTTCACACTTCGGTATTCCTTGCCTGATGGAGTCTAGTTGTCAGACTCACGACTAGGTTGTATCAGGTCAGGTAAGTGGGCAAGTTGGGCCAAAGGTGGGGCGAGTGTAGATGCCCTAGTTTGCCATCGTGGGCAGGTTGGGCCGAAGGGCCTGTTTCCACGCTGTATGACTCTATGATTCTATGATTGTAAGGTTCATAGAGTCATACCGCATGGAAATAGGCACATCTCGTCCATGCCAACTAACATGCCCCATCTATACTATGCCTATATCTGACCCATATCCCTCCAAACATTTCTATCCAGGTACTTGTCCAAATAAATTCACATCAGTTTTTTGTGAAGTTGTTGCAGAATAATCTGAGAGACAGGATTTATGAGCACAGAACACAGAACAGTACAGGAACAGGCCCTTCGGCCCACGATGTCCCTGCAAACACGATGCCAAGCCCAACTCTTATCCACCTGACTATCTAAAAGCCCCTTAAACACCACTATCGTATCTGCCTCCACCACCACCCCTGGCAGCATGTTCCAGGCACCCACCACCCTCTGTGTAAAAAACTTGCCACGCACATCTCCTTTAAACTTTGCCCCTCTCACCTTAAAGCTGCGCCCTCTAGCCTTTGACTTTTCCACTCTAAGATAAAGGTTTTGTGTGTCTATCCGATCTATGCCTCTTGTCATTTTTTTTTATAGTTCTATCAGGTTCTACCTCAAATAAGACAGACAAGGAACTGCAGATGCTGATTATGAAAAAAGACGCCAATGTGCTGGAGTAACTCAGCGGGTCAGGCAGTATCTCTGGAGAACATGGATAGGTGACGTTTCACAGAGTGCTGGAGTAACTCAGCGGGTCGGGCATCATCTCTGGAGAACATGGATAGATGACATTTTGGGTGGAGGGCCCTTCTTCAATTTAGTTTAGTTTAGTTTATTGCCACGTGTACCGAGGTACAGTGAAAAGCTTTTTTATTATGTGCTATTCAGTCAGCAGAAAGACTATATATGATTACAATCGAGCTGCCCACAATGCACAGTGTATAGAGAATAACGTTTAAAATGGAGGATAAGAGGAATGACGTTTAGTGCAAGGTACAGTCTATGTGCAAGAATGTACATGATTACAATTGAGCCGTCCACAGTGTACAGATACAGGATAAATCGAATAACGTTTAGTGCAAGATAAAGTCCAGTAGAGTCCGATTAAAGGTTTCTGATGAATATTTTTATTAATTGTAAATACATATTAATAGAAAATACTTCTTACATACATTCGTAATATTATTATTAACATTTAAGACTTATTTATATTTCTATACATTTTTTTATAAGTAAGAAAAGATAGAGAAAAATAATATAGAGATAAAAAATCAAAAATAAAGAATTGAATGGAGTATTAAAAAGTTATCCATCGTTGGAGATAAATCCATGATTTGTTATACGTATTTCTTCATCTATTCCATTATTCAGGTTTCAGTCAGGCTCTCGCACCGAGCCATTTTGACCCTTTAGATATTCAATATATGGAGACCATATTCCTCTGAAAAGATCCAACCTGTCCATTAGGACGAGCCTCAATCTTTCCAGATGGAGTGTCTCCGACATTCCTGTAATCCACATTTTGATTGTTGGGGATGTAGGACCTTTCCAGAATTTTAATATTAATTTTTTCCCAATTATTAAACTATAATCAATAAAAATTATTTGATCTGTTGTTATTAATTGATCTGTTTCCAGTATTCCCAGTATTATTAACTTTGAGTCAGGAGTCAGATTCATATTAACAACATTCGAAATTATCCTAAATATTTCTATCCAAAATTTTGTAATTTTTACACAATTTGTAAATGAGTGTGTCAAGTTAGCTTCTAAGTGCTGACATTTATCACATATGGCAGATACATTTGAAAAGATGTTATGTAGTTTGGATTTTGAGTAATGTAGTCTATGTAATATTTTAAATTGTATAAGAGAGTGTCTAGCATTTAACGAACAGTGGTGTATATGTTGTAAACTTTCATCCCATACTTCTGGTCTAATAATTTGACCTAATTCGTTTTCCCATGATTGTCTATATATTTCTGTCCTTGGGACATCATTTTCCAATAGAATATTATAAATATATTATATCAATTTTTCTGTGTTCGGATGTTTATTTAGACATTCATCTAAAATTTCTGTCTTTCTATTTCTAATTTCCTGTGTGTTTGCTTTTACATAGTCTCTAATTTGTAAGTATCTAAAATAATCTTTTGAATGTAATCCATAAATTTGTTGTAATTCTTGAAATGAAAGGAAAGAATTTTCCCTGTAGAGATCTCCCATCTTATTAATTCCCTTATTTTTCCATTGTAAAAAGCCTTTATCCATCATTGAGGGTTTAAATGTAACATTATTTACAATGGTAAAGGCTAGTGGTATACATTCCAATTTTAATGTTTTCTTTATTTGTTTCCAGATAGGTATTCCACTCTCTATTATAGGGTTTTCGCTATAGGTTTTCTTACCTAAATTAATATTGGCAAATATTATCGAACTAATTTCAAAAGGCGAACAATCTTCTTTTTCCATTTTTAACCAAATTGGTTGTTTATCTGTCTCTACTAAGCAAAAATTCATATTTTTAATATTAACTGCCCAGTAATAAAACATAAAGTTTGGTAGTGCTAGACCTCCATTTATTTTTAATTTACATAAATGTTTTTTATTTATTCTATGGCTCTTATAATCCCAGATAAAGTTGGTAACTAAAGAGTCCACCTTCCTAAAGAGATTTTTAGGAAGATATATCGGAATCAATTGGAAAAGATATAGTAATTGCGGAAGAAAAATCATTTTTATTACATTAATTTTACCGAGCATTGAGATGGGTAGAGTTTTCCAATATAAAATGTTCTTATTTAATTTATTCAATAAGAGTGGGAAGTTGGATTTAAATAAAGAATCAAATATTTTTGTTACATAAATACCAAGATATTTATTTTTTTCCTTTGTTATCTTAAAAGGAAATTGTTGTAATATATGTAAGTTATTTACCATTATTGGCATGAGTTCACTTTTATTCCAATTAATACTATATCCTGAAAAAGATCCAAATTCAGTTATTAATTTCAATAAATTTTGGATACTAATTTCCGGTTTTGTAATATAAAGTAATACATCATCCGCATATAAGGAGATTTTAGTATCTCTGGTATCATACCCATATTTTTCAGGATGTGATCTCACACGTTGAGCTAATGGTTCTATTGCAAGTGCAAATAGTAGTGGGGATAAAGGGCAACCTTGTCTACAGCCTCGAGATAGATTGAATTTAGTTGATAACATTTGATTTGTTATTATTCTGACTGTTGGATTAGTGTATAATAATTTGACCCAAGTAATAAACTTCTCTCCCAATTTAAAAGTTTCCATACCCGAAAACAAGTAAGACCATTCCACCTGGTCGAAGGCTTTCTCCGCATCTAACGAGATAACTACTAGATCTTTATTAATACCTCTTTTTGAGTATATAATATTGAATAAACGTCTCAGGTTATATGAGGAATATCGTTTTGGTATCAATCCTGTTTGATCGGGATGAATTAATTCATTAATAACTGTACTTAGCCTTTGTGCTAATATTTTAGTTAATATCTTTTGATCAGTATTTAATAGCTGATTAGCTATAGCTCCAAAGAAGGTTTCTAATGAGTTAGATGGGAGGTCAGGACCGTTCTTTAGCTGTCAGACTCAGGACAAGGTGTATCAGCAGCGGCATGGGCGGAAATCGCTTTTAAAACATGAGGAGGGACACAAAGAGAGAGGGGAGAGAGAGCGGGCAGAGAGAAACAATCACCCTGCAGATGGCTTGGCTCTGACAATTCAAGAGGCCTACCCGGTAACAACACCGAGAGCAGCTCCGGGCCGCTGCGCTCCCCAACTCGAACAAACTCGACGCCTAACGGACACGCTGGCCGGATAAAATATTGTTGCGGGGCAGACGTGGCCCACGGGCCATAGTTTGGAGACCCCTGATGTACTCGTACGTACGCACATACGCACGATACAGTGATTACAGTTGGCATTGGCTCAATTGGGAAGAGTGTAGCGCTTGTTTCCTTCCGTGGCGGGTGGGAGCAATTAGGTGGGTAAGGGGGCCGGAGAATTGGCCTCAGTTACATTTCGACATACAAGAAAACATAGAAACATAGAAACATAGAAACATAGAAACATAGAAAATAGGTGCAGGAGTAGGCCATTTGGCCTTTCGGGCCTGCACCGCCATTCAATATGATCATGGCTGATCATCCAACTCAGTATCCTGTACCTGCCTTCTCTCCACACCCCCTGATCCCTTTAGCCACAAGGGCCACATCTAACTTCCTCTTAAATATAGCCAATGAACTGACCTCAACTACCTTCCGTGGCAGAGAATTCCACAGATTCACCACTCTCTGTGCGAAAAAAAAAATTCTCATCTCGGTCCTAAAAGACTTCCCCCTTATCCTTAAAATGTGATCCCTTGTGCTGGACTTCCCCAACGTGGGGAACAATCTTCCTGCATCTAGCCTGTCCAACCCCTTAAGAATTTTGTAATTCTAAATTCTAGCGAGTACAAGCCGAGTCATCGGGGGGGGGGGGGGGGGGGGGGGGGGGGGGAGATTGTCCCCCACCTCTCAAGCCATAGGGGGGGGTCGCCCCTCCCCCACCCCCCCCCTCCCCCCCCCCCCCCCCACCCCGGGGTTTCTACCCATGTCAGGGTAGGCTATTTAACGAGGTAAGAGAGAGAGAGAGAGAGAGGGACGGGCAGAGGAGGGGTTGGTGAGGTTGGGGGTCTGGGTAGATGAAAGTATGGTCTGAGGGGAAACAGCAACACAGTTCAGTTCCGTTCAGTTCAGTTTTATTTGCCATATGTAGGTTAACACAGGGTCAACGGTACAATGAGATGTGTTTGACAAGACAAGGGGTCACCTCAGCAATGATATTAAGGTAAAAAAAGATAAGATAAAAATGACATTGGCAGGTAAAAGACAATAATAAATAAAATAATTATTGGGGGGGGATGAGAAGGGGGTCTTATAGAAACATATAAAATTATATAAAGGACTGGACAATCTAGATGCAGGAAAAATGTTCCCAATGTTGGACGAGTCCAGAACCAGGGGCCACAGTCTTAGAATAAAGGGGAGGCCATTTAAGACTGAGGTGAGAAAAAACGCTTTCACCCAGAGAGTTGTGAATTTATGGAATTCCCTGCCATAGAGGGTAGTGGAGGCCAAGTCACTGGATGGATTTAAGAGTGAGTTAGATAGAGCTCTAGGGGCTAATGGATTCAAGGGATATGGGGAGAAGGCAGGCACGGGTTATTGATTGGGGACGATCACAATGAATGGCGGTGCTGGTTCGAAGGGCCGAATGGCCTCCTCCTGCACCTATTTTCTATGTATCTATGTTTCTATAATCAACATATATGATGTGTTTATGAGTTCAGAAGCCTGATGGCCGGATGATAAAAACTGTCCTTTAGTCTGGTGGTACGTGCAGCCATGCTCCTGTGTCGTTTGCCTGATGGCAACAAGGAGAACAGTCTGTGTGTTGGGTGGCTGTGGTCGTTGATGATGCTGTGTGGCTTCCGCAGAACAGTTCCCGTACCAGACTGTGATGCAGCCTGTCAGCAGACTCTCGATGGTGCAACTCTAGACGTTTGTGAGGATGCTGGCGTTCATGCCAAATGTCCTCAGTCTTAGGAAAAAGAGCCGCTGGCGGGCTTTCTTTGTTATGGTGTCCCCGTGCAGTGTCCAAGGGAGGTCCTCAGTGATGTGCACACTGAGGAACTTGAAGCTGCTGACCCTTTCAGGAGGGTGGAGTTGTAGGGTGGTGAGGAGGTTGGAATGTGGGAATAACAGGACTGAGCCTTGTTTGCACATCGAGTCCACACCTGCAGAATGCAACCAGAACTGATCGCTGAATCATAATGGTGTGTGTGTATTTACACAGTAACTTTATCACACCACAGCGCCACAATGGTCAACTTAGCCTTGAAGGGTCAGGTTTTCCTGCTCACTCAAGTTTCCAGGGACAAGAAACTGAAGATGTTGGTTGACAAAAAAAAAGAACATAGTGCTGGAGTAATACCAGGGCTTATGCTATTTAAAAAAAAATCATAAATATTTATTCAAGTATTAAAAGATTATATACAATGCAATAAAACAGAACAGAACCCACCACCATAATACAATACAAACAGATACACTAAATAAACTGCTGTACGACTATGTTACACTCCGTGTCAAGGGTGCATTTCACCCCCCGCGGTGCCCATTGGTCCCGGAAATCCCCCAGGGTGCCCGTGAACAGGGCGTAGTCCCTCTCTAACCCCACCCGGGCATGGATGTGACCCCGGAAAAGGGGCAGGCAGCCGGCTCGGGCAGAGCCCTCTTCCGCCTGGCACCGTGGCCCGTGGATGGCCAGCTTGGCCAGTCCAAGGAGCAGCCCAACATGGACATCTTTGGTCCTGCTACCCTCTCCCCTGCGCACAGGGTGTCCAAAGATGAGGATGGTGGGTGAGAAGTGCAGCCAGAAGGCAAGGTGCAGCCCCTTTAGATAATGGAAAAGGGGCTGCAGCCTCACACACTCCATGTACACGTGGAACACAGACTCTTCCAGCCCGCAAAAGTGGCGAGTCTGTGAACTGCAGGGCCAACACGGTTACCGGCACGGTGGCGCAGCAGTAGAATTGTTGCCTTCCAGTGCCGGAGACCAGGGTTCCATCCTCAAGTCAAGTCAAGTCACATTTATTTATATAGCACATTTAAAAAACAACGCTCGTATAAGAGTAGTGTACACAAGCAGGCTACATACATATATACAAATAGCCCTCGCTCAGAGGACTTCAGGAAAGGCTTAGGAGAACAGATACGTTTTTAGACTAGAGTTAAAGGAGTCGATGGAGGGGGCAGTTCTAATGGGGAGGGGGATGCTGTTCCACAGTCTAGGAGCTGCTAACCGCAAAGGTGCGGTCGCCCCTGAGCTTATGCCTAGACCGCGAGACATTCAGCAACCCCAAGTCGGCCGATCTGAGGGACCTGGAGGTGGTGTGGTGGGTGAGAAGACTTTTAATGTAGGTGGGTGCAAGCCCATTGAGGGCTTTGTAGACAAAGAGGAGGGTCTTGACATTTATTCGGAACCGCACAGGGATCCAGTGGGGAGAGGCCAGGATCGGCGTGATGTGGTCCCTTTATCGGGTGCCCGTCAGGAGTCTCGCTGCGGCGTTTTAAACCAGTTGCAGGCGGGACAGTGAAGATTGGCTGATGTCAGTGTAAAGGGAGTTGCAGTAATCTAGGCGGGAGGAGGTAAATGTATGGATGATCTTTTCGAGGTCATCAAACTGGAGGAATTGTTTTATTTTAGCTATCATCCGAAGCTGAAAGAAGCTAGCTTTTACCACGGCGGAAGCTAGTTTTTACCACGATCATGACCATGGGTGCTGTCCGTACGGGGTTTGCACGGTCTCCCCGTGACCGCGTGGGTTTCCTCCGGGTGGGAATTTCTCCCACATTCCAAAGACATGCAGTTTTGGAAGTTAATTGGTTTCAGTATAAATTGTAAATTGTCCATAGTGTGTGTAGGATAGTGTTAGTGTACAGGGATCGCTGGTTGGTGCGGACTCGGTGGGCCGAAGGGCCTGTTTCCTCGCTGAATATCTAAACTAAACAAAGGCCGGTAGGTTATTTGGCTTCTGTAAATTGTCCTTAGAGTGTAGAATAGTGCTAGTATACCAGGTGATTGCTGGGCGGTGGAACGAAAGGCCTGTTTCCATATTGTATCTCCAAAACTAAAACTAACTCAGTGGGTCAGGCAGCATCTGTGGAGAACATGGATAGGTGATGTTTCACAGAGTGCTGGAGTAACTCAGCGGGTCAGGCAGCATCTGTGGAGGACAGGGATCGGTGGCGTTTAGGGTCGGGACCCTTCTCCAGACCGATGCTGAGAACAGGGGGAGGTTTCCAGCTCCCACCACCTTCTGCTTCATCAGGATCCGAGTGTTCCCATTATGTCACCGTGTGAAGAAGTAGAGAAGAGGTTTCCCTGTAAATCCTCCCACCCACCCCTCAAAAGGCAGCAGTTTTTTTTTAGAGATATAGCATGGAAACGGTCCCTTTGGCCCATTGAGTGCACGCTGGCCATCGATCAAGCGCTCACACTAGTATTTTTAGTTTAGTTTAGTTTATTATTATTATATCATGTGCTGAGGTACCAGGGGCGGAAAACCCGGGGGGGGCAGAGGGGACACGTCCCCCCCATGTTTTGAGAGGTGGGGGACATCCCCCCCAAGTTTTTGTAAACCGGATTTTAAAATCTCCGCTTTCCGCGAGACAGTGGAGGTGGGACTGCTGATCGAGGACGCCGATTGGACGAGAGAGACGTCGGTCAGCAGGCAATGGGGGCGGGACATGATGATTAAGCGCGATGATTGGAGGAGGGAGGAGTGGGGGGGGGTGGGGACTGCGGATAGAGTGCGGTGATTGGAGGAGGGAGACGTGGCACAGACCTGTGCCTCATCCACAGCCAGGGTTGATCCCGGCCGGGTCTCCGGTGCTGTCCCGTCCCCACCCAAGTGCCCCCCCCCCCCACCACGGGTGGCCAGAGACGTCGGGAGTCAGATGCGAGCTGTACCCCCAGGCCCACAGCCAACGCAGAGAAGCAGCGCTAAACTCAGCTCAACTCTGCCAGGTTAACCTGCCTGGGCTTGCGGGAAATCTGGGCAGCGTGGAGAAGCAGCGCTGGTGGCCCGTCAGTCAGGGCTGCAGGTTAACCCGGCGAGACAAACAGAGTTGAGCTGCATTTAGCGCAGCATTGAGCCTCCGAAGCCTCGCGCATGTGTGTGTGAGTGTGCGCATGCGGCCGCCAAAAAATTGTGTGTGTCCCTGTCCCCTCCATGTTTTGATAGCGAGTTCCGCTCTTGTGAGGTACAGTGAAAAGCTTTTTGCTGCATGCTGTCTAGTCAGCGAAAGACTGTACACGATTACAAGCGAGCCATCCACAGTGTACAGGTACAGGATAAAGGGAATAACGTTTAGTGCAAGATAAAGTCCTGTAAAGGCGATTAAAGATAGTCCAAGGGTCTCCAATGAGGTAGATGGGAGGTCAGGACCGCTCTTTAGTTGGTGGTAGTTGCTTGATAACAGCTGGGAAGAAACTGTCCCTGAATCTGGAGGTGTGCGTTCGTTTTCACACTTCTGTACCTCTTGCCTGATGGGAGAGGGGGGAAGAGGGAGTGACCGGGGTGGGACTGGTCCTTGATGATGCTGCTGGCCTTGCCCAGGCAGCGTGAGGTGTAGCTGGAGTCAATGGAAGGGAGGTTGGTTTGTGTGATGATCTGGGCTGCGTCCACAACTCTCTCTGCACTTTAGTACGGTCTTGGATGGAGCTGTTCCCAAACCGTGCTGTGATGCATCCCGATAAATGCTTTCTCCGGCGCATCTGTAGATGTTGGTGAGAGTTGGGGACATGCCGAACCTCTTTTGCAATGCTTTTGTGGACCAGCATGTGCAGTTCCTTGTGTTTATTTTAGTTTAATTTATAGAAACAGTGTGGAAACAGGCCCTTTGGTCCACCGATCCCACACCGACCAGCGATTAGCGATCCCCGTACATTAGCATTCATCTACACACACCAGGGACAATTTAATAAGCCAATTAGCCTACATACCTGCGCGTGGGAGTAAACCGGAGCTCCCAGAGAGAATCCACGCAGGTCACAGGGAGAACGTACAAACTCCGTATAGACAGCACCCGTAGTCAGGATCTCTGTCGCTGTGAGGCAGCAACTCTACCCGCTGCGCCACCATGCCGCCCTTAAATACAAGGGCCGAACTTGGACTTGAACCCTGGACCCTCTGGTTAAAAGTCTGATGCTCTACCGACTGAGCAGTCCGGGTCCTGTGCCTCCATCCTTGCAACACAAACCCCATCAACCCTCTGACACAGATATTTATAACTCCGTCCGACACACGGGAGGGGGGAGGCAAGGCTATCAGGTGGAGATCACTAACAAGCTTGTTATTGCTTGGCGCAGCGTTTTGATGTGGACGGGTGGCGAGGGCTGAAGCTGAAGTCCATGTCTGAACAAGATAGCACTTGTGACCAAAAAGCAATTCCCTCTTAATCTGGCTCCTGATTAAGAGGCTTTGCTGTGACAGAGGTACAAAGCCTGCCTCACATCCAGCCCTGTGTCAGTCCCATTACTAACACTACTTATCAGCCTTAATGGCTTTATTGCTCGGCGATTTCTTCACCGGCCTTCAAGTCATGAAACTGAAGGAGTGCAGAGAAAACTCACCAGGATGTCGCCAGGACTAGAGGGCCCTCTATACCCGCCACTCTCTGAGTGACAAAGTTGCCCCTCGGATTCCTTTTTACGTCTTTCCCCTCTCACTTCAAACCTCAGGTGGTGCAGCGGCAGAGTTACTGCCTCACAGAGACCTGAGTTCCATCCCGACTACGGGTGCTGTCTGTACGGAGTTTGTACGTTCTCCCCGTGGCCTGCATGGGTTTTCTCCGGGATCTCCGGTTTCCTCCCACACTCCAAAGACGTACAGGTTTATAGGTTATAAAGAAGGAACTGCAGATGCTGGAGAATCGAGGGTACACAAAAATCTGGAGAAACTCAGCGGGTGCAGCAGCATCTAAGGAGCGAAGGAGATAGGTGACGTTTCGGGTCGAGACCCTTCTTCAGACTGGTTTATAGGTTAATTGGTTCGAGATAAATGTAAACTGTCATAAGTTCATGAGGTCATGCGATATGAGTAGAATTAGGCCATCCGGCCCATCAACTCTACTCTGCCATTCATTCATGGCTGATCTATCTCTCCCTCCTAACTCCATTCTCCTGCTTTCTCCCCATAATCTCTGACACCTGAACTAATCAAAAATCTTCCTAACTCTGCCTTAGAAAAATATCCATTGACTTGGCATGCACAGCCTTCTGTGGCAAAGAATTCCACAGGTTCACCACTCTCTGACTAAAGAGATTTCTCCTCATCTCCTCCCTAATGTGTGTAGGATAGTGCTAATGTGCATGGATCGCTGGTTGGCGTGGCCTCAGTGGGCTGAAGGGCCTGTTTCCGTGCTGTATCTCTAAACTAAACTAAACTAAACTAAACCATGTCCTTTCCTTCTTGATTCCCCTACTCAAGGTGAAATGCACGCATTCAATTTATTTCCTGCGGGCCCTCAAGTCCTTGTAAATCACCACTGCACTCTTTCCAACTTAACAACATCTTTCCTATAGCTTTCCCATAGCAGGGTGACCAAAACTGAACACAATACTCCAATTGCTTCTGGATTTCAGGACATATAAACACTCTTAACCATACCTGCCCGTGTTTGGCCCCCCCCTGTCCGTTTACCTGTCCAATGTCTTTTAAATGTCACTATAGAACCTCTTTCAACTACCTCCTCTACCAGTTCGTTCCATCGACTCACCATCCATTATGGACCTGGTGGGGCGAAGGGCCTGTTTTCTATGTGTATGACCCTATATGATCTTTTTCAATGATAGTCATAGTCATAGTGTGTGGAATCAGGCCCTTCATAAGTTCATAAGTTATACGAGCAGAATTAGCCCATATGGCCCATCAAGTCTACACTGCCATTCAATCATGGCTGATCTATTCTCCCGTCTTCTCCCCATAACCTCTGACACCTGTACTAATTAAGAATCTATCTATCTCCACCTTAAAAATATCCATTGATGGCCTTAACAGCCTTCATTGCCACAGATTCACCACTCTCTGACTAAAGAAATTCCTCCTCCTCTCCTTTCTATAGGTACGTCCATTTATTCAGAGGCTGTGGCATCTGGTCCTAGACTCTCCCACTGGTGGAAATATCCTCTCCACATCCACTCTATCCTTTGGCCCAACTTGCCCACACCGACCAACATGTCCTATCTTCACTAGTCCCGCGCCTGCGTTTGACTCTGAACCTGTTTGAGGGTTGGAGGTCTTGGTTCAGGTCAAGTGTCGTAACCCCAACCTGATGCCATCAGCCCCTTTTACTCTCTTGTTGCTCATCTCCACCTAAACCCCACCAGTCCCATAGCTCCCATTTCTCCCTCTCTTCCCATTCTTGCCAGTGACTTCAGGAAGCATGGTGGAGTATAAGCCCCAGTCAGCATCAATGGTGCTGAAGGTAGACAAAAATGCTGGAGAAACTCAGCAGGACAGGCAGCATCTATGGAGCGAGGGAAATAGGTGATGTTTCGGGTCAAAACCCTCCTTCAGACTTCAATGGTGCTGAAGTGGAAATGGTTGAGAGCTTCACGTTCCTTGGTGTTAATGTCACCAATGATCTGTTGTGGACAAACCACATTGGAGCGACAGCTAAGAAGCCACACCAACGCCTCTACTTCCTGAGTAGACTGAGGAAATTCCCCGTGTCTCCAGTGCCTCTTACAAACTTCTACAGATGCCCTGTAGAGAGCACACTGTCGGGTTGCATCGCCGTTTGGTTTGGGAACAGCTCTGTCAACGACTGCAAGAAATCGCACCGAGTTGTGGATGTAGACCCAGTCCCATCACACAGACCACACGCCCCACCAGCGACTCCATCTACACTTCACGCTGCCTTGGGAAAGCAGCCGACATAAGACTTGTCTCACCCGACTCACTTCTCCCTGCTCCCGATCGACAGAAGGTACAGAAGCTTGAAAGCGCGCACCACCAGACTCAGGAACAGCTTCTTACCCTCTGTTATCAGCTTCTGAACTGTCCTTCCATAAACTAGGGTGTCGTCTCAATCTTCCAACCTACCTCAATGTGGACCTTAAACTTTTTTTAAATCTGCACTTCCTCTATAACTATATAATGCTGTAACATTATATTCCTCCCTCTGGTAATTTTCTCTTTGCACTACCTGTTGTATTTATGCATGGCTTGAATGTTCTCATGGTTTGAGTGGATAGCAAGCTAACAAAATTTTTTCACTGTATCTTGGTACAGATGACAGAAATGAACGAACGTCTATCCCCTGGGATTGAGGGACTGTCATATGTTGATAGAACGGAGGAGCTGGGCTTGTACACTCTGGAGTTTAGAAGGGTGGTGGAGGCAGGTTCTCTGGATGCTTGCAAGAGAGAGTTACAGGCCTGCCCCACTATACAAGGTTAATTCCCGGGATGGCGGGACTGTCATGTGCTGAGAGAATGGAGCAGCTGGACTTGTACACTCTGGAGTTTAGAAAGATGAGGGGGATCTTATTGAAACATATAATATTATTAAGGGATTGGACACGCTAGAGGAAGAAAACATGTTCCCGATGTTGGGGGCACCCAGAACCAGGGGCCACAGTTTAAGAATAAGGAGTAAGCCATTTAGAACGGAGACGAGGAAACACTTTGTCTCACAGAGAGTGGTGAGTCTGTGGAATTCTCTGCCTCAGAGGGCGGTGGAGGCGGGTTCTCTGGATGCTTTCAAGAGAGAGCTAGATAGGGCTCTTAAAAATAGCGGAGTCAGGGGATATGGGGATAAGGCAGGAACGGGGTACTGATTGGGGATGATCAGCCATGATCACAGTGAATGGCGGTGCTGGCTCGAAGGGCCGAATGGCCTCCTCCTGCACCTATTGTCTATTGTCTACACTTGCTTTGAACATCACAACACAGTGTTAATTGCTAAAGGACTGATTGTGAAGATTTATCGGCTGTTTGATGTGAGAAGGCTGTTTGATGTGAGATTTGCAATATCCCGGAGAAAACCCATGACCACACGTTCACTCCCTGTGACTGCGTGGGTTTTCTCCGGGTGCTCGGGTTTCCTCCCACACTCCAAAGACGTGTGGGTTTGTAGGTTAATCGGCTTTGGGAAAGATTGTAAATTGTCCCTAGTGTGTGTAGGATAATGTTAGTGAACGGGGATTGCTGGGTCGGTCGCGGACTAGGTGGGCCGAAGGGTCTGTTTCCGCGCTGTATCTCTAAACTAAACAAAACAATTCAGAAACACTCAGAGTAAAAGGATGTAGTGTTCGGAATGAGATGAGGAGGAATTTCTTTAGTCAGAGTGCGGTGGATCCGTGGAATTCTTTGCCACAGACTGCATAGGGTAGTTTTAAGGCGGAGATTGACAGATTCTTGGTTAGTAAGTATATCAAAGGTTACGGGGAGGAGGCATGAAAATGAGGTTGAGAGGGAAAGATAGATCAGCCAATATTGAATGGTGGAGTAGACTCGATGGGCCGAATGGCCTAATTCTGCTCGAATTACATGAACTTATGAACAATTGAACATTCTCGAATGGGAGAAAGACCTAGGTTTAAAGTTACATCCAAAAGACCTCTCTGTCAAAGCAGCACTCCCTTATCGCCATAGTCTAGTTTAGTTTAGTTTAGAGATACAGCGCAGAAATAAGCCCTTCCACCGAGTCCACACCGACCAGCGATCCCCGCACACTAACACTATCCTACACACGAGGGACAATTTACATTTATACCAAGCCAATTAACCTGCAAACCCGCACGTCTTTGGGATGTGGGATGAAACCGGAACACCCGGAGAAAAGCCATGTGGTCACGGGGAGAAAGTACAAACACCGTACAGACAGCACCCGAGGTCAGGATCGAACCTGGGTTCCTGGTGCCGTAAGGCAGCAACTGTGCCACCGTGCCACTCTATAAAACAACAACTGGGATTGTTGCTTCCCGGCCGGCTGGGATTCAAGATATTAACCTTCCCTGGTTTGGTTTGGTTTAGAGATACAGCGTGGAAACCGGCCCTTCGGCCCACTGAGTCCGCGCTGACCAACGATCGCCAGAACCCGAGTTCTATGTTATCCCACCTTCATATCCTGCACACTAGGGGCAATTTACATTTTACAGAGGCCAATTAACCAGCAAACCTGCATGTCTTTGGGATTTGGGAGGAAACCGGAGCACCCGGAGAAAACCCGCAAGTCACAGGGAGAACGTGAAAACTCCCCTCAGACAGCACACATAGTCAGGATCGCACCCGGGTCTCTGGCGCTGTGAGGCAGCAGCTCTACCCGCTGCGCCACCGTGCCTTGAAAATACAAGGTGCTCTTTTCAAAATTGCACAAATCCACATTCAAGACCTCTCTTCTTCAGCAATGAAAAAGCAACAGAACCTCCACCACAAATTGGAAATGTCTTTAAATCAGGTAGTTTATTCATATAATTGGTCTACAATGTTTATAATTCATGATAATAAGAGCGACGAAGCATATATTACAAATTCAAATAAAAATACAAAGATCATGCCAGTTCCTGTCGTTAAATTTCAACTTTAACAAATACAAAGCGTTTTCCTGAAACTTATTTCTAGAAAATTCTATTTCTGAATTGACATCTGACCCCCATCCCGGACTCCCAAAACCTCTGATCCTTGACCCAAACCCTCATCCCTGATCTTTGAACCATTGTACAGGCCATCGCCCCAATACCTCTGACCCAACGAACCCCTGGATTCTGAGGTGTAGCTCTTTCACACAGAGGGTGGTGGGTGTATGGAACGAGTTGCCAGAGGAGGTAGTTGAGGCAGGTACAAGAACAGCATTTAGAAGACAGGCACAAATTGCTGGAGTAACTCAGCGGGGGGCAGGCAGCATCTCTGGTGCGAAGGAATGGGTGACGTTTTTTTCCCCCTCTGAGTTACTCCAGCATTCATTGCCCATCTTTGGTGTAAAC
This sequence comes from Okamejei kenojei, assembly GCA_035221665.1. Lineage (NCBI taxonomy): Eukaryota > Metazoa > Chordata > Chondrichthyes > Rajiformes > Rajidae > Okamejei > Okamejei kenojei. The sequence continues at coordinate 33,837,896 of CM069133.1, forward strand.
CAGCATCTGCCGTTCCTTCCTAAGCATTTAAAAGACACTGGGGCTGATACGTGGATGGGTATGGTATATCCTATTTGCTTGGACAGCCTTTCATTGCGCTTTGGCACACGTGACAATAGTGAACCAAAACCTAAAGGACAGGAAAGGTTTGGAGGGATATGGGCCAAATATGGGCAAATTGGACTAGCTTTGATGGGGCATCTTGGTTGGAATGGACGATTTGGGCCGAAGGGCCAGTTTCCGTCCTATATGACTTCATGGCTCTATATATGGATGGGAAGGATATGGGCCAAAGGTGGCCATATTGGACCAGCATAGATGGTCGTTATGGACAAGATGGGCCGCAGGGTCTGTTTCTGTTCTATACGACTCGAAGAGCATCTTTGGCAGTGTTCCAGGCGCCCACCACCCTCAGTGTAAGCAACTTGCACAAACACATAGATCTGAAATACATGACCCAACCAGTCATTGCACAAGATAGACATAGAATGCTGGAGTAACTCAGCGGGTCAGGCAGCATCTGTGGAGAACATGGATAGGTGACGTTTCACAGAGTGCTGGAGTAACTCAGCGGGTCAGGCAGCATCTGTGGAGAACACGGATAGGTGACGTTTCAGGTCGGGACCCTTCTCCACTGATTGTGGGAGTGGGGGGGAAAGCTGGCAAAGAGGGGAGGGACTGGTAGGTTGGTAGTTTGGGGGGTTTATTTGATCGACAGATGGGTGGTACAGAGATGCAAAGACAGAAGGTGTGAGACCAAAAGATTGGCGAGTTGCGAATTGTGAAGCCAGAGGAAGGAATGAAGGTGGGAAGGGGAGGGGGGAGATATGTACAGGTTCAGGTGGGGCACAGGAGAGGGTGGGGGGGGGGGGGGTAAGTGAAGATGAGGGGGTGGGGAAATGGTCTGGTGGATGAAAGGGGGGGGGGTAGAGATGTTATCCAAACAAGAGGAGAAGGGTGGACGGAAATGCATTCACATTGGTGTGGGATTGTTTGAAAGAGCTTCTCACAGCGTAGTGAAGATGAAAGACGGCGCAGACTATGCAAAGTCCTGGCGGGAACCATGAAACTTCCTTGCACTCTCACTTCACCCCGCGTCACGCTGGCTTTTATTGTCTGCTGGGAAGAAAGATCAAAACGGCACATGTTAGAAGGGGAGGCAATCACACAGTCACAGAGACACAGAGACACAGCATTACGAATTTGATTTTATTATATATTGATAACTTTTATTAAGCCACTCTTGATATTTGGTCACCCAGTATGGAGGGGGTAGGGAGGGGGTAGGAAGGGCGGGGGGGGGGTCTCTCTGTCAGTTTGCTCCTGGGCCTGGCCAAGATGACCATTCGCGGGTCCAGGAAGCGGGCAGTCGAGGGTTCTGGCCGAGTCGACTGCCTGCCCCTCATCCGGGCCTACATCCGTGCCCGCGTGTCCCTGGAGAGGGAACACGCGGGGACTCTGGAGGCCTTCCATGAACGCTGGTCACCGCGGGGATTGAGTGCATTGTTGATAAAGTTGACAACATTTTAATCTGATAACTGTTTGATTGTGATTCTGTTACTACTCTGTATTTGTGTTTAATTGAACAAAAACATTTTGGATTATTAAAAAAATGGTGTCAGACACAGGGTGAAGCTCCCTCTGCATTGAAACGTAGGTGCAGGAGTAGGCCATTCAGGCCCTTCGAGCCAGCACCACCATTCAATATGATCATGGCTGATCATCCAAAATCACTACCCTGTTCCTGCTTTTGCTCCCATATCCCTTGATTCCTTTAGCCCTAAGAGCTAAATCTAACTCTCTCTTGAAAACATCCAGAGAATTGGCCTCCGTTGCCTTCTGTGGCAGAGAATTTCACGGATTCACAACTCTCTGGGGGAAAATGTTTTTCCTCATCTCAGTCCTAAATGGCCTACCCCTTGTTCTTAAACTTAACGGTGTCCCGCCCCCCCAGTTATTGATGGGACATCACTTACTTGGATCCGTTGATCTTGTCAGACCACCTCATCAACCTCTTTACCCAGCGGGCATCTTGTGGAGCACACAGCTTCCTGTTTTTCACCGTGATGAAGCTACAGGAGAGGAACGTTGCTGGTCAGCGCGCTCGATGGTGACTCCTGACAGACCATGTACCCTGTCCTGACCCCCACCCCCCCCCCCCACCCACACCCCTACTACCCTGTCCCCCCCATCCCCACCCCTCCCCTCCCCCACTAACCTGCCCTGCCCCCACCCCCACCCCTCCCCACCCCCACTACCCTGTCCTCCCTCATCCCCACCCCTCCCTTCCCTCTCCCCACCCCCACTACCCTGCCCCCCCCACCCCCTCCCCCACTTCCCTCCCCCAGTATTCTGCCATCCAAAACCAGTCCCCACCCCTCCCCACTCCCCTCCCCTCTCCTACTACCCTGCCCTCCCCTCCTGTCCTTCTCCCCTCTCCCACTCCCCTGCTCTACCCTCTTTTCCTGTCCCCTCCTCCTCCCATCCCCTGCCCTGCCCCCATCCCCACCCCTTCCCCACTCCTCTCTCCCTGTCCCCTCTCCTCCCCCCAAGTGTGGTCCATGGTCCGAAGAGACCGCATCCCTAGCCCTCCCCAATCGACTCCCCCCCTGTCTCCTCCCCTCCCCTTCCCACCTTCCCTCCTCCCAGGTGTAGGGAGGGGGGGGGGGGGGAAGGGAGGACGGGAAGGGGGGGAGAAGAGCAGGGGACAGGGGGAGGTGATGCGGAATAGAAGGGGAAGGGGGGGGGGGGAGAGGAGAGGGGAGGGGGGGGGAATGGGATGGAAGCTACCTGAGATGGGGAGGGATGGGAAATAGAGGAGCGGGGAGGGGCTGTGATTATGGGAGGGGAGGGAGGGGATGGGAGTGCTGGAGAGGGGAGCGGAGGGTAGGAGAGGGAGGGGAGGAGCGGAGAGGGGGAGGAGAGGAGAGGAGGAGAGTAAAGAGGGGGGAGGAGAGGGTGGAGGAGTGGAGAGGAGAAGGGAGGAGAGGGAGGGGAGGAGAGAGAGTTGGAGGGAGGGAGGGGAGGGGATGGAGAGGAGAGGGGAGGAGAGGGAGGGAGTGGAGAGCAGGGGGAGGAGGAGTGGGGAGGGGAGAGTAGGGGAAGGATGGGGGAGGAGGGGAGGAGAGAGTGGGAGGGAGAGAGAGGGGAGTGGAGGGAGAGGGAGGGGGGAGGGAGGAGTGGAGGGGAGAGAGGACAGTGGAGGAGGGGAGTGAGAGATGGGAGGGAGGGGGGGAAGGGGCGGAGGGGAGAGGGAGGGAGGGGGATGGAGGGGAGGGAGGGAGGGAGGGGAGCGGGAGAGGCGGAGGGCAGGATGGGGGAGTGGGGATGAGGGAGGTGGATGGAGCTCTCTCTACTTACACAACGGCTTGGATGCGGCAGCCACTGCTGCTGTCCTGCACCTTGTAAGCGGCCACGATATGTCTGGGGATAACCTTGCGGCTCACCTCCAGGCAGCAGTCCACAGCTCCATCATCACGCCAACGCCCTGTCGTAGCGAGAGGGAGAGCAACATTAGAGGCTGACGGAGCTGAAGGGAGGACATGTGCTAGGGTGGCTCCTACCCGTCTTTCCTTCCCTTGTCCCTCTTCTTCCCCTCTTCTCCCTCCCTCCCTTTACTGTCACCCTTTCCTCCATTATTCCCTGCCTCTTTCCCTCCTTTCTTTCATCGCCTTTCCTCATTCCACCACGCCTGTCTTTCCTTCCTCTTTCTCCTCCCCATCCCCCTCTCTCCCCCTCCCTCCCCCTCCCCCTTTCCCTCACTCCCCTCTCTCCCTCCCCCTCTTCCCTACCCCTCTTCTCCCCCCTCCCTCCACTCCCTCTCTCTCCCACACTCCCACTCTCTCCCTTCCCCCCCTTTCCCTCCACTCCCCTCTCTTCCCCTCTCCCCTCCCCCTCTCTCCTCCTCTTGTCCCCCTATCCCTCTCCCATACCTCCCTCTCTCTCCCCCCTAACTCTCCCTCTCCCTCACTCTCCCTCCCTCCCTCCCCTCCCCCTTACCCCCCTCTCCCTCCCTCCCTCCCTCCCCTCCTCTCCCTCACTCCCACTCCCCCCTGCCTACCTCCTCCTCCGCCTCGCCCCCTCCCCTCACTCCCCCTCACCCCTACCTCCCCCTCCCTGCTCGCCTCTACCCTCCCCTCCCTCTTTGCAAACACCCGGCAGAACATTTAAATGTATTGTCGATTCCCAAAGTTCTTAAATTGAGTCTGAAGCACACTGTAAATTGTCACACATCGAGCTGTTGTTCCACAAATGTACCTGACATCTGCATATACAGTATCTGTGGATGTATCTACAGGTGTATCTGTGGAGCTGGGTGTTTTAACTAATTTTTGTGTTTTTATTTTACAATTAGAGAAACAAAAATTAAACGAAACTGAACTGGACGTTCTCATGGAGAACTACTCATGGAGGTTGCAGGAGAGTTAACTAGTCCACCCCTCCCCCCTCAGCCCCCTCCCCTCCAATTCCATGCCTCTGATTGAACAGAACTTCATAGCAGAGACCATGTCACGCAGCAGAGACACAGGCCCTTCGGCCCATCGCCCCCATGCCGGCCATCAAGCACCCGTCCGTGTGCATGCCGTTTAATTCTCCCGTCAACTACGGTATTCTATCACTCACCTTCACCCACTTGGGGACAATGTACAGTGGCCATGTTGTCCACTGCTCTACAGGGCAGAGGTGGAAACCGGAACACCCGGAGCAAACCCACACAGTCACAGTTGCAACATACAAACTCCTCAAAGCCAGGCGGCATCTCTAGATACATGGATACGTGACAGTTCAGGTTGGGATCTTTCATTAGAATGATGAACTATCCATGTTCTCCACAGATGCTGCCTGACCCGCTGAGTTACTCCAGCACTCTGTGAAACGTCACCTATCCATGTTCTCCACAGATGCTGCCTGACCCGCTGAGTTACTCCAGCACTGACATAACTTTGAACGTTAATATGGAGGCAATGTTCCAACCCTGATCTGCTAAGTCAGAGGAGGAGATAGTTTTATTTAGTTTAGTTTAGTTTAGAGATACAGCGCAGAAACAGGCCCTTCGGCCCATTGTGTCCGTGCCGACCAGCGATCGCTTGCTGCACCAGCACTATTCTACACACTAGGGACAATTTTTACCGTAGCCAATTAATCTACAAACATGTACGTCTCTGGAGCGTGGGAGGAAACCGGTGCGCCCGGGGAAAACCCACGCAGGTCACGGGGAGAACTTGCAAACTCCGTACAGACAGCAGGAGCAGTCAGGATCAAACGCGGGTCCCTGGCGCTGTGAGGCAGCAACTCTACCACTGCTCCGCCGTGCCGCCCCTCTCAGTTTACACCTGCATCCTCAGGTCAAACTCTTGATTGAAATTCCCTAGTGATTTTATACACCTCTATTAGATCAGCCCTCAGCTTCCTGCGCTCCAAGGAACAGAATCCTATCCTGCACAACCTCTCCCTTCGGCTCAGGCCCCTTGAGTCCAGCCAACACCCTGGTAAATCATGTCTGCACCCCCGCTTCCACTTCGGCTGGACCCCTCAGTTTCCCCAGTAGCTGGCCCACTGAAGGACAGCGCCTTACCTTGGCTGAGGTGAAGGAGTGCGGTGCAGAGCAGGACGGCGTATTGGATGTGGAGTGTCATGCTGGCAGAGTTGAGTGGATGGCTGTGGAGGTCAGCACTGTGGTGGTCTGCACTCAGTTCTGGCTCCTGTTCAGTCTCGTTCCCTGGTGATCAGCGCTGAAGCTCTCTGCTCACACACAGGGCTGCTGCCTCTATATATACATCTGCAGAGTCCCCGCCACATCAACCCAGAATATTAACCCTTCGCTAACAGGGCAGGAATACGCCCACAGCTCTTTAACTCCTGGCTGCCGATCAAAGCAGATGCATAGAGGGAAGGCGGGGCTCTGTTGGTTTGCAGTCGGGAAATGTGGCTACTGTGCCAGATGCAAACTGTGCCAGATGATCACTCTGGCTCAGTGTGTGTGGGAGCAGGTTTGTAACATGCCACTCAGAGTGAAGAATGTTCTCCCCGTGATCTCGTGGGTTTCCTCCGGGTGCTCTGGTTTCCTCCCACATCTCAAAGACGTGCAGGTTTATGGGTTAATTAACTTCTGTAAATTGTAAATTGCCCCCTAGTGTACGGGGGGAGGATCGCTGGTCGGCGCGGACTCGGTGGGCCGAAGGGCCTGTTTCCGCGCTGTATCCCCGAACTAAACTAAAACAGTACAGCACTGCAACAGGCCCTTCAGCCCGCAATGTCCCTGCCGAACATGATGCCAAGGCCATCTTATCTGCCTGCACGTGATCCATAATCCCTCCATTCCCTGCATATCCATGCGCTTTTCTAAAAGCCTGGGGCTGGGCTGGGCCGGGCGTTGCTCCAAGAGGCCGGGCATGTGGACCGGACGCGGCCTACAGCGGTGTAGCAGCGGTGGTGGACACCATGGTGATGCTTGGCCAGGCCCACCATGCAACGTTGCCATGGCAACGGGCCTTCATGGTCAGGTCAAGAACCCTGCACTTACAACAACTGGGACTTGAAAATGGTGCCAAACTGGCGACTCTGTACACACTCTCAGTGCACTACTGAGTTTGATTTTAATGTAGGGATACAGCACGGAAACAGGCCCTTTGGCCCACTGAGTCCGCACCGACCAGTGATCCCCGCACACTAGCGCTATCCTACACACACTGAGGACAATTTATAATCTCTATCAAAGCCACTTAGCCTACAAACCCATATGTCTTCAGGATGCGTGAGGAAACCGGAGCACCTGGAGAAAACCCACGCACTCACGGGGAGAACGTACAAACTGCGTACAGACAGCACCCGTAGTCAGGATGGAACCCGGGTCTCTGGCGCTGTAAGGCAGACTACTGCAATACACATGCTATATCTGAGATGCTTATCTAAGTTGTATTTGTGCTTAGGTACAGTAATACCTGTACTGAAAAATGAATTACCCTGTACCTCGGATTAGTTCAGTTTCGTTTATTGAAGCTTTTGTTGCGTGCTATCCAGTCAGCGGAAAGATTATACGTGATTACAATTGAGCCATTTACAGTGTACTGATACAGAATGAGGGAATAACGTTTAGTGCAAGGTAAAGCCAGCAATGTCCGATCAAGGATAGAGATTTAAGTGTGTGGAGCGATTGTAATTCGCGATTGTCGATTTGCTAGCGAGCAGATAGTCGCCTGAGTTGGATGCCATCTTGGACGCATAGGTACATGTGAAAATAAAGACCCCATGAAAACGACTGGCCTGTCCTTACTATCATTACTAACGCTATGAGGGTCAGTAGGATACTGGCTCTTTAAGACACGGAATTCCGATCTTGATAGCAGAAATTAGGGCTGAGATTGCAGGGGAATTCTTTCTTCAAGGGTCGGTGCTGATCTCAGCTGAATGGAGCCACAAGGAACTGCAGGCGCTGGTATCTGGAATAACAAACAAAGTGCTGGAGGAACTCAGCGGGTCAGGCAGCATCCGTGGAGGGAGTGGACGGAAGACACTTCAAATGACCACCATGTTCAGGAACAGCTTCTTCCCAACGACCATCAGGCTCTTGAACACGGCACAAAAGACTAACCTCAACTTTAGACTTTAGGGATAGAGAGAAACAGGCCCTTCGGCCCACCGATCCAGCGATCACCCCGTAAAATAGCACTATCCTACACACAGTTTTTACAGAAGACTATTAACCTACAAGCCTGTATGCCTTTGGAGTGTGGGAGGTAACTGGAGCACCTGGAGGAAACCCACGCGGTCAGAGGGAGAACATACAAACACAATACAGACAGCACCTGTAGTCAGGATTGAACCCGGATCTCTGGCGCTGTGACCGTACCTCTGCGCCACAGTGCTGCCCAACTAGAAACTTTGATGGACTGTCTATGGTTGTTGTTATTAATTTATTGAAATTTTAATATTCTCTGTATGTATCGTGTTTACAGGCCTGTGTTAAGCTGCTGCAAGTACGAATTATATGGTTCCGCTGTTGGTACATATGACAATAAAACACTCTTGACACAGGACGGCACAGTGGTGTAGCTGGTAGAGGCGCAGTCTCACTGCACCAGAGACCCGGGTTCCATCCTGACCTCGGGTGCTGTCCATGTGGAGTTTGCACGTTCTCCCTGTGACACGCGCGGCTTTCCATCGGCTGCTCCGGCTTCCTCCCACATCCCACAGACATGCGGGTGGGTGGATTAATTGGCCCCCTGTGTGTTGTGCGTAGGGAGTGGGTGAGAAGGTGGGATAACATTGAACCAGTGTGAACGTGTGATGGATGGTGGGCGTGGGCTCGGTGGGCCAAATGCCTTGCTTCCATGCTGTATCTCTGAACTACTCCAAACCCTCTACCTGGGGTAAATTATAATTCTTTTAACACAGAAACCCAAGATGGTGCCCAAGCCTGCCGACCCTCTGCGTGCTGGCCCAGAAGTGGATCTACAATCATTCATTACAGTTGCTCCACGCATTTAAAACATTTCTTACACTAACTATGCTCCTTTCAATCTCTTCTCATATCTTTCAATTCGATCTGACTTTACAGATTAGAGAGTGGTTTTAAACTACTATCTACCTCATTGGAGATCCTCTCCCTTCTTACCTGGCCATTCTCTCTTCTCCCATCACACAGACCAGCCTCCCTTCCACTGACTCCATCTACACTTCACGCTGCCTCGGCAAGGCCAGCAGCATCATCAAGGACCAGTCGCACCCTGGCCACTTCCTCTTCTCCCCTCTCCCATCAGGCAAGAGGTGCAGAAGTGTGAAACCACACACCTCCTGATTCATGGACAGTTTCTTCCCAGCTGTTATCAGGCAACTGAACCATCCTCTCACCAACTAGAGAGCGGTCCTGACCTCCCATTACCTCATTGGAGACTCTCAGACTATCTTTAATCGGACTTTACTGGACTTTATCTTGCACTAAATGTTATTTCCTTTATCCTGTATCTGTACACTGTGGACGGCTGGATTGTAATCATGTACGGTACAGTCTCTCCTCTGACTGGATAGCAAACAACAAAAAAAGCTTTTCACTGTACCAATAGACAATAGACAATAGGTGGAGGAGCAGGCCATTTGACCCTCCGAGCCAGTACCGCCATTCAATGTGATCATGGCTGATCATCCCCAATCAGTACCCTGTTCCTGCCTTCTCCCCATATCCCCTGACTCCGCTATCACCAACTTGAGAGCGGTCCTGACCTCCGATCTACCTCATTGGAGACCCTTACGGGTCAGATCAGATGCTTCCTGATCTGCTGGGTCTTTCCCAAATTGTCTATGTGAAATACAGTGTGTTTAGTATATTGATTCGCATTTACACTTTGCTCTCACAGGTGGCTTTGTGATATAATACAATAAACTGCAGCTGATAGGATACATTAAGGATTGTAAAGACACATACCAAGATCAAATCTTGGCTGCTGGAGGTGTTGGGAAATCTTGCAATCATTTAGATTAGTTTAGTTTAGTTTCTGGGTGGTTAGAGCACAAAATGAGGCCGTTCGACCCATCCCAATTTACCAATTTTCTTTTTTGCACACTCTGACACGCTCATGCACGCTACGATTTCCCCGGATCCAACGTCCTTTCCAAATGAAGCGGCCCTAGCCTCTCAGATCGATCCTGTTAACTAGTCACGAGAACTACTCTCGTAAATCTCATCTGAAGCCTCTTGAATGCCTCCACACTCTTTCTACAAGTGGGGAAATTCCCTGTAGGAAGAGGGAGCGGGAAACCGGGAAAGCTGGAAGGAGGAGGAAGTGTCTTTCCAAGAACTGGTGTTGGTAAACCAACTGGTTTTACCAACGAGTAAACCCTCGTTATAATGGACCCTGGGTGGGGAATGGTGTCCTTTATTGCCGAGTGTCCACTATAACCAAGTAAGGGATTACTGTGTAATAGAGTATCATTGTATAATATTGTGTCTATCTTCGATTTAAACCGGCACCTGCAGTTCTGTTCCACACATTATTGTGTAAGTAGCTGCAACAAAGAAGATGCTGGGTAATGCACAAAAGGACACAGAGTGCTGGAGTAACTCAGCGGGTCAGGCAGCATCTGTGGAGAACATGGATAGGTGACGTTTCACAGAGTGCTGGAGTAACTCAGCGGGTCAGGCAGCATCTGTGGAGAACATGGATATGTGACGTTTCACAGAGTGCTGGAGTGACTCAACGTGCCAGGCAGCATCTCCGGTGAGCATCCATATTCATAGGTGATGTTTCGGGTCGAGACCCTTCATCAGACTCTCGGTCCAGAACTGGGCGTGGAATACGGGTGAGTTAACGGTACCGGGCCGGCGTAGAGGCGATGACCGGTGGAGTCAATGGTCGTGGTCTGCGGAGTTGCCGTCAAAATCTGTTGATTCTTGCCCAGCCCAGACCATCACACAAACCAGGCTCCCTTCCATCGACTCCATCTACACCTCACGCTGCCTCGACAAGGCCAGCAGCATCATCAAGGACGATTCGCACCCGGGTCACTCCCTCTTCTCCCCCCTCCCATCAGGCAAGAGGTACAGAAGTGTGAAAACGAACGCACACCTCCAGATTCAGGGGCAGTTTCTTCCCACCTGTTATCAGGCAATTGAACCATCCTCTCACCAACTAGAGAGTGGTCCTGGCAAACCCATCTTCCTCATTGAGACCCTCGGACTATCTTTAATCGGACGACACTGTACTTTATCTTGCACTAAATGTTATTTATTTTATCCTGCATTTGCACACTGTGGATGGCTCAATAATAATCATATGTAGTCTTTGATAGCACGCACCAAACAATGCCTTTCACTGTACCCCAGTACACATGACAATAAACTCAACTAAATGAATCCCCTTTATCTTGTATCTGTGCACTGTGGACAGCTTGAATGTAATCATGTATTGTCTTTCCACAGATGGTAGCTCACAACAAAAGCTCTTCACTGTGCCTCGGTACACGTGACAATAAACTTAATATAAATGTGCACACTGGCACACAAACACATATATGCATACAGACACACATACATGTGAGAGGAAGAGAGGTGGAGAGTGAGAGAGGGAGAGTGTGAAAGTGAGGGAGAGAGAGAGTGAGCGAGTGAGAGGAGGAGATATAGGGAGAGTGAGAGGGGGGAGAGATAGGGAGAGAGAGAGGGGGAGTGAGAGGGGGAAGAGAGAGAGGGGGAGGGTGAGGGAGAGCGAGGGAAGGAGAAAGGGCGATGAGATGGAGATAGTGAGGCCATTGCATTCAGCCTTGTGCCTCTGTCCCCAGGGTTGTGTGGATGCTCTCAGAAGCTGCCCCTGTTACTTTCTATATGTGTAGCCGCACGAGATCACTTTCCTTTCTGCACAGTGATGAGGCGTGAGGGAATTTTGAATTCCTCTGCTTCTGGAAATACCCTTGTTGCACAACCAATGTTTTTGCAGCTCTGAACTTGCCGGAGTTGACGGGAGGAGGAGGTTTGCCGGCAAGGAAAGGTCCAGAAAGTGGGATGTGTTGAAAAGGGGGATGGTGGTGGGTCATGGCACGTGAGTTCCTCTTGGAGCGAAGGGCAAGGCAGCCTGGATGACCAGAGAGACTGAGGCTCGGGTCAGGAAATAGCAGGAGGCCTTGGACGGGTATAGGCCGCAGGTATCAAAGTGCATCCCTGGAGGGGTTTCGGGGACTTAAGAAGGAAATTTAGTTCAGCTACAGTTTAGTTTATTGTACCGAGGTACAGTGAAAAGCTTTTGTTGCGTGCTAACCAGTCAGCGGAAAGACAGTACATGATTACAATCGAGCCCTTCACAGTGTACAGATACATGATAAGGGAATAATGTTTAGTGCAAGGTAAACTAGCAAAGTCCGATCAAGGATACTCCGAGGGTCACCAAGGAGGTAATCAGGGCGTCTACCTTGATGAGGCATCTTGGACCAGTTGGTTCAATAGTTCAATAGTGTTTTCGTTGTGACATATACAAACAACTGCGCAGTGACATTCATTTAGCATATTACATAGAAACATAGAAAATAGGTGCAGGAGGAGGCCATTCGGCCCTTCGAGCCATCACCGCCACTCATTGTGATCATGGCTGATCGTTCCCAATCAATAACCTGTGCCTGCCTTCTCCCCATATCCCTTGATTCCACTTGCCCCTAGAGCTCTATCTAACTCTCTCTTAAATCCATCCGGTGATTTGGCCTCCACTGCCCTCTATGGCGAGGAATTCCACAAATTCACAACTCTCTGGGTGAAAGCGTTTTTTCTCACCTCAGTCTTAAATGGCCTCCCCTTTATTCTAAGACTGTGGCCCCTGGTTCTGGACTCACGCAACATTGGGAACATTTTTCCTGCATCTAGCTTGTCCAGTCCTTTTATAATTTTATAAGTTTCTATAAGGTCCCCCCTCATCCTTCTAAACTCCAGTGAATACAATATTATAGTACCGCTCTTATAGTACCATCTTGGCACTATCTCGGGGGCACCTTGTTCGACATGGGCAAGTCGGGCCAAAGGGCCTGCTCCCTGCAGACTCCAGGACTCCATGTCTTTTGGCTTGAACTATTATAGTCTAATCACCAATTATAACTGATCATTTATTATACGATTGGTCATTGCATACTTAAGGTGAGAGCGGCAATGTATAAAGGTGATGTACTGTATGATGCAAATTCTTTGATACAAAGAGTGGTGGGTGCCTGGAACAAGCTGTCAGGGTAGTGGTGGAGGCAGTTATGATTGATTTGTGTAGTTTAGTTTAGTTTATTGTCACGTGTACTGAGGTACAGTGAAAAGCCTTTGTTGTGTGTTCTCCAGTCAGCGGAAAGACAAAAGGGAATAACGTTTAGTGCAAGATAAAGTCCAGTAAATTCCGATTAAAGATAGTCTGAGGGTCTCCAATGTGGTAGGTGGGAGGTCAGGACTGCACTCTAGTTGGTGAAAGGATGCCTGATAACAGCTGGGAAGAAACTGTCCCTGAATCTGGAGGTGTGCGTTTTCACACTTCTGTACCTCTTGCCTGATGGGAGAGGGGGGTAGAGGGAGTGGCCGGGCTGAGACTGGTCCTTGATTATGCTGCTGGCCTTGACGAGGCAGCGTGATGTGTAGATGGAGTCAATGGAAGGGAGGTTGGTTTGTGTGAAGGTCTGGGCTGCGTCCACAATCCACTTCAACTTCTTGCGGTCTTGGATGGAGCTGTTCATAACGCAAGCTGTGATGCATCCCGATAAAATGCTTTCCATGGTGCATCTGCAGAAGTTGGTGAGAGTTGTTGGGGACTTGCCGAACATCCTCAGCCTTAGACAATAGACAATAGACAATAGGTGCATGAGGAGGCCATTCGGACCTTCGAGCCAGCACCGCCATTCAATGTGATCATGGCTGATCATCCCCAATTAGTACCCTGTTCCTGCCTTCTCCCTATATCCCCTGACTCCGCTATCTTTAAGAGCCCTATCTAACTCTCTCTTGAAAGCATCCAGAGAACCGGCCTCCACCGCCCTCTGAGGCAGAGAATTCCACAGACTCACCACTCTCTGTGTGAAAAAGTGTTTCCTCTTCTCTGCTCTAAATGGCTTACCCCTTATTCTTAAAATGTGGCCCTTGGTTCTGGACTCCCCCAACATCGGGAACATGTTTCCTGCCTCTAGCGTGTCCAAATCCTTAATAATCTTATATGTTTCAATAAAATCCCCTCTCATCCTTCTAAATTCCAGAGTATACAAGCCCAGCCGCTCCATTCTCTCAGCATATGACAGTCCCGCCATCCCAGGAATTAACCTAGTAAACCTACGCTGCACTCCCTCTATGACATCCGGTGGCGCTGTTGAATGGCTGCATCCGCCTACATTCTGTTTGTCTTTTTATCTTTTTTTATTTTTTAGTATGTTTAAAGTATGTTTTTTTTTTTTAGTATTTTATGTGGGGGAGGGGTAGGGTAAGGGGGGAACCGTCCTTCAGTCACTTCCAAGTCGTGTTCTCGCCCCCCTCCTCGCGGCCTACCAACTGGACAGGTGCGGCCTTTCCTGCCGGGACCGGACCAGAGCTTCAGCAGCGGCGGCGCAGCGCTGGATTCATTCCGGAGCGGGCGATGCCTCACCTGGGATCGCCGTTTGAGGCTCCGGAGTGTCGGGCCTGCTGCATCGACATCGCAGAGCTGTGGTTTGCAAAGCTCCCAGCGCGGGCGGCGCTGACTTCAACATCTCGGAGTCCTGGGACCCTTTGCCGGGAGCCGCCAGCGTTGAATCTCCGCCCAGCGCGGCCTGTGGACTTCGGGAGCCGCGGACTCCGGTGGGAGGTGGCCGATTCAGAGGTCCAGGCCGCCGAGGATGTTCTTCCGTTTGACGTCAGGGTTCCATCGCTCCCGGCGAGAGGGCCCGAATATCAGGCCGCCCGTAGCGGCGACTGCGGAAGGCTCTGGAGGCTCCGACCACGTGTGAACATCGGGGAACATCAGCGAGGAGGTTAACTGGACTTTGGTTCCTTCCCTCACAGTGGGGAACTTTGGTGCTGCTGTGGGGATGTTTGTGTTGTGGACTACTGTGTTCTGTATTTTGTGGTTTTTTTATTCGTATGACTGTATGGGAAATAGCATTTCGTTGTCTCTTACTTGAAGATAATGACAATAAACTGAAACAATTCAAATCGATAGCAAGAATGTCCTTCCTCAAATTAGGGGGCCAAAATTGCACACAATACTCCAGTTGTAGTCTCACTAGGGCCCTGTACAACTGCAGAAGGACCTCTTTGCTCCTATACTCAACTCCTCTTGTTATGAAGGCCAACATGCCATTCGCTTTCTTCACTGCCTGCTATACCTGCATGCTTACTTTCATTGACTAATGAACAAGGACCCCCAGATCCCATTGTACTTCCCCTTTTCCCAACTTGACAACATTTAGATAATAATCTGCCTTTCTGTTTTTGCTACCAAAATGGATAACCTCACATTTATCCACATTAAACTTCATCTGCCATGCATCTGCCCACTCCCCCAACCTGTCCAAGTCACCCTGCAATCTCATAGCATCCTCCTCACAGTTCACACTGCCACCCAGCTTTGTGTCATCTGCAAATTTGCTAATGTTACTTTGAACCCCTTCATCCAAATCATTGATGCATATGGTAAATTGCTGCGGTCCCAGCACCGAGCCTTGCGGAACCCCACTAGTCACTGCCTGCCATTCTGAAACAGACCCGTTAATCCCTACTCTTTGTTTCCTGTCTGCCAACCAATTTTCTATCCATGTCAGCACTCTGCCCCCAATACCATGTGCCCTAATTTTTCCCACTAATCTCCTATGTGGGACCTTATCAAATGCTTTCTGAAAGTCCAGATACACTACTTGTCTCTCCCTTGTCCATTTTCCTAGTTACATCTTCAAAAAATTCCAGAAGATTAGTCAAGCATGATTTCCCCTTTATAAATCCATGCTGATTCGGACCGATCCTGTTACTGCTATCCAAATATGCCGCTATTTCATCTTTTACGATTGACTCCAGCATCTTCTCCATCACCGATGTCAGGCTAACTGGTCTATAATTCCCTGTTTTCTCTCTCCCGCCTTTCTTAAAAAGTGGGATAACATTAGCTACCCTCCAATCCACATGATCCTGAATCTATAGAACATTGGAAAATTATCACCAATGCATCCACATCCACTTCCTTAAGTACCCTGGGATGCAGACCGTCAGGCCCTGGGGATTTATCAGCCTTCAGTCCCATCTGTCTGTCCAACACCATTTCCTGCCTAATGTGAATGTCCTTCAGTTCCTCCATCACCCCGGATCCTCTGGCCACTAGTACACCAGGAAGATTGTTTGTGTCCTCCTTAGTGAAGACTGATCCAAAGTACCCGTTCAACTCATCTGCCATTTCCTCGTTAATAAATTCACCTTTTTTGGTCTTCAATGGTCCAATTTTGGTCTTAACTAATGTTTTCCTCTTCACATACCTAAAGAAGCTTTTACTATCCTCCTTTATATTCTTGGCTAGCTTACCTTTGTACCTCATCCTTTCTCCCAGTATGGCCTTTTTAGTTATCTTCTGTTGCTCTTTAAACATTACCCAATCTTCTTGCTTCCCGCTCATCTTTGCTACGTTGTACTTCTCTTTTATTTTTATACTGTCCCTGACATCCCTTGTCAGCCATGGTCACCCCTTACTCCCCTTGGAATCTTTCTTCCTCTTTGGAATGAAGTGATCCTGCACCTTCTGTATTATCCCCAGAAATACCTGCCATTGTTGTCCCACTGTCATCCCTGCTGGGGTCGCTTTCCAGTCAACTTTGGCCACTCTCCTCCCTCAGGGCTCCATAGTAAGGGAACGCCCCCTTTATTCAACTGGGACACCTCCGATTTACCCTTCTCCCCTCTCCAATTGTAGATTAAAAAAACGACCATATTATGGTCACTAACCTCCTAACGGCTCCGGAATTAACCCCTCAGGAAATTATAAGGAAGGTAGAAGATTGTGAGCTTTGCCCTTGGGAGGGAGGGGCAAGGGATTGCTTGCCGGAAGGCAGACAATATATGGGAGGTCCAGGAGAGGTTGTTCCAGGTGATATTTACTCCGATCAATCTAATCGGGAACGCCTAGGAACCAAAGTACTAGTTTAGTTTAGTTTAGTTCTTAGAGATACAAGCACGGACTCTCCAACAGGGCCCTTCCCGGCCCTGACCGGGTCCGCACCGACCAGTGATCCCCCCGCACATTAACACCCACTTGGGGACAGTTTTTACATTTACCAAAGCCAATTAACCTACAAACCTTCACGTCTTTGGAATGTGGGAGGAAACCGAAGATCTTGCAGAAAACCCATGCAGTTCACGGGGAGAATGTACAAACTCCGTACAGACAGCACCCGTAGTCGGGATCGAACCCGGGTCTCTGGCGCTGTGAGGCAGCAACTCTACCGCTGCACCACTGTGACTACTAGAGAGATCTTTAGTGGGATATCATGGTCATGATGGATGAATGGCATCCTCCTGCGCGGTGACTGTCCGTTCCTTACCCCTTGAGGGTGTCCCACCCTCCGCCCCCTCATGGAACGACCTGAATGCGCTGCCTCCTGCACAGCACCATGGAGTAACGGAGACGGGCTCCGGGAATCCATTGGGAAATGGTCGAGCTGCGACCGCTGCAGGAAGTCCCCAACCGTCAAGTGACTGGAAACAAGGAATGGCACATGAGTGAAGCCAGAAACAGGATGAGATGGTTCAGGATGGCGGGACTGTCATATGTTGAAAGAATTGAGCGGCTGAGCTTGTATGCTCTGGAATTTAGAAGGATGAGAGGGGATCTTATTGAAACATATAAGATTATTAAGGGATTGGATACGCTAGAGGCAGAAAACATGTTCCCGATGTTGTGGGAGTCCAGAACCAGGGGCCACAGTTTAAGAATAAGGGGGTAGGCCATTTAGAACGGAGATGAGGAAAAACTTTTTCACCCAGAGAGTTGTGAGTCTGTGGAATTCTCTGCCTCAGAAGGCAGTGGAGGCCAATTCTCTGGATTCTTTCAAGAGAGAGCTAGATAGGCTTCTTAAAGATAGCGGAGTCAGGGGATATGGGGAAAAGGCAGGAACAGGGTACTGATTGGGGATGATCAGCCATGATCACATTGAATGATGGCGCTGGCTCGAAGGGCCGAATGGCCTCCTCCTGCACCTATTGTCTATTGTTTTTTGTCTATTGATCGTGAGGGGCACTTTTTCCACCCAAAGGGTGCTGGGTGTATGGGACGAGCTGCCTGGAGAGGTAGTTGAGGCAGTTACTGTCGCAACTTTTAATAAAAATTTAGACAGATACATGGATAGGACAGGTTTAGAGGGATGTGGGTCAAACGCAGGCAGGTGGAACTAGTGTAGATGGGGCATGTTGGTAAGTTGGTTTGAAGGGCCTGTTTCCCCGCTGTGTCACCCCATGACTCTATGACCTGTACCTCATGGTATTTGTACACATGATAATAAACCTAACTTGACACAAATTGATTTCAAAATATTACTGTTGGTTTATAAAGCACTGAATGGTCTAGGGCCAAAATACATTTCTGATCTTCTGCTACATTATGAACCATCCAGACCTCTGAGTTCGTGTGGGACAGGTCTGCTTTGTCTCCCCAGAGTCAAAACTAAACATGGAGAAGTTGCGTTTAGTTTTTACACACCACATATATGGAAGAAACTTCCAGAAAAACGCAGGCCCGCTCCAACTCATTCTTTTAAATCGGTGCTGAACTCTGTTTCTGTTTAACGCTGCTTTTAATTACATTAAATAATTATTAATTATCTTACACTGCACTGTAACTTTTATTCTGTTTAAGAAGGAACTGCAGATGCTGGAAAATCAAAGGTAGCAAAAAATACTGGAGAAACTCAGTGGGTGAGGCAGCATCTATGGAGCGAAGGAATAGGTGACGTTTCGGGTTGAGACCCTTCTTCAGACTGATGTGGGGGTGGGGGGGGGGAGAAGAAAGGAAGAGGCGGAGACAGTGGGCTGAGGGAGAGCTAGGAAGGAGAGGAGAATGTAGGGACTACCTGAAATTGGAGAAGTCAATATTCATACCGCTGGGGTGTAAACTGCCCAAGCGAAATATGAGGTGCTGCTCCTCCAATTTATGGTGGTCATCACTCTGGCCATGGAAGAGGCCCAGGACAGAGAGGTCGGATTCGGAATGGGAGGGGGAGTTGAATTGCTGAGCCACCGGGAGATCAGGTTTGGTTACGGACTGTTCCCAGGGACACATTCAGAGACTGACATCGAGTGCTGCTGGAGGGTCATCAACTCGGTAAAAGACGCCCTTTGGTCTGCCCGAGCATTGTTCACCACCCAGCAGAGCGAGATGTCCGTCAGGGAATGTTGCCGACTGGCCCGCTGCAGACTGCAGGAGTAACGTGCTGAGGGACACACTGAAGCTCGGTGCAGCCAACGCCAAGGCTCGGTGGGGGAGGGCCACAGTCTAAGGCCCTTCTGCTGCTGGACATGGGGGGTACAGTATTGTGGAGACGCCCCTCAATATAAGGGAAGGTATCCCACGCCATTGTGGCATGAGTGGGGGACTGATTTGTGGAAACTTGGGAAAAAGAAAATGTCTAAACTGTATTGATCTATTGTACAGCCTCCGAAAATGTCGGATGGATTTTCCGCAAGGTTAATGTATTGTATATATTTATCATTCGAATAAAGTATATTTTGAAATATTAAAAAAAAAATTATTGCGAACCGAGCGGAGGTGTTGGACGAAGCGATCGCCAAGCCTGCGCTTGGTCTCACCGATGAGGAGCAGTTGATACCTAGAGCAGCGGATGCAATAGATGAGGTTGGAGGAGGTGCAGGTGCCTCACCTGGAAAGACTGCTTTTATTCTTGTATTTTATACCTGTCTTATTCTGTCTTATTTTCTATTCTTTTTAATGAGTGTTAATCTCTTTAAATTGCTTTTTAATGCTTTGTGCAAAGCACTTTGAATTGCTTTGTTGCTGAAATGCCTACATAAATAAACTTGCTTGCTTGCTTGTCTTGTCTTGTTTTGATCTATCCACCCAGGCAGTCCAACGGAGTCGGAAGAGTTCTTGCCAGCAACCCGACCAATCCTTCACCCTGGGCAAGCACCCCAAAAGCAGATTACCTCCTCCGGATAGTGTGGGATAGTGCTAGTACGGAACGATCGCTGGTCGGCGTGGACTCGGTGGGTCGGAGGGGCGGTTTCGGCATTGTTTCTCAAACTAAGGACAACCTTGCTCTGAACATCAGTTAGACCAACAAGCTGATTGTTGAGAGGAAACACGAAAAACTCTCTCTCTCTCTCTCTCTCTCTTCCTCTCTCTCTCTCCCTCTCTCGCCCCCTCTCGCCCTCTCTCCCCGTCTCCCCCTCTCCCTCTCCCTTCCCCCTCTCCCCCCCCTCCCTCTCTCATCCTCTCTCTCCCCTCTCTCCCCCCTTCTCCCCTCTCTCCCTCCCCCTCCCTCTCTCTCCCCTCTCCCTCTCTCTCTCTCTCTCTACCCCCCTCCCCCCCATCGCTCCCGCTGTCTCTCTCCCTGTATCTCTCTCTCCATAGAGGCTGCCTGACCATCTGGTTAGTTTTAGTTTCACGTTCAGTAAGCAGGCCAACCCACATATCAGTTTATCCAGTTCCTTTGTTTACTTTCACTCTCCATTTCAGTAACCTATTACAGTCCAACAAACATTGGAATTACCCCAACCAATACACTACAACACAGAGCATTCCATATTGGGCGGGACGATGGTGCAGTGGGTAGAGTTGCTGCCTCACAGCTGCCTCACTCAGGTTCGACCCTGACCTCGGGTGCTGTCTGTGTGGAGTTTGCACGTTCTCCCGTGACCTGGGTGGTATTCCGCCGGGTGCTCCGGTTTCCTCCCACGCTCCAAAGACGTGAAGGTTTAGTAAATGAATTGTCCTGTGTAACTTGTGCCTAGTGTGTAGGGAGTGGATGAGACAGTGGGAAAACATTGAAGGAGTGTGAATGGAGTGTGAATGGTCGGCGGGGACTCCGTGGGCCAAAGGGCCTGTTTCCGCGCCGTATCTCTAAACTAATTCTGTTCACTCCTCCCCTCTCTTCTCTGCAAATGTAAACAAACTCATTTTCTCTTGCACGCATCTCTTGAGTCTGAAGAAGGATCCTGACCCACGTGCACAGGTGCTGCCTGGCCTGCTGGGTTCTTCCAGAACTTTGTGTTTTGCTCCTTTGAGACTGAGGGGTGATCTTATAGAGAGGTGTATACAATCATGAGAGGAATAGATCGGGTAGACGCACACAATCTCTTGCCTAGAGTAGGGGAATCGAGAACTAGAGGGCATAGGTTTATGTGAGGGGGGAAGATTTGATAGGAACCTGAGGGGCAATGTTTTCACTCAGAGGGTATATGGCATGAGCTGCCAGAGGAGGTAGTTGAGGCAGGTACTATAACAGCATTTTAAAGACACTTGGGCAGGTACATGGATAGAATAGGTTTAGAAGGATATGGGCCAAACACAGGCAGGTCTCCCTACCATCGAGGGGGGGCTATCGCTGCCTCAAAAAGTTTGCCAGCATCATCAAGGACCCACACCATCCTGGCCACACACTCATCTCCCCCCTACCATCAGATAGAAGGCTCAGATGCCTGAAGACTGCAACGTCCAGGTTCAGGAATAGTTGCTTCCCCACGGCCATCAGGCTATTAAACTCAACTGAAACAAATCTCTGAACGTTAATAGTGAGATTAAATGAGAACTTACTAGTTCGAAGTTTGATCCTTATTTTATGAGGAGTTACGATGAGGGATTACGTGAAGACCCCGCCAGCATGCACGCGTGACATTCTTCAAAGCAGCAGTGTGAAATCACAGATAGTAGAGTTGACTGAAGATAATAAGATAAGAGTACTAACATACCAGTTGACCTTATAATAGAGTGTTGGGAGCGGAGGGCACGTAATCCCTCATCGTAACTCCTCATAAAATAAGGATCAAAGTTCAAACTGGTAAGTTCTTGTTTAATCTTACTATTTTACTTAGGAGTCACGTGAGTGACTGCGTGAAGACTTCAAAGCTCTGTGATTTCATGCCTTGGAACTAGTCCATGCTCACACACTGCCATAATAACCAATGGAGGAAGTATGTTAATGTATTTCAGACTTGAAACAGTGTTGAAAAACAATAAGTATTTATTTAACAAATAATAATAATAACCCCTAACTTCGGGGAAAATTATAATACAGAACTTAAAATAGTGTCTGCAAATGTCTCAGACGTGGCCACAGGTTTGTTATAAAACCAATGGAAAGTTGTTTCATTAAACCAACCCGCCGTTGCAAGGATGTGGTCCATAGGAACTTCCATCATCCTCGCTGCCGATGTAGCTGCAGCCCTGGTAGAACGAGATGAAAAAAAAATCAGTGTCCACCCCTGCTGCACCTAACACCACCCTGAGCCATCTTGAGATGGTCTGCACAGTTACTCTGTGATGAGGACATTTAAAACTTATCAATAGAGCCATTTCCGTTCCCCTGAGACTTTTGGTGACCTCCAGGTAATGCAGAAGGTGGGTCACTATGCATAGGTGTCTATCTACGGGATAGGCCAGGAACTTGAGGCCAGATGACCCAGGCCTGTTCTGGTTAAGTAACTCATAAATGTGAAGGGTTACCTTATTTTGGGATGTTACCATGGCGTCCAGTCTTAGTTTGTGCAGAGACTGGACCCCCTGCGCCGTTACAAGTGCCATCAGCATCATTTATTTTATACGTGAGTTTGGTTAGTGAGAGGGACGTGGCTGGTTCCCAATCTCTGAGTAGGGACAGGACAATGCCAATATCCCAGGTCTGGGAATATCAAGGCCTGGGGGGGGGGGTTGAGTTAGAAATACCCCTCATGAGTTTAGACACCAGAGGGTGAGATCCTACTCCATGGTGTTCTAATCCCTGTCCCAGGTATGAGGATAGGGCACTTCTTGCGCAGTTGATGGCACTATAACTCAAGCCTTCATCGAAATGTAGACTTGCCAGGAACTCCAGATGGTGGCTGTGTTGTAGCTAGTGTCTGTCCTGGTACAAAATACCTCCCATTTTTTGATATAGGTGAGGTACTGTTTCCTGGTGGACTCTCTGCATGATGCCGCGATGATATTCATGGTTCGGTCCTACAGCCCAAATTCCAGGAGAGGTCTTTTCAAATCCTGCAAACCCATAGGTTCATTCGGTCATGGCACGGATGGCTCTCCCCTGTCACAGGATGCACCAGCAAACTCCTCCCGCCTGTCGCTTCGCAATGCGTTCGACGATATGTCGCGCATGCGTGCTGGCGGGGTCTTCACGTAGTCACTCACGTGACTCCGAAGTAAAATAGACCATTATCTGTTTATTTGCACTTTATCTGCTTATTTATTGATTTGTGTATATATTTATATAATGGTGTATGGCCACACTGATCTGTTCTGTATTCGTGCCTACTATATTCCATTGTGCTGAAGCAAAGCAAGAATTTCATTGTCCTATCTAGGACACATGACAATAAACTCTCTTGACTTGACTTGACTTGAGGTGGGACTATTGTAGATGGGGCATGTTGGTTAGTGTGGGCAAGGTGGGATGAAGGGCCTGTATCCACGCTGTATCACTCTCTGCTGCCTGACCCGCTGAGTTCCTCCTGCACTTTGTGTTTTGCTCCAGATTCCAGCGCCTGCAGTTCCTCGCGTCTCCAGTGTCTCAGATTGTGCAGGATGAGGACCATGGCACTTTCCCGGCTGACTTGTTTTTTCTCACTTGTGTTTGAAGTCCTCTGGTTTCAATATGACAAGCAAAGCATCGAGGCATCGTACAGCATTTGATGCAATCATCAAAGTTCAATTAATTCCTGAAAATGTATCTGATTATCTCAAGGAATGGAAGGGGCAGTCTGTCATTCCCAGCAGGGCCATCATTTACTGTCAAATGAGTTGTAACCTTTCAATAACCAGATTAGTTTGGTTTCATAATCAGAATCAGAAACATACTTTATTAGCCAAGTATGTTTTGCAATATACGAGGAATTTGTTTTGCCTCACAGTCATTCCAATAAAAAACAACAGAACACACAAAATACATTTTAACATACACATCCACCACAGTGGCTCCTCCACATTCCCGAAAAAAAAGTTCAATCTCTTCCCTTCTTTGTTCTCCCGCGGTCGGGGGCTTCGAGCTTTCCGTTGACGGGACGATCTTTGCTCCCGTAGCCGGCGGTCGGGCCCTCCGCACCGGGCCGATCAAGCTCCTGCATCGGGGGGGGGGGGAATCTCAGCTCCCCCGCGCCAGGCGATCTGACCCCGGGTCGGGGCTGGTCGAAAACCTGCTGCATCGTTTGGAGCTTCCCGACAGTCTCTACCCGAGACTGCGAGCTCCTCGATGGTGAGTCCACAGGCCACGGTTGGAGCGTCGATCCCAGGCAAGGGATTGGTTCCGATGGTAAGTCCACATCCCCGCGGTGGGGCTCAAAGTCAGTCCCGAGCAAGGCCTCCAGCTCCACGATGTTAGGCCGCAGAGCGACCGGGGATACGATTCGGAAAACAATCGCATCTCCGGCAAGGTAAGAGATTGAGAAAAAGTTTCCCCCACCCCCACATAAAACACATCAGAGAACATTAACACAAACTTTTAAAACACACTAAAAACAAAAAAAGAAAGACAGACAGACTGCTGATGAGGTTGCCATCGTGCGGCGCCCCCTGTTGGTTTAGAGACACAGAGCGGAAAAAGGTTCTGCAGCCCACCGAGTCTGCGCCGGCCAGCAGTCACCCCGCACACTAGCACTATCCTACACAAACGAGGGACAATTTCCAATTTACAGAAGCCAATTCATCTATAAATCTGCACAGTTTTGGAATATGGATACCAGAGCACCCGGAGAAAACACATGCGGTCACGGGGAGAACGTATAAACTCCATACAGACAACACCCGTAGTCAGGATGGAACCCAGGTCTCTGGCGCTGTAAAGCAGCAACTCTACCGCTGCGCCATCGTGCCGCCCTAACTAGTAGAACATAGAACCGTACAACCCAGAAACAGTCCATTCGGCCCACTATGTCTGTGCTAAACGTGATGCCAAGACCAACTTTTAGACTCAACGCCCTAACCTGATGCAAGCATACTAAATGCCTACTTTACCATTCTATCTGCTTAGGATAAGAGTCGGGTTACAAAACTTATACTGTACTCTGGGAATAATGTGGTTAAGTTAAGTTTAATTTTATTGGCCAAGTGTGTTCACATACAAGGAATTTGCCTTGGTGCTCTGCCCGCAAGTGACATCATTACATACAGTGACAGTTAGGAATGACACATAAAACATTAGACATTAATAATAAAACATTATCGATTAAACATGTGAATTAAATAAAATACCAGAGCAAAAGGATATTACAGATGTTTGGTTATTAAGTAGAGCTACTGCTCGTGGAAAAAAGCTGTTTTATCATGTCTGGCTGTAGCAGCTTTGACAATCCGGAGTTGCCTTCCAGAGGGAAGTGGTTCAAAGAGTTTGTGACCAGGGTGAGAGGGGTCAGAGATGATCTTACCCACTCGCTTCCTGGCCCTTGCAGTGTACAGTTCATCAATGGAGGGAAGGTTGCAACCAATCACCTTCTCAGTTGATCGGACGATTCGCTGCAGCCTCTGGGTGTTGTGCTTGGTGACTGAGCCAAACCAGACCATGATGGAGAAGGTGAGGACAGACTCTACGATGGCCGTATAGAATTGGACCATCATTTCCTGTGGCAGGATGTACACCGGAAGAGCTCGGAGATATTCATAAAGATCTTCTTCTTTCGTGTCCGTCTTCCATGTTTCAAATGTTGGCCTCGCTGTCATCGTCCATCCTGAAAAGGATGCAAGCTTCCGGAGACAATCAGTGGGAGCCATCACTTGTTGCAATAGATGATGGTGGTGAGCAGAATTAGCTCGGGATACTTCCAGTTCCAGCCCCGCGACGTGGACGCTTCGGCTCAGGGGCTGTTCATAAAGATGATACCTGGGGAGTGGTGTTTAGGGGGGGAGAGACTGGGCTCAAGTCAAGTCAAGTCCATTTTATTTCTGTAGCACATTTAAAAACAACTCTCGTTGACCAAAGTGCTTTACATCAGTGCAGGTACTAACGTGCTACATACAATGGTACACAGACCTAACGATACATACTTAAATTCATACATACAGCGCTCCCTCAGAGGACCTCAAGAAACGCTTGTGAGTAGAAATAAGATTCAAGTCTAGACTTAAAGGAGTCGATGGAGGGGGCAGTTCTGATGAGGAGAGGGATGCTGTTCCACAGTCTAGGTGCTGCAACCGCAAAAGCGCGGTCGCCCCTGAGCTTATATCTGGACCGCGGGGTAGTCAGTAGCCCCAAGGCGGCCGACCTGAGGGACCTGGAGGTAGAATGGTGGGTTAGCAGATTTGTGATGTAGGTGGGGGCAAGCCAGTTCAGGGCTTTGTATACATGAAGGAGGAGCTTGAAATTGGAGCTTGGAAAACCTGTGCTTGTTTTCCCTGGGATGAAGGGGTTACCTGATGGAAGGGAATGGTACTTCCCAGTGAATGGCAGGGCCATGCGGAGTTTTGTAGAGAGCAGAGGGATCTAGGAGTGCAGGTACATAAGCTCCCTGAAGGTAACGCCACAGTTGGACAGGGTGGTGAAGAAGGCTTTTGACACGCTGGCCTCCACCATTGAAAGTATTGAGTATACAAGTTGGGACGATGTGTTGAGGTTGTACAGCACATTGGTGAGACCACGTTTGGAATTTTACGTTCAATTTTGGTCACCCTGCTTAGGAAATATGTCAGAGGTAGACAAAAGTGCTGGAGAAACTCAGCGGGTGCAGCAGCATCTACGGAGCGAAGGAAATAGGCAACGTTTCAGGCCGAAACCCTTCTTCAGACGTCGTTCAGCTGGAAAGAGCACAGAGTAGATTTGCGTTGCCCTCATCTGGGTAAAAATACTTTTCATTCACTATCTTGTTCCATCATGATTTTATACACCTCTATAAGATCGTCCCACATCCTCCAGTACTCCAGGCACAGTGCTAGAGTTGCTGCCTCAAAGCACCAGAGGTCCAAGTTCGATCCTGACCTCGGGTGCTGTCTGTGTGCAGTTTGCACGTTCTCCCTGTGACTGCGTGGGTTTCCTCCGGGTGTTCCGGTTTCCTCCCACATATCAAAGATGTGCGGCTTTGTAGGTTAATTGGCCCTCTGTAAATTACCCTCTAGTGTGTAGGGAGTGGATGAGAAAGTGGGATAACATAGAACTTGTGTGAACGGGTGATCGATGGTCAGCGTGGACTCAGTGGGCCGAAGGGCCTGTTTCCATGCTGTTTCTCTAAACTAACTTTTTAAAAATTGTGATGCAACGAACTGCAGATGCTGGTTTACAAAAAAAAGGGGGCAAAGTGCTTGAGTAACTGAGTGGGTCAGGCAGCATCTATGGAGAACATGGATAGGTAACGTTTCACAGAGTGCTGGAGTAATTCAGTGGGTCAGGCAGCATCTCTGGAGAACATGGATAGGTGACGTTTTGGGTCGGGACACATCTTCAAAAAATGCTACCTGACCTGCTGAGGCATTCCAGCACTTTGTGTTTAACAGAAGACGATCGACTCTATAAACAGGCCCTTCAGCCCATCTCATCCATGATGCCCATGATTTGTTTGTGCACTTTGTTTGTGTTTGTTAAGACAGTTGTCACTGCCTTTCACATCAGCAATCTGCTCGCCAATGCAAAGCTCCGAGTGTCCTTTTGTGGTAAGCCGGTGAAGAATGAAGAATTCCCCAGGTAGCTCGGAGTCCCCCTGGATCACACCCTCACCTGTTGTGAGCACCTGAAGAGGGTGGCTGATAAACTGAAAGCAAGGGTCAACATCATCAGGGAACTTGCAGGCAACAGCTGAGGATCCAACGCACACACCCTCCGTACTGCCAGCTTAGCCCTAGTCGACTCAACAGCCGGGTTTTGCTCAACAGCTTGGGCTAACATCTGCCACACCAAACAAGTTGACACTGTCCTTAACTCTGCAATGTAGTTCATCACAGGGATGCTGAAGTCAACACCTTTGCAGTGGCTCCCTGTCCCCTCTCATTTTCGTCGCCTCCTCCACGTGGCCTAACATCGAGGATCGGTGCGGCCTTTCCCGGAGACGTGCCCGGGGTTTCAGCTGCGGGCAAGCGAGGGCACTTTCGTCACGGAGCGGGCGAGCCCTTGCCGGAGGGGAGTGCTCCGTTCGCCGGCCCGCGGCAGCCTGGAGCCGGGGTCTCCAGAGCTCCAGCTGGCGCTGCGCCTGGAGACTGGGATCCCTCGTTGGGGACCCGGGAGGAGAGCTCCGACAGCCGGCCCGTGGCCAGCTTCTACCGCGGGCGCGGTAGGGACTTACCATCAGGAGCGTGGGTCCCTCGCCTGGGATCCCTGGAGAGAAGCTCGGACCGCCGGCCCTGCAGTCTGTGGTGCTTCTGGCTGCAGCGCGGCGGGGACTTTAGATCTTCGACCGCCGGCCTGCGGCCTGCACCAACCTGAAGCCGCGGTCTCCGGTGGGGAGGACCTACCTGGACTTACCTTGTCTGAACATCTGGACACATATAGCGGCGACTGCAGAGGGTTGAGGTACCGGCCAAGGGGGAAAATGGAGGAGGACTGGCCAAATCTTGTGCCTTCCACCACAGCATTACATGTTTGTGTAAATTTTTATTGTGTATTGTGTGTTCTTTTTTATTGTACCGCTGCTGGCAAATTCATTTCACTGCACTTTATGCGCAAGTGTCGAATAAATCTTGACTTGACTTGATATTGCCCCTCCCAGCATACGCAGAAGGGAGAGGATGTTGAAAGGTTGGTGCACCATCGAGGCTAAACCCGACCATCCCATCCACGCTGACTTGAACAACCTGCCCAACATGTGCCTGAAGTCCCGCAAACCCTTCTGATCTTACGGTAAATCCCTGGAAGACTTTGACTCCAAGACTGAGTGGCGCAGAGCCTGGAAAGATGCCAACACCAACAACGGAGAGGTCATCACAGACCCCACAGTGAAACCACCGGGATTTGACCTCCATCGCAAGCAATGGCTAACCCTGAACAGAATCCGCCCCACCCATGCAAGAACAGCCCATCACCTGCATAAGTGGGGGTGACAGACAGCCCTGCTTGTGACTACGGACATCCAGACCAGGCCACCCCACACACCGTGAATGACTGCCCATGGGGGCATCAAAGCCATCCACCCAGTAACTGATGCTGTCCTGGCCTGGATGTCTACCCTTGATCTACAGCTTTAGGCTGTGCACGCCATATGCAAGAAGAAGATGCCCATGATACCCATCTACGCTAATCACGCGTTCCGGCGTTAGTTGGCGCTGTAACCCACGATTATTTTCCTATTCATTTTCCTGTCTTTCACTTTACAAATTCATGGACGACATCACCATTGTGGGCCGGATTTCAGATAGTGATGAGACGGAGTACAGGAAGGAGATTGAGAACCGGAGTACAGGAAGGAGATGTGGTCACGGTGGCGAGGCGGTAGAGTTGCCGCCTTACAGCGAATGCAGCGCCAGAGACCCGGGTTCAATCCCGACCACGGGTGTCGTCTGTACGGAATTTGTGCGTGCTCCCCGTGACCTGCGTGGGTTTTCTCCTCTATCTTTGGTTTCCTTCCACACTCCAAAGACATCCAGGTTTGAAGGTTAATTGGCTTGGTAAATGTCAAAATTGTCCCTAGTGGGTGTAGGATAGTGTTAATGTGTGGGGATCGCTGGTCTGCGCGGACCCAGTGAGCCGAAGGGCCTGCTTCCGCGCTGTATCTCCAAACTAAACGTGGTGTCAAGACAACAAACATCCTCTCAATGTCAGCAAGACAAAGGAGATAATGATGGACTTCAGGCAGATATACATCTGCCGAAGTAGAGGTGGTTGAAAGCTTCAAATTCCTAGCAGTAAATATCAGCAGCAACTTGTCCTGGACCACCCATGTGAAGCAATGGCCACAAAAGCACAGGAACGCCTCTACGTCCTTCGAAGGCTTCGGAAGTTTGGCATCTCCCCAACAACTCTCACCATCTGAGAGAATGGAGCAGTTGGGCTTGTACACTCTGGAGGTTGGAAGGATGAGACGGGATCTCATTGAAACATATAAGATTGTTAAGGGTCTGGACACGCTAGAGGCAGGAAACACGTTCCCGACGTTGGGGGAGTCCACAGTTTAAGAATAAGGGGTAAGCAATTTAGAACGGAGACGAGGAAACACTTTTTCTCATGAGAGTGGTGAGTCTGTGGAATTCTCTGCCTCAGAGGGCGGTGGAGGCAGGTTCTCAGGATGCTTTCAAGAGAGAGCTAGATAGGTCTCTTAAAAATAGCGGAGTCAGGGGATATGGGGAGAGGATAGGAACGGGGTACTGATTGGGGATGATCAGCCATGATCACATTGAGTGGCGGTGCTGGCTCGAAGGGCCGAATGGCCTACTCCTGCACCTATTTTTCTATGTTCCATGTTTCTATGTTTCTGTAGATACGCCGCAGAAAGCATTTTATCGGGATGCATCACAGCTTGGTTTGGGAACAGCTTCATCCAAGACCGCAACAAATTGCGGCGAATTGTGTACGCAGTCCAGACCATCACACAAACCAACCTCCCTTCCATTGACTCCATCTACACCTCACGCTGCATCGGCAAGGCCAGCAGCATCATCAAGGACCAGTCGCACCCCTGTCACTCCCTCTTCTCCCCTCTCCTATCAGGCAAGAGGTACAGATGTGTGAAAACGCACACCTCCAGATTCAGGGACAGTTTCTTCCCAGCTGCTATCAGGCAACTGAACCATCCTATCACCAACTAGAGAGCTGTCCTGACCTCTCATCTACCTCATTGGAGACAATCAGACCATCTTTAATCATCTTTACTGGACTTTATCTTGTTTTAAACATTATTCCCTTTATTCTGTATCCGTACAGTGTGAACGGCTCGATTATAATCATGTATTGTCTTTCCGCTGACTGGTTAGCACGCAACAAAAGCTTTTCACAGTACCTCGGTGCACGTGACAATAAACTAAACTAAAATACTTTTTTAAACATTGTAATTGAATCTGCCTCCACCACCTCCTCTGGCAGCTCGTACCAAATAGCAACCACCCGCTGAAAAACACACTCCGATGATCTTAAGTTTCATTGCTCTAATCTTAACCCTGTGCTCATAGATAGACACAAAATGCTGGAGTAGCTCGACAGGACAGGCAGCATCTCTAGAGAGACGGAATGGGTGACGTTTCGGGCTGAGACCTTTCTTCAGACTGGGAGAGGACTCTGTGCATGCATGCGATTCCGTGCGTTTGGCGTGACCAAACGGAAGCAGAGTTCACGCGATGTTCGCGCTAAGTATGCGCTAATTACACGCTAAGTTCGCGCATTATGTCATTTGCGTCATGCTTACCAATCAGCTGGGCAGGAGGCGGGCCGACTGAATTTGGGTGTCGCACGGCGTCGGATGGTGACGTCATCACGCAACGCCACACAGGGCAGTGACATCATCGCGCAACGCCACGCGCTAGGCGTACTCTGTCAAGATGTTGCATACGAAGCCAAGACGCTGCGTACGACCGTAATGCGCCTCTGTGCCGACAGGCCGTTGGCGCGCGAAGAGTTCGGCCACTGCAAGAATTTCCGTCCCCATGCGATGTCAGGGCCAGCCCCGCACAACTCCACGCTTCTAAGTGGGACCGGCCCCGCGTGGCCATACGGTGCCCATACGCCTCAAGCGACCACGAGGTGGCGTAATTTGCGAGCCAAGGTCACGTAAGTGGGACAGGCCCTCGACTCTGTATCCGGTCAATGCCCCCTGATAATCACTTCATTGTTCGAGTTCCGCTCATACCTAGAGAACAAAGCCTCGGATCCTTGCTTGACTTTCCCTCTTGAATTCCTTTCCAAAGAGAGAAAGGGGATTTCTGCACTAGGTGAGAATGCATGTTTGTGAGATCAATCTACACCCGTGTTTACTGCAAATACATTCCTTCAATGCCACTGACCTACATCGACTCTCAGTACGGGAAAGTTGGTTTTTCATTTCCCCGGCTGTTTGCCGTCCCTCCTTTCGCTTTGAGCCACGTGACACGAGCGGCTTTCAGATAAACGAGAAAAACCACACAACATCTGAATGAAGGAATGAATGCATGGATGAGTAGTTTATTGTCACATGTGATAAGCCGGAGTGAAATTCTTTGTTATTGCATACACAAGGTATGCAAAGAGCTGCCACATAAAGGGCGCCAACAGAGTTATGTTGAAGAAGGAACTGCAGATGCTGGAAAATCGAAGGTAGACAAAAGTGCTGGAGAAATTCAGCGGGTGCGGCAGCATCTACGGAGGGAAGGAAATAGGCAACATTTCGGGCTGAAACTCTTTTCCAGATATACAAATATCCTGTGCTGGGTCCCCCCTTTTCATCTCTTCCCCCCCCCCCCCAAGATCATGTGATAGGAGCAGAATGACTTCAAGTTAACTCCGCCATTCAATCATGGCTGATCTATCTCTCTCTCTCGACCCCGTTCTCCTCCCTTCTCCCCATAACCCCTGACACCCCTAACACTCATGGCGGTCCCCCCATGCTGGGTCCTCCTTAGGTTTGTAGGTTAATTGGCTTCAATAAATAATAAATTAAAGATTTAGTCAAAGGAATTAAATGTAACATCTCCAGTTTGCGGATGACACAAAGTTGGGTGGCAGTGTGAGCTGCGAGGAGGATGCTATGAGGCAGATGCATGGCAGATGCAGTATAATGTGGATAAATGTGAGGTTATCCACTTTGGTGGTAAGAACAAGAAGTCAGATTATTCTGGATGTCCCTGTACATCCGTCACTAAAAGTAAACATGCAGGCAGAACAGGGAGTGACGAAAGCTAATGGCATGTTGGCCTTCATTGCAAGAGTATTTGAGTATAGGAGCAAGAAGGTCCTACTGCAATTCTACAGGGCCCTGGTGAGACCACACTTGGAGTATTGTGAGCAGTTTTGGTCTCCTAATTTGACGAAGGACATCCTTGCTATTGAGGGAGTGCAGCGTAGGTTCACCAGGTTGATTCCCGGGGATGACTGGACTGACATATGGTGAAAGAATGGATTGACTGGGCTTGTATTCACTAGAATTTGGAAGGATGAGATGGTATTCTATAGAAACATATACAATTCTTAAGGGATTGGACAGGCTAGATGCAGGAAAAATGTCCCCGATGTTGGGGGAGTCCAGAACCAGGAGGTCACAGTTTAAGAATAAGGGGTAGGCCATTTATGACTGAGATGAGGAAAAATGTTTTTGCCCAGAGAGTTGGAATTTTCTGCCACAAAAGGCAGTGGAGGCCTGGATGTAGTCAAGTGGGAGTTAGATATAGATCTTAGGGCTAACGGAATCAAGGGATATGTGGAGAAGGCAGGAATGGGGTACTGATTTTGGATGATTAGCCATGATCACATTGAATGGCGGTGCTGGCTTGAAGGGCCGAATGGCCTACTCCTGCACCTATTGTCCATTGTCTATTGTCTACTGTCCACTCTTGAACCCGACTCCTACTAACAACCACAGAGCAGCCCTGAGCTACCACCCACGCCATCGGAGACCCTTGGGACTCAGTGGAACGTGGGGGGACCCGGCTGGGGTGGGAGTCTCGTCCGAGCCTGGCCCATGCCACCCCCCCTCCACCGGCAGACCGGGAACCGGAGAGGAGGGGAGGGAGTCGGCGACGGCCGTGGACGCTGGACAAAGGGACGGTGAGAAGAATTGGGGTGGGTCTTACATTCCACACCCTCGAGGACGGCTGCGGGAGGCATCCCCCCCCCACTCCCGGGGTAGGAAGGCTGAGGGTGGGCGGGCAAGGAGAGGGACGGCGGTTCACGGGACGACCGAAACGGAAGTAACGGCTGCAACGGGCCGTTGTGGCCAACTCCAGCTTGGACGGAGAAATGGCCCCAAAACCTGACCCTTCTTGCACACGATCACACGGCCTGGAAACAGGCCCTTCAGCCCAACATGTCCCATCTACACTAATCCCACCTGCCTGCTTTTGGCCTGTATCCTTCTAAACCTATCTTATTCATGATAACTGTCTAAATGTTTCTTAAACGTTGGGATAGTACCTGCCTCACCGACCTCCTCTGGCAGCTCGTTCCATACACCCACCACCCTTTGTGTAAGAAAGTTACCCCTCAGGTCCCGATTAAATCTTTCCATCTCATTTTAAACCTATGTCCTCTGGTCCTCGATTCCCCTACTCTTAGCAAGAGACTACTTGATCTATTCTTCTCATGATTTTGTACACCTCTATAAGATCTCCCCTCATCCTCCTGCGTTTCAAGGAATAGAGTTCCAGCCTGCTCAACCTCTCCCTGTAGCTCAGGCCCTCAAGTCCTGGCAACAAAAGCTTTTTACTGTACCTGTTCACGTGACAATGAACTATTCTGAGCAGAACTGCATTGGACATACTCGTAAATCTTGTCTGCAATCTTTCCAGCTTAAAGAGAGAGCGAGAAACAGGATAAAGCTCGAGATAAGAACTGTGGATACTGGCTTAGATAGACACTAAATGCTGGAGTAACTCGACGGGACATGTAGCATCTCTGAAGAGAAGGAATGGGTGATGTTACACAAAATGCTCCATTGTCAGAGTGAGGCCCAACGCGCATTGGAGGAACAGCGCCTCATATTTCGCTTGGGCAGCTTACAGCCCAGCGGTACAAACATTGACGTCTCTAACTTCAAGTAACCCTTGCTTTCCCTCTCTCTCCATCCCCCCTCCTCCTTCCCAGTTTTCCCACCAGTCTTACTGTCTCCGACCACATTCTATCTCTGTCCCGCGCACTCCCCTGACATCAGTCTGAAGAAGGGTCTCGACCCGAAACGTCATCCATTCCTTCCCTCCAGAGATGCTGCCTGACCCGCTGAGTTACTCCAGCATTGTGTATCTAGGATAAAGTTCTAGCCTGCTCAATCCTCAATAGCGGGCTGTTTCTATGCATTCAGTAATTAACTGGGGATTGGCAGTAATCTCTCGCTTAAATAACAATTTCACTGCACCTCGGTAATAAAGAACCATTGAACCATTAGACAAAGATTGTCTCCTCTCCATCCCTCAAGAGAGGGGGAACATAAGTTCAGAGACAGTGAATGAATCCAAGTGAACTTTTTATATTTTTTATTAATCTCAAAAACAGTACAAAACCACGTTTTTATAAAAAAAGATCAAAATATACAAGAGCCTGATATAAAGTCGCTGAATGACAGGCCAGCTTACTGTGGTTTACTGTAGTGGAACAGTTAGAGAGATGGGCATCATTAAATCAAACACAACCCAACAAGGCTCTGCAGGAGGAACCAAAGGTCAGGCCCTGCGATTGATGCAAGGTTCCCATCTGTGGAGGAAAGGGGAAACATTTTGCAGTTGCACACCCCCTAGCAACTACTGGAGGTATCGGGGTGTCGCATGTTTCTCCTTCCCCCGTCTCGAGTAGCACCAGATGATGTGGTAGCTTCGTAAGGACATTCACTTATCGGTGTTCACATTGTTCCAGGGGAGAGCCGTCACGGGGCGGGGGGGGTAGGACGGTCATTGGCAGAGATAATGGGGGCGAGGGGGAGAAATGAGAGGGTGGTGGAGGCAGGTTCTCTGGATACATTCAAGAGAGAGCTAGATAGGGCTCTTAAAAACAGCAGAGTCAGGGGATATGGGGAGAAGGCAGGAGTGGGGTACTGATTGGGGTTGATCAGCCATGATCACAGTGAATGGCGATGCTGGCTCGAAGGGCCGAATGGCCTACTCCTGCACCTATTGTCTATTATCTATTGTCATAATATTTCACATTTTTGGAGAATCCAGAAGCAAAACCAAAGTTTTGGAGGAACTCAGTGGGTCGGCAGCATAAGTTTAGTTTAGTTTAGAGATACAGCGCGGAAACAGGCCCTTCGGCCCAAGTCTACGCCGACCAGCGATCACACACTAGTTCTATCCCACACACACTAGGGACAATTTATAGGAGCCATTTATCCTACAAACCATTAAGTCTTTGGAGTGTGGGAGGAAGCTCTCTGGAGTTTCCTCCAGAGCTCCTGGAGAAAACCCACATGGTCACAGGAAGAACGTCCAAACCCTGTACAGACAGCATCTGTAGTCAGGATCGAACCCGGGTCCCTGGCGCTGTGACGCGGCAGCTCTAACCGCTGTGCCAGTGTGCAGTCCCATGGAGATGGTCGACGTTTCGGGTCAACGCTCTGAATCGGGACTGTCCCAGGCAGTCCCTCCAAAGATGCTGCCCGACCCGCGGAGTTCCTCCGGCACTTAGCGATTTTCAGTTTCACATTTTATCAGGGATCTCTTGGTGGGCCCAGTGAGGTCCACGCTCTGGGTGAGGGGGAGTAGGGGAAGGGGGAAGGGGAGGGGGAGCCTGGTGTAGTCCCCTCGAAGCATTATAGCGGCGATCGATAAACCACAAACGGTGGGAGATGTTCCAAGGACAATGTGGGGTGGATGGAACAGTGGTTTGTCCATTCCCAGGGGTCAAGCACAAAGTGAAGCTCCCTCTACACCTCCCCATCTCTCCAGAGATGCTGCCTGTCCCGCTGAGTTACGCCGGCATTGCGTGTCTACCTTTGGTTTAAACCAACATCTGTAGTTCCTGCCGACCCATTTCAGCTGGGTACAGGGGTACAATATCTAACTCGGGGCCAGTTGAGTGGGGGGAGGTGAGACCGAGTACTCTGGACCCACCACTCCTGGGTGTGGAAGAGATGGGGGGGGGGGGAGGGTGGGGAGGGGGGGGGGATTTGTCCCTGGGTTGGGGGCCACCATTTTGACATTGGAGGGAGAGGGGTCGTTGAAGGGGTCGCCGATCAGTGTGGAACATTGCCTGTGGGGTGTGCGGGGTTGGGGAAGATCCCGTCTGCACCCCCCGCAACAAATATATCTTGGCATCTTCGGTGGGAGCACGAGTTTACGGAGGGAAGGTTCCAGAAGGTCACGGCCGCTCCTCAGTTCTTCTGCCTGCCATGGATGGAAGAAGAGAAAGGCCTGTTAGAGGAGATACTGACAGAGGTTGGCGGGGGGTGGGGGGCGGGAGGGGAAGACAAAAGGACAACCCCACCCTCCCGCCGCCATCACACAGCGAGGATCACGGGCGGGGGAGGGGGCGAGGGGAGGGGGGTGGGGGGGGGGTGAGGGCGGTGGGTGAAGCGGGAGTTAACTTTAGTTTAGACTTTACAATTTAGAGATACAAGGTGGAAACAGGCCCTTCGGCCCACTGACGCTAACCCTATCCTACACAATTTACAGAAGCCAATTAACCCGTGGAGCACCCGGAGAAAACCCTCTACGCGGCCACGGGGAGAACGTGCAAACTCCGTACAGACAGCGCCCGTAGTCAGGATGAAACCCGGGTCTCTGGCGCTGTGAGGCAGCAACTCTACCACTGCGCCACTGTGCCGCACAACCGAACGGGTTGCAAAGGGATGGGGAGCTGCCTCAGTGAGGCCAGCGAGCATCATCAAGGGCCAGTCCCACCCCGGTCACTCCCTCTTCTCCCCTCTCCCATCAGGCAAGAGGTACAGAAGTGTGAAAACGCACACCTCCAGATTCAGGGACAGTTTCTTCCCAGCTGTTATCAGGCAACTGAACCATCCTATCACCAACTAGAGAGCGGTTATGACCTACCATCTACCTCATTGGAGACCCTCAGGCTATCTTTAATCGAACTCTACTGGACTTTATCTTGCACTAAACATTATTCCCTTTATCCTGTATCTGTACACTGTGAACGGCTCGATTGTAATCATGTATAGGCTTTCTACTGACTGGATAGCACGCAACAAACAAGCTTTTCACTGAACCCCGGTACACCTGACAATAAACTAAACCAAAGTAATGAGGGGGGGGGGGGGGGTAGAGGGAGGAGTCACCAGGGACGGTGGGGAGTGTACTGTGGGGGACAGGATTGGGTGGGGGCGGGGGTGGGAGGGATAAGGGTAGGGGTGCTGTGAGTGATTGGGATGATGGGCGGCAGACTGTAGTGCCGGGACAGGGGGTTTGTAGGAGTCGTAGGAGTGGGGGCAGGGAGGGGTGGGAAGAGTTCGGAGGGGTTGGGGTGCAAAAGAGGGTGGTAAGAGTAAGGAGGGAGGGGGGTATGGAGTGGGCGAGGGGGAGAGAGGACATAGATTGGAAAGGAGGGAGGGAGAGGGGAGAGGGGGAGAGGGGAGAGGGTGAGGGGAGAGGGGAGAGGGGAGATGGGGAGGGGAGAGGGGGAGAGGGGAGAGTGGGAGAGGGGGAAAGGGGACAGGAAACGGGAGCGGGGAGGGGAGAGGGGAGAGGGGAGAGGGGAGATGGGGAGGGGAGAGGGGGGGGAGAGGGGAGAGGGGAGATGGGAGGGGAGAGAGGGAGAGGGGAGAGGGGAGATGGGGAGGGGAGAGGGGGTGAGGGGGAGAGGGGAGAGGGGAGATGGGGAGGGGAGAGGGGGAGAG
Source organism: Okamejei kenojei (assembly GCA_035221665.1). NCBI lineage: Eukaryota > Metazoa > Chordata > Chondrichthyes > Rajiformes > Rajidae > Okamejei > Okamejei kenojei. The sequence continues at coordinate 33,875,874 of CM069133.1, forward strand.
GGGGAGGGGGGGAGGTGAGAGGGGGTGAGGGGAAGAGGGGGAGAGGGGGAGGGGGAGGTGAGAGGGGGTGAGGGGAAGAGGGGGGAGAGGGGAGAGGGGGTGAGGGGAAGAGGGGGGGAGGGTGAAAGGGGACAGGAAACGGAGCGGGGAGGGGAGGGGGACAGGAGAGAGGGGGAGGGGGAGAGAGGGAGATGGGACAGGAGAGGGGAGAAGGGAGAGGGGAGAGGGGAAATGGGTGAAGGTGGACACTGCCTTACCTGCGTCTCTGCCGGGACTTGCTTCCCTTCTTCCTCTTGCGGTCCAGGGTCTTCTTCAGCTTGATCACCCACTGTTCCTTTGGAGGGGCACAAAGGCGTTTCCCCTTCTTGGTCAGGAACCTGTGGCAAAGGTTTGGGTTCAAAGGTCAGCCGGCTGCTCTCCCCACTGCCCTGTGCTGGGGAGGGAGTGGAGGGGGGGGGGGGGGGGAGTTGGGAGAGCAGGGCGAGATGGAGGGGGGAAATGAGGGGGATGGAGGAATAGGGGATGGAGGGGAGGGGGGGGGGGTGGAGTGATGGGGGCAGTAGGGCAGGGTGAACACTCACACGATGGCGTTGATGCTGCACCCATTGCCGGCTTTCTGAATCGTGTAACTCGTCACAATGCGAATCGGGATGGGAGCATTTCCCGTCTTCAGGCAGCAGTCGTTCACACTCCGGCCATCTTCGCTGGCTGAAAGGCAAACACACCATTCGTTAGCAAGCCCAAGACCCAAAACCTCTGCCTGCTCTCACCTGAAACCCAGCCCCAGCCCCAGACCCAGCCCCAGCCCCAGCCCCAGACCCAGACCCAGCCCCAGTCCCAGCCCCAGCCCCAGCCCCAGCCCCAGCCCCAGTCCCAGTCCCAGCCCAGCCCCAGCCCCAGCCCCAGCCCCAGCCCCAGCCCCAGCCCCCCCAGTCCCAGTCCCCACCAGCCCCAGCCCCAGCCCCAGCCCCAGCACCCCAGTCCCAGCCCCAGCCCCAGCCCCATCCCCACCCCAGCCCAGCAGCCCCAGCCCCCCCAGCCCCAGCCCCAGCAGCCCCAGCCCAGCCCCAGCCCCAGCCCCAGCCCCAGCAGCCCAGCCCAGCCCCCCAGCCCAGCCCCAGCCAGCCCCAGCCCCAGCCCCAGCCCCAGCCCCAGACCCAGCCCCCTGCATAAACCTTAAATCTCTCCACTAAAAACACGGGAGACACAGGGAAACTGCAGATGGCCTTCAAAAAGGGACACAGCGTGCTGGAGTAACTCAGCGGGTCAGGCAGCATCTCTGGAGAACATGGATAGCTGACGTTTGGGGTTGGGATCTTTCTTCAGAACTATGGACCTTAAGAGGTCCACCTCATTCTGTTCTGGTGCTAGAAAGCCATTCTAATCACTCCCTCTCTCGCAGCCTCCTGTCAGGCCCCACCCCTTCCGATGCTGACGGGAGGAGATCTGCTCCCCTCGCTCTCCCGGGCAAACAGCAGAGCACAGGGACCAGGCCATTCGGCCCACACTGCCCGTGCAACCGTGAGCTCCCCGACACGTCTCCCTCGCCTGACGCCTCCTCCCCTCGATCACCCACCCTCCACGACCACCGCCTGGCACTGACCTTGGGAGAGGTGCCAGAGACCAACAGCAACCGCGGAGAGCAGGAGCAAGGTCGCCGGGACTCTGGTCATGTCGAAATGTCGGTGACACACAGGGTCGGCTGCAGGTCACTCTCACACACACACTCTGCCTGTCTCTCTCTCTCTGTCTCTCTTTCTCTCTGCCTCTCACTGTCTCTCTCTATATCTATCTATCTATCTATCTATCTATCTATCTATCTATCTATCTATCTATCTATCTATCTATCTATCTATCTATCTATCTATCTATCTATCTATCTATCTATCTATCTATCTATCTATCTATCTATCTATCTATCTATCTTTCTATCTATCACCCTTTCTGTCTCTGAGGCTTTCTCTACCTCTGCTCTCTTCCACTGTCACTCGCAATATCTCCCTGTCGCTCTGTCTCTCCTCTCTCTCACTCCGTCTCTCTTTCTCACTCTCAATATAGCACTGTCACTCTCTCTCTCTTCTCTCTCTCTCACTCACTATGTCACTCTCAGTCCTTCTCTCTCTCTCTCTGTCTCCTTCTCTCTCCTCTCTCCCTCTGAGCAGACCCACCTCTGCTCCGTGTCTCATACCCGGTCTCCCACCCGTATTTATACACGGAGCGCAAGTCTTGAATCAGTCGCTGGCCAGCCCCCGACTCATTACCTTGGCACAGGTTCAAAGCCAGCGAGCGCCTTCCTCACCGGGACTGGGTGCCAAAAACACCTCTCCCTTCCCTCAAGCACTCTCCGCCCCGTTGTGCTTGCGGTTAGGACAGCTGGTTAGGACAGCTAGCACTTGACTCGTGTATTGTAGTGAAAGTGGAGAAAGTCGGCACTCAAAATGAACAAATAAAGTAAGATCCGCAAATCTTATCTCCTTATCTCACAGTCTTCTCATCCCCAGCCTTTGACCAACCATCTGCTCATCAAAACCCCTCCTCGCCAGTCATGGAGTGATACAGTGTGGAAACAGACCCTTCGGCCCAACTTGCCCACACCGGCCAACATGTCCCAGCTACACTAGTCCCACCTGCCTGCGTTTGGTCCATATCCCTCCAAACCCGTCCTACCCATGTACCTACAGTGCCCTCCATTATACTTGGGACAAAGACCCATCATTTATTTCCCAGGATGGCAGGACTGTCATATGTTGATAGAATGGAGCGACTGGGCTTGTATACTCTGGCATTTAGAAGGATTAGAGGGAATCTTATTGAAACATATGTTTATCAAAGGATTGGACACGCAAGAGGCAGGAAACATGTTTCTGATGTAAGGGGAATCAAGAACCAGGGGCCACAGTTTATGAATAAGGGTAGGTCATTTAGAACGGAGGTATAACCCATATCCCCCCATAACCCCTGGCACCCACACTAACCAAGAATCTATCTATCTCTCTTGCCTTAAAAAATATTCAATTGACTTGGCCACCACAGTGTTTTGTGGCAAAGAATTCCACAGAATTTTCCTCCCTAAAGGAACTAGCTCTGGATAAGGGCGGCACAGTGGCGCAGTGGTAGAGTTGCTGCCCCACAGGGTCAGAGACCGGGTTTGATGCTGACTAGGGTTTGCCAACTGTCCCGTATTAGCCGGGACATCTCGTATATTGGGCTAACTTAGTTTGTCCCGTACGGGACCGCCCTTGTCTTGTATTTGACTGCTACTACTCGGGTCGAGGGGACTGTCGGGTCGGAGCGCCGCGTCCGGCCCCGCCTCACCCGTCCCAACGTAGTGCAGCCCATGGAGTGCAGCAGCAGCAGCAGCGCCTCGCCCTTGGCCCCGCCGGTCAGTCGGCAGCCCGGCCAGCTGTCCGACCTTCGGACCTTCGCTTACTGCTGACACCAGCACCCCTCCTCCTCATGGCCGATCATCAGTTCATGAGTTGGATGGGGTGCCGGACATTGCGTGCAGCAGAACACGAAGGCCAGGCGGCGGGCCAGCTGTGGAGTTTTGGCCCGGGCTCCAAAGATTATTAAGGCTTTGGACACGCTAGAGGCAGGAAACATGTTCCCAATGTTGGAGGAGTCCAGAACCAGGGACGCACTGAAGCTCGGTGCAGCCACCGCCAAGGCTCGGTGGGGGAGGACCACAGTCTAAGGTCCTTCCGCTGCTGAACATTGGGGGCAAGGTTTGTTGGAGTTGCCCCTCAAAATAGGGGAAGGGATTCTATGCCAGGGGGCCACATGTGTGGCAAGGCTGGGGGATAAATTAGTGAAATTTGAGCAATGGGTGTAAACAGTATTGAATGTTTGTATATTCAGTATAAATAGCCTCTGGAAATGTCGGATGATTTTTGTGCACGGTTCATGTATTGTATAAGTATAAATGAAGTCTATTTTGAATAAATAAATAAATAAATAAAAAATAACTGAGTGGAGGTGGTGGGCGAAGCAATCGCCGAGCCTGCGTTTGGTCTCGCCGATGTAGAGAAGTTGACACCTGGAACAGCGGATGCAGTAGATGAGGTTCCATTACCCGCTGTTCTTTCTTAAACACATCTAGATTCAGGGACAGTTTCTTCACAGCTGTTATCAGGCAACTGAACTATCCTCTCACCAACTAGAGAGCGGTCCTGATCTCCCATCTACCTCATTGCAGACTCTCAGACTATCTTTAATCGGACTTTACTGGACTTTATCTTGCACTAAATGTCATTTCCTTTATCCTGTATCTGTACACTGTGGACGGCTGGATTGTAATCATGTACGGTACAGTCTCTCCTCTGACTGGATAGCAAACAACAAAAAAAGCTTTTCACTGTACCAATAGACAATAGACAATAGGTGCAGGAGCAGGCCATTTGACCCTCCGAGCCAGTACCGCCATTCAATGTGATCATGGCTGATCATCCCCAATCAGTACCCCGTTCCTGCCTTCTCCCCATATCCCCTGACTCCGCTATCTTTAATCTCAAAGTCAGGTACATGTGACAATAAACTAAATTAAACTAAACTGAACTCAACTAAACAAAAGTAAACTGAACTAAAATGAACTAAAATACTGTAGATGAGCAGACTGGACTAAACTAAACTAAACTAAACTAAATATAAGAAACTAATTGGCCATGAAATGTTCAAAGAACATTACTGTATAAACTCTCGACAAATGAATCATAAACGTGAATGCAATCATTTGTAAAGGCACCTGAGGGAATTAAAGTTTTGAAGGGTCAATTGTTTTTATCTGGCACCCCTTCACCAAGATAAAAAATTCCCCACGTTTACGGTAAAGTTGACAATATGGGGGGAGGAGCATTGATAGTAAAAGGCTTCAAGTAACAACTTGACAAATATGAAGGCGTGGGACTAAAGAAAAGTATTAGATTCTGATTTATCGCCTCTTTGGCATTGTGTAAGAGAGCTCCGCTTAAGGCTGGGCAAACCCCAAGTGCTGGAGGAACTTAAGTGGGCCAGGCAGCATCGGTGGAGGGGATTGCACAAGCTACGTTTCAGGTCATAAGGTCATAAGGTCAGAGGGGATAGGAGTTGAATTAGGCCGTAGTCTACTCTGCCATTCAATCATGGTTGATCTATCTCTCCCTCCTAACCCCATTCTCCTGTCTTCTCCACATGACCTCTGACACCCGTACTAACCGAGAGTCTATCAATTTCTGCCTTAAAAATATCCACAGCCTTCTGTGGCAGCATTCCACAGATTTATCACCCCATTCACGAAATAAATTCCTCCTCATCTCCTTCCTAAAGGAACGTCCTTTAATTCTGAGGCGGTGACCTCTAGTCCTAGACTCTCCCACTAGTGGAAACATCTTCTCCATATCCACTCTGTCCAGGCCTTTCACTATTCGGTTAGTTTCAATGAGTTTCAGGTATGTTTCGGATTGGGACCCTTTTTCAGACTGTTCTATCGACTCTTCAATAATCCCCAAAGCTGATTCCATCTACACTCCGCTCTGCCTTGGAAGAGCAGCCAACAAAATCAAAGATTTCCAAAGATAGGCACAAAGTGTTGGCCGGTCAGGCAGCATCTCTGGAGAAAAAGGAAGGGATGATATTTCGGATCTGGACCCTTCTTCAGACTATCTTTGACTGGACTTTACTAGCTTTATCTTGCATTAAACTTTGTTCCCTGTATTGCATTGATCATGTATGGCTCGATTGTAAGCGTGCATTGTCTTTCCGCTAACGGTTAGCACGCAACTAAAGCTTTTCACTTTTACTTCTTTCATGTCCATCTTCCATGTTTCGAATATTGACATCTTTGCCATCGTCCGTCCTAAAAAGGGCGCAAGGTTCCGGTGATAAATGCTTCTGCTATGGGGCTTGCTTTTCTCTGTACGTGTGGACAATAAACTACGTCGGGGGGGGGGGGGGGGGGGTGGGGGGGGGGGGGGATGAATTGCTGGAGATAAGGAAAGAGCAATCAGGGCCAGCCACAAATGACCTTAGGGAGGGTGGTGCCTGGTAGCTGTGATCTCAAGAGGGAAGACAATGTGGAGAACTGTGGTAAAATGACTAGGGTGGAGGAAGGGGGCGAGGGGAATGCATGACAACGTTACTTAAAGACGTCCCACCCCAGTATTTCCTTGGAGCATAGGAGGCTGAGGGGTGACCTTATTGAGGTGTGTTCAAGATCATGAGGGGCATGGATAAAGTGAACGCTCACAGTCTTTTTCCCCAGGGTAGAGGATTCTATAACTAGAGGGCACAGGCTTACGGTGAGAAGGAAGAGGTTTAAGGGAAGGAACCTTTTTTACTCAGAGGTAGTCCATATCTGGAGCGAGCTGCCAGAGGAATTATAGAAACGGATACAATTACATCTTTTAAAAGACATTTGGACAGATATATGTTTAAGAAAGAACTGTAGATACTGGAAAAATCGAAGGTAGACAAAAATGCTGGAGAAACTCAGCGGGTGCGGCAGTATCTATGGAGCAAAGAAATAGGTGGCGTTTTGGGTCGAGACCTGCTCTGAGTTTGCTGAGTTTCTACAGTATTTTTGTCTACCTTGGACAGATATATGGATAGGAAGGGTTTAGAGGGTTATGGGCCAAATGTAGGCAAATGGAACCAGCCCAGAATGCCAACCACACTAGTTCGATGTTGTCCCACTTTCTCATCCACTCCAATTTACAGACCTGCACCTCTCTGGGATGTGGGAGGAAACCGGAACTCATGGAGGAAACCCACGCGGTCCCAGGGAGAAGGAGCAAACTCCACAGGCCGCACCCCAGGTCAGGATTGAACCCGGGTCTCTGGCGCTGTGAGGCAGCAGCTCTACCCGCTGCGCCAGTGTGCCGCCCTTCAGTGGTGTCGCACGGTGGTTGCTATCTATGTTGTTTACTATTGTCATGTGTACTAAGGTACAGCATACAGACTTCAGACTGTTCAGTCTGAAGAAGGGTCTCGACCCAAAACTCGTGGTAAGCACGGAGAGTGAACGTAGCGGGTACGTCGGAGCTCGGAGATGTCTCTTAGCGGCTCGTAACGCTAACGGCAGATAATCGGGAAGACTCGCTAATGGCAGGTAAGCATGGGAAGACTCGTGAAGATTTTTCAACGTTGCAAAATGTTCGTGAGAGCCCCGAGTACCGACGAGCGGCCATTACCGTAAATCTCTGAATTCGAATCAGGGCAAACTCGGGAGAACTCTTGAATGAACTCGTACCGTGAGACAGGGCTTTTACCAGATTGCTGCCTGGATTAGAGGGTTTCGGTGACAGGGAGAGATTGGACAGACTCAGATCGTATTCTCTGGAATGTCGGAAATTGAAGGGAGACCTGATAGAAGCGTATAAAATTATGAGAGGCATAATTCGGGTAAAGAGTCAGAATCTTTCTCCTAGAGTGGAAAAGTCCAACACTATAACATGAGAAGGGAAAAGTTTAAATGAGATGTGCAGAGCAATTGTTTACACAGAGGGTGGTGGGTGCCTGGAAGGTTCTGCCAGGGGTGGTGGTGGAGGCAGATACGATAGTGGTGTTTAAAAGGTTTTTTAGATAGGCACTTGGATATGCAGGGAATGTAGGGATATGGATCATATGCAGGCAGAGGAGATTTGTTTAATTGGCATCATGTTTGGCACGGATATTGTGGGCTGAAGGGCCTGCTCCTGTGCTGTGCTGTTTGTTCTATGTTCTGTGCTAATATTTCCTCCACAAATGGCCCTCCTCTGAACTAGGAAAGGTTAAGAAACAGGAACGCGTAGTTTAGTTCAGTTGGAGATTCAGCGTGGAAACAGGCCCTTCGGCCCACCGAGTCAGCACCGACCAGCGATCACCGCACACTAGCACCATCCTCCTCACCAGAGACAATTTACAATTTACAGAAGCCAATTAACCTACAAACCTGCACGTCTTTGGAGTGTAGGAGGAAACAGGAGCACCCGGAGACAACCCACGCAGGTCGCGTGGAGAACGTGCGAACTCGGTACAGACAGCACCCGTAGTCAGGATCGAACCCGGGTCTCTGGTGTTGTGGGGCAACAGCTTTACTGCTTAGGAGATACAGTGTACAGTACAATAGGCCCCTCAGCCCACCGTGTCTGTGCCGACCAGCGAGCAGCACTGTGCTGCCCTTTAAAGCACAGAGAAGGGTGAGGCTTGGGGAGAAAAAAGAGTATCGTATCTAGAGTTTTTTTTAGAAACATAGAAAAATAGAAATATAGGTGCAGGAGGAGGCAATTTGGCCCTTCGAGCCTACACCGCCATTCATTGTGATCATGGCTGATCATCTACAATCAGTAACCCGTGCCTGCCTTCTCCCCATATCCCTTGATTCCGTTAGCTCCTCAAGCTCTATCTAACTCTCTTTTAAATTCATCCAGTGATTTGGCCTCCACTCCCTTCTGTGGCAGAGAAGTCCACAAATTCACAAGTCTCTGGGTGAAAACGTTTTTTCTCATCTCAGTTTTAAATGGCCTCCCGTATTCTTAGACTGTGGCCCCTGGTTCTGGACTCCGCCAACATTGGGAATGTTTTTCCTGCATCTAGCCTGTCCAGTCCTTTTATAATTTTACATGTGTCTATAAGATCCCCCATCATCCTTCTAAATTCCTGTGAATACAAGCCCAGTCTTTCCAATCTTTCCTCATATGACAGTCCCGCCATCCCGGGGATTAACCTGGTGAGCCTACGCTGCACTGCCTGAATAGCAAGGATGTCCTTCCTCAAATTAGGAGACCAAAACTGCACACTATACTCCAGGTGTGGTCTCACTAGGGCCCTGTACAACTCTTTATTCCTATACTCAAATCCTCTCGTTATGAAGGCCAAATAGCTTTCTTCACTGCCTGCTGTACCTGTGTGTTTACTTTCAGTGACTGATGTAGGACACAAGTTTTATGAGGCAATTTAATGGTTATTTTTACTGCTGTTGCTCTGAAATGGAGGGTGGAGTTTGTACTTGGGCCTGGAGCGTGTAATCCATTTTGCGACAGTTCACCTACTGGGAGACCACTGGCAAACTCTACAGGTTCAATCCAAGACAGTTCCCGAATTTGTTGTAAGCTAAGGAATCTCCTACACCTGCCCTTTACAGCACGGAAACAGGCCCTTCGGCCCAACACCTGTGCTGACCAACGTGCCCCATCTACGCCATTTTCACCTGCCTCACATTGGCTCACATCCGGGTGTCAGGGGTTATGGGGAGAAGGCTGGAGAATGGGGTTAGGAGGGAGAGATAGATCAGCCAAGATTGAATGGTGGAGTAGACTTGATGGGCTAAATGGCCTAATTCTGTTCCTATTATGAATTTATAAGTAATGGGGTGGGGGGGGGGGGGGGTGGGATCCTCATTGAAACTTACCAAATAGTGAAAGGCCTGGATAGTGGATGTGGATGTGGAGAGGATGTTTCCACTAGTGGGAGAGTCTAGGACCAGAGGCCACATCCTCAGAATAAAAGGACATACTTTTAGTAAGGAGGTGTTGAGGAATTTCTTTATTCCGAGGGCGGTGAATCTGTGGAATTCATTGCCACAGACGGCTGGGAATTGCCGTGGGGAATTTGACCCTTACTTTGACCTTTGTCCCTTATTTGGGAGTGAGAAAGTTGGCAACTCTACCCTCCACTGTGCCCTACCTGGACTTCAACATATTCCTCCCCTCCCCCTCCACCTACATTCCTTCTTCTGGCTTCACAATTCGCAGTTCTTTTGTTATCTTATCTCACACCTTTTGTTTTTATCTCTGGCCTTTGTTCCAACTATCTGACTATCAAACACCCCCCCCCCCCCCCCCCCCCCCCCCCGTCCGTCCGTCTGTATCCACCTATTACCTATTACCAGGCTTGGTCCTCCCCTGCTCCTCCTCCCTCCCAGCTTCCCCTCCCCCCCTCCCACCGCTCCCCTGGCCCTGCGACAATCAATCTAAGAAGGGTCCGACTCCCGACCCAAAACGTCACCTCTCCACAGATGCTGCCAGACCTGCTGAGGTACTCCAGCACTTTGTATCTTTTTCCCAAGTTCCTTAAACTGTACGCTTTCTAGTTTAGTTTCTAATCTAGTCTAGAGAGACAGTCTTATCGGCCCACTGAGTCCGCACCGACCAGCGAGCACCCCGCACACTAGCACTATCCTACCCACACTAGGGGCGATGCCAAAGAACCTACAAGTCTGAGGAAGGGTTTTGGCCTATTTCCTTCGCTCCATAGATGCTGCTGCACCCGCTGAGTTTCTCCAGCACTTTTGTCTACCTTCGATTTTCCAGCATCTGCAGTTCCTTCTTAAACAACCTTCAAGCCTGTATGTCTCTGGAGTGTGAGAGGAAACCGGAGTCCCCGGAGAAAACCCACGAGGTCACGGGGAGAACGTGAAAACTCTGAACAGCCAACACCCGTGGTCAGGATCGAACCTGGGTCTCTGGCGCTGTGAGGCAGCAACTTTTCCGCTGTGCCACTAAGCTGCCCATCCAATCGCACTCGTGCCACGACTTCTCATCTCTAGTGATTTTTATTTCCAACTTTGTCAATCAGGAAAAGGAACAGAAAGTCCCTTGTGTGTTTTAATCTCCCATTGTTCAAGAAACCACTCAGAGTGGAATAATCCTTCCCTTCCTCTGTTCCTCAGCCAGGGCTGTCATGTTTTAATTGCAGCTGTCGATTGTGAAAGACAATTTAATCTTAATGGAACTAAATTTATCCAAGGCTATTTTCCAAGAATGAAGGCTCAAGAGATCGGATTTTCTGGAATCTTGGATGAAAAGTAAACCACAAACATACAGAAAGGTCCCGACCCAAAACGTCGCCAAATGCAAGGAAGTTGGACTAGCCCAGTGTGTGTCGAAGATACAGCCAACATCATCAGAGATCTACACCACCCTGGCCACGCCCTCATTTCACTTCTGCCATCGGGAAGAAGGTACAGGAGCCCGAAAACTGTAATGCCCAGGTTCAGGAACAGCTTCTTCCCTACAGCTATCGGGCTATTAAACATCACTTCCTCCAAATAAGCTCTGAACATCTCTGGAAAAGACGAATAGGTGACGTTTCTTCAGTCTGAGAACAGGGGGTAGGAAAACTGGAGGCATGGAAAGGGTCAAGGAAAGGTGGAGCTCACAATGGTCCATTGTTGGCTGTGGAGGAGGTGATAACAAAGGGATATATGGATACGAACAATGGAACTGGCAGGATGTCTAAGGTGGGGAGTGGTGAGGGGGGAAGGGGGGGGGGGGGGTTAGGAAATGCAGGAGTTACTCAAAATTAGAAAAATCTATATTCATACCGCTGTTAAATCCAGCGGTATGAATTTCCAGTAAACCCTATCGTATCTGCCTCCACCACCACTCCTGGCTGCTCATTCCATGCACCCACCACCCTCTGTGTAAACGAATGACCCCACACTTCTCTGAACTTTACTGCTCTCACCATAAAGTGATACCCTTTACTCTTTGCTTAAGAAGGAACTGCAGATGCTGGAAAATCGAAGGTAGACAAAAATGCTGGTGAAACTCAGTGGGTGAGGCAGCATCTATGGAGCGAAAGAAATAGGCAACATTTCGGGCTGAGGGTTTTGGCCCGAAACTTCGCCTATTTCCTTCACTCCATACATGCTGCCTCACCCGCTGAGTTTCTCCAGCATTTTTGTCTACCTTCTACTCTTTGATGTTTTCTTCCTGGATAAAAAGATTCTGAACTCGGTGGGCCGAAGAGCTTGTTTCTGTTTTGTGTCTCTAACCTAAACTAAAATTAAATGAGATCATAAGGAATAGGAGAAGAATCAGGCCATTCGGCCCATCAAGTCTACTCCGCCATTCAATCATGGCTGATCTATCTCTCCCTCCTAACCCCATTCTCCTGCCTTCTCCTCATAACCTCTGACACCCGAACTAATCAAGAATCTGTCTATCTCTGCCTTAAAAATATCCATTAACTTGGCCACCATAGCCTTCAGTGGCAAAGCATACACTGTGATAGATGACACAACAGAAGACCCAAGAGCCTCACGCTTCTTGAAGAAGTCAAGTCTTAAAGGCCCATTGTCCTGGCGACAGCACTGGGTCAGAGTTGCAGGGATCGGCCTGGCCTGGTGATGTTGTCTTTAGAATTTACTTTAGGCTTTAAAAAGACTAAACCTATATCCAGTCAACCGATTAAAAGGCAGGGAACCATCAACATTAAGAGCTCTGCATGTCAGCACAGAAAGCCCTGCTTACAATTAAGTTCTGTCTCTTTGCCAAGGGTCATATTGAAGTGTCATCTCTTCATCAACAAGCCCAGGACTGTCTGATCTGCCTCGGCAGCGCAGCAAAGGAGAAAAGTTGATTACAGAACTTTGCTGATCCCTTCTCATGGAGCTAGACTTCCAGAATCATTCAAAATATCCATGTTGCAGTCCACTCCTCAGAGACAATAGGCAATAGACAATAGACAATAGGTGCAGGAGTAGGCCATTCAGCTCTTCGAGCCAGCACCACCATTCAATGTGATCATGGCTGATCATCCCCAATCAGTACCCCGTTCCTGCCTTCTCCCCATATCCCCTGACTCCGCTATCTTTAAGAGCCCTAACCAGCTCTCTCTTGAAAGCATCCAGAGAACCGGCCTCCACTGCCCTCTGAAGCAGAGAATTCCACAGACTCACAACTCTCTGTGAGAAAAAGTATTTCCTCGTCTCCGTTCTAAATGGCTTACCCCTTATTCTTAAACTGTGGCCCCTGGTTCTGGACTCCACCAACATCGGGAACATGTTTCCTGCCTCTAGCGTGTCCAAACCCTTTACAATCTTATATGTTTCAATAAGATCTCCTCTCATCCTTCTAAACTCCAGAGTATACAAGCCCAGCCGCTCCACTCTCTCAGCATATGACAGTCCCGCCATCCCGGGAATTAACCCTGTAAACCTACGCGGCACTCCCTCAATAGTAAGAATGTCCTTCCTCAAATTAGGGGACCAAAACTGCACACAATACTCCAGGTGTGGTCTCACTAGGGTCCTGTACAACCCCTAGACAGAAGGGTCTCATGACCAGCCCATATTTTGGCACTCCCCCTACCCCATTCCCGCACCCCCCACACCTCTTTTTTTATTTTTTGTATTTTTCATCAAAAAATGTATTCAATTAACCTTGTATTAACCTTAATAAAAATAATATTTACAATACAATGAAACAAAACAGAACCCACCAACATAATCCAAGACAAACATATATCCTAAATAAACTACTATGTTATAATCCTCGTCAAGGATGCATTCCACCCCCCCCCCCCCCCGCGGTGCACAGCTGTCCCGGAAATTCCCCTCTCAAATGCCACCCGGGCGCGGACGTAACCCCGGAAGACCCCCCCCCCTCTCCCCCCCCCACCTCTTGGTATCACCTCTCCTCCAGATCTATTGGTGGGAAGGGGTCCCTCAACACCAATTCCTCGTTTGTGAGTTGAGGAAGAGACCCAAACTGAAACATCGCCTATCTATGCTCCCCAGAGATGCTGCCTGACTGACCTGCTTAGTTTAGTTTTGTTTAGTTTAGTTTAGTTTGGAGACGCAGCGTGGAAACAGACCCTTCGGCCCACCGAGTCCGCGCTGACCGGCGATCACCTGTATGCCTGCACTATCCCACACACACTAGGGCTGATTTACATCGGGGACTTCCACTCCCCATACTCCCTGACTCTGCTCCCCCAACCTGTCCAAGTCACCCTGCATTCTCATAACATCCTCCTCACAGTTCACACTGCCGCCCAGCTTTGTGTCATTCTGCAAATTTGCTAATGTTACTTAGAATCCCTTCATCCAAATCATTGATGTATATTGTAAATATTGATGTATATTGTAAATATACATTGTAATATTTTAAATATACAGCGCCAGAGGCCCTTGTTCCTTCCCGACTATCTGTACTGACTTTGTACGTTTTCCCCGTGACCTGCGTGAGTTTTCTCCGAGATCTTTGGTTTCCTCCCAAACTCCAAAGACGTGCAGGTTTGTAGGTCAATTGGCTTGGTACAAGTTGTAAATTGTCCCTAGGGTGTGTAGGATAGTGATAGCGTGTGCGGGGATCGCTGGTCGGCGCGGGCTCGGTGGGCCGGAGGGCCAGTTTCCCCGCTGTATCTCTAAACTGTTAGTGACACAGGGAGCCCACGTGCCTTGGCTCTATGCTCCACCTGATGCAGCCACGCAAGAAGGTGGCCATCAGGGTGAGGGCGACGTTGGGCACGCTCTTGTCCCGGTTGTCTGCCGACTTGTGCATCGTGACCCACCGGACCCATTCCATCTTTGACCCCCAGATGAACTGCAAGGCAGCTCTGGTGGTTGCAGTGGCATAGGAGCGTGGTACGGGCCACACAGGGAGGATCGGTATTTGTTCATCGAAATAAGGTTATAAGGTCATAGGTCATAGGAGCAGAATTAGGCCATTCGGCCCATCAAGTGTACCTCCCCATTCAATCACGGCTAATATATCTCTCCCTCCTAACCCATTCTCCTGCCTTCTCCCCGTAACCCTTGACACCCGTACCAATCAAGAATCTATCTATCTCTGCCTTACATATAATCACTGACTTGGCCTCCACAGCCTTCTGTGGCAAAGAATTCCACAGATTCACCACACTCTGACTAAATAAATTACTCCTCGTCTCCTTCCTAAAGGAACGTCCTTTAATTCTGAGGCAACGATCTCTAGTCCTAGACTCTCCCACTCGTGGAAACATCCTCGCCACCTCCTCAAAATAAACATAGTTACGTTTCACTGGAGATAAGAAGGATGAGGGGGATCTTATAGAAACATGATAAAAATGATAAAAGGACTGGACAAGCTAGATACAGGAAAAATGTTCCAAATGTTGGGCGAGTCCGAAACAGGGGCCACAGTCTTAGAATAAAGGGGAGGCCATTTAAGACTGAGGTGAGAAAAACACTTTTTCACCCAGAGAGTTGTGAATTTGTGGAATTCCCTGCCACAAAGGGCAGTGGAGGCCAAATCACTGGATGGATTCAAGAGAGAGTTAGATGGAGCTCCAGGGGCTAGTGGAGTCAAGGGATATGGGGAGAAGGCAGGCACGCGTTATTGATAGCGGACGATCAGCCATGATCGCAATGAATGGCAGTGCTGGCTGGAAGGGCCGAATGGCCTCCTCCTGCCCCTATTTTCTATGTTTCTATGTTTCTATGTTTCTATGTTTCTATGTTTACGTGGTGTTTTCAGTGGGGCTAGAACTTACTCTCCTACTCTGACTGGCACCAAGCACCCTATCTGCTTTTGTTTAAAATTAGGTTAAGAGTCACATTAAAGCAAGAATGAATCATTGCAACAGGCTATATCTTCCAAAAAACAGAATAGTTTCATTCCCACTAATGTGGGGGCTTTTCAGTGAGAACTGGTCTTAATTCCAGATTTATATGATGAATTCCAAGTTAAAATTTCCAAGGGTCGTCTTGGGACTTGAACTTGTGGCTAAAGGTCCTTGCGCACTATGTTGCGCTCCTGGAGGTCGTCTGCGAGAGGAAGATATGCAGTGAATGGAAAGACCCTAAACACCATTAATGTACAGAAGGATCTTGGGGTCCAAGAGCAAAACTCCCTGAAAGTGGCCACACAAGTCGGTTAGTTTAGTTTAGTTTTGAGATACAGCGTGCCCCTTCGCACGCCGAGTCTGCGATCACCCCATGCATGAGCTCTATCCTACACTGTAGCGACAATTTACAGAAACCAATTAATCCTACACACCTGCACGTCTTTGGAGTGCGGGACGAAACCGGAGCACCCACGCGGTCACAGGGAGAACGTACAAACCTTGTACAGACAGCACCCGTTGTCAGGATTGAACCCGGGTCTCTGGCGCTGTGAGGCAGCATCTCAACTGCTGCGCTACCGTCCCTACCGTCAATAGGGGTGGTAAAGAAGGTGTAAGCTGTGCTTGCTTTCATGGGTTGAGTCTAAGCCAGGAAGTCATGATGCAGCCCTATAGGATGCTGGTGGGGCTGCATTTGGAGTAGAGCGTGCAGTTCTGGTCGCCCCCATTACAGGAAGGATGTGGAGGCTTTGCAGAGGGTGCAGAGGAGGTTTACCAGGATGATGCCTGGATTACGAAATATAAGCTACAAGGAGAGGTTGGACAGACTTGGATTGTTTTCTCTGGTGCACTGGAGATTGAGTGGAGACACGCTAAAAGTATATAAGTTATGAGAGGCATAGATAAGGCAGCAGGTTAAAAACCTGTATCCCACGGCAGAGGTGTCCGACCCCAAGGGACATGAAGGTGAGAGGGGGCAGAGTTTTTTTTTTTTTTTTTTTTGGAGTAAAATAAAAATTAGGATATTTTTATTAGAAGTAATTACATATTAAGAAGAAATATAAAATTCAATTAAAACAAAGGAAAATATTAACGTCACATACATTCTTAATATTTTTAAAATTAACAGTCAATCTTATTTGTACTTCTATAATTTTTCTTTTTTATTTTATAGCAGTTGAGAAAAAGAAAAGAAAAAAAAGAGAGATAAACTGATTGAGTGGAATATTAAACCAGATATTCTTCAATGGAGATATATTTATGAACTATTGTCTATAATTCTTCATCCATTCATGCATTCAGGCTTCCGTCATGGCTTCGAACTGGACCATCTTAACCCTTTAAATATTCAATAAATGGAGACCATATTCCTCTGAACTGGTCCAGCCTGTCCATCAGGGCAAGCCTTAATCGTTCCAAGTGCAATGTCTCCGACATTTCTGTAATCCACATTTTAGTTGTGGGGGAAGTAGGACCTTTCCAAAATCTTAGTATTAATTTTTTACCGATTATTAAACTATAACCGATAAAAATTCTTTGTTGTGTTGTTAATATCTGATTTGTTTCCAGTATTCCCAATATAATTAGTTTTGAGTCTGGAGTTAACTTTGCATTAACTACAATTGAGATTATCTTAAAAATCTCTATCCAAAAATTACTGATTTTTATACATTTTGTAAATGAGTGCGTTAAATTAGCTTCTAATTGTTGACACTTATCGCATATTGCAGACACATTTGAGAAAATTCTATTTAATTTGGACTTTGAGAAATGTAATCTATGTATAACTTTAAATTGTATCAAGGAGTGTCTAGCATTTAATGAACAATGATGTATATATTGTAAACTTTCATTCCATACTTCTCTACTGATTACTTGACCTAGTTCATTTTCCCATGCTTGTCTATATTTATCCGTATTTGGTTAAATCATTTTCCAATAAAATATTATAAATATATGATATTAATTTCTCAGTATTCGGATGTTTATTTTAAACATTCATCTAAGATTTCTGTCTTCTATTCCTAAAATCCAGTGTATTTGATTTAACATAGTCTCTAATTTGAAGATATCGAAAATATTCTTTAAAATGTAATCCATAATTTTGTTGTAATTCCTGAAATGAGAGAAATAAATTTTCCCTATAAAGATCACCAATCTTATTTATTCCATAGTTCTTCCATTTTAAGAAACCTTTGTCCATCAGTGAAGGTTTAAAAGAAATATTGTTTACTATTGGAAGAGCTAGTGGTATATTCTGTAATTTTAATGTTTTTTTAAATTGTTTCCAAATACGTATTCCACTTTCTATTAATGGATTTTCTTTATAAGTTTTCTTATGTATTGGAGTATTAGCAAATAAAATCGAACCAATTTCAAACGGGGGTACAGTCTTCTTTTTCCATCTTTAACCAATTTGGTTGTTTATCTAATTCACCCAGCCAAAATTCATATTTTTTATATTAACTGCCCAATAATAAAACATAAAATTAGGCAGTGCAAAGCCACCATTTATTTTTGATTTACATAGTTGCTTTTTAATTATTCTATGATTCTTATAATCCCAAATAAAATTAGTAACCATGGAGTCCACTTTCTTAAAGAAATTTTTAGGAAGATATATCGTGATCATTTGAAACAAAGTATAGTAGTTGTGGAAGAAAAATCATTTTTATCGCGTTAATCTTACCTAACATTGAAATAGGTAATGTTTTCCAATATTGAATATTCTTAAATAGTTTATTCAATAAGGGTAAAAAATTAGATTTAAATAATGAATTATATCTTTTTGTTACATAAATTCCAAGATATTTAATTTTTTCATTTGCAATCTTAAAAGGGTATTGTTGTATAATATATGTAAATTATTTCCCATTATTGGCATAAGTTCACTTTTATTCCAATTAATTCTATATCCTGAAAACAATCCAAAATTGGGTTATTAAATCTAACAAGTTAGGAAGACTAATTTCTGGTTTTGTGATATAAAGTAATACATCATCTGCGTACAATGAGATTTTATTTTCAGTTTCTTTAGTTTCATACCAATATATTTCAGGGTTTGATCTCACAGATTTTGCTAATGGTTCTATTGCAAGTGCAAACAGTAGTGGAGATAAAGGGCAACCTTGTCTACAACCTCGGAATAAGTTAAATTTCGTTGTTAACACTTGGTTAATTAATATTCTAGCTGTTGGTCTAGTATATAGTAATTTAACCCATGTTATAAACTTCTCTCCCAATTGAAAAGATTCCATAACCGAAAAATAAATAAGACCATTCAATCTGATCAAAAGCTTTCTCTGCGTTCCAACGAGATAATTGATAAATCCTTCGTAATATTTCTTTTCGAGTATATAATATTAAATAATCTTCTCAAATTATTTGAAGAGTATCGTTTTGGTATAAATCCCGTTTGATCTGAATGAATTAATTTATTTAATCACTTTGTTTAATCTTTGTGCTAATATTTTTGTTCATATTTTTTGATCAGTATTTAAAAGAGATATAGCTCTATATGACCCTGGGTCATCGAGATTTTTATCTAATTTAGGTATAAGGGTTATAATAGATTCATTTAATGTATCTGGTAATTTCTGTTGTGTGTAAATGTGTTCATATAGTGTCTTCAAACGTGGGGCTATCATGTCATAAAATATTTTATAAAATTCTGCTCCAATACCATCTGGTCCTGGAGTTTTACCATTTTTTAATGATCTAATAGTTTCTTCAATTTCTTTAGTAGTTATTTCGACATTTAATAATTCCCTATCTTCTAAATCTAGTCCATTTAGATTACAATTTTTCAAAAATGTTTCTACTCCTATACGATTTTCTATTGTTTTAGCTGAGTATAAATTTTTATAATATTGCAAAATCTTTCGTTTATATCTTTAGTTTGTGTTAGTAATTCTCCTTTATCTGATTTGATCCTATATATTAATTTTTCTCCTTCCAGTTTTCTTAACTGACGAGCCAGTAGTTTATGTGGTTTATCACCGAATTCAAATTGAATTTGTTTGGTATATTGGTATAGTTTTACAACTTGATCTGAATGTATTTTATTTAGTTTATATTTCAATGCAAAAAATTTTATTATGGTTGGTCGTAGATGGATTAATGGCATTCTCTGTATCTAATTGTTTAATCTCTCTTTCCAATGCTGTTGTAGCTTCCTATTCTCTTTATTATAAAATACTTGAGAAGATATCATAATTCCCCGAACATAGGCCTTAAAAGTTTCCCATAAGAGGGATGATGATATTTCAGGTGTATCATTTGTTTCAAAGAAGATCTTGATCTGTTTTGTAATATATTCTTGAGTTATTTTGTCCTTTAAAATTTGTGGATTAAATCTCCAATTATCTTGTTTATCCATTTTACCCGTTAGTTTCATCTTAAAAGTTAATGGTGCGTGATCTGAGATTATAATATTATGATATTTTGAATTATACGTAAGTGGAATAAGTTTTAAATCTACCAAAAAATAATCTATTCTTGAATAACTTTTCTGCACGGCTGAGTAAAATGAGTATTCGCGTCCTGTTGGATTTTGCAATCTCCATACATCTTTAATATTACTGGTGTCTATATATGCATTTATTAACTCACTGGAGTGTGATTTAAGTTTTCGTTGTTTTGATGATCTATCCAAATAAGGGTCAAGTGTGCAATTTAAATCTCCTCCAATTATTAGATTATGTTGTGATAATTCTGGGATTGTATTAAATAATTTTTTTAAAAATCGCGGGCTATCAAAATTTGGGCCATATATATTAACAAAAATCACCTTTTGTGTATATAAGGGGGCAGAGTTTAAAGGAGATGTACGGGGCACGTTTGTTTACACAGAGGGTGGTGGATGCCTGGAACGTGCTGCCAGGGGTGGTGGTGGAGGCAGATACGAGAGTGGGGTTTAAGAAGGCACATGGATATGCAGGGAATGGAGGGATAGGGATCACGTGCAGGCAGCATCTCTGGAGAACATGGATGGTGATGTTGGGGGAGATGATTCTGAGTTCACCCCCATCACCCTCAAGACTGAAGAAGGGTCTTGACCCGAAACGTCACCTATCCATGTTCTCCAGAGATGCTGCCTGACCCGCTGAGTTACTCCAGCACTCTGTGAAACGTCACCTATCCATGTTCTCCGGAGATGCTGCCTGACCCGCTGAGTTACTCCAGCACTCTGTGTTCCACTCAAGATTCTATCACGTGCAGTTCCTTGGTTCCAGTCTCTCAGTGTTTCTTTTAGTTTATTTAATACTGTCACAAGTTCCGAGGTACAGTGCAAAGCTATTTTTGTTGCGTGCTATCCAGTCAGCAGAAAGACTATACATGATTACAATCGAGCCGTCCACATTGTACAGACACAGGATAAAGGGAATAACATTTAGTGCAAGATAAAGCCCAGTAGAGTCCAGATGGTCCGAGGGTCTCCAATGAGGTAGATGGGAGGTCAGGACCGCTCTCTAGTTGTCGATAGGATAGTTCAGTTGTCTGATAACAGCTGGGGAGAAACTGTCCCTGAATCTGGAGGTGTGTGTTTTCACACTTCTGTACCCCTTGCCTGACGGGAGAGTGGGGAACAGTGTAGTGTAGCTAATGTGACACGTGTAGCTGGGACACGTTGGTGGGTGTGGGCAAGTTGGCCCGAAGGGCGTGTTTCCACACTGTATCATTGTGTGACTCTATTACTCTAAGCGGGAGTGACTGGCACACTTCTGCACCTCTGCCAAGGCAGCGCGAAGTGTATATCAATGGAAGAGAGGGTGGTTTGTGTGATGGTCTGGGCTGCGTCCACAATTCTGCGGCTTCTTGCAGGTCTTGTTGTTCCCAAACCAAGCTGTAATGCTTCCCGTGAAGATGCTTTCTACGGCACACCAGTAGAAGTTACCATTGTCTCTGTGCTGTTTGACTCTGCAACAGTTCCCAGTGAATGCTTTGATTCATGTTTTAAGAGTTGCTTCATCGATGGAGAGCAGGCAAAGATGATTTATTACATGAAGGGTTTGTAATTTGGATTTACTGGACACTCCCTCCACACCTTCTCCGGTGGTAGGTATTAGATGCGGCTCCTGTGCCAAGTCTGTGTTAGAACAAGCTACTTTTGATGCCCTGCCAACCATAATAATTCCAGTTGTACAATACCTGGCTACCACCCAACACAGATCTAAAACCTGCCTCGCTGTGCACATGTCCATAGATCTAATGGCACAGCGGGTAGAGTCACTGCCTCACAGCGCCAGAGACCCGGGTTTGATCCTGACTTCAGGTGCTGTCCATGTGTGTTTGTGTGGAATTAGCCAGTTTTCCCAGTTACCACATGGATTTCCTCCGGGTGCTCCGGCTTCCTCCCACATCCCAAAGATGTGTGGGTTTGTTGTTTAGTTTAGTTTAGTTTAGTTTAGTTTAGACATATTAAACAGACTCTTCGACACACCCAGTCTGCACTGACCAGCAATCACCCATACACTCGCACTATCCGACATGCTAGGGGCAATTTTACAGGAGCCTGATTAACCTACAAAACTGCACGCCTTTGGAGTGTGGGAGGAAACCGGAGAAAACCCACGCGGTCACGGGGAGAACGTACAAACTCCGTACAGACAGCAGGATCGGACCCGGGTCTCTGGCGCTGTGAGGACACAGCTCTACCCACTGCACCACTGGCCTCTGCAAATTGCCCCTGGTGAGAAAGTGGGATAACATCGCTGGTGATCGCTGATGGCGATGGGCCGAAGGGCCTGTTTCCATGCTATATCCTCCAACGAATCAGCCAGAAGGGGCCAGAGATTGTGTGGAGTGCGGACAGTACCCACTGTTCCTGTACGTGAAAGCATTAGCATGGAGTGAGGAAGGATCTGCAATCTTCCACAGTCATCTATAATCTAGTAACTATTGTAAAGCACTTGGAGATTATCGCTTGCTATCTTCATGGCTGGGCTGCTGAGCAAATATGTCATCAAAGAACATTCTGAACATTCTCTCATGGCATCTAATCATCAGAGCAGTACGGGAAATCGCTTTGAAGAAGGGTCTCGACCCGAAACGTCACCCATTCCTTCTCTCCAGAGATGCTACCTGACCTGCTGAGTTACTCCAGCATTTTGTGTCTGTCTATGGGAAATCGCTGGACATTTAGTTGACTTTGGAAAACCTGTCTCGACCCAGTCTGCTCCACATCCTATGGAAGTCAAAATGCTGTTGCAATTCCAGCAATTCCATTACTCTTCAATGCCTCGACTTCCTTAGAAGATTGAGGAGATTTGTTTTCTCCGAATGATGCCTGGATTAGGGAGTGTTAGCAACAGGGAGAGGTTGGACAGACTCGGATTGTTTTCCCTGCAACACCAGAGATTGTGGGGAGACCTGATAGAAGTATATGAAATTATGAGAGGCATGGATATGCACGGTGGTGCAGCACCAGAGACCCAGGTTCGATTCTGACCGCGGGTGCTGTCCGTACCGAGCTTGTACGTTCTCCCCGTGACCTGCGCGGGTTTCCCCCGGGCGCTCCGGTTCCCTCCCACACTCCAAAGACTTGCAGGTTTGCAGGTTAATTGTTGACTTGGGATAAATATTTTAAAAAGTCCCTCGCGTAGGATGGTGTTAGTGTACGGGGGTCGCTGGTCGGTGCGGATTCGGTGGCCCGAAGGGCCTGTTTCTGTGCTGTATCTCTCTAAAAAAAAGATAAGAGTAGACAGAATCTTTTTCCCAGGGTGGGAAAGTCACATACTAGAGGGCGCAGCTTTAAGGTGAGAGGGGCAAAGTTTAAAGGAGATGTGCGGGGCAAGTTGTTTTACACAGAGGGGGGTGGGTGCCTGGAACGCGCTGCCAGGGGTGGGGGTGGAGGCAGACATGATTGTGGTGTTTAAGAGGCTTTTAGGCAGGGACGTTGATATGCAGGGAATGGAGGGACATGGATCACGTGCAGGCAGTCTTGGCATCATGTTCGGCACAGACTGTGCTGTTCTATATTCTATGTAAAAATGTGGACACGGTTGAATGAAGCAGATGATTGAGATGAAGAACTCGTTAGTGACACTCATGGAGTGATACAGTGTGGAAACAGGCCCGCCGGCACAACTTGTCCACACCGGCCAACCTGTCCCAGCTACACTGGTCCCACCTGCCAGCATTTGGCCCATATCCCACCAAACCTGTCCTATCCATGTACCTGTCTAAATGTTTCTTAAACGTTGGGATAGTGCCAGCCTCGACTACCTCCTCTGGCAGCTCGTTCCATACACCCCCCACCCTTTGTGGGAAAATGGTTACCCCTCAGATTCCTATTAAATCTTTACATCTTCCAGTACAGCCTACGTGCCCTCTGGCCCTCGATTCACCTACTCTGGGCAAGAGTTTACCGCATCTATTCCACGAGATTTTGCACGCTTCTATAAGATCAACCCACCTGCGGTGAAAGGAATAGAGTCCCAGCCTGCTCAACCTTTCCCTACAACTCAGACCCTCGAGTCCTGGCAACATACTTGCAAATCTTCTCTGCACCCTTTCCAGCTTGACACCTTTCCTATAACATGGTGCCCAGAATGAGCACAATACTCATACTAAATGTGGCCTTGCCAACATCTAATATAATTGCAACATGATCTGCCAACTTCTATACTCAATACTCTGACTGAAGAAGGTCAATGTGCCAAAAGCCTTTGTGACCTTGGTTCGTGGAGGATCACTGACAGATACTCTCTTGAACTTCTTTTCTTCTTTTTAAAAAAACATATAAATTTTATTAGAAGCAATTGTACAAGGAGAAAGTAATCGACATAACAATTATACAATTTTCGTACAGCTTCAATTTTAACATTTGATAAACTAATAACTAAATCGGAATGAAAAAAAGAAAAAGACACGAAAGGGGAAAAAGAATAACCCCTGAACTAACGAAGAAGTGGAAAAAGCGGAGATATATCCCCCTACCCTTCCCTACGCCCACTCACCCATAGTTTGCTCATCGTGCAACATGTGGGAATTGAGGGATATGGTCGGTGTCCCTGGGGACTGCGTTTGCAGGAAGTGCGTCCAGCCGCAGCTCCTGGCAGACCGCATTGAACGATTGGAGCTGCGGTTGGATTCATACTGGAGCATCCACGATGCTGAGAAACTCGTGAATAGCACGTACAGTCAGTTGTTCACACCGCAGGTTAAGCGGCCAGAAAGGGAACAGGTGGCCATTAGCCTGCATAGCAGTAGGCAGGTGGTGCAGGAGTCCCCTGCGGTCATCTCTCTCCGAAACATATATACCATTTTGGATACTGTTGGGGGAGATGGCTCATCAGGGGAAGGCAGCAGCAGCCAAGTTCATGGCACCGTTGGTGGTTCTGTGGCACAGGAGGGGAGAAAAAAGAGTGGAAGGGCTATTGTAATAGGGGATTCAATTGTAAGGGGAATAGGCATTTCTGCGGCTGCAAACGAGACTCCAGGATGGTATGTTGCCTCCCTGGTACAAGGGTCAGGGCTGTCACTGAACGGCTGCAGAACATTCTGGAGGGGGAGGGTGAACAGCCAGCTGTCGTGGTGCACATTGGCACCAATGATATAGGTAAAAAACGGGATGAGGTCCTACAAGGTGAATTTAGGGAGCTAGGAGATAAACTTAAAAGTAGGACCTCAAAGGTAATAATCTCTGGACTCCTACCAGTGCCACGTGCTAGTCAGAGTAGAAATAGGAGGATACTGCAGATGAATACGTGGCTTGAAAAATGGTGCAAGGGGGAGGGATTCAAATTTCTCGGGCATTGGAACCAGTTCTGGGGGAGGTGGGACCAGTACAAACAGGACGGTCTGCACCTGGGCTTGAAGGGAACCAATGTCCTTGGGGGAATGTTTGCTAGTGCTGTCAGGGAGGATTTAAACTAATGTGGCAGGGGGATGGGAGCATGAACAGAGAGACAGAGGGGTGTAAAATGAGGGTAGAAGCAATAGGTAGCAAGGTGAAAAGTAAAAGTGGCAGGCAGAAAAATCCAGGGCAAAAATCAAAAAGCGCCATTTTTCAACATAATTGTATAAGGGGTAAGAGTGCTGTAAAAACAAGCCTGAAGGCTTTGTGTCTCAATGCACGGAGCATTCGTAATAAGGTGGACGAGTTGAATGTGCAGATAGTTATTAATGACTATGCTATAGTTGGGATCACAGAGACATGGCTCCAGGGTGACCAAGGCTGGGAGCTGAACATCCAGGGATATTCAATATTCAGGAGGGATAAACAGAAAGGAAAAGGAGGTGGAGTAGCGTTGCTGGTTAGAGAGGAGATTAACACAATAGAAAGGAAGGACATTAGCTTGGAGGATGTGGAATCGATATGGATAGAGCTGCGAAACACTAAAGGGCAGAAAATTCTAGTGGCAGTTGTATACAGGCCACCTAACAGTAGTAGTGGAGTTGGGGATGGGAAATTAGAAATGCGTGCAACAAAGGTAAAAAAGTTAAAATGGGTGACTTCAATCTACATATAGATTGGGTGAATCAAATTGGCAGGGGTGCTGAGGAAGAGGATTTTGTGGAATGTATGTGGGATAGTTTTCTAAACCAACATGTAGAGGAACCAGCGAGAGAGCAGTCTATTCTAGACTGGGTACTGAGTAATGAGGAAGGGTTAGTTAGCAGTTTTGTTGTGCATGGCCCTTTGGGCAAGAGTGACCATAATATGGTTGTTCTTCATTAGGATGGAGAGTAACATTGTTAATTTAGAAACAAGGGTTCTGAACTTAGAGAAAGGTAACTTTGAGGGTATGAGACGTGAATTGGCCAAGATAGACTGGCAAGTGATTCTTAAAGGGTTGACAGTGGATATACAATGGAAGGCATTTAAAGACTGCATGAATGAACTACAACAATTGTTCATCCCCGTTTGGCAAAAGAATAAATCAGGGAAGGTAGTGCATCCATGGATAACAAGGGAAATCAGGGATAGTATCAAAACAAAAGATGAAGCATACATATTAGGCAGAAAAAGCAGCCTACCAGAGGACTGGGAGAAATTCAGCAGAGGAGGACAAAGTGCTTAATTAGGAAAGTGAAAATAGATTATGAAAGTAAACTGGCAGGGAACATAAAAATGGACTGCAAATGTTTTTATAGATATGTGAAGAGAAAAAGGTTAGTTAAAACAAACGTAGGTCCCTTGCAGTCAGAAACTGGTGAATTAATCATGGGGAACAAGGACATGGCAGACCAATTGAATAACTACTTTGGTTCTGTCTTCACTAAGGAAGACATAAATAATCTACCGGAAATAGCAGGGGACCATGGGTCAAATGAGATGGAGGAACTGAGTGAAATCCAGGTTAGTCGGGAAGTGGTGTTAGGTAAATTGAATGGATTAAAGGCCGATAAATCCCCAGGGCCAGATAGGCTGCATCCCAGAGTACTTAAGGAAGTAGCCCCAGAAATAGTGGATGTATTAGTGATAATTTTTCAAAACGCTTTAGATTCTGGAGTAGTTCCTGAGGATTGGAGGGTGGCTAATGTAACCCTACTTTTTAAAAAGGGAGGGAGAGAGAAAACGGGGAATTACAGACCTGTAAGTCTAACATCGGTAGTGGGGAAAATTCTAGTCAGTTATTAAAGATGGGATAGCAGCACATTTGGAAAGTGGTGAAATCATTGGACAAAGTCAGCATGGATTTATGAAAGGTAAATCATATCTGACGAGTCTTATAGAATTTTTCGAGGATGTAACTAGTAGAGTGGATAAGAGAGAACCTGTGGATGTGTTATATCTGGACTTTCAGAAGGCTTTCGACAAGGTCCCACATAAGAGATTAGCATACAAACTTAAAGCACACGATATTGGGGGTTCAGTAATGATGTGGATAGAGAACTCTCTGGCAGACAGGAAGCAAAGAGTAGGAGTAAACGGGTCATTTTCAGAATGGCAGGCAATGGCTAGTTGGGTACCGCAAGGCTCAGTTCTGGGACCCCAGCTATTTACAATATATATTAATGATCTGGATGAGGGAATTGAATGCAACATCTCCAAGTTTGCGGATGACACGAAGCTGGGGGGCAGTTTTAGCTATGAGAAGGATGCTAGGAGGCTGCTAGGCTACTTGGATAGTTGGGTGAGTGGGCAAATGCATGGCAGATGCAGTATAATGTGGATAAATGTGATGTTATCCACTTTGGCGGCAAAAACAGGAGGGTAGACTATTATCTGAATGGTGGCCGATTAGGAAAAGGGGAGATGCAACGATACCTGGGTGTCATGGTACACCAATCATTGAAAGTAGGCATGCAGGTGAAGCAGGCAGTGAAGAAAGCGAATGGTATGTTAGCATTCATAGCAAAAGGATTTGAGTATAAGAGCAGGGAGGTTCTACTGCAGTTGTGCAGGGGCTTGGTGAGGCCACACCTGGAGTATTGCTTACAGTTTTGGTCTCCTAATCTGAGGAAAGACATTCTTGCCATAGAGGGAGTACAGAAAAGGTTCACCAGACTGATTCCTGGGATGGCAGGACTTTCATATGA
The DNA here is from genome assembly GCA_035221665.1 of Okamejei kenojei. Lineage (NCBI taxonomy): Eukaryota > Metazoa > Chordata > Chondrichthyes > Rajiformes > Rajidae > Okamejei > Okamejei kenojei. The sequence continues at coordinate 33,903,645 of CM069133.1, forward strand.
AGAAAGACTGGATAGACTCGGCTTGTACTCGCTGGAATATAGGAGATTGAGGGGGGATCTTATAGAGACTTACAAAATTCTTAAGGGGTTGGACAGGCTAGATGCAGGAAGATTGTTCCCGATGTTGGGGAACTCCAGAACAAGGGGTCACAGTTTAAGGATAAGGGGGAAGTCTTTTAAGACCGAGATGAGAAGATCATTTTTCACACAGAGAGTGGTGAGTCTGTGGAATTCTCTGCCCCAGAAGGTAGTTGAGGCCAGTTCATTGGCTATATTTAAGAGGGAGTTAGATGTGGCCCTTGTTGCTAAAGGGATCAAGGGGTATGGAGAGAAGGCAGGTACAGGATACTGAGTTGGATGATCAGCCATGATCATATTGAATGGCGGTGCAGGCTCGAAGGGCCGAATGGCCTACTCCTGCACCTATTCTATGATTCTATGACCCTAGCGTCGGTTTTGAATTTGTGTTCAACCATTATGTTGTTGAAGAAATTCAATGAAAGGAGACCATATTTTGGAAAATTGATCTGATTTGTCAGACAAAACAAGCCTTATTTTTTCTAAATGTAGTGTCTTGGTCATTTCTGTGATGCTCTCTTGAACTGCTACAGCTGAACGCAAGAGAGCATGTTGACTGGTTGCATCATGGCCTGGTTTGGCAACTCTATCTACAGGAGATGCTGCCTCAAAAAGGCAGCCAGCATCATCAGAGCCACACCACCCTGCCCACGCTCTCATCTCGCTGCTACCATCGGGAAGAAGGTACAGGAGCCAGAAAACCGTGACCCCCAGGTTCAGGAACAGCTTCTTCTCAATAACCATCAGGTTGGTGAACACTGCACGACACTAGCTAAACTATGAAATATGAACGGTCCTGGTTGCACTTTTTGCACTTATATTCTTTAGTTTAGAGATACAGCACGAAACCAGGCCCTTCGGCCCACCGGGTCCCCGCCGACCAGCGATCCCCACACATTAACACTATCCTACACACACTAGGGACAATATTTACATTTACCAAGCCAATTAACCTACAAACCTGCACGTCTTTGGAGTGTGGGGGGAAACGGAAGGTCTCGGAGGAAACCCACGCAGGTGACGGGGAGAACGTAGAAACTTCGCACAGACAGCACCGGTAGTCGGGATCGAACCCGGGTCTCCGGTGCTGCATTCGCAAAAGGCAGCAACTCTACCGCTGCGCCACCGTGACACCCTAGAGTCCTTTATAGGGTTATTAATTTATAGGATTGTTTTATTTATTATATATTATCAATGTATATAGTCTTTACAGACCTGTTTAGTTTAGTTTATGATTATTACAGTGACAAGCTTTTTTCTTGCGTGCTATCCAGAACCAGGGTAAGACAGCAACTCTACCGCTGCGCCACTGTGCCGCTCCTCCCGGCTAAAATCGACACACAGGACTTTCGTACGGCATTACGATGTTGCCTTTGGTGTGCTGGCCTTTATAAATCAGAGCATTGAATATAGGAGTAGGGAAGTAATGTTAAAATTGTACAAGGCATTGGTAAGACCAATTCTGGAGTATGGTGTACAATTTTGGTCGCCTAATTATAGGAAGGATGTCAACAAAATAGAGAGAGTACAGAGGAGATTTACTAGAATGTTGCCAGGGTTCCAGCAACTATGTTACAGAGAAAGGTTGAACAAGTTAGATCTTTATTCTTTGGAGCGCAGAAGGTTAAGGGGGGACTTGATTGAGGTCTTTAAAATGATGAAAGGGATAGACAGAGTTGACGTGGATAAGCTTTTCCCATTGAGGGTAGGGAAGATTCAAACAAGAGGGCATGACATGAGAATTAAGGGACAGAGGTTTCGGGGTAACGTGAGGGGGAATTTCTTTACTCAGAGGGTGGTGGCTGTGTGGAATGAGCTTCCAGCAGAAGTGGTGGAGGCAGGATCGATTTTAACATTTAAAAGTAAAGTGGATAGGTATATGAACGTGAAGGGAATGGAGGGGTATGGTCTGAGTGCAGGTAGATGGGACTAGGGGAAAACAAATGGTCGGCACGGACTGGAAGGGCCGAGTGGGCCTGTTTCCGTGCTGTAATTGTTATATGGTTATATGGTTATATGACTCGAGGGCCTGAGCTACAGGGACACGTTGAGCGGTCTAGGACTTCCTTGGAGGCTGACGAGAGGGTGATCTTATCGAGGTGTATCAAATAGAACAAGTTGTCCTACAACTTTAGGCTATGCACGCCATTCGCAAGAAGAAGAAGAGGTGGAATTCCCTGCCACAGAGGGCAGTGGAGGCCAATTCACTGGATGAATTTAAAAGAGAGTTAGATAGAGCTCCAGGGGCTAGCGGTATCAATGGGGAATGGGGAGAAGGCAGGCACGGGTTACTGCTTGTGGATAATCAAGGTGCTTGTGGCGGTGCTGGCTCGAAGGGCCAAATGGCCTCCTCCTGCACCTATTGTCTATGTTTGCGATGTTTTCTATGAGGGGTAAAAGATTTTATAGGGGGCAACTTTAATTACACCAAGGATGGTAGGGATATGGAACGAGCTCCGAGAGGAGATAGTTGAGGCAGGAACTATCGCAACGTTTAAGAAACATTTAGACGGGTACATGGATCAGATAGGTTTAGAGGGATGTGCGCCAAACCCAGGCAGGTGTCAATGGGAATAGTGCAGATGGGACATGTTGGTCGGTGTGGGCAAGTTAGCCCAAAGGGCCTGTTTCCACGCTGTATCACTCTGTGACTGAGTTACGGAGAAATTGTAGATAACAAAATGTGCACGGGCTGCAAAGAGGTAGGTTGGAAGATCTGGAATACACCCTAGCTTATGGAAGGACCATTCAGAAGCCTGATAACAGAGGGGAGGAAGCTGTTCCTGAGTTTGGTGGTGCGCGCTTTCAAGCTTCTGTACCTTCTGCCGGATGGGAGCGGGGAGAAGAAGGAATAACTGGGGTGGGACAGGGACAAGTCTTTGATTATGTTGGCTGCTTTCCCGAGGCAGCGTGAAGTGTAGATGGAGTCGATGGCGGGGAGTGTGGTCTGCGATCAGGTTCACTCAGGACAGTGTGGGCCAAAGGGACTGTTCCTGTGCTGTCATGTCCTATGTATTTTGTTCAATAGCTTCAGGGAGACGGAGAGTGCTTTCATGCTGGTCCTCTGCCAAGCAGGCTGATGGGAATACAACAGCAGTAAACACTGCCTGATAGTGCGAATCAGACTTCAGAATTCCCCTTCTTCATGTTGCCAAGAGTGAAATGTACTCTGAACATTTCTGTAAATAGCATAAAATAAATAATGCAATACTTGCTATTATTCTCCTTGCAAAGAGAGGATGTTTCTCAAAATCCACTAACTTAATTTGCTGCGCTAACCCTTCCATCTCTGCGCAATTCTTAGAAACAATCACTGCAATTAATTGGCTCAGCTATAACCCTCCATGAACCAAGGCCAGAGCCTGCCATAGTATCTTCATCTCAATCATCCGCAGGAAATTCTTTCAACCAGGTCCAAGTTTTCATGTAATACAGGGCAGGAACATAGACCTTTGGCTCACTGCATCCGTGTCGAACATGATATCAAGACCAACTTTAAACTTTTCCCCTCATCCTGTTAAACTAATCTCCTCTGCCTGCATGTGATCCCTATCCCTTTATGCCCTGCTTATCCAAAATCCTCTTAAAGGGCCTGTCCCACTTGGGCGTCATTTGCGCGTCACTGCCTACGCCACCACGTTCCAGGCACCTACGCCACCCAGCACGTTCCAGGCACCCACCACCCTCTGTGTAACATAAACTTGCTCAGCTCCTGTTATTTTTTCCCCTCCCTCTCACCTTAAAGTTATGCCCTCTAAATTAATATTTCCATCCTGGCTTCTAACTGTTATCTACACTTCTCATAATTTTACAAAGTTTAGTTTAGTTTAGTTTAGTGATAGAGTGGGGAAACAGGTCCTTCACCCCACCGATCCCCGCTCCTTAACACTACCCTACACATACTAGGGACAATTTATATTTACACCCAGGCAATTAACCTATACACCTTTTATTCACACAAAGGGTGGTGGGTGTATGGAACGAGCTGCCAGAGGAGGTAGTTGAGGCAGGGACTATCCCAACATTTAAGAAACAATTAGACATGGATAGGACAAACTTGGAGGGATAAGGACCAATTGCTGGCAGGTGGGACTAGTGTAGCCTGGACATGTTGGCCAGTGTGGGCAAGTTGGGCTGAATGGCCTGTTTCCACATTGTATCACTCTATGACTATGAGGTGGGACTAGTGTAGCTGGGACAGGTTGGCCAGTGTGGGCAAGTTGGGCTGAAGGGCCTGTTTCCACGCTGTATCACTCTATGACTCTATGAGGTGGCACTAGTGTAGCTGGGACAGGTTGGCCAGTGTGGGCAAGTTGGGCTGAAGGGCCTGTTTCCACACTGTATCACTCTATGACTATGACTATGACCTGTACATCTTTGGAGTGTGGGAGGAAACCGGAGATCCCGGAAACAACCTATCCAGGTCATCGGGAGAGCATGCAAACTCCGTACAGAGAGGACCCGTAGTCAGGATCGGCGCTGTGAGGCAGCAACTCTACCGCTGTGCCATCATGCCGCCCGTAAATATACCTCTATCATGCCTCCTCACGGAGAAAACAACCCAAGTCTGTCCAACTTGTCCCTGTTGCTAATACCCTCTGATCCAGCAAACCTCCTCTGCACCATCTCCTAAACCTCCACATCGTTGCTGTAATGGGGCGCCCAGAACCTTACACAGACATCCATTCCTGCATTGACAAGTGTTCTTCCAATCTCCACTAACCCAGTTTCTCCTCTTGCTACCCATCCAATTTCTTACCCTATCCACAAGATGGCATGGTGGCGCAGCGGTAGAGTTGCTGCATTACAGCGCTTGCAGCGCCGGAGACCCGGGTTCGATCCTGACCACGGGAGCTGTCTGTATGGAGTTTGTACATTATTTCCCCGTGACCTGCGTGGGTTTCCTCCGGTTGCTCCAGTTGCTCCAGTTTCCCCCCTTATTCCAAAGACGTGCGGGTTTATAGGTTAATTGGCTCGTTATAATTGTAAATTGTCCATAATGTGTTAATAATGTGCAGGGATCGCTGGTTGGCGTGGAATCGATGAGCAGAAGGGCCTGTTTCCATGCTGTATCTTTAAAACTAAGACAACAGCAATTTTGCATATTTCACTCGGATCATTGGAATTTCCAAGAGAATTAAACAATGCTGAGTTTCTCCAGCATTTTTGTCTACCTTCGATTTTCCAGCATTTGCAGTTCCTTCTTGAACATTTTGCCTACTCCACTGCAAAATCTCCTCAAGGAATGCCTACTTTGAAGAGGTTCTCCTCCTCCCTCCGAAAGGCAGTTTCCTTTCTTCTTCCCACCCCTCCCTCACCCGCACATCAGTCTGAAGAAGGTTTCGACCTGAAACGTTGCCTATTTCCTTCGCTCCATAGATCTTGCCTCACCCGCTGAGTTTCCCCAGCATTTCTGTCTATGTACAATGCATGTTTAGATGTACAGAGTCTCCTAGATCTACAGAGTCTCTTGCCCAGAGTAGGGGAATCGAGGACCAGAGGACATAGGTTGAAGGTGAAGGGGAAAAGATTTTATAGAAATCAGAGGGGTAACCTTTTTCACACAAAGGGTGGTGGGTGTATGGAACAAGCTGCCAGAGGAGATAGTTGAGGCTGGGACTATCCCAACTTTTAGGAACCAGTTAGTCAGGTACATGGATAGGACAGGATTGGAGGGATAGGGACCAAATGCTGGCTGGGATGGGTTGGCCGGTGTGGGCAAGTTGGGCTGACACTTTATCACTCTATGACTGTACAATAGTACAAAACATTGGTTTCTTTATTATCACCTGTACCAGGTGCAGTGAAATGTTTAATTATTGCACACAGCTCAGCCAGACTATCCCCGTATATAAGCGCAGTCCCACAGTTAGTACACAATGTATAGAAACGGCCCACTGAGTCCGTGTGCAAGAGGGGCCAGGTTTTGGGGCCATTTCCCTGTCCCAGCTGGAGTTGGCCACAACGGCCCGTGCAGCCGTCGCCTCCACTCCGGTCGTTCCGTGAACCGCCGTCCCTCTCCTCACCCGCCCACCTTCAGCCTTCCTGCCCCGGTGGGGGGGAGGGGGGGGGTGAATCTTTTACCCTCTCACCTTAAACCTATATCCTCTAGTCTTCGATTCACCTACTCTGGGCAAGTGACTCTAAGAGTACACCTAACCATGCATTGTAACATTGCTTTTTTCTCACGTGACCTCAGTACACCTGACAATAAACTAAACTAATACTAATACTAAAAAGTATTTAGCAGACTAAAGAAGGGTCCCGACCCAATATATCATCTGCCCATTCCCTCCACTAATGCTGCCCAACCCGCTGGCTTCCTCCGGCGACGTTGGTTATCCAGAAAATCCAAGTTTGATTCTGGGGTGTAGGAAGGAACTGCAGATGCTGGTTTACACTAGGTTGCCATCTTCCTCACTCCAAAATAAGGGACAAAAGGTCAAAATAAGGGACAAATTCCCGACGGCAATTTGTTGACCGACTCGGCCGTGTCTGGGTGAATGATGAGTTGGCCCGGGTGCTGGACTGCACACAAAGCCCAGCCGGCGGGCCAGCTGAGGAGTTTTGGCCCGGCACCCCATCCAACTCATGAACCAATGATCGGCCGTGAGAAGGAGGGGTGGTGGTGTCGGTGGTAAGCGACGGTCCGAAGGTCGGACAGCTGGCCAGGCTGCCGACCGACCGACGGGGCCACGGGCGAGGCGCTGCTGCTGCTGCTGCACTCCATGGGCTGCATTACGTCGGGACGGGTGAGGAGGGGGCCGGACGCGACGCTCCAACCCGACAGTCCCCTCAACCCGAGTAGTAGCAGCCAAATACGGGACAAGGGCGGTCCCATACGGGACAAACCAATTTAGCCCAATATACGGGATGTCCCAGCTAATACAGGACAGTTGACAACCCTAGTTTACACTGACGATAGACACAGAGTGCTGGAGTAACTCAGCGGGTCAGGCAGCATCTCTGGAGAAAAGGAATAGTTGGCGTTTTGTGTCAGAACCCTACTTCAGACTGAAACATAGACATGGCCAGGACAAAGCAGGGCTGGCAACAGATGACCTCAGGAACGATGGGACCACAATGGGACTAACAAGAGGGATACAAGGATGTGAACAGTGGAAGTAGTAGGATGACGAGGGTGGGGGAGGAGGGAGACGGAGGGGAGGGGATGCAGGGGTTACTTGAAATTAGAGAAATCAATGTTCATGCATCATGTACAACTGTAACATAACGAGCCAACTCTGTCCTCAGTTGTGTAGGAAGGAACTGCAGATGCTTCTTTACACCAAAGATGTAAAGACACACAATGCTGGAGTAACTCAGCGGGACAGGCGGCATCTCTGGAGAGAAGTAACGGGTGACGTTTCGGGTCGAGACCCTTCTTCAGACTGCGAGTCGGGGGAGAGGGAAAACTAGAGGTAGGAAAATGTATAAAAAACAAATGATACTGGCGCGATGGGCTTGTCCAACCAGGAGAGGCTGTGCAGAATGGAGAAGGGCTCACTTGAGTTTGTGTCTTTTTATGTAAATCATGTACTTGTGTGTGTGTGTGCGCGCCTGTGTGTATGCGTGTGCGAGTATGTGTGCGTGTGTGTGTGTCTGTGTGTGTGTGTGTCCGTGTGTGTGTGTGTCCGTGTGTGTGTCCGTGTGTGTCCGTGTGTGTGTGTGCGTGCGTGTGTGTCCATGTGCGTATGTGTCCGTGTGTGTGTCCGTCCGTGTGTGTGTGTGTGTATGTATGTGTGTGTGTCCGTGTGTGTGTCCGCGTGTGTCCGTGTGTGTGTCCGTGTGTCCGTGTGTCCGTGTGTCTGTGTCCGTGTGTGTCTGTGTGTGTGTGTCCGTGTGTCCGTGTGTGTGTCTGTGTGTCCTTGTGTCCATGTGTGTGTGTGTCCATGTGTGTGTGTGTGACCGTGTGTGTGTGTGTGTCCGTGTGTGTGTGTGTGTGTCCATGTGTGTATGTGTCCGTGTGTGTGTCCGTCCGTGTGTGTGTGTGTGTATGTATGTGTGTTTGTGTTTGTCCGCGTGTGTCCGTGTGTGTGTGTGTCCGTGTGTCCGTGTGTCCGTGTGTCTGTGTCCGTGTGTGTCTGTGTGTGTGTGTGTGTCCGTGTGTCCGTATGTGTGTGTGTGTGTCCATGTGTCCATGTGTGTGTGTGTGTTTGACCGTGTGTGTGTGTGTCCGTGTGTGTGTGTGTGTGTGTGTGTGTGTGTGTGTGTGTGTGTGTGTCCATGTGTGTGTGTGTGTGTGTCTGTGTGTGTGTGTCCGTGTGTGTGTGTGTGTGTGTGTGTGTGTGTGTCTGTGTGTCCGTGTGTGTGTGTGTGTGTGTGTGTGTGTGTGTGTGTGTGTGTGTGTCCGTTTGTGCATGTGTGTCCGTGTGTGTGTGTGTGTCCGTGTGTCCATGTGTGTCCGTGTGTGTGTGTATGTATGTGTGTGGATGTGCCCGTGAGCACGTGCATGTGCAAGCGTGCATGTGTGTGTGTGTATGTGTGTGTGATTGTGTGCACACGTGCGTGTGCATTTGTGCATGTTTGTTTGCATGTATGCATGTGTGTTTGTGTGTGTGCATGTGTGCATGTGTGTGTGTGCCCTTGTGTGATTGCGCACTTGTGTGTGCATTCCTTTGTGTGTGCGCCCATGTATGTTTGTGCGCGTGTTTGTGCATGTATGTGTGAGCCCATGTATTTTTGCGTGCGCACGTTTGTGTGAGTGCGTGTGCATGTGTGCATGTGTGTGTTTGCACATGGGTTTGTGTTTGTGTGTGTTGTATAAACCAACTTCTGCTGTTCCTTGTGTCCACCTCACTGTGTTGTTCAGATCACATCTCCCCCAAGTTTGCTAATTTGTTCCTTGTGAGTAGTTGGCAGCAGACACCACAAGCTGCGAACAATCCTTCCCCATAGATGGAAGCGGGTTTAACCCAGCAGAGACCATACATACCATACATGACAAAATCTAAATGCATATAGATATTTCAATAACCAGTTTTTTCCTGGACAGATATAATTCATGTGCAGTACTTTACAGAGACTCTCACCCATATCTGCCTAGTATTTTGTATATCAAATTGGAGATATCTACCTAAAAAACCTTGTGCAGCATGGTGGCTCAGCGGTAGAGTTGCTGCCTCAGAGTGCCAGAGTCCCAGGTTCGGTCCTGACTACAGGTGCTGTCTGTACGGAGTTTGTACGTTCTCCCTGTGACCACATGGGCTTTCGCCGGGAGCTCCGGTTTCCTCCCACATTTCCAAAGATGCACGAGTTTGTAATTTAATTGGCTTCGGTGAGATTGCAAATTGTCCCAGTGTGTGTGGGATACTGCTGGTGCACGGGGTGATCGCTGTCGGCGCGGGCTCGGTGGGCCGAAAGGCTATATCTTTAAACTGAACTAAAACTAAGCAGCTGTTGATAGTTCTCACCTGTGCTACAGTGTGCAGGGCCGCTACTTGTTATCCGATAGCGTTAGATTTGTCTTTGAGATATGTGAGGTCAGGCAGTGAAAGTTTTCTCAGTGTTCATTACATTCCCATTACTTCTGTCAGTTTAAACACAGGTCTCAGGGGCTTTGAAGTTGTGCGATTAAAAGCAACCTGATATTTAGAGGGTGCATTAGCAGCAGAGCTGTTAATGGGAGACATACTTGGCCAGCCTGATCTGTCAACACTGGAGAGCCTTTCTCTTTCCAGTTGGGAGGCTGCAAACAATGGAGTTCAGTGCAATGCAGACAGCTCCCTGCAGCAGTGGCAGCATCTCATAGTGGGGTGTGTGTGTGTGTGCACGTGTTTGTGCCTGTGTGCAGGTATGTGCCTGTGTGTCTGTGTGCACATGTGTATGTGTGAACGGATTAAAGGCCGAAAAATCCCCAGGGCCAGATAGTCTGCATCCCAGAGTACTCAAGGAAGTAGCCCCAGAAATAGTGGATGCATCAGTGATAATTTTTCAAAACTTAGATTTTACTTCGGAGTCACGTGAGTGACTACGTGAAGACCCCGCCAGCACGCATGCGCGACATATCGTCGAACGCATTGCGGAAGCGACAGTCGGGAGGAGCGCCGCTCCTCCAGCGCGAGTTTTGAAAAATTACGGAAGGTAAGTCTTACCTTTTCTGGTGAGCGTGGCGACTCGGTGTGTTTCTTTTTCAGAACGGAGGAAGCACCATGGAGTCGCGCAAGGGAGAGCAGCAGCTGATACCGCTGCTGTGGAAGCAGCCAGCAGCGTGCCGTCTCTCCAGATAGCTTGCAGGTGCTGCCAGCAGCTGCCGGCTTCTCGCCGCTACAGACCGCAGGTGCGCCGCAGGCGGCGGCAAAACCACCCGGAAGTCGGACAGGTCCGTTGACTCGGCTGGGGTCCGGACCTGAAGACACCCCGTTCACGGATAGCGACGGCGGGTGTTTTTCCCGCGGGAGCGGATGGGGAGCAGAGCTCCAGCCTGACCTGCTAATGCAGGGGCAGAGTCACAGTGGGTCTCCTCGCAGACCCACGGCAGCATCCTTTCAAGGACTGCCAAATGTCTCACCTCCCTCTTCGCAGGGGAGCATTAGGGGTCAGAGCTGGGCTGACCCTGAAGAAGGGGCAATGGCTGAACAGTCAACTGTGAGGGGTGCCAGAAGAGAGAGCAGCAGAAGATTTGTGGCATGCTGTATCAACTCAAGAAGGACTGCCTATACAAAGTTGCAAGCCAGTACAAAATACATGGCTACAAAACAGCTACAGGAGCAAGCCATTAACTTTATGGCTGGGAAGTACATTGCTCCAGAGAACTCCATTTCTCTTAAAGTACCAGCAGTCTATGACCCCATCTGGGGCAACAGGAGCCCATCTATAAGGAGCCAGGAGGGGAAGCTCCAGAGGGAACTGCTGGCTGCTAAAACCACAGCAGTACCAGGACAACTGATGGGGTTGATTTGCCTGAAGAGTTACTAGATGCTCTAGCAGACTGTGTAATACTCAGTGGAGATTAACAGTTACAGGAAGAGCATCATTAAGAAGTGCGGAATTATGCAAGACAATCACACAGGCGCCAAAATTGCTGTTGGGGGACCTCCCGAAGCAGGTGAAAGACCTGCATGAGGAAGCCAAGGCTATAGGCCTGATCAAGGTGCCAAGCACCTCTAAAACCCCCTATCAACAGCGGCAGCACCCCTACACACCCACCAGACATCGGTGCTATGGAAGACCATCTGGTGGTGAAAGCTCGAAGGCCGGCCCACCTGCACAGCGGTCTTTCAGACCATGGCCCAGCCCGGCCTTCATGGAAAATGCGCCAACCTCACAACGCAGCAACACAATACCAGAAGAAACAACTGCGGAGACAACCCACACAACACCGGTAACCATGGAGGTAGGTGGGTCTGGTTGTCTTAAAAAAAAAACAAAAAAAACATTGCATGTCCGATTCATCAAAAGTTGGGGGACGGTTGCACTTGTTTCATCATGTGTGCTGCACGTTTACCTCTGAACTTTTACATACTCGGAAGTATTCAGAATTACAAAATTGAATTTGTATACGAACTACTGTCCCAGTTCAGCATACGCCTAGCAGGAAGTTCATACTTCACAAAAAGAGAGAACAGCAGGCCATGCTGAACTGTTAAGACTAAACACAAAAGGGATTGAGAAAAACAATCAGAGAATTTCAAGAGTTCGTATCAAATATATTTATAAAAAACTAAAAAGATGGTGGTTGCCGTATCATTACAGATTTGACCGAACTAAATACTTCCGTTCAGTATGCCCATGTCAAAATAGACACGTTTGTCACACACAGGGTCATCGTAAATACCTGAAATTTATCTGGATGGGACAGCTATGGCAGTATGCCTTATCCAATGGGTTGTCATCAGCACCCAGGCTATTACAAATTTATTAAAACCAGCTTTAGCATACTTAAAGAAACATAACCATATCGTCATGGCTTACCTTGATGATATTTCTCATTGTAGGTGAAAATTGGAGCTGGCTACATTGGTGGTATCAGCCACAACACAGAGATTTAACGTACATCCAGATAAATCAAAATTGGAACCCTCCACTACCATGGATTATTTGGGGTTCACTATTGACTCTGTTCATTATGTCTATCACCTTGCCACCAAAACAAAGTGACAGACTTGGTGGGAGTATGCAAAAGCCTCACTGGCATCAGGGAACCATCCATTCGGCAAGGAGCAAGAGTGATTGGGAAATTGGTTGGCTGCGTTCCCAGCAGCACAATTGGACCACTCTATTATTAAAACCTGGAAGAGGGAAATTTTAGCTCTCAAAAATCATGCAGGCCATTTCAATAGGCCTATGCAACTACCAGGGAAAGTAAATTAGAATTAAACTGGTGGATAGAAATGTTCAATATTATCCTAACCCCACATCACCCCATTCTATATCCCTAGGGTACATTACAGACTGATGCCAGTGCTAAAGGTTGGGGAGCAACTAATACCACCGCAAGTTGTGGTGGCAGATGAGTGCACTAAAATTATTCTGTTTAAAGCACTAGGAATTAATTATCTAGAAATGCTGGGAGCGTTTCATGGACTCGGGGCCTACTGCTCAGATGAGCACTAGTTGCATGTACGGTACAAATTGATACCACACTGGGGGCCTATATATAATCATATGGGTTGAAATAAAGTCGATATCATGTGATGAATTGCCTAATAATATCTGGCACTGGTGTCTGGGAGAGAGATTTGGATCTCAACCACTTACCTTCCAGGTAAGCTAAATACAGTGGCAGACACCAGGTCACGTAAATTCAACGACAACATTAAATGGATGTTGGATCGGAAAGTGTTTACAGATATTATAGACCGGTATGGGACACCAGATATCGACCTTTTTTCCATCCAGACTAATTCACCAACTACCAACATATGTTGCTTGGGAACCAGACCCAGGGGCAGCAGCGATGGACGATTTCTCGCTGCATTGGGGGGGGGGGGATTTGTTTTGCTATGCATTTTCCCCTTCTGCCTCATCAGGCGAGTCTTACAATAATTAAACAAGACGCCGCAACGGGTACCATGGTTCCCAACAGTACAAAGATTGGTCTCAGAACCCTGCATCTGGATCAACAACGGCCAAGGAGGTTGGCACACCCCGTGCGGGAAAGTATCCGTGCCATGACTGTATGAACTTGTTGATTTGCAGTTTCTGAACAGGCCATTTCTGGGATACGGACTCTCCGACAGGACGATCAATGCCATCTCAGCGTCGTGCAGGAAGTCCACGAGAAGACAGTACCTGACATATGTCAGGAAATGGGAAATGTTCTGCACCAGGACGAACACTACATATGACTCAGCCACCAACACTGAAGTGCTGGAGTTCTGGCCACCCTTCATTTCGACGAAGGATTGAGTTGCAGTGCCATTATTGTGCAAGGAGTGCCCTATCTAATATCTGGGCAGAGGGAGTGATCACCTGGCTATAGGATCACACCCACTAGTACCTAAACGAATGAGGGGTATTTGTACTCTATTCCCCCCAGGCCCAGATACACCCATATATGGGACATAGGTAGTACACCATGTTATGAGGATGGACATCAATATCGGGGCTCACTCTGGACAAACTAATATCCTAGATGGGAATGATTATGGCACTTGGATCAGCACAACGGGTCCAGTCCTTACACAAGCTAGAATAGGACGTCATGTCTTCACAAATGGCAGATAACCTGCTACATACAGGGGTACTTAAACAAGACTGACCCGGTTCCTTTGGCCAATATTAGAGTTCTGGCCTATCCTGCAGATAGTCGGCCCTGCATAGTGACACATATTTTCCAATATATAGTCACCAAGACACTTATGGGCACGGAGAGAGCTTTCTCATTAGCCATAAATGCCCTCACCTAAGGTCACAGTGCAAACCACATGCCAGATGGTTCGGGTGGTATTACGTGCAGTGGTGAATACTAATGTTTCAAATCTCACTCCAACAGGGCTGCATCTACATCGGACGCTAGGATGATGGGAGTTCCTATGGAGCACATCCTTGCCACAGCGGGGTGGAGCAATGAACGCATTCAATGCTTTATAATAAACCCGTGGCCGATCCTGAGACGTTTGCAGGGAAAAATTAAGTTCTGTAAAATAAAATTACCCAATGTGGGGCATATTATTTTAGGTATGAATAATACCGTTATTGTTTTTTTCAGCACAGTGTGTGTGTGAAATACGTTCATCCTCCGTCCCAGAATGGCAGTGTGTGATCATGGTCTCGTTCCAGGGCATGAAATCACAGAGCTTTGAAATCTTCACGTAGTCACTCACGTGACTCCGAAGTAAAATAGTAAGATTAAATGAGAACTTACCAGTTTGAAGTTTGATCTTTATTTTATGAGGAGTTACGATGAGGGATTACATGCCCTCCGCTCCCAAAACCCTCTATTATAAAGTTCAACTGGTATGGAAGTTCTCTCTTATCTTACTATATTAGTCTACTCTGGTATCTGTGATTTCACACCACTGCTTTGAAGAATGTCGCGCATGCGTGCTGGCGGGGTCTTCACGTAATCCCTCATTGTAACTCCTCATAAAATAAAGATCAAACTTCAAACTGGTAAGTTCTCATTTAATCTTACTATTCTGGAGTAGTTCCTGAGGATTGGAGGGTAGCTAATGTAACCCCACTTTTTAAAAAAGGAGGGAGAGAGAAAACAGGGAATTACAGACCAGTTAGTCTAACATCGGTAGTGGGGAAAATGCTAGAGTCAGTTATTAAAGATGTGATGGCAGCACATTTGGAAAGTGGTGAAATCATTGGACAAAGTCAGCATGGATTTATGAAAGGTAAATCATGTCTGACGAAACTTATAGAATTTTTCGAGGATGTAACTAGTAGAGTGGATAAGGGAGAACCTGTGGATGTGTTATATCTAGACTTTCAGAAGGTTTCGACAAGGTCCCACATGGGAGATTAGTATTCAAACTTAAAGCACACGATATTGGGGGTTCAGTATTGATGTGGATAGAGAACTGGCTGGCAGACAGGAAGCAAAGGGTAGGAGTAAACGGGTCCTTTTCAGAATGGCAGGCAGTGACTAGTGGGGTACCGCTAGGCTCGGTGCTGGGACCCCAGCTATTTATATTAATTATATTAATGATTTGGACGAGGGAATTGAATGGAACATCTCCAAGTTCGTGGATGACACTAAGCTGGGGGGTAGTGTTAGGTGTGAGGAGGATGCTAGGAGGCTGCAAGGTGACTTGGATAGGCTGGGTGAGTGGGCAAATGCATGGCAGATGCAGTATAATGTGGATAAATGTGAGGTTATCCACTTTACTGGCAAAAACAGGCGGGTAGACTATTATCTGAATGGTGGCAGATTAGGAAAAGGGGAGATGCAATGAGACCTGGGTGTCATGGTACACCAGTCATTGAAAGTAGGCATGCAGGTGCAGCAGGCAGTGAAGAAAGCAAATGGTATGTTAGCATTCATAGTGAAAGGTTTTGAGTATAGCAGCAGGGAGGTTCTACTGCAGTTGTACAGGGTTTTGGTGAGACCACACCTGGAGTATTGCATACAGTTTTGGTCTCCAAATCTGAGGAAAGACTTTCTTGCCATGGAGGGGGTACAGAGAAGGTTCACCAGACTGATTCCTGGGATGTCAGGACTTTCATATGAGGAAAGACTGGATAGACTCAGCTTGTACTCGCTAGAATTTAGAAGACTGAGTGGGGATCTTATAGAAACTTACAAAATTCTTAAGGGGTTGGACAGGTTAGATGCAGGAAGATTGTTCCAAATGTTGGGGAGGTCCAGAACAAGGGGTCACAGTCTAAGGATAAGGGGGAATTCCTTTAGGACCAAGATGAGGAAAACATTTTTCACACAGAGAGTGGTGAGTCTCTGGAATTCTCTGCCACAGAAGGTAGTTGAGGCCAGTTCATTGGCTATATTTAAGAGGGAGTTAGATGTGGCCCTTGTGGCTAAAGGCATCAGGGGGTATGGAGAGAATGCAGGTACAGGATACTGAGTTGGATGATCAGCCATGATCATATTGAATGGCGGTGCACGCTTGAAGGCCAAATGGCCTACTCCTGCACCTATTTTCTATATTTCTATGTTTCTCCAGAGCTGCTGCCTGACCCGCTGAGTTACTCTAGCACTCTGTGAAACGTCACCTATCCATGTTCTCCAGAGATGCCGCCTGACCCGCTGAGTTACTCCAGCACTCTGTGTTTAGTTTAGTTTAGTTTAATTTAGAGATACAGCGTGGAAACAGGCCTTTTGGCCCACCGAGTCTGTGTCAGCCTGCGATTCCCGTACACTAACACTATCCAACAACACACAAGGGACAATTTATAATTTACTGAAGCCAATTTAACTCTGGAGTCATGTGAGTGATTCTGTGAAGAAGTCCCGTAAGAGCGCACACGTGTCATTACACCTTAGCGCATGGCGAGATGACCAACTGGCAGGCGCTGCTCCTTCCAACGGTGTTAAACTTGAAGGTAAGTGTCAGACTTATTCCCAGGTTGTGTGTTTTTTGTTGGAATCTCTCCTTACAGTTTTCCTCTTGGATTTCGGGACGAAGTCCGGATGGGCCGCGGGGAAACCCGGCCACCGGCCGGGGGAAACGCGTTACGGAGACCGCTGAAGTGTGGGTAGCGGTTCAATTGTGAACAGTGGTGGATGTCGGTTCATCTTTGATTTAACTCACATGTGCAACAGAGACTTTTCAGAATATGGAATTTTGTTACTGTTAAACAACTGATTTCCATTCTCATTGAAATTTATCTGAATGGGACAATGATAACAATTAAAGCATTGCAAAATGGGCTAACTTCAGCTGCCAGGTTATTTACCAAATAATAAAACTGGTGCTTGGACTGCCAAAAGCTCAAAAACACTTGTTCTGGCTAATCTGGATGGTATTCTAAACGCTGTATTTTGCTAAAAATCAACTATTTCAGCTGCAACTATAATTGAGAAATTGAGGATCCCCATCCATCTAGTTAAATTTAGGTTGATCCAACTAGCGTTATTGATTATTGGGGGTTCCCTTTAATTATTAATTTGTCTGTGACTCCGCCCTGGGTCAAGAGATTGGAAACAATTGAAACCTGTAACATCCTTGTTGTTATGAAGCAGCCTTCTATTCATCAAGTGTAATTGCCAATATAGCAGCTGTGTTTCAGCTGTGCAAATTGGACCTTTGCATTATCAGAACTTACAATGTGCAAAGTAGTAACCTCTTGGGTGCCATATAGGTAATTGTTAACAGACCTATGCTATTACCAGCTGAAGCTACCAAAGTCACAATGGTGCTTGAACAATATTCAGCGTTGCTCCAGTAGGTTTTGGTCACTAAATCTTCAGTTATATTACAAAACTGATGCTAGTACTCAAAAATGAAAACAATTACGAATGCCATCTCTAATCACGGAGGCAGAAGGAATTCGCATGAGTTACCAATTCTCCAGTTATTGGTATCAACTATCTCTAGACACTAAGTGCATTCTAGGGGTTAAAGAGTTATTGTGCAAATATGCATAATTTGCATGCTCAATTCCAAATTGATACACTGTGGTGCTGTCTGACTGGCTTGTGCAGCTGTGGTTCCCACTTATGTTGGGAATATAATAGAACCTAATATGGTTATTCTAAACATACAATTGCTGGCTCAGCATGTGCCTCGGGAAACCAGCCCCTGCATGATAAAATCAATTCATTGACTTGCAGACTCTAAGAAGACTGCTCCTGCGGCTCGGGTTGTCAGACCGATCCATGTATGTGTTCACTGCAGAGTGCAGGGGTAGCACCGAAAAATCAGTACATTTCCTCTTCAGGAGATGGGAAGTGTTTTATTTAAATACTAAGTTACATATAATACGGCACGGATTACTGACGCCTTGGAGTTCATTTCAAATGGGTCCTTGACAATAAATTAAGTTATAAAACCATTAACTAAGCCCAACAGGCCTTCTCATCATATTTCCTGCAACGAGCGGGACCCACTCTGTTGGGTCTCACCCTCTGATGTCCAGTTTATAAAGGATATCTTTAACATGAGTTCTTCCAGACCCAAGCACACGGAAGTATGGAATATTGACATTGTGTTAACACTACTTCACCAGGGGGCTCCAGCTACGTACTTATCTTTGGCCCGGCTCTCATAAGGTAGTTATCCTCAGGGTGCTGGTTTCAGCGCAACGGGTCCACTCACTACGTAAATTGCGACTGTTACACCTGCAAATAATATAATATTTTGCTTTTATGATTTAGTTAAGGAGAGCAGGCCAGGGGCGTCAGGTTTCAAACTAGTTCTCAGGGCATCCCCCATGAACCTTCGGTTATGTTTGGTCACACATTTACAACAATACGTCAAGGTCACCTAGAGCCTTAGAGGCTCTGATACTCGCAATGATTGTTAGTTACGAAAAACTTCATAAGAAGGTATCAGTTCAGACCATCTTCAGGTAGTTAAAATGGGGTTTTGGCTTATTCATGAGTAGATACTAATATTTTTCATCTCACTCCACCAGGGCTGCTACAACATCAGCGGCGAAGGGTTATGTACGTTTCGCTGAACCATATCCTAGCGACTGCAGGATGGTCTTACGAGCGAGCTTTCCAAACATTTATAATAACCCATAGCCAGACTGGGGGTATTTGCCAGCTCTATTTTAGGTTTTATTTGATAGCTCCTCCTGGATGACAGGGGTTGCTATTATTATTATTTGTTCATTAAATAGCATCAGCATGTTTTAAATTCATGTCATGTCATTATCAATGTTTCTCTTAAAAGAAACTGTTGTCGATTAATGCAGTTGTGTTTGTGTGGACTTTTCCACGGCATGAAATCACAGAACTTTGAAATCTTCACGGAATCACTCGCGTGACTCTGAAGTAAAATAGTAAGATTAAACGAGATTAACAGTTTGAAGTTTGATCTTTATTTTATGAGGAGTTACGATGAGCGATTACGTGCCCACCGCTCCCAATCCTCATATCATCAAAGTCATCTGGTAGTTCTAGTTCTCTAATCTTACTATGTCACTTCAATTACTGTTATCTGTGATTTCACACCGCTGCTTTGAAGATTGACACGCGTGCGCTCTGACGGGACTTCTTCACGTAATTGCTCATCGTATCGCCTCATAAAATAAAGATCAAACTTCAAACTGGTAAATTCTCATTTAATCTTACTATTAACCCTCAATCCTGCATGTCTTTGGAGTGTGGGAGGAAATCCGGAGCACCCGGCGAAAACCATGAGGTCGCGGGGAGAGCGTATAAACTACGCACAGACAGCACCCGTAGTCAGGAACGAACCTGGGTCTCTGGCGCTGTGAGGCAGCAGCTCTACCGCTGCGCCACCGTGCCGCTTTACACAACTACTCTCTGGCTGTTGGTTGTTGGTTCAGTCTCCTCATCCCCCCCTTGAACCGCTCCCATCTCAGTAACATCATGAACCTTGACTCCGTATTTCACTCTCCTTTATAGTGAAGATAACGTTGTTATCTGAGGGAATTGATAAAGTTATCAGTTGTGTTTCTGCTGGTTAATCTGTCACCTTTCAGCTTCTAGCACCTTTCCTGGAAACCCCCTGAGGTAATCTTTGACCAGCTTGCCAAGGTCAAGGGTGAATATCTTTGGTGTAAACCAGCATCTGTAGTTCCTTCCTGTACATTTTGTCCCAAAATCTCTTCAAGCTTTGAAGAGGAGCCCATGTTGAAGAGGTTCATAAGGTCATATGTCACAGGAGCAAAGTTAGGCCATTCGGCCCATCGAGTCTACTCCGCCATTCAATCATGGCAAATCTGTCTTTCCCTCTCAACCCCATTCTCCTGCTTTCTCCCCATAACCCCTGACACCTGTTCTCCTCGTCTCTGCAACATCCTCTCTCACGGCTCCCCCTCTGTGACTCCGGCACCTCTCCTGCTCCATGACCACGTTGTAACCCGGACTCGGCCATTGTGGGCTCCAGCTTTCCTGAGTCATCATTGCCGGCCCTGCTTTGTCCTGTACCATCCCATACCTCTAGTCCCCCTCTCCCCTGACCCTCAGTCTGAAGAAGGGTCTCCACCCGAAACTTCACCTATTCCTTTTCTCCAGAGATGTTGCCTGACCCGCCGAGTTACTCCAGCATTTTGCATCCACCATCCCACCTCTCCATTGTCAATAGAGCAGGCCCTTCAGCCCATCAACCTCTCCTGCTGTTTCTCCTTGCAATCATCTTGAAACTAACTCTCCAGTTTTCTTTGTGCAAACAAGGACCAAACAAGGAACATGGGCAGTCACGGTGACGCAGCGGTAGAGTTGCTACCTTACAGCGGATGCAGCGCCGGAGACCCGGGTTCGATCCTGACTACGGGTGCTGTCTGTATGGAGTTTGTACGCTCTCCCCGTGACCTGCGTGGGGTTTTCTCTGAGATCTTCGGTTTCCTCCCACACTCCAAAGACGTACAGGTTTGTAGGTTAATTAGTCTGAGAGAAACGTAAATTGTCATAAGGTCATAAGTGAAAGGAGTAGAATTAGGCCATTCGGCCCATCAAGTTTACTCCACTATTCAAACATGGTTGATCTACCACTCCCTCCTAACCCCATTCTCCTGCCTTTCCCCTTTCCTCCCACACTCCAAAGACGTACAGGTTTGTAGGTTAATTGGCTTGGTAAATGTAACAATTGTCCCTAATGGGTGTAGGATAGAGTTAATGTGCGGGGATGGCTGGTCGGTGCGGACCCAGTGGGCCGAAGGGCTTGTTTCCATGCTGTATCTCTAAACTAAACTAAACTGAGATGCGGGTTAATACACAAAAGAACGCAAAGTGCTGGAGTAACTCAGCGGGTCAGGCAGCATCTGTGGAGAACAGGAATAGGTGATGTTTTCACAGAGTGCTGGAGTAACTCAGCGGGTCAGGCAGCATCTCTGGAGAGGTGACATTTTAGGTTGAGACCCTTCATCATAGTTGTTTTGAATCATGGCATAAAGTTTACCCGTAGGGCGGCACGGTGGCGCAGCGGTAGAGTTGCTGCCTCACAGCGGCGGAGACCCAGGTTCGATTCTGACTACGGGTGCTGTCTGTACAGAGTTTGTACCTTCTCCCCGTGATCTGCGTGGGTTTTCTCCGGTTACTCCGGTTTCCGCCCACACTCCAAATAGGTGCAGGTTTGCAGGAAAAATGTCCCTACTGTGCAGGATAGTGGGAGTGTATGGGGTGATTGATGGTCGGTGCAGACTAGGTGGGCTGAAGGACCTGTTTCCACGCTGTGTCTCTAAAGTTGGATTGAGTGCAGCAGTGATTTACGAGGATGTTGCCAGGAATCTACAGTTATACAGGGCCCCAGTGAGACCACACCTGGGTATTGTGTGCAGTTTTGGTCCCCTAATTTGAGGAAGGACATTCTTGCTATTGAGGGAATGCAGCGTAGGTTTACAAGGTTAAATCCCGGGATGGTGGGACTGTCATATGCTGAGAGAATGGAGTGGCTGGGTTTTTACACTCTGAAGTTTAGAAGGATGAGAGGGAATCTCATTGAAACATATAAGATTGTTAAGGATTTGGACACGCTAGCGGCAGGAAACATGTTCCCGATGTTGGGGGAGTCCAGAACCAGGGGCCATGGTATAAGAATAAGGGGTAATCCATTTAGAACGGAGACGAGGAAACACTTTTTCCCACAGAGAGTTGTGAGTCTGTGGAATTCTCTGCCTCAGAGGGCGGTGCAGGCTGGTTCTTCGGATACTTTCAAGAGAGAGCTAGTTAGGGCTCTTAAATATAGCGGAGTCAGTGGATATGGGGAGAAGGCAGAGGAACGGGGTATCTGATTTGGGGATGATCAGCCATGATCACATTGAATGGTAGTGCTGGCTCGAAGGGCCGAATGTTCTACACGTGCACCTATTGTCTATTGTCTATTAACTTGAGGACCTGAGCTATAGAGAGAGGTTGAATAGGCTGAGGCTTCATTCCATGGAGTGCAGGGGGATGAGGGTGATCTTATAGAGGGTGTAAACATCACGTGAGGAGCAGATCGGGCAGAACAGGGCAATTGAGAAACAGATGCATAGAAACATAGGCTCAAGGTGAGGGGGGGAAGATTTAATTGAAACCCGAGGGGAAACTTTTTTACACAAAGGGTTGGTTTGTATCTGGAACTGCCAGCAAAAGTAGACACAAAATGCTGGAGTAACTCAGCGGGTCAGGCAGCATCGTTGGAGAAAATGAATAGGTAACGTTTTGGGTCGAGACCCTTCTTCAGACTGAAAGAAAGAGAAGGCCAGGATAAAATAGGGCAACAGATAACCTCAGGAAGAGTGAGTCCATAATGGCCCATTGTTGGCCGGGGAAGATGCGATGGGGGGGAGGGATTGAGGAAAGCAGGAGTTACTTAAAAATTAAAGAAGCCAAAGTTCATACCACTGGGGTGTAATCTGCCCGAGTGTAAATATGAAGTGTTGTTCCTCCGATTTGCGCTGGGCCTCACTCTGACAGTGGGGGAGGCCCAGGACAGAAAGGTCAGTGTGGGAATGGGAGGGGGAGTTAAAATGTTTGAGCAACCGGGAGATCACGTACGTAGGTCAAGGTGGACTGAGCCTAGGTGTGGCAGTGAAACGATCGCCGAGCCAGCACTTGGTATCCGCTGATAATAGAGGAGTCCCACACCTGGAACAACTGATACAGTAGATGAGGTTGGAGGAGATGCAAGTGAACCTCTGCCTCACCTGAAATGTGCTGTATGCGGAAGACTGATGGGGGAAAAGTGAAGGGGAGGTAGTTGAGGCAGGGACTATCAACAATGGCTAAGAAACATTTAGACAGGTACATGGATAGGACAGGTTTTAGAAGGGTATGGGCTAAATGTAGGCAGATGGGACTAGTGTAGCTGGAACTTGTTGCTTGGGCATGGGCAGGTTGAGCACGAAGGGCCTGTTTCCACACTGTATGACTTTGACTCGCTGACACTAGGGACTTGGGGCTTTTGTTTTGTGCTAATATTGGTATTTTTAAAATGTATTGCACTTTATTTTTAGTTATTTTAGTTAGTTTAGTTTTGTTTAATTTAGTTTAGAGATACAGCGCGGAACAGGACCTTCGGCCCACCGAGTCTGCGCTGACCAGCGATCCCCGCACACTAACACTATCCACACACTAGGGACAATTTACACTTATACCAAAGTCAATTCACCTACAAACCTATAACGTCTTTGGAGTGTGGGAGGCCATTCAAAGATCTCGGAGAAAACCCACGCAGGTCTCGGGGAGAAACTCTGTGCAGAGAGCACCCGTAGTCGGATGGAACTGGGTCCCTGGCGCTGTAAGGCAGCAACTCTACCGCTGCGCCACCGTGCGGCAACCACTAGTTGATTTTAGTTATCCAGACTGACTGCGTTTACACCTGTTGTGCTGCAGCGGGTAAGACATTTTAGTTGTTCACATTTGGGTACATATGACAATTAAACAATCTTGAATTTTGACTCTTGACGTCAGGATGGTGGGACTGGGCGGGAAAACTGTGGTTGGTGGATTTTCACGTGTTAAAGTTAGAACATTTTAAGCTCCATGCATCCTGTTTTCGAGAGCTTAGTTTAGAAATACAGCGTTGGAAACAGGCCCCTTCGGCCCCACCGGGTCCGTGCTGACCAGCAATCGCCCGTTCACACTAGTTCTGTGTACTCACTTTCTCATCCACTCCCTACACGCAAGGGCAATTTACAGAGGGCCGATTAACCTACAAACCCGCACGTCAGGGAACTGAGCAATATGCCCTCGAGTTTTGGTTTACACAAGCCCTATTAACCTATAAACCTGTACATCTTTGGAGCAAAGATTATGCTTTGGAGTGTGGGAGGAAACTGAAGCATACGAGAAAACCCACACAGTTCACGGGGAGAAACGTGCAAACTCCGCAAAGACAGCACCCGTACTGGACTTCAAGACGTCAAGAGTGTTTTATTGTCCTATGTACCAGATAGGACAATAATATTCTTACTTGCTGAAGCACAACAGAATATGTAAACAATCGCACATAACGGGAGAAGAAAAAAAGTTCAGTGCTTGTATACACATGCAAACATACCCAATAAATATTAATACAGTGCAATAATAATAATAGCCTATTGCAGTTCAGAGCTTATTTGTTTCTTGTGTTTAATAGCCTGTTGGCTGTGGGGATGAAGCTGTTCCTGAACCCGGACGTTACAGTTTTCAGGCTCCTGTACCTTCTTCCCGATGGCAATGGTGAGATGAGGTGTGTGGTCAGGATGGTGCGAGGGTCTTTGATGATGTAGGCTGCCTTTTTGAGGCAGCGACTTCCAATAGATCCCATCAAGGGTGGGGAGGTCAGAGCCGATGATGGACTGGCAGTGGTCACAACACTCTGCAGTCTTTTTCCGCTCTTGGACGCTCAAGTTGTCGAACCAAGCCACGAGCAACCGGTCAGCATGCTCTCTACTGTTGCACCTGTAGTTCGAGAGAGTCCTCGTTGAATTACCGACTCTCCGTAATCTTGTCAGGAAGTAGAGGCGGCTGATGTGCTTTCTTTATGATTGCATCACTTATTGCCATTTTTTTCTGTTTGTTTATTGTATTCAAGACGGCACAGTGGAGGAAACCAGTGCACCGGTGGAAACCCACACAGTCACTGGGAGAACGTGCAAACTCCACACACACACAGACACACACAGCATCCGTGGTCAGGATGAACCCGGTCTCCGGCACTATAGAGGGCAGCGGCTCTATCCGCTGCACTGTGGTGCCGCGCACTAATATATGTTTCAATCTTGCATGTAAGTTAGAGGGCCAATTAACCTGCAAACCCACATGTTTACTGCCAGTCTGAGGAAGGGGTCTCGACCCAAAACGTCGCTTATTTCCTTCGCTCCATAGATGCGGCCCTCAACGCGCTGAGTTTCTCCAGCATTTTTGTCTACCTTCAATTTTCCAGCATTTTGTCTACCTTCGATTTTCCAGCATCTGCAGTTGCTTCTGAAACAAGTTTACAACAGCATCCTGTGACCTTTTGTAACTTGTGGCTATCTTAGACCAGCTTTTAAACTCCTGTGTTGTTGAGTCACAGGTGGTTTTTTCTCTTTGATCGCTTAATCTCTGCCACCATCATATAACAATTAAATAATAATCCAGTGCCGCTCTAATCTCCTAGGATAGGTGCAGGTCTGATATGAGATCAGACGATCACATCACACCTCCCTGTCCCTCTCTGGGGAATGTCCAGGTTTCACCCCTCTGTTTTCAGGCTTCTGAAACTTCCTTCATTAACCCGGGTACTGTCCCATTCATCTCTACCCCATTGACGGGCATAAGTTCGTAAATTCATGTCATAGAGCAAAATTAGGCCATTCGGCCCATACAGTCTACTCAGTTTCTTAGGGGAAATCATGGCTGATCACACACTCTTACTCCTAACCCCATTCTCCTGCCTTCTCCCCATAACCCCTGACACCCGTACTAATCAAGAATCTATCGCTCTCTGCCTTAAACATCTTGGCCTCCACCACACCCTCTGACTAAAGAGATTCCTTCCACATCTCCTGTCGGACGAAAGGTACGTCCCCTTTTATTCTGAGGCTGTGCCCTCTGGTCCTGGACTCTCCCACTAGTGGAAACATCCTCTCCACATCCACTCCAGCAAGCCTGTCACTATTCGCATTCCAGCGGTTTACCGCACTGGAAGGGGGGTGGGGGGAACTGTGGAAGTTGGTAGCGGTGCCAGAGGTCACAAGGACAAAGCGACATAAACATCCCATGCTGTAGTGTTAGGAAGCAAACCCTGTCACTAGGCAGGAAGGAACCGCAGGTGTTGGTTTAAACTACAGGCAGGCACAAAATGCTTGGAGTAACTCAGCGGGACAGGCAGCATCTCTGGAGAGAAGAAATGGGCGACGTTTTCGAGTCGAGACCCTTCTCCAGACTGATGTCAGGGAGAGGGAATTACATAGATAAGGAAGTGTGAGGTGTTGAAAATAAGTCAATGGAGGTGGAGATCACGGAAAATGTAGAATAAATCACTGTTGGCTGGGAGAAGCAAGCAGAAATATAAGGTACACAAAAGGCCGGAGAACTCAGCGGGTGCAGCAGCATCTAAGGAGTCGAAGGAGATAGGCGACGTTTCGGGTCGAGACCCTCCATCCAGTCTGAAGAAGGGTCTCGACCCGAAACGTCGCCTATCTCCTTCGCTCCTTAGATGCTGCTGCACCCGCTGAGCTTCTCCAGCCTTTGTGTACCCTCGATTCTCCAGCATCTGCAGTTCCTTCTTTAACAAAGCAGAAATAGAATGTAGTCGGAGACAGTAAGATAATCGGAGAATTGGCAAGGGAGAGGGATGGAGAGAGAGAGGGAAAGCAAGGGTTACTTGAAGTTGGTGGTCAACGTTCATACCGCTGGGGTGTAAGCTACATTAGAGAAATATGAGGTGCTGTTCCTCCGATTTGCGCTGGGCCTCACTCTGACACTGGAGGAGGCCCAGGACAGAAAGGTCAGTGTGGGAATGGGAGGGGGATTTAAAGTGTTTGGCAGTCGGGAGATCAGGTAGGTTTAGGCGGACTGAGCGGAGGTGTTCAGCGAAACGATTGCTGAGCCTGCGCTTGGTCTCACCGTTATACAGGAGCCTTTGATTAGCCTGTCAAGGCAGTGGATGTCTTGTCCTATATAACCTTTCCTATCCATGTACCTGTCCAAATGTCTTTTAAATGTTGTTCGGAGTCCCTGCCTCAACTATCTCCTCTGGCAGCTTGTATGTTCCATACACCCACCATCCTCTGTGTGAAAACGTTACCCCTCAGATTCCGATTAAATCTCTTTCCCCGCTCATCTTAAACCTATGTCCTCTGACATCTGGCAGCTGCTATCAGGCAACTGGACCATCCTACCGCAACTAGAGAGCGTCCTCAGCTACGTATCTACCGCACTGGAGACCCTCGGACTATCTTTGATCGGACATCACTGGACTTTATCTTGCACTAAAAGCTATTCACGTTATTCCCTTTATCATGTATCTGTACACGGTGGACGGCTCGATTGTAATCGTGTATTCCCTTTACGCTGACTGGTTAGCGTAAAAGCAAACAACAGCTTTTTCACTGTACCTCAGTACACGTGACAATAAACTAAACGCAAACATTGTCCTCCGGTTCTCGATGCCCCTACTCTGGTTAAAAATTCACCCTACCTATTCCTCTCATGATGTTGTACACTATAAGATCACATCTCATCCATCCTGCGCTCCCAGGCATAAAGTCCTTGTCTAGCCCAACCACTCCCTATAGCTCAGGCCCTCGGGTCCTGGCAAGGTCCTCGTAAATCTTCTCTGCACCCCCTTCAACTCTAATGACGTAAGTAAGCAACTTTCCAGTAATCTGGCAGCTTGACTTGAACAGGCTTGTAAGGATTCATCGCCTTTCCAGGAGTACGCCAAGATGTTTGAACGCAGTCCAAGGCTGGAATTGCCCTGATTATACTTGGGAATGTGGCTTGCAACATTTGACCTCAAAGACTCAGGCTTTAAGCTGCTAGACTTTAAGCCGCCCTCTTCAAAAAAGCCCGAAACCACATCGACAGCGTAATGATGAAATGTTACTGCCACATGTCGGGTGGCACGGTGGCGCAGTGGCAGAATTGCTGCCTCACAGCGCAAGAGACTCGGGTTCGACACTCGCCACAGTGCCGTCTGTGTGGAGTTTGTACGTACATGCTCCCCGTGACCACGTGGGTTTTCTCCGGGTGCTCCGGTTTACTCCCACACTCCAAAGACGTGCAGGTGTGCAGGTTAAGTGGCTTCGATGTGCCTCTCCAGTGGTATGAATATGAATTGTCAAATAAAATTGAGTTTTAGTTGAGTTTTTATTTAGTAATGGATCCAGCATCATCATTAACGCCAACCAGCTGTTAGCACGGTGGTCATAGAGTTTAAACTGCACAGAACGAAGACCCTTTGGCCCACCGTGTCCGTGCTGGCCCAGTTAAATACTTCAGTTTAAATCTAAAGAAGGGTCTCAACCTGGACACGTCACCCATTCCTTCTCTCCAGAATGCTGCCCGTCCTGCTGAGTTACTCCAGCGTTGTGTGGAATGGTCCTATGTCTGCTCTTATGATTTATGAACCCATGCAGAGGGATTGACAGGGCTGTGAGTGGCCTTGATTATGTTGGCTGCTTTCCCGAGGCAGCGTGAAGTGTAGATGGAGTCGATGGTGGTGAGTGTGGTCTGTGTGATGGACTGGGTAGCAATGTTACAAATTTTTGAGATTTAAAAAAAAATCAAGTCTGCAATTTATCCCATCAGATAAGCATAAAAATAAGTTTAATTTGACACTAATTCACTTTCATATCTTCAATATTAAAAGGTTATGACCATTTTAATACTCGGAAATTAGCATCTTGTTCCCCAATTGCCTTTCCATTGACATAACTCAAAAGCTGTGATCTTTAGGACAGTCAAAAGCCTATAACTTTCTTAAAGATTAAGAGAACCCAATGAAATTTTCAGTTATAATAGATTGAAGCATTCTGAAACAAATATGAAACAATCTTACTTGGGTGACCTGAAATGAAAGCATATAATTAGTTAGTTTCCTAATTGTGGCTAATTACAAAAATTCAATTACTAGATCTAAACTTGTCCAAATAACATTCACACAATAATTCACAATATAACATGATTTTTAAATCTCATTTTCATGAATTTATAGGCTAAATGGAAGGAATTTAGTGTTTAATTCCTGTAAATGAATGGCCATTTAAATCAACGCGAGTGGGTTTTAGTGGAATGCGATGGATTAGAACGTTGCGGTTTGCGGTGAAGTCGGCAGGAAAGTGCTGCGGTTCATACATTTTTATTGTCCCCCATTTCGCAACAATGAAAATGTGATTAAAGGCTTCCTAAAAACCAAGTTTTAATGTAAAAATAAACTTGTACCTTTTTTCTCCCCTACGTAAATCCTTCCCGTTGTCGGTGCTCACGGCTTTAGAAGATGATTTTAAATTACTCTAGCTAAATAAATAATCTAGTGTAATTTAAAAATACCTTCATGAATGAAATGTCGGAGCAATTTTTTCTTCAGCAACGAAAGCCCCTAACATGGATCGATTTGCCCCGTCTGTGGAAAAACGGCACTTTAAACATCGCCCTCTCTGAAAGGCGCCAAAGTCACGCACACGGGGAGCGGCAGAACTGCAGCGCTGCTCAAGGTAATTTTGTAACATACCTAGACTGGGCTACATCCTCAACTCTGTGCGATTTCTTGCGGACTGGGGTTGGGGAGATGGGCCTCTCAGTGCTCCGAAAATAACCTCTACAGATGTCAAGAAAAAGACCCAGACAGCCCAAGGGAAGCAACACACACTCATGTTGACTTGACCGATTTGACTGTTTATTGGCCAAGTATGTACACATACAAGGAATTAGCTTAGTTTAGTATTAGTTTAATTTGTTCAGTTTAATTTAGTTTAGTTTAGTTTAGTCAAGTCAAGTCAAGAGAGTTTATTGTCATGTGTCCCAGATAGGACAATGAAAATCTTGCTTGCTGCAGTACAACTGAACATTGTAAGCAGAAATACAGAACAGTTCAGTTCAATAAACACATAAATAAAACAGATAAAGTGCAATAGGCTGTGACAGTTGAGAGTCTGTTTGTGGCAATTTTAATAGTCTGATGGCTGTGGGGAATCAGCTGTTCCTGAACCTGGATGTTGCAGATTTCAGGCTTCCTGTACCTTCTGCCCAATGGTAAGTGGAGGGATGAGTGTGTGTAGGTGGGAGTCGATGGTGGGGGGCCTGGCCTGCGTGATGGACTGGTCTACATCCACAACTCTCTGTGACTTCTTGTGGACTGGGGTTGGGGAGATGGGACCTCTTAGTGCTCCAAAAATAACCTCTACAGATGTCAGAAAAAGACCCAGACAGCCCAAGGGAAGCAACACACACTCATGTTGACTTGACCGAGTTGACTGTTTATTGGCCAAGTATGAACACATACAAGGAATTTGCCTTGGTCCTCCACTTGCAAGTAACAACACGACATACAGTAAGAGCAAACATAAAACACTTTTTAAAACATTAACAATGAAACATTATAGTTTAAACATGTCCATGTTTCTCACAAAACATTTGTTGAACATTTCTCAAACTTGGCAGTGTCATCTCATTGCTGCTTTAGTTTTAGTTTGGTTTTTAGTCTAGTCGAGTCTAGTCTAGTCTAGTCTAAGCTTAGTTTAATTTAGTTTAATTTGGTTCAGTTTTAATTTAGTTTAGTTTAATTTAGTCGTCAAGTTAAAGAGGTTTATTGTCATGTGTCCCAGATAGGACAATGAAATTCTTGCTTGCTGCAGCACACAGAATGTTGTAAGCAAAAATACAGAACAGTTCAGTTCAATATACACATAAATAAGCAGATAAAGTGCAATAGGCTGTTACAGTTTAGAGTCTGTTTGCTGGCAAGTTTAATAGCCTGATGGCTGTGGGGAATCAGCTGTTCCTGAACCTGGATGTAACAGATTCAGGCTCCTGCACCTTCTGCCCGATGGTAGCGGAGAGATGAGTGTGTGGCCAGGATGGTTTGGGTCCTTGATGATGTTGGCAGCCTTTTTGAGGCAGCGAACTGTGATAGATCCCTTCGATGGTGGGAAGGGCAGAGCCGATGATGGACTGGGCAGTGGTTACGACTTTCTGCATCCTTTTCCGCTCCTGGACGCTCAAGTTGCCGAACCAAGCCACGATGCAACCAGTCACTATGCTCTCTACTGGGCACCTGTAGAAGATCGAGAGAGTCCTCTTTGACAAACCGACTCTCCGTATCTTCTCAGGAAGTAGAGGCGCTGATGTGCTTTCTTTATGATTGCATCAGTATGCTGGGACCAGGAAAGATTTTGGAAATGTGCACGCCCAGGAATTTGAAGTTTTGACCCTTTCCACCATCGACCCGTTGATGTAAACGGGATTGTGGTCCCTATCCTACCCCTTCCAAAGTCCTTGTTTCTTGGTTTTGCTGGTGTTGAGGGACAGGTTATTTGTGCTGGCACTATTTGGTCAATCGGTCAATCTCACTTCTATACTCTGACTCGTCCCCATCAGTGATTCGTCCCACAACAGTGGTGTCATCGGCGAACTTGATGATGGAGTTTGCACTATGTCCGGCTACGCAGTCATGAGTATAGAGTGAGTTACAGCAGAGGGCTGAGCATGCAGCCCTTGAGGTGCTCCCATGCTGATTGTTATCGAGGCTGACACATTTCCACCAATACGGACAGAATGTAGTCTGTGGATGAGGAAGTCGAGGATCCAATTGCAGAGGGATGCGCAGAGACGCAGATCTGAGAGCTTGGTAACCAGCTTGGAGGGGATGATGATATTAAATGCCGAGCTGTAGTCAATGAATAACAGCCTGACATATGAGTTGTTGTTGTCCAAGTGGTCCAGAGCGGAGTGGAGGGCCAGCGAGATCGCATCCACCGTTGATCTGTTTGTGGCGGTTAGCGAACTGCAGTGGGTCCAGGTTCTTGTCGAGGTAGGAGTTGATTTGCGCCATGATCAACCTCTCAAAGCACTTCATCACTACAGACGTAGTGCCACTGGTTGATAGTCATTGAGGCACGTCACCTTGCTCTTCTTGGGCACCGGTATATAATTGATGTCCTTTTGAAGCAGGTGGGAACCTCAGACCTCATAAGTGAGAGGTTGAAAATGTCCGTAAAAACTCCAGCCAGTTGGTCCGCACAGGTTTTTAGAACACGACCAGGTATGCCATCAGGTCCAGGTGCTTTTTCGAGGGTTCACCCCTCTGAAGGATTTTCTGATGTCGACCTCTGTGACTGTGATTGAATGGGGGTTCAAGAAGGCACATCAGTATTCTCCCTATAAAAACGCATTGAGCTCGTCAGGGAGTGATGTTTCGTTGTCGTTTGAGCCGCCTCCTGATTTCGCCTTGTAGGAGGTGATTGCATTCAGGCCACGCCACAGCTGCCGAACATCCGTTTCATCCTCCAGCTTGGAGCAGAAGTCCCTTTTGGCTTTTTTGATGGCCTTACCAAGGTCGTATCTGGACTTCTTGTAGACCTCTGTGTCTCCAGACCTGAATTCCCAGGATCTGGATTTCAGAAGAGTGTGGATCTCATGGTTCAGCCAAGCCTTCTGATTGGGAAACACTCGGAAGGATTTTGTCGGGATGCAGTCCTCCACACATATCTTTATGAAGTCTGCAGCCGAGTCCCTGAACATTGCCCAGTCTACAGACTCCAAACTGTCCTGGAGTTGTTCTTCAGCACCCACCCCCCCCACCCCCCCCCCCCCCCCACCCTCCCGACCAGCTCTGTACTGTCCTCACCTCTGGGGGTGCGCTCTTTAATTGCTGCCTGTAGGCAGGAAGAAGCAGCACTGCGGTATGGTCAGATTTACCGAAGTGAGGGCGAGGGTGTTTGGTCCTCTGGTGCAGCAGGAGATATGTTGGTGGAAGTTAGGGAGCGATTCTTCAGATTGGCTTTGTTGAAGTCCCTGGCTGCGGTGGTAAACGCCTCGGGGTAAGATGTCTGGTGCTTGTTGACCACGGCGTGCAGCTCCTCCAGTGCCAGAAAGGACGTCTGCCTGGGGTGGGATGTAGACTGCGGTCAGGATGATGGCGGGGAATTCCCTTGGTAGGTAGAAGGGACGGCACTTCACCGCCAGATGTTCAAGGTGTGGAGAGCAGGAGTTGGACAGGACTGCCACGTCTGAGCACCACGCAGAGTTAACCACAAGGCAGACAGTTTAGTTTAGTTTAGTTTTTGTGGGAGGAAACCTGAGCACCAGAGAAAAACCCACTAGGTCACAGGGAGAACTTACCAAACTGTGTAACAGGACTAGGGTTGCCAACTTTCTCACTCTCAAATAATTGACAAAAAGGTCAAAATAAGGGGACAAATTCCCGACGGCAATTCGTTGACCGACTCGGCCGTGTCTGGGTGAATGATGAGTTGGCCCGGGTGCTGGACTGCACACAAAGCCCAGCCGGCGGGCCAGCTGAGGAGTTTTGGCCCCGGCACCCATCCAATTCATGAACTGATAATCGGCCATGAGAAGGAGTGTGATGGTGATGTCGGTGGTAAGCGAAGGTCCGAAGGTCAGACAGCTGGCGGGCTGCCGACCGACCGACGGGGCCACGGGCGAGGCGCTGCTGCTGCTGCACTCCATGGGCTGCACTATGTTGGGGATGGGTGAGGCGGGGCCGGACGCGGCGCTCCGACCCGACAGTCCCCTCAACCCGAGCAGTAAGCAGTCAAATACTGGACAAGGGCGGTCCCGTACGGGACAAACCAATTTAGCCCAAAATATGGGATTGTCCTGGCTAATACGGGGCAGTTGGCAGCCCTGGTTCAGACAGCACCCGTAGTTGGGATGGAACCTGGGACCCTGGCGCTGTGAGGCAAGAGCTCTACCACTGCGCCACCGTGCCGCCCGGGATAAAACTGGGCAGTGCACATTCCACTCACAAAAAGACATCTATCTCCACTGCTGCTGATCACTTTACCCCTGTCTGTCTCCCAGTCTGGCCGCTGTCTCCCCTGGAATCCGTGAGGCTGTACAGCTGTAATTTGCCGCTAGGATTTTCAGAGTCTCCATATTTAATTCCAAACGCAGCGAACGACTATGCCAGTCGCGGAATCCCACAGCCCGATCCATGGGAACTGCTCCCCCCCCCTACAATGGCATGGTGGTCAAGCCTCTGCCTCACAGCTCCAGAGACACGGGTTCCTACCTGACTTCGGGTGCCGTCGGTTTTTTGTGTGTGTCACTTGTGCGTGGAGTTTGTACGTTCTCACTGTGACCGTGTGGGTTTTCTCCAGATGCTCCGGTTTCCACAACATCCCAAAGACGCGCAGGTTTGTAGGTTAATTGACTTCAGTAAGTTATCCCTAGGGTAGAAGTAGTGTACTGGGTGATCCCACCGTAATATGCCATCGATCGATGAGAGATCTTGGGGTCCAAGTCCATTAAGGGCCTGTCCCACTTAGGCGATTTTTTTTGCCGACTGTCATAGTCGTAAACAGGTCGCCAAAAAAATGGCAACTGGGCCCTCCCTTATGACAATGTCTACAACAACCTTAGTTGACATCAAACTACGGCAAGCTACGACAACCTGCGACCCATTAGGACGTCCACCTACGACCACACCTACGAAACATACGACCACACAGGTGACAACCTACGACAACCGAAGTCAACCTTAGTCCACCCGCGACAAGCTACCACCCTGTCGGGTGGTGACAACTGAAGACAATTCAGTCGCCGGTACCTGTCGCCGGTTGACGTACGTAATCGCCAATTGAACTTACACGAAGTCAGCACCTGGCGACAAAACTACGTCATCCTGGCGACAACCTACGACAGCACCTACATCAGGAGAAGTCAAGCTACGCTCATTGGCGTCAAACCCACTGTCGCCAACTGTCGCCCGAAGATTTTCAAAGATGTTGAAAGACTCTACGACTCTTTGTGCGACTGAGGAGTTTATTCACGACCATACAGGCGATGAACCCTGGCTTACCATGTGGCGACAGCCTAGTCACCTAAAGAGGGCGAGCGCGACTGACGTTTGCAGCGGCCCCTACAGCCTGTCTGTCTTTTTTTGTTTTTTGTCTAGTTAATGTAGTTGTTTGTGTTTTTTTTGTATTGTTTTCTAACTGTGTATATGTGGGGGGTGGGGGGGGGGGGCAAGGGGGAAACATTTTAATCTCTTCCTTGCACGGGAGACATGACTTTTTCCCTGTCAGGTCTCCGTTGTCGTTGGGGCCTGGTGCCGTGGAGCGGCCTCCGACCGGGACGACCTGGGGGCTCCAGTCGCGGAGCTGAGAGCTTACCGTCGTGGGGCTGGCCGGCCTCGGTGCGTGGGGAGCGGTGGTGGGTGCCCGCTGCGGCCCGACTCCGGCTCTCCAGTTCCGGCTCCAGCTCCAGCCCGACTCCGGGGCTCCAGCTCCGGCCGACTCCGGCTCCAGCTCTGGCCCGACTCCGGGGCTCCAGCTCCGGCTCCGGCCCGACTCCGGCTTCTCCGGCCCGACCTTCGGGGTCCGGCTCCGGCTCCAGCCTCCGGCCTGACTCCGGGCCTCCAGCTCCAGCGGCGGCCCGACTCCGGGGCTCCAGCTCCAGGCTCCAGCTGCAGGATTGCTGACGGTGGGACTGTCGGGATATCGGAGCTCGCGGGTCGGGTGGGAGACCGCTCTCCGGAGCTCCGCAAACCCAACTTCTTCCAGCCCGTGTCGCAGGGGGTTGGAACGACCCGGTGCGGGGCCGAGCATCGCCCGGCGCGGCTTTAATGGCTGCGGGACATTCCAGCGCCCGCCGGGGCTCCAACTTTGTGATTTGGGCCTGGAGCAGGGCCGTACATCGCCCGGATCGCGGCATTAATGGACATGGGACGTAACACCGCCCGCCTGGGGCTTCGACATCGGGAGAGAGATGGTGCGGGGAGAGAGAAGAACTTTTCTTCCATCATAGTGAGGAAGAGATCCACTGTGATGGATGTTTGTGTGAATTTAATTGTTTGCATATTTTTTCTAGTTGAATTGTTCTGTTTGTTTGTTTGTATGGCTTGTAGAAACGGGAGTTTCGTTCGAGCCTCTCTGAGGTTCGAATGACAAGCAATAAAATCAAATCAAAATCAAATCAAACCTGTAGTCGCCTCAAAAATAGCTAAGTAGGACAGGCCCTTGAATCCTGAAAATGACACCACAAGACAACAGTGCGGTAAAGAAGGCATATGCTTTGCTTGCATTCATTGTCGGGAGCATTGAATATACCCCCAAGAGTCAGGTAGTCATGATCCTGCTTTATCGGACTTTGGAGTGTCGAGGAACTACAGATGCTGATTTACAATAAATAACACAGAGTGGCTGGAGTAACTCAGCGGGTCAGGCAGCATCTCTGGAGAACATGGATAAGTGACGTTTCACAGATGCTGGAGTAAACTCAACGGGTCAGGCAGCATCTCTGGTGTACATGGGATAAGTGACGTTTCACAGAGTGCTGGAGTAACTCAGCGGGTCAGGCAGCATCTCTGGAGAACATGGATAGGTGACGTTTTTCAGGTCGGGAACCCTTGTTCAGACTATAGAAGTGTTCCGAGCCAAAACCTTGCTATCCTTTCCCTACATATATAACCATTAACCATATAACAATTACAGCACGGAAACAGGCCATCTCGGCCCTTCTAGTCCGTGCCGAACATTTGCTCTTACCTAGTCCCATCTACCTGCACTCAGACCATAAACCCTCCATTCCTTTCCCGTCCATATACCTATCCAATTTATTTTTAAATGATAAAATCGAACCTGCCTCCACCACTTCCACTGGGAAGCTCATTCCACACAGCTACGACTCTGAGTAAAGAAGTTCCCTCTCATGTTACTCCTAAACCTTTGTCCCTTAATTCTCAATTCATGTCCTCTTGTTTGAATCTTCCCTACTCTCAATGGAAAAAGCTTATCCATGTCAAATTTGTCTATCCCTCGCAAAATTTTTAAAGACCTCTATCAAGTCCTCCCTTAACCGTCTGCGCTCCAAAGAATAAAGACCTATCTTGTTCAACCTTTCTCCGTAACTTAGGTGCTGAAACCCAGTCAACATTCTAGTAAATCTCTCTGTCCTCTCTCTATTTTGTTGACATACCCTATAATTTGGCGAAACCTAAATTGTACACCATACTCCAGAATTGGCCTTGTACAATTTTAACATTACATCCCAACTTCTATACTCAATGCTATGATTTATAAAGGCCAGCACACCAAAAGCTTTCTTTACCACCCTATCTACATGAGATTCCACCTTCAGGGAATTATGCACAGTTATTCCTAGATCCCTCTGTTCAACTGCATGCCTCAATTTGCTACCATTTACCATGTACGTCCTATTTTGATTTGTCCTCACACTTATCAGTATTAAACTCCGTCTGCCAATCTTTCAGCCCACTCTTCCAAATGGCCTAAATCTCTCTGTAGACTTTGAAAATTAACTTAATTATCCACAACACACCTATCTTAGTATATCTGCATACTTACTAATTTCAATTTGCCACACTATCATCCAGATCATTGATGTACATGACAAACAACAGTGGACCCAACACAGATCCCTGAGGCACCCCACAGGTCACCGGCCTCCAACCTGACAAACAGCCATCCACCATTGCTCTCTGGCATCTCACATTCAGCCACTGTTGAATCCATCTTGCTACTCCAGTATTAATACCAAACAATTGAACCTTCTTAACCAACCTTCCATGTGGAACCTTGTCAAAGGCCTTACTGAAGTTCATATAGACAACATCCACCGCTTTATCTCCATCAATTTCCCTAGTAATCTCTTCAAAAAATTCAAGAAGATTAGTCAAACATGACGTTCCAGGCACAAATCCATGTTGACTGTTCCTAATCAGACCCTGTTTATCCAGATGATTATATTATATATATTATCTCTAAGTATCCTTTCCATTAATTTGCCCACCACTGACGTCAAACTAGCAGGTCTATAATTGCTAGGTTTACTCTTAGAACCCTTTTAAAACAATGGAACAACATGCACAGTCTGCCAATCCTCTGGCACCATTCCCATTTCTTCTTCTTCTTCTTATTTTTTTTAGATAGAAAATTAGAAAAATAGAATAAACTATCCATAATACAACTTAGGAGATAGGTCCGTAGGTAAGAAAACATAACTATTCATCTAGTCCTGGGTTCAAGGTATCAGCGCCGGTCCATTCTACCCCTTCAAATAATCTATGAACGGAGACCATATTCTAATAAATAATTCTGGTTTGTCAATTAAGACAAATCTAATTTTTTCCAGATTTAACGTCTCCGACATCTCCATAAATCACATTTTAATTGTGGGGGATGCAGGGTTTTTCCAACATTTTAATATTAATTTTTTCCTAGTTATTATACTATAATCAAGGAAATTTCTTTGGTTTATTGTAAGTTTTAGGTATTGTTCAGATATGCCCAATATTATTAAGTTAGGATCGGGCTCCAGTTGAATATTAACCACAACAGAAATAATTTTAAAAATATCCACCCAAAATGTTTTAATTTTTATGCAATTTACAAAGGTATGGGTTAAGTTCGCCTCGGAATATTGACATTTATCGCAGATAGGAAAAATATTAGGAAAAATTACATTTAATTTTGTTTTAGAATAATGCAATCTATGTAATATTTTAAATTGTATTAAAGAATGTCTGGCGTTTAACGAACATTGATGTATATGTTGTAGACTTTCATCCCAAATATCTTTCGTTATGGGTTGAACTAATTCATTTTCCCATGCTAGTCTATGTAATTCCGTCGACGGATTCTCACTATCTAAAAGAATATTATAAATGTATGATAGTTAAGATTAAACGAGAACTCACCTGTTCGAAGTTTGATCGTTATTTTACGAGGAGTTCGTTGAGGGATTACGTGAAGAAGAGCCCGCCTCACGCTGGTAACGGCATTACTTCAAAGCAACGGCATGAAAAAAACACAGAACACCAAAGCCGGAGTAGTAACATAGTAAGGCTCATAAAAAGACTTAGAACCACCATTTGATCATTTATTTTACGAGGGTGGGAGTGGAGGGCACGTAATCCCTCATCGTAACTCCTCGTAAAATAACGATCAAACTTCGAACAGGTGAGTTCTCGTTTAATCTTACTATTTTACTTCGGAGTCACGTGACGAGTGATACGTGAAGAGTTTTAAAGCTTTCTGTGTTTTTATGTCGTAGAATTAATCCGTACGACAGTCCGGCTAAGTAAACCACATACATGAGAAAGCAGACAAATGTTAGATCTTTTCACAATTAAGTTTTTTAATGGCTGAAAGACCATTATTACCCTCCTTATATTTGAGGGAAAAAAATGATTACAAGTGACAAAAGATATCAGTGATCTACACAACTGATTATAGCAATTAATAGCAAACAAAGCAGGTGATTATAGTGCTCCCAACACCGCGTGTCCAAAGCTTGTCATAGTGTGAACAGGTTTGTTGTAGAACTTTGAAAAAGTTTCTTCTTTACTCCACCCTGCGATTTTTTAAAATATGCTCGAGAGGTACGTCCCGCCCCTTCGCCGCGGACGTAGCTGCCGCCCTGGTGGAGCTGAGATTTGAAGACATCAGTGTCTACTCCCGCTAAAACCAACACCTGTTTCAACCATTTTGAGATAGTTTGAACTGAAGCTTTTGTGTGTGGCTTTTTGTGCGTAAGCAGCAATTGTCTTTTTCGTTTCCTCGAAATGTGTCCGTAACTTTAATATTTGGTTCAAATGTCTAATCCACAACAAAAGCAGGCTTAATATGAAAAGCTTGAAAGGTTACCTTTGTTCCAGATCTCCCTGGTCTACTTTGTTTGATCAGATCGTAAACATAGAATACAACGTTATCTGTAGTCACATGCATACAGTCTCACTAAACGCAACATTTGTAAAGTTTGCACTCTTTGTGGGCTGAGACCAGTGACATTTAACATGACCAATTTCAATGTTAAACCTATCCAATGTCAACCCTTCAATTGGCGTCCATTCTCTAAGTAGAGCAAGTACTATGCTCACATCCCAAATCTCTGTATATCTAGGTTTTGGCGGATTTCATGTGAAAAATTCCTTTCATGAATCGTGATATTAATGGATGCGACCCAATTGACTTCTCACCAATCATAAGTCCTAAATAGGACGACAAGGCACTGCGTGCAGTGTTAATGGCACTGTAACTTAAATGTTGCCCAAAGTGCAAATTGGCAAGGAATTCCAAAACATGAGTAACAATTCACAGAAATCATCAGAATATATTTGACTGTGTGCAAAATTCTTCCCATTTCTTAATATGTGTCATATATTGTTTCTGTGTGCTATGTCCCCAATGATGCGCCAATAACTGTCAAAGTTTGGTCCGACAATCCCAGTTCCTGTAGTGGTCTGGTCAAAAACCTGCATATTAACAAATTCATATTTGCATATAATGGTTAACCTTCATTTGTTACTGGATTAGTCAAAATATCAATACAAGTTAGGAATCTGCATATATGGTTCTTTAATCATAGTTTTAGCATAAACTGGGAACCAAGGTTGAGTTGGCCAATTTGGCACTACCAACAATCCGGGAAGCTGAATCTTGCTCTATTTTCTTCAAGCATCTCTGGATCAGACAGCAAATGGTGGAAAAGCATAAAGAACATTTTTCCCCAGTGTAATGAAAATGCATTACTGCAACTGCGTCCGGATCATGTTCCAAGACACATAATGAGGCAATTGATGATTAAGCCTTGGATGCAAACAAATCAATTCTGGCAACCCAAATCGTCTCTACAATATTCTTAAATATTGCTGGCTTAAACATCCATTCCGTATTATCTTTAAAATCCTGGACCTTTCATCTGCTACCACATTGTCTTTACCTGGAGTATAGCTTACTGAAATCCATATCTGCCGACCAATACACCATTGCCATATCTCATTGACCAGACAATCACATGATACTGATCATCACTCTCACCATGTGATTAATGTAAACCACAGCCGTTTTATTGTCTAATTGTATTAACACATGCAGACCTTGTTTAGCACAACAATATGCTTTAAGCCCATAAAAGGCCCCCAATAACTCCAAATAGTTAATACCATACTCTTGGAGAAACACTTGTTCTTCAGTTTTCCATCTACCTCCACAACTGGAGGATAAATCTGTGGCCCCCCATCCGAGTGCACTAGCATCTGTATGTAAAACCATTTCAGGCTGTTTAATCATAATATTTATTAGCAGCTTGTGGGACATTTTCCTTTTTTAACCCACCATTGTAATTCCAATACAGC
The DNA here is from genome assembly GCA_035221665.1 of Okamejei kenojei. Taxonomy (NCBI): domain Eukaryota; kingdom Metazoa; phylum Chordata; class Chondrichthyes; order Rajiformes; family Rajidae; genus Okamejei; species Okamejei kenojei. The sequence goes on from CM069133.1 coordinate 33,944,498, forward strand.
TTCTTTTGTTAATTACATAGGCCTGTCAAATGGCCTGCCTTCTCTTTGAGAGCTTGTATCTTGTACCTTCGAAGATATCGATAAATGTAATGGACCAAATTCTACTGCAGGAAATGCTGCTAGCAGTTCACCAATGGTTGTCACCATTTCTCGGATGGAAGGATAAGGTTTTGAATGAGATAATGACAAGTACCAAAATATCATCGACTTTATCTGTTGGTAAAGGTATTAACATAGTCACTGAGTTAATTACACAACCCCAAAAGTAAATTGTTTGTGCTGGCTGCAGCTGGGGCTTAATTAGATGAATTAAGAACCTTAGCTTACCACAAAGCTTTAGTAACTGAAACTGAGTGCTCAGCTGACTCCTGATAATCACTATGACCAGAATGTCATTGAGATAAGCCATAATGATGTGCATTTTGTGCTCTAATTGGGCTTAAACTGGTTTCAACAGTTTTCGTAAAGAGTAAAAGCTGAACTCAGTCCATTTGGCAAAGCTTAACTGCCATAATTGTCACAACCAATTAAAATTTAAGTACCACCGAAACTGATGCATAGGTACAGAATAATAGGCGTCTTTTCATCAATCTTAGCCATATAACAACCTGCTGAATTAAATATTTTGCAGTATTCAATGTCTCCATTTGAACATGTTGTATTCTACAAACTTATTTAGACCTGTAAGGTCCAGAATACTTCTGCAACCATCATCTAGTAATGCCTTCTAACATATTAAAGACAAATTTATGCCGTTCAAAATCTTTTCCATTACCCCTTTTCCAGATAATTAGGCAATGTGGACATAAATCTCTGCTTTTTCAATTGCAGAAAACACGAAAACATAAGCAGGTTTATTCTGTACAGGAGGATTAACCTCTTTTTTTAAAAGTAATAGTAGTTAATGAACTGCTCGTAATATACTGATCAAAAATAATAGTAAGCCTGTCTTAATAAACTTTTTGTAATCTCCCTCTAACTGGAGATTAATCCGCAGTTTCTTTAAGCAGAGAACAAGTCTTTTAATTCCTCTGCATATGAGCGTGGTGTCTCCTTATCCCCTAATTCGGGTAAGTATTTGGTTGTGCAATACAATAAAACTTCCTTAACATATTTATGCCTCTATTTCCAATATCAAATCCCCTTCTGGGCGAAAATACCTTTTCGTCCAAAGACAAGGGTTTCATGCAGCTAAAATATTTAGCTTTTCATCCAATTTCAATAGTTAGGCAGATTACTCCAAAAAAAAAACAGATAACCAAGAGCTTAAACACCACTTGCTCGACACAGGTATGCAACCTTGGGTGAAAAATGGGCCAAATAGCCATTTATTTTATACAAATTTCATAGAAAGAATTGCACAATAGCGTCTTTATTTTATGTTTTCCTTTCATCTGCCCAAAAGCCATAATAAGCAGCAGATAATTTGTGAGGATTTTTTAAACCTCACTATTTGACGCTCTCATATTTGGAGTCATGGATGCCCATATTAACGGATAAAACCGTAGGCTCTTCCAATGAGGCACAATTTCCTGTGCTGTGCAATTTTAATATTTCAATCATCACAGAATCATGAAGTTGGTGAGATACCATATATATATGTTGGCAGCTAGGTTTTGCTTCCATAGCCTCACCACTTCCTTCATATATAGCAAAACCTTTTGCTATTCCAGCATCTTTGGCCTCTTTTAATATTTTTTCATTTTATTTTTATTTTTATTTTTGTGGTGTGCTTTCAAAATGCAAATCACCATCAACAGGGTCTGCCTTCTGCAGCCCTAAATCAATTGGGATTCATCCCATGAGACTTCTTCCGGCCCAAATCCTGGGTCCGGAGTTCCAACTTCCAATTAGGCCCATGGCCATTCAGAATAATTAAACCCCTCAGGGCTATTCTTAGGAACCTTCAGGGTACTTTGACCCTAGTCTCATAATTATTTGGAGAAAAAACTTTCTCCATATGCTCCATAATCAGTTCCACATAGTTTACTTATCTGGAGGACTTTTCAATGTCAGAGTCATCAGAACCACGGGCCTCTCAGATTTTTTATTTTATTTTATTTTCCATTTTTCATATTCGGGAGCATTTCTCTCCGTGGTTATCATTTTGTAAACTAATTCGCTAACGGGTATATCTACGGCCACCGTATCGGAACCGGCTCCCGCACTAGCTTTCCGTATATTTATTTTTCACCCCAGAAGCATTTTAACCCGCGAATATACGTTTACTTCATCATCTGTGCTTATCCAGCACTAATATGACTCATGACCTGATTTTAATTAATTTCCTATACTGCTGGACCTACCCAGCGCCCGCTAAGAAATCCCAACTTTACTGTTCTTACCTGCGGGCCCGTTCGACCGCTGCGAGGAGCTGCTCCTTACTGCAGCTCCTCCTTCCGCCGTCAGCGTCGACGTCATGCCGTTACCAGCGTGAGGCGGGGCTCTTCTTCACGTAGTCACTCACGTGACTCCGAAGTAAAATATTCATTTGACTGTGTTAGGGTGTTTATTCAAACATTCATCTAGAATCTCTGGATCTCTAATTCTATATTCTTGCGTATGTGATTTAACATAATCTTTCAGTTGTAAATATCTAAACAAATTATTTGAATGTAATCCATAATTCTGTTGTACCTCCTGAAACGAGAGGAACACACCTTCTCTATAAAGATGTCCCATCTTTTTAATTCCATAATATTTCCATTGTGCAAAACCTTTATCCAATACTGAAGGCTTAAATGAAGGGTTATTTGCAATAGGGAGCGAAAGTGATAAATTATCCAATTTTAATGTCTTTTTTATTTGTTTCCAAATTTGAATACCACTATATATTATTGGGTTTTCACTATAGATTTTTTAATTCAATTTTGTAGGAGTTAGCAAAATCGGGCCAATTTCAAAAGGCAGACAATCCTCCTTTTCCATCTTTAACCAGTCTGGTTGTTGATCCATATCTTCCAACCAGAAATTCAAGTTTTTGACATTGATTGCCCAGAAATAAAATAGGAAATTTGGTAAGACTAATCCTCCATTCATCTTGGATTTACATAAGTGTTTTTTTACTTATTCTGTGATTCTTATAATCCCAAATAAAACTTGTTACAATAGAGTCGACTTTCTTAAAGAATTTTTTAGGGAGATAAATCGGAATTGATTGAAGAGGTATAGGAAGTTGAGGAAGAAAATCATTTTAATAGCATTAATTTTACCGAGCATTGAAATGGGTAGTGATTTCCAATATTATTAAGTAGAGGTACGAAATTTGATTTAAATAAAGAAGTGTATTTCTTGGTCACATAAATTCCTAAGTATTTAAATTTTTCATTCACTATTTTAAAAGGAGATTGTTGCAATATATATAAATTAGGTTCCATTATTGGCATAATCTCACTCTTATTCCAATTGATTCTGTATCCCGAGAATAAACCAAATTGAGTTATAAGATTTAACAGGTTAGGGATGCTAATTTCTGGATTTGTAATATATAGTAATACATCATCTGCATATAGAGAAATGTTATTAACTGTATTTTTAGCATTATACCCATATATTTCTGGATGTGCTCGAACTCTTTCTGCTAGTGGTTCAATAGCAAGGGCGAATAGTAGCGGGGATAGCGGGCATCCTTGTCTACAACCTTTAGATAAATAAATGTTTTTTATAACATTTGATTTGTCATTATTCTGGCTGTAGAATCTTAACCCAAGTACAAAACTTCTCACCTAATTGAAATTTTTCCATCACCGAGAATAAATAGGGCCATTCAACTTGATCGAATGCTTTCTCAGCATCTAGCGAAATGACTGCTAAATCTACATTAGCTATTCGATTTGAGTATATAATGTTAAATAATCTCAGTAAAAGATATTGAAGAATCTTTTGTTAAATATTGTTTATTATAGAAACATATTTATGAAAATTACAATGTTTTACATAGATGAAAATACATCATTATATACTTTCATGATATTAATAATATTGATATTATTATTAATATTAAAATTTAAGATTATATGCTTCTATACACTTTTTAAATTTTTTTTATAAAGTAGGAAAAGATAGAGATAAATAATGAAGAAAATATGAAAGCGAATGGAGTGTTAATCATTAATCCGTCATTGGAGATATAGGCATGATTTATTATATATATTTCTTCATCCATTCTAATATTCAGGCCTCAGTCAAGCCCTCGTACCGAGCCGTTATGACTCTGTAAATATTCAATATATGGAGACCATATCCCTCTGAAGAGATCTAACCTGTCCATTAGGACAAGCTTCAATCTCTCCAGATGAAGAGTCTCCTCATTTCTGTATTCCACATTTTGATTGTAGGGGATGTAGGGCCTTTCCAAAATTTTAATATTATTTTTTTTCCCAATTATTAACCCATAATCAATAAAAATTATTTGATTCATTGTTATTAATTGGTCTGTTTCCAGTATTCCTAGTATTATTAACTTTGAATCAGGTGTCAAAATTATATTAACAACATTCAAAATTATCCTAAATATTTCTATCCAGAATTTTGTAATTTTTATACATGTTTGTAAATGAGTGTGACAAGTTTATAACATATAGGAGATACTTTTGGAAAAATGTTATGTAATTTAGATTTTGAATAATATAGTCTATGTAGTATTTTAAATTATATAGAGAGTGTTTAGCATTTAGCGAACAATGGTGTATTATGTTGTAAACTTTCATCCCATACTTCTGGTCTAATAATTTGGCATAATTCATTTTCCCAAGATTGTCTATGTATTTCTGTTGATGGAACATCACCTTCCAATAAGATGTTATATATATATGAAATCATTTTTTCTGTATTCGGATGTTTATTTAAGCATTCATCTAAAATTTCTGTCTTTCTATTTCAGAGTTCCTGCGTATTTGCTTTAACATAATCTCTAATTTGTAAATATCTAAAATAATCTTTAGAGTGTAGTCCATAAATTTGTTGTAGATCTTGAAATGAAAGGAAGGAGTTTTTATTTTTTTCATTTGTTATCTTAAAAGGGAATTGTTGTAATATGTGTAAGTTATTTACTGTTATTGGCATAAGTTCACTTTTATTCCAATTGATACTATATCCTGAGTAGGATCCAAATTCAGTTATTAATTTTAACAAATTTCGAATACTAGTTTCTGGTTTTGTGATGTAAAGTAATACATCATCCGCATATAAAGAAATTTTTATTTGTTTAGTGTCTCTAGTATCGTATCCATATATTTCCGGATGTGATCTCACCCTCTGAGCTAGTAAGGTTCTATTGCCAGTGCAAACAGTTAAAGGGGATATAAAGGGCAACCTTGTCTACTAACCTCGAGATAGATTGAATTTAGGTGATAACATTCGGTTTGTTATTATTCTAGCTGTCGGATTTGTATATAGCAATTTGATCCAGGTATAAACTTTTCTCCCAGTTTGAAAGCTTCCATAACCGAGAACAAATAAGGCCATTCCACTTGATCGAAGGCTTTCTCTGCATCTAACGAAATAACTACTAGATCTTTATTAATACCTCTTTTCGAGTATATAATATTAAATAACCGTCTCAAATTATATGAAGAGTATCGTTTTGGTATAAATCCTGTTTGATCGGGATGAATTAATTTATTAACAACTGAGCTTAACTTTTGTGCTAATATTTTAGTTAATATCTTTTGATCAGTATTTAAAAGAGCTATTGCTCTAAATGACCCTGGTTCATCCAAGTCTTTGTTTATTTTAGGTAAAAGTGTTATAGTAGATTCATTTAATGTTTCTGGTAGTTTTTGCTGTGTATATATATGTTCATATAATGATTTCAGATGTGGTACAATCTGATCATAGAATATTTTATAAAATTCCGAGCCAATGCCATCAGGTCCCGGTGTTTTACCGTTTTTTTAATGATCTGATTGATTCTTGGATTTCTTTTATCGAAATATCAGCATTCAGTAACTCTCTATTTTGTAAATCCAACCCTTTCAGGTTACATTTTAAAAAAAATGCTTCTATTCCTATTTTATTTTTTGTTGTTTTAGCAGTGTATAAGTTTTTATAATATTGCATAAATCTTTCATTAATATCTTTAGGTTGTGTTAACAATTCGCCATTATGTGATTTAATCCTATGGATTATTTTTTCAGCTTCCATTTTCCTTAGTTGGCGAGCAAATCATTTTTGAGGTTTATCACCGAATTCAAACTGTAATTGTTTAGTATGTTGATAAAGTTTAACAACTTGATCTGTATATATTTTATTTAATTTATATTTCAATGCTGCAATTTTATTATGTAGTATTGTAGTTGGATTCGCTGCATTCTGTATATCTAATTGTTTCATCTTCTTTTCCAATTCTTGTTGATCCTTACGATTCTTTTTATTATAAAATGCTTGGGAGGAAATCATAATTCCCTGGAGGTATGCTTTAAATGTTTCCCATAATAAGGAACAAGATATTTCCGGTTTATCATTTATTTCGAAAAAAATCTTAATTTGTTCTGTGATATATTCCTGAGTAATTTTATTTTCTAAAATTTGTGGGTTAAATCTCCACTGTTCTGATTTTTGTATTTTACCATTTATTTTGATCTTAAATGTTAATGGTGCATGATCTGAAATTATAATATTATGATATTTGGATTTATAAGTGAGTGAGATAAGTTTAGCATCCACCAAAAAATAATCTATTCTTGAGTAAGTTTTATGTACGGACGAGTAAAAAGAGTATTCTCGTCCGGTAGGGTTTTCTATTCTCCAAACATCTTTGATATTAGTAGTTTCCATATATGCATTTAATAAGTCACTAGAATGTGATTTAGTTTTCCTTTGCCTTGTAGATCATTTTTTGTGTATTTAATTCTCTATAACTATAATGTATCTTCCATCTTTATCAGTTATAGTTGATGTATGTTTAAATAAAATACCTTTACGAAATAATATTGCTACGCCTCTTGATTTATGCGTAAAAGAAGAGTGATACATTTTATCTATCCATTTAGCTTTCAATCTTATGTTCAGCATCTTTTTTTAAATGGGTTTCTTGAATAAAAATTACGTCAGCTTTATTTGCCTTTAAATGTGCAAAAACCTTTCCTCTCTTGATCGGTTCATTAATACCTTTAACATTCCAACTACAAAACGTTATTCCCCTCTTTCCCCATATTCATTTTTGAGTCTTGCATCTTTTGACTATGGAGGTTCTACGATAGAGTCTATGGTTCAGCACGTCAGACCCGGCCTTACACCCCGAACATCGAATAGATGCATTTTAAGTCTTGTGCATGTTTCTCACGTATATATCTCCATTGATCCAATATATAACTCCATTCAAATTGAGAAAAACAATAATAGATTATATTAAAGAAGAGCAAAGGATAGATTAAGAGGTTAGTATTGTGCATAAAGAAAAAAAACTATATCTAGAATTGTTGCAGTTAGTGCTAGCCATACTAACATGGCTAACCATCAACAGTAATACTTATACCAAAAACGGATAAGGACCTTGAAGATCCAGGTTCATACAGAGCAATTGCTCTATTAAACATCGATCAGAAAATATTAACCAAAATTTTAGGACATAGATTAAGCTTATTGATTCATAAATTAATACACCCCGATCAAACTGGCTTTATTCCAAAACGTTATTCATATTATAATCTGAGACCATTCCCATTTCTAATGACATTCGAAATATTTCGGTCATAGCCCCTGCTATTTCTACACTAACTTCCCTCAATGTCCTAGTGAATATCCTGTCAGGACCTGGAGACTTATCCACTTTTATATTTTTATACTTTTATACTGACTAAGTGTCAGTACTTCCTCCTCTTTGAATCTCATAGTTTCCATAGCTACTCTACTTGTTTCCCTTACCTCACATAATTCAATATCCTTCTCACTGGTGAATACCAAAGAAAATAAATTGTTCAATATCTCCCCATCTCTTTTGGCTCTGCAGGTAGCTGTCCACTCTGACTCTCTAATGGAGCAATTTTATCCCTTGTTATCCTTTTTCTATTAATATAGCTGTAGAAATCCTTTGGATTTACTTTCACCTTATATATATCAATATGATGACTTTGTGTCTGTCTTTGGTTAAACCAGCATCTGCTGTTCTTTGTTTCCACATTCACCTTTCTTTAGTCTGTATCTTCAGTATGAAGAAGTGGCTCGATCCGAACTATCATGATACGGTTTCATACAACACGGAAACAGGCCCTTCGGTCCTGCTCGTCCATGCCAACCAAGATGCCCATCTGCCCGCATTTGGCCCACATCCCTCTAAACTTTGCCTTCCCATCTACCTGTCCAAATATCTCTTAAATGCTGTTGTAGTCCCTGCCTCAACGTCTCTCTCAGGCAACTCGTTCCGTACACCCACCACCCTTCCGCAAAAAAGGCAAAGCTCCAGAGTGCAGAGATGTCACTAAACCCTGAAAAGCAACCCCCAAAATCAAGGACCAGTCTCACCCTGGTCATTCCCTCTTCTCCCCTCTCCCATCAGGCAAGAGGTACAGAAGTGTGAAAACGAACTCACACCTCCAGATTCAGGGATAGCTTCTTCCTAGCTGTTATCAGGCAACTGAACCATCCTCTCACCAACTAGAGAGCGGTCCTGACCTCTCATCTACCATATTGAAGACCCTCGGACTATCTTTAATCGGACTTTGCTGGACTTTATCCTGCACTGAATGTTATTCCCTTTATCCTATATCTGTACACTATAGACGGCTCGATTGTAATCTTGTATCTATTTTTTTTGCACACCACTTCTCTCTGTACCTCGCCACACGTGACAATAAACGAAGCTGTCTTAAACCACATTTTCAGGAGAGAAAGCTATGTCTAGTCTTTCCGCTGACTGGATAGCGTGCACTTGATAACAAACTAAACTGAACAAGGAGGAGAGTCAGCCATGGATGTCAAGGGGACAGGGGCCAGACTGGGAAAACGGCAGAAGAATTGTGATCACAGCAGTGGGAAACAATGTATGTTTGTGGGTGGATTGTCCACTATTCACTTTAAACAGGGGCTGCACGGTGGTAGAGTTGCTGTCTTACAGTATCAGAGACCCGGGTTCCATCCTGACTATGGGTGCTGTCTATATGGAGTTTGTACGTTCTCCCCGTGAGCTGCGTGGTTTTTCTCCGGGTGCTCTGGTTTCCTCCCACGCTACAAAGACGTATAGGTTTGTAGGTTAATTGGCTTGGTGCAAATGTAAATTGTCCCCAGTGTGTGTAGGGTAGTGTTAATGTGTGGGGGTCGCTGGTCGGCGCTGACTCGATGGGCCGAAGGGCCTATTTCCGTGCTGTATCTCTAAACTAAGACTAAGCTAAATTAAACTGATCCCTGACAGTGTTTCTACAAGTCTTTGTAAGCACCTGGTTGTGACAGCTTGTTAATTGAGCCCTGAGGCTCAGAGCTCAAGAGCAGAAAGTTGATGTTAAAATTTTACAATACTCTTGATAGTGGAAAAGTTCCAGATGCTGCCTCACTGCGCCAGTGACCTGGGTTTGATCCTGACTACGGGCGCTGTCTGTACAGAGTTTGTATGTTCTCCCCGTGATTGCGTGAGTTTTCTCCGGGTGTTCCGGTTTACTCCCACATCCCAAAGACATACAGGTTTGTAGGTTAATCATCCCCCTGTAAAACTGCCCCCTAGTGTGTAGTGAGTGAGTGTGAAAGCGGGATAACATTGTACTAGTGTGTACAGGGTGATCGATGGTTGGTGTGGACTCGGTGGGCCAAGGGCCTGTGTTCATTGATATATCTTTAAACTAAAACTTCTCTCACTACCGCAACTTAATTCAATCATAGTCTATAATGCTGTTTGCGTGGAGTTTGCACGTTCTCCCAGTGACCGCGTTCTCCGGTTTCTCCGTTTTTTTCCCACATCCCAAAGACGGTTTGCAGATTCATTGGCTTTTGTAAGTTGCCCCTATTGTGTAGGCGAAGGGTATAATTAGTTTATTATTATCCTTCGTTAGTCAGAGGGTGGTGAACCTGTGGAATTCTTTGAAACAGGCGGCTGTGGAGGCCAAGTCATTGAGTATTTTTAAGGCAGTGATAGGTTAGTACGGGTGTCAGGTTTTATGGGGAGAAGGCAGGAGAATGGGGTTAGGAGGGAGAGAATGGTCAGCTATCATTTAGTGGTGGAATAGACTTGATGGGTCGAATGGCCTAATTCTACGCCTATCACTAAAGCTCCTCCACTGCTTCCACACTCCTTATCCTCGGGCTGGTGTTCAGGAAGAAAAACCTGAATGTACCGACTTTTAGTCTAGTTTAGGAACAAGGAACTCCAGATGCTTTACGAGAATGATCCCAGGAATGAGTGGGCTAACATATGATGAGCGTTTGTCGGCACTGGACCTGTACTCGCTGGAGTTTAGAAGGATGAGGGGGAACCTCATTGAAACTCACCCAATAGTGAAAGGCCTGGATAGAGTGAATGTGGAGGGGATGTTTCCACTAGTGGGAGAGTCTAGGACCAGAGGTCACAGCCTCAGAATTAAAGGACGCTCCTTTAGGAAGGAGATGAAGAGGAATTTCTTTAGCCAGTGGGTGGTCATCACCAGCTCATGGTGCACATTCCATCATCCCAGCGGGTTTCTACAATATAGGGTATAGGCGTCATGGCGGTGGAGGCCAAGTCAATGGATATTTTTTAGGCAGAGACACATTCTTACATCTTTCTTAGGCCCCTTCGGTCATGGCTGACCATGGTGCCTCCAGGGTGCTATTCCCTATATGGAGGATGCCAGTGATGACTTTGTTTAACGTGGGGAGACTGGTGCACAGGCAGCCACCACACGGTCCTTGACAGATCTGGGTCCGGATCCAGTGGCATGGAGTCCAAGACGACCGGGGAGACCCTATTCTACTGCAGCCTTCATCCGCTTCCCAGCTGTTGTGATGCTCCACTAAGGTCAGCCATCGTCCTCCACCTGTTCCACCGTTGAGGTCTTGATTGGATTGCTCTTTATCAGAGACCTTCCCCTCGACCTTACCGCCATGGTAGCCCTACCAAGAGCATAGATAGCCCCAGATGGCATCGCTCTCAGGATATAACCATATAACCATATAACCATATAACCATATAACAATTACAGCACGGAAACAGGCCCTCTCGGCCCCTTCCAGTCCGTGCCGACCATTTGTTTTCCCCTAGTCCCATCTACCTGCACTCAGACCATACCCTCCATTCCCTTCACGTCCATATACCTATCCACTTTACTCTTAAATGTTAAAATCGATCCTGCCTCCACCACTGATTCCACACAGCCACCACCCTCTGAGTAAAGAAGTTCCCCCTCACGTTACCCCGAAACCTCTGTCCCTTAATTCTCATATCATGCCCTCTTGTTTGAATCTTCCCTACCCTCAATGGGAAAAATGTATCCACGTCAACTCTGTCTATCCCTTTCATCATTTTAAAGACCTCAATCAAGTCCCCCCTTAACCTTCTGCACTCCAAAGAATAAAGACCTAACTTGTTCAACCTTTCTCTGTAACATAGTTGCTGGAACCCTGGCAACATTCTAGTAAATCTCCTCTGTACTCTCTCTATTTTGTTGACATCCTTCCTATAACTAGGCGACCAAAATTGTACACCATACTCCAGAATTGGTCTTACCAATGCATTGTACAATTTTAACATTACTTCCCTACTCCTATATTCAATGCTCTGATTTATAAAGGCCAGCACACCAAAGGCTTTCTTTACCACCCTATCTACATGCGATTCCACCTTCAGGGAACTATGCACAGTTATTCCTGATCCCTCTGTTCCACAGCATTCCTCAATTCCCTACCATTTACCATGTACGTCCTATTTTGATTTGTCCTGCCAAGATGTAGCACTTCACACTTATCAGCATTAAACTCCATCTGCCATCTTTCAGCCCACTTTTCCAAATGGCCCAAATCTCTCTGTAAACTTTGAAAATCTACTTCATTATCCACACACCACTTATCTTAGTATCATCTGCATACTTACTTATCCAATTTTCCACCCCATCATCCAGATCATTGATGTACATGACAAACAACAGTGGACCCAAACACAGATCCCTGAGGCACCCCACTGCGTCACCGGCTTCCAACCTGACAAAACAGCCATCCACCATTACTCTCTGACATCTCCCATTCAGCCACTGTTGAATCCATCTTGCTACTCCGCCATTAACACCCAAAGATTGAACCTTCTTAACCAACCTTCCATGGGGAACCTTGTCAAAGGCCTTACTGAAATCCATATAGACAACATCCACTGCTTTACCCTCATCAATTTTCCCTAGTTACCGCTTCAAAAAATTCAAGAAGGTTTGTCAAACATGACCTTCCAGGCACAAATCCATGTTTGACGGTTCCTGATCAGACCCTGTTTATCCAGATGCTTATATATATTTATCTCTATAGGATCTCAGGACCACACAAGCTTCTCCACCACGACAAGGTGACAATCCATGGAGAAGTGACAGAGAGATTCTTGATTAGTACGGGTGTCAGAGGTTACGGGGAGAAGGCAGGAGAAATGGGTTAGGAGGGAGAGATAGATCAGCCATGATTGAATGGCAGGGTAGACTTGATGGACCGAATGGCCTAATTCTGCTCCTATCACTATGACCTTATGATCTTATGACCTTTAGTTTAGTTTAGTTTAAATATACAATGCAGAATCAAGCCCTTCGGCCCACTGGGTCCATGCTGACCCTGAATCACCTGCACACTAGTTCTATCCCACACACTAGGGACAATTTACAGAAGCCAATTAACCTACAAAAACCTGCACGTCTTTGGGATGTGGGAGGAAACCGGAGCACCCGGAGAAAACCCACGTGGGTCAAGGGAAGAACATACAAACTCCATACAGGCAACACTCATGTCAGGATCGGACCCAGGTCTCTGGCACTGTGAGGCAGCAACTACTGCTGTGGCACCATGCACTGAAGTGCTGGAGTAACTCAGCGGGTCAGGCAGCATCTGTGGAGAACATGGATATGTGACCTATCAAGGGTCGAAGGGTCCTGACCCGAAACATCATCAATCAGCAGGGTTGCGAAGCGATAGAGTTGCTGCCTTACAGCGAATGCAGCGCCGGAGGCCTGGGTTCGACCCCGACTACGGGTGCTGTCTGTACGGAGTTTGTACGTTCTCCCCGTGACCAGCGTGGGTTTTCTCCGAGATCTTTGGTTTCCCCCCACACTCCAAAGACGTACAGGTTTGTAGGTTACCTGAACCTGAGAGGTCACTTTACCACACAGAGGGTGGTGGGTGCATCGAACGAGCTGCCAGAGGAGGTATTTGCAGCAGGGACTATCCCAAAATTTAAAAGACATTTGGACAGGTACATGGATAGGAAAGGTGTAGAAGAATATGGAGCAGGTTGGCACTAGCTTGCTTATGTAACTTGGTCAGCATGGATGAGTTGGACCGAAGGGCGTTTTTCTGCTGCATTTCTCTTGCACGGGTTAAATTCCATTTTCTGTTCCTTGGCCCACTGTGTTAGTTAAGCAGTTCCCAGTTAGAAACAGAGAAACAGAAAAATAACTGCAGTAGTAGGCTATTCGGCCCTTCGAGCCAGCACCGCTATTCAATACGATCGTGGCTGATCATCTAAAATCAGTACCCCGTTCCTGCTTTCTCCCAATACCCCTTGATTCCAATTAGCCCTAAGAGCTAAATCTCCGCTGAATATATCCAGTGAATTGGCCTCCACAGCCTTCTGTGGCAGGGAAAATTCCACAGATTCACAGCTCTCTGGGTGGAAAACGTTTTTTCCTCATCTCAGTCCTAAATGGCCTACCCTTTATTCCTAAACTGTGTGGCCCCTGGTTTCGGACTCCTGCGACATGGGAAACGTGTTTCCTGCATCCATCCTATCCAATCCTTTAAGAATGTTATACTTTCTATAAGATCCCCTCTCATCCTACTAAATTCCAGTGAATACAAGCCCAGTCGATCCATTCTTTCATCATATGTCAATATTGGTTGCCGTTTACTCCTGGTTAATCTCTTCTGCATGCAACTCATCTTTCAAAAAACCAACATGACTCTGGTGGACCGAATGGTCTCACAGTTCCAGCAGCTCCCAGCAGGTGGTGGTGCTGGTCGTCTCAAAAACATGGACCCACGGCGTCACCTGCTGGTTGAGAAGTTCAACTGCTGCTCGGAGTTTCAGTCACAGAGTCACAGAGACACAGAGTCACAGAGTCACAGAGTCACAGAGTCACAGAGACACAGACACAGAGTCACAGAGTCACAGAGACACAGACACAGAGACACAGAGTCACAGTCACAGAGACACAGTCACAGAGTCACACAGTCACAGAGACACAGAGACACAGTCACAGAGACACAGAGACACAGAGTCACAGAGACACAGAGACACAGGGACACAGACACAGAGACACAGAGACACAGAGTCACAGAGTCACAGAGTCACAGAGACACAGAGTCACAGAGACACAGAGTCACAGAGACACAGAGACACAGGGACACAGACACAGAGACACAGAGACACAGAGACACGGAGTCACAGAGACACAGACACAGAGACACAGAGTCACAGTCACAGAGACACAGTCACAGAGTCACACAGACACAGAGACACAGAGACACAGTCACAGAGACACAGAGACACAGAGTCACAGAGACACGGAGTCACAGAGTCACAGAGTCACAGAGTCACAGAGACACGGAGTCACAGAGTCACAGAGTCACAGAGACACAGAGTCACAGAGACACAGACACAGATACAGAGACACAAAGAGAAAGAGAGACACAGAGTCACAGAGACACCGACACAGAGACACAGACACAGACACAGAGACACAGAGACACAGAGACATCTCTAGAGACACAGAGGCACAGAGTCGGCAGAGTCACAGTCAATCTAGTTATAGAGTTATAGATTAATATATTCGTAAAAACATAGTAATAGATTCTTTGGTTGCGATAGATATGTTAATTCCAGATAAAAACGTGAAAGTACACACCACCAGATTCAGGAACAGCTTCTTCCCCACTGTTATCAGACTACTGAATAGGTTGTTACATAAGCCATGGGTGCAGTCCCGATCTTCCAACCTACCTCACAGCCACCTTTGCACTTTTTTTACCTGCACTTTTCTCTGTAACTGGTACACTATAAGGATGAATATATATTTTGCACACTGGTATTGTTCTGTTTGCAACACCTTTTATTAATAAAAGACATAAAATGCTGGAGTAACTTGGTGTGTCAGGCAGCATCTCTGGAGAACGTGGATTGGTGTCATTCTCAGAGTGCTGGAGTAATTCGCGGGTCAGGCAGCATCTTTGGAGAACAATGGGGACTTGCTGATTGATTGAATGATACCCCGTTGAGTCCAGGTCACCATCGATCACCTCTGAGTGTCACAGGGCACTCAGTGTCCATGGAATCATTGTGTTCCCTCCACAGTTACCTGGGTGGGGGGTGGAGGGCTGGAAACCAGGGAGGGGTCAGAGATCATTATCCACAGCCTCATATCATCGGCGATGGTGCCAACAGTCCATAAATCACACACGGTGGGGGCTTGGACAGAGGGAGAGAGGGCAGCACAAAGCTGGGTAACAGGTAACAATGTGCACACACACGCACACACGCACGCACGCATACACACACGCACACACGCACGCGCACACAACACACACACGCATGATAACACACACACGCATGCACGCACACACACACACGCACACACACACGCATGCACACACGCACACACGTGCGCACGGCACGCATGCACGCATGCACACACGCACACAACGCACACACACCACACACCACACAAACACACACGCACGACACACACACCACACACACACACATACACACACACACACACGTACACACACACCACACACCACGCGCATGACACGCACGCAAGCACACATACACGCACACGCACACACACACCGCACACACACACACATACACACACGCAAAAGCAAAAGGTGACGTTTCGGATTGAGACCCTTCTTCGGCTGAGACTCGGGGGAAAAGAAATGAGATATAGATGGTGATATAGAGAGATATAGAAAAAATTAATGGAAGATATGCAAAAACATAACGCTGATAATGGAAACTTTCCATTGTTGACTGTGGGTGAGGTGAAAACAATAACGAGTTTATGCAATAATGTGTGAAGTAGGGTTCTCGACCCGCATCGTCACCATTCCTTCTCTTCCAGAGACGCTGCTGGCCCGCTGAGTTACTCCACCATTTTGAGTCTATCTTTGTTTTAAACCAGCATCTGGACATCCTTCCCACACAGACCATGAAACTCACCAGGACGACAGACACATGGATAGGACAGGTTTAGAGGGATATGGACCAAACACAGGCAGGTTGGGGGTCTAGTGTAGATGGGGCATGTTGGCCGGTGTGGGCACGTTGGGCTGAAGGGCCTGTTTCCACACTGAATCGCCCTATGACTATGACTCTATGGCCTCAGTCCACCAGTGGGGGGGGGCGACCTTCTGCCATGGAGACATGTTTGGCCTTGCTCCTCTTGACCACTGTTGCATAGAAACATAGAAACATAGAAAATTAGGTGCAGGAGTAGGCCATTCAGCCCTTCGAGCCTGCAACCGCCATTCAATATGATCATGGCTGATCATCCAACTCAGTATCCCGTACCTGCCTTCTCTGTTGCGACTCTCTCCTCTTCTTCCCTCCGGGCGGGTCCTCGGTACACAGCCGGCGAGCTAGGACTACCGGCGGGTCTGGCCGTGGCTCCCCGGGATTACGCCGCCGTGCTTGACGGGATACTCCCCCCCCGGAAAGGTCACTCCCACCTTCTTCTCTCTGCTCCCGTTCGGCAGAAGGTACAGAAGCTTGGAAAGCGCGCACCACCAGACTCAGGAACAACTTCTTCCCCTCAGTTATCGGGCTTCTGAATGGCCTTTCCATACACTCTGCCGTGACGGTGCGGCTGGTGCCCACCTCCTCTCTGGATCTCATCTTCAGTCAAGCCGACAGTCCTTTCAGGTGAGGCAGAGGTTCACTTGCACCTCCTCCAACCTCATCTACCGTATACGTTGCTCCAGGTGTGGGCTCTTTACGTCAGTGAGACCAAACGTAGACCGGACGATCGTTTCGCTGAACACCTTCGCTCAGTCCGCCTGGACCTACCTGATCCCCCAGTTGCCAAACACTTTAATTCTCTTTCCCATTCCCACACTGACCAGTCTGTCCTGGGCCTCCTCCATTGTCAGAGTGCGGCCAAACGCAAATCGGAAGACCAGCATCTCATATTTCGCTTCGGCAGCTTACACCCCAGCGGTAGGAATATTGATTTATCTAACTTCATTTAAAAAAAAAAAAATTTTAATAGAAAAAATAAAGAAAAAGAAAAAAAAACAACTTAGAAACATAAAATAAACTATCCATAATACAACTTAGGAGATAGGTCCGTAGGTAAGAAAACAAAACTATTTGTCTAGTCCTGGATCAAGATTCCGTCAAGCCTCAGCGCTGGCCCATTCTACCCCTTCAAATAATCTATGAACGGCGACCATATTCTAATAAATAATTCTGGTTTGTCAATTAAGACAATTCTAATTTTTTCCAGATTTAAGGTCTCCGACATCTTAATTGTAGGGGATTGCAGGGTTTTTCCAAAATTGTAATATTAGTTTTTTTCCCAGTTATTATACTATAATCCAGGAAATGTCTTTGGTTTATTGTCAGTTTTAGGTATTGTTCAGATATGCCTAATATTATTTAATTTAGGATCGGGATCCAGTTCAATATTAACCACTGCAGAAATAATTTTGAAAAATATCCACCCAAATGTTTTAATTTTTATGCAACTTTACAAAGGTATGGGTTAAATTAGCCTCAGAGTATTGACATTTATTTAACTTCAAGTAACCCTGGATCCTCTCTCTCACCGGCTCCTCTACACCAAAGTCGTTACTGTGGCTGGTGTAGAATTGGACCATCATTGCTGTGGCTTCCTCAGCTGCCGTAGGAAGTACATCCTCTGTTGTGCCTTTTTTACTGTGGAGTCGATGGTAGCCCCCCAACTTAAGGTCCTTGCAGATGAATGGTTCCCAGGAACTTAAAAGACTCCACAGATGTGGACTGTGGTGTTGTTGATGGTGAGTGGGGTGAGGGGAGGGGAATCTCTCCTAAAGTCTACGATCAATTCCTCTGTCTTAAGAGCATTGAGCTCTAGGTTGTTGCGATGCCAGCTGTGACATTCCTGTCTGTAGGCAGATTCCTCCCCATCTGGATCAGTCCAATCAGGGTTGTGTCATCCGCAAATTGAGAAGCTTGACAGAGGTGTCTGTGGAGGTGCCAGTCGTTGGTGTAGAGAGAGTAGAGGAGAGGAGAGAGTACGCAGCCTTGCGGTGCTCCAATGCTGAGGGTTTCCTGAACTGGGATGTGACCATTTCCTTTGTTATCGTTACTTTTTTGCATATCTTTCATCCAATTGTTCTATATTTTCTCTATATCTCTCGTTTCCTTCTCTCCTTGACTCTCAGTCTCAGAGAGAAGGGTCTCCCATTTCCTTCTCTCCAGAGATGCTGCCTGACCCGCTGTCACTCCCAGATTTTGTGTCTATCCTCTCTGATGAACCTCTGTGGTGGGTGGACACCACAGAAGCTGGAGTGTGTCGTTTTAACAATGCCAATCATGTTTTTATTTTGACGTGTGACTCTATGTTGTTGCTGTCAAGATGTCAGTAAACCTCCCGCCCCAGGAATGGCCCCGCCTGGTGGTGGTGGAGTTAAACTACAGCTTGTTTGGAGAGAAGATAGACTCAAAAAGCTGGAGTAACTCAGCGGGACAGGCGGCATCTTGGGAGAGAAGGAATGGGTGACGTCTCGGGTCGAGACCCTTCTTCAGACCTTCTTGTTTAGAGAGAGCGAGGGAGAGTAGAGGGAGAGACAGGGAGAGGGATGGAGAGGGAGACCGGAGGGAGAGAGAAGGAGAGAGTGAGTTTGTGGGGGGAGGAAGGGAGAAAGAGTGAGAGAGGGAGTGAGAGAGAGAGGAGAGAGAGAGAGAGCAGGACAAAATTACTATCACAGATTGATGACTTGCTGTAGAATTGGCCTGTTCTAGTGCAGAGAGGAAATGCAGGCTGCAAAAAATGATTGATATAATATTGTACAATATGGAGTCCAGAAAGCTGCAAGAAGCTCAGAGAGGGAGAGAGAGAGAGATAGTGTGTGTGTGTGTGTGTGTGAGAGAGAGAGAGAGAAGAAAAATAGAGTGAGAGAGAGGAGAGAGAGAGACAGTGAGAAAGAAAAGAGAGAGCGAGAGAGCGAGAGAGAGTGTGAGAAAGAAAGAGAGAGAGAGAGGGATAGAGAGAGTGATCAAGAAAGAGAGAGAGCGAGAGAGAAGGAGAGAGAGAGAGAGTGTGAGAAAGAAAGAGAAGAGAGAGAGAGAGAGAGAGGGGAGGGGAGAGAGGGAGAGAGAGAGAAGTATGAGGGAGAGAGAAAAAGAGAGAGAGAGAGAAGAGAGAGGGATGAGGGGAGATGAGGAGAGAGACTGAGAGAGAGAGAGAGTAAGAGAGAGTCGAGATGAGAAAGAGAGTGTTCAATTAGATGATGTTGGTATTGGCCACTTGAACCACGTCAGGCTACTTCCGAGTAAAACCCAGGCTTTTCGAGCAGAGCAGGGAAGGGAGAGGGATGAGATTGGTTGTCTCCTGTTTAGCTGGTCCGTCCTTCTGTTGCAGGTTCAATGCAGTGGGACAATCCCATGATCATTCGCTTGGCCAAGACTGCATTGCCCGGGATAGAAGCCCAAGACAGCCAGCTTGGCACCCAGTGCCCACTGCACCCCTGCATGGGGCCATCATTCACTTAAGCAGGAGTGGGGGCATTCACCCATCCATGTGGTCCTCTCCCCCCCTTGGTGCAGAGCTGATCCCTAGATCTCGCAAACAAACCAAATGTAACGCACAAAGTGCTGGAGGAACTCAGCTGATCAGGCAGCATCTGTGGAGAGGGAAATAAGGGACAGGTGGCGTTTAATAGAGTGATAGTCATGGGCTGTGCGGTGACGCAGCGGGTAGACTTGCTGCCTCACAGCGCCAGAGACACGGGATTGATCCTGACTACGGATGGCTGTCTCTACGGAGTTTGCACGTTCTCCCATGACAGCGTGGTTTTTTTTCTCCGGTGTTCCGGTTTCTCCCCACACTCCCAAACCGTGCAGGTTTGTAGGTTAATTGCAATTTGTCCCTCGTGTGTGTAGGACAGTGCCAGTGTGCGGGATGATCGCTGGTCAGTGCGCGGACCCGGTCAACCTGTCTGCCCAACCAGATATAGAGGTGCAACGAGATTTGGTTTGCAACTTTCCATCTGATGTCATAAACTTAATTGACAAATAAAATTTAGATTTTAGATAACCCCGAGAACAAGGTTTGTAAAAACGAACAATAGACCAGTTAAAATCAACACAGACTAATGTGCGAGGCCGGGGGAGACAGTCCATGGGGGTGGGGGGCACTCAGCAGGGCCGGTTCAGAGCCGCTATAGCTCTGGGAATGAAGCTGTTCCTGAGTCTGGAGGTGCGGGCGTAGAAGGCCTTGTAACGTCTGCCGGAAGGGAGTAGTTTGAATAGTCCATTACGAGGGTGCGAGGAATCTTTATGTATGCTGACGGCCTTCCTGAGGCACCGTGTGTGGTAGATGCCCTCCAAGGCTGGTAGCGGTGTCCCAATAATCTGTCGCACTCTGTGGACAACGCGCTGAAGAGCTCTCCTCTCCGCCTCCGTGCAGCTGAGATACCACACAGAGATGCCATACGTTAGTATGCTCTCTGTGGTGCAGCAGTAGAACGTCGTCAGCAGCTGTTGGGGCAGACCAGTCCGTTTCAATGTTCTTAGGAAGAAACAGTCGTTGCTGTGCCTTTTCAAATGATCTTATTCAAATGTTTGACAAGCAAGTAAACTCTGTGGTCAAAGCTATTTTTTTTCAGCTTCGTACCATAACTAAAATCAAATCATTCCTCAAATTCGACGACCTTGAAAAATTGAATCTCCTCCCGCCTTGACTTCTGCAACTCCCTCCACACTGGCATCAGCCAATCATCCCTGTCCCGCCTGCAATTGGTCCAAAAACGCGGCAGCGAGACTCCTTACGGGCACCTGTAAAAAGGACCACATCACCCCGATCCTGGCCTCTCTCCACTGGCTCCCAGTACGGTGCAGAATCAACTTCAAGCTCCTCTTATTCATATACAAAGCCCTTAACGGGCTTGCCCGGCCCCCCCCCCCCCCCTATCAAAAATCTTCTAACCCACCATTCTACGTCCAGGTCCCTCAGGGTCGGCCGACTTGGGGCTACTGACCACCCCGCGGTCTAGGTTTAAGCTCAGGGCGACCGTGCTTTTGCGGTTGCAGCACCTACACTAGTGGAACAGCATCCCTCCGCTCAATCAGAACTGACCCCTCCATCGACTCCTTCAAGTCTAGACTTAAAACCTATTTCTATACTCCCTAGTGTTTCTGAGCCCCTCTGAGGGGCGCTGGTAAACAGTTTATGTATCTATTGTTAGGTCTGTGGATCATTGTATGTGGCACATCAGTATCTGCACTGATGTGAAGCACTTTGGTCAACGTGAGTTTTTTTAAATAAATGTGCTATAGAAATGCATTTATTATTATTATTATTATTATTATTATTATTATTATTATTATTATTATTATTATTATTATTATTATTATTATCCTTAATTGGAATTTAACACACATTATCCTGCACTAAACGTTAGAACCATTAAAACATTGAAACATCGAAAATAGGTGCAGGAGGAGGCCATTCGGCCCTTCAGGCCAGCTCTGCCATCATTGTGATCATGGCTGATCGTCCCCAATCAATAACCCGTGCCTGCCTTCTCCCCATATCCCTTGACTCCACTGGCCCCTAGAGCTCTATCTAACTCTCTCTTAAATCCATCCAGTGACTTGGCCTCCACTGCCCTCTGTGGCGGGGAATTCCATAAATTCACAACTCTCTGGGTGAAAAAGTTTTTTTCTCACCTGAGTCTTAAATGGCCTCCCCTTTATTCTAAGAATGTGGCCCCTGGTTTCTGGACTCGCCCAACATCGGGAACATTTTCTCCTGCATCTAGCTTGTCCAGTCCTTTTTATAATTTTAGATGTTTCTAAAAGATCCCCCCTCATCCTTCTAAACTCCAGTGAATACAAGCCTAGTCTTTTCAATCTTTCCTCATATGACAGTCCCGCCATCCCAGGGATCAATCTCGTGAACCTACGCTGCACTGCCTCGATCACAAGGATGTCCTTCCTCAAATTAGGAAACCGAAACTGTGCGCAATACTCCAGATGTTATCCCCTTTATCCTGTATCTGTACACTGTGGATGGTTTGAATGTAATTTTGTAGACACACAACGCTGGAGTAACTCAGCGGGACGGGCAGCATCACTGGAGAGAAGGAATGGGTGACGTTTTGGGTCGAGACTAGTCAGGAGGAAAGGGGCGCACGTATATTTCCGCTGACTGGATAGCATGCACCAAAAAATGTTTTGCACTGTACCTCGGTACGACGTGACAATAAACTAAACTGAACTACTCTGAACAAAAGATAGACACAAAGTGCTAACTCAGCGGGTCAAGGCAGCATCTGTGGAGAACATGGGAAGGTGACGTTTCACAGAGTGCTGGAGTAACTCAGTGGGTCAGGCAGCATCTGTGGAGAACATGGATAGGTGACGTTTCAGAGTACTGGAGTAACTCAGCGGGTCAGGCAGCATCTCTGGAGAGACAGGATGAGTGACGTTTCAGGTGGGAACCCTTCCTCAGACTTAAGCTGAAACTAAAGTTGCCAGCATGGGCATGGTGGGCCGAAGGCCTGTTTCCGAGCCGTATAATTCCACGACTTGGTGCTGACAGTGGGGCCAGATGGTTTGGAGATGATGATGCTGGAGTCATTCTGAGACTGAGCGAGAGGGGGAGACGGTGCTAAATATGCGGTGACTTTGAGGAGGAGGTTATTTGAGTTGGTTGGACAGAGTGCGGTCAGGAGCCAAAGTAAATCATCCCCGCAGCATGCTGCCTCGCTCCTGCTTTTAACTCCCTGGCTTACGGGATACATTTACTCGACTCGCTGCCATTATATATTAAACACAAACAGCTTCCGGCTGCATTAGAACCCATTAGATGCTAACCTCATTCCAGTTGCCATACTGCCGCTGTCTGAAGTCTAATAGCTGCCATGCTGGGCTCGGCACAAGGACCTTCTGGGGGAGATAGACCTAGCATAGACCTCGCTGTAGCACAGAGCCCAGCGGGGACAGAGATGACAAAGGACTTGTGGACCGAGAGAGGTGGTAGAGGGGGGGAGGGTGGAGAGAGAGGAGAGGTGGATGAGAGAGAGGGGGGAGAGAGAAAGAGGGGGGGGGAGAGGAGAGAGGGAGAGAGGAGGGGGAGAGGAGAGAGAGAGAGAGAGAGAGAAGTGAGGGGGGAGAGGAGAGAAGGGGATAAAGCGGTAAAAGGGGAGAAGGGATGGGGAAAGAGGCGGCCGAGAAAATGAGAGAGGAGGGGAAGGAGAGGAAGGGAATAAAGGGGGGCAGAGGAGGAAATGCGAGAGGAGGGGGAGATGGGTGAGAAGAAAGGGAGGGAGAAGGAGAGAGGAGGACAGGGAGAGAGAGGAGGGGAGAGAGGGAGAGGGGAGAGGGTGTGTGAAAAGAGAGAGAGAGAGAGGAGAGAAAGAGGGGAAGAGGGTGGGAAAGGAGGGATGGAGTGAGTGGAGGGGGAGAGGAGTGTGGTAAAGGGGGAATGAGAGGGGGAGAGAGGAGAGAGAGGATGTGGACAGAGAGAGAGGGGGTGAGAAAAGGAGGTGGTAGAGATGAGAGGGGAGAGAGGGGGAGAGAGGGGGAGAGAGAGGGAGTGAGGAATGAGGGGGAGGAGAGAGAAAGGAGGGGAGTGGGAAGAGAGAAGGGAGAGAAGGAGAGTGGAGGAGAATGTGGACAGAGAGAGGGGGAGAGAGAAGAGGACAGGGAGAAGGGAGAGAGAGAGGAGGGAGCGGAGGCCGTGAGTGAGGGGGAGCATGGAAAGGGGGGTAGAGAGAGGGGAGAGGAGGATAGAGGGGTGGGGGGAAAGATGAGTTGGGGAGAGAGAGAGAGAGAGAGAGAGAGAGAGAGAGAGAGAGAGAGAGAGAGAGAGAAAAAGGAGTGAGAGAGAGAGGGAGAGAGAGAGTGGAGGTGAGCGGAGGGGATGGGAGACAGAGAAGAGAGGGGGAGGGAAGGAAAGAGAGAGGAGATGAGGGAGAATGTGAGAGGGGAGAGAAAGAGCGGTGGGTGAGAGAGAGTGGGACAGAGAGAGGGAGAGAGATAATGGGAGATGAGAGATGAGCATGTGAGAGTGGGTGGTGAATAGAGGGAAGGAGAGATGTTGTTATCTTTACGTGGATAGAATGACAGGAGATGTCTCGGGTTGGGACCATTCTTCAGACTCCTGCAGTAGGAGGGGGAGGTAGCTGGAAAAAGCCTCTCGAACCACTTTTAAGGCAGAGAGAATCATGTTTTAATACGGGTGTCAGGGGTTATGAGGAGAAGGCAGGAGATTTGGGGTTAGGAGGGAGAGATAGATCAGACCTGATTGAATGGGTGGAATAGACTTGATGGGCTGAATGGCTTAATTCTGCTCCTATTATGACCTTATGACATTGTATCAGCCTCCACCACCACCCCTGGCAGTGCGTTCCAGGCACCCACCACCCTTGCCCCCACACATCTCCTTTAAACATTGCCCCTCTTACCTTAAAGCTGTGCCCTCTAGTCTTTGACATTTCCACCCCAGGGATATCTACGCCTCTCGTTATTTTACATACGTCTGTCAGGGAAGGTTTGGGAACAAGCTGCATCCAAGCCCACAAGAAATTGCAGCGAATTGTAGACGCAGCCCAGACCATCACACAAACCAACCTCCCTTCCATTGACTCCATCTACACCTCACGCTGCCTGGGCAAGGCCAGCAGCATCATCAAGGACCAATCTCACCCCGGCCACTCCCTCTTCTCCCCTCTCCCATCAGGCAAGAGGTACAGAAGTGTGAAAACGAACGCACACCTCCAGATTCAGGGACAGTTTCTGCCAGCTGTTATCAGGCAACTGAACCATCCTATCACCAACTAGAGAGCGGCCCTGAGCTACTATCTACCTCGTTGGTGACCCTCGGACTATCCTTGATCGGATTTTGCAGGCTTTTATCTTGCGCTGAACGTTATTCCCTTATCACGTGTCTGTACACTGTGAATGGCCCATTTTGTAATTACATGTTGTCTTTCCGCTGACTGGATAGCAAGTGCTTTTCACTGTACCTCGATACACGTGACTAAATAACCAAAACTGAAACTAAACACCACCTAAAAAGCGATGATGTCCATTTGGCCATGGCGATCCGTGAATCCTGACAGTGCATACATTTACCACTGTGTAAGGAAGTGGGGTCCCACATGGAGATCTATGTTTATATCTGCAGAGCTGTTGTCGAGCTTGTGGTCGGTCGTGTGCTGGTAACGGACACTTTACGGGTGATTCTTTGTGATTCTACTATGGTGTCCCGCTACTTTGGTGCCGTATATACAGAAAATCCGTAAATCTTAACCCATTTCTTCTTTTATTACTGTTAATTTTTTTAAACATACCGATAAAAATAAAAATTTAAACCCTAGATGAATAAAGTGTTTTTTTTTTCCCCCCGATGTTCGATCTCCCCCCCCCGCCCCCGGAAAACTGCATGTACCGCTGGTTACATAAAAAATTCCAGTCCGGCATATTTATTTAATGGGGGGGAGCAATCTGAAATGAAAATACTCTTAAACGGTAGGTATTAATAACTTAAATATTTTTCACCTTGAAAAAATATTCCTCTATTCTTGATAAAATTAGAAATCTTACTGTTTTTTCCCAAAATGTAGACTAAGAGATATGGCATGGAAGCAGGCCGTTCCACCCAGCGTTGTTGCCTATCCCCTTACATTCCTTCCTCTGCCTTCAAGCTTCACGTCTCTTCGATCCCCCATCTCACACCTTTTGTCATTTTAATCTTAGTTTAGTTAGTTTAGCGCGGAAACTGGCGGCACGGTGGCGCAGTGGTAGAGCACCTGCCTCCCAGAGCCAAAGACCCAAGATCGATCCTGTCTGTATGGAGTTTGTACGTTCTCCCGGTGACTTGCTTGTGTTTCCCCCGAGATCTTGGGTTTCCTCCCACACTCCAAAGACGTGCAGGTTTGTAGGTTAATTGGCTTGGTGTAAATGTATAAAATGTAAATTGTCCCGAGTGTGTGTAGGATAGTGTCAGTGTGCGGGCCGAAGGGCCTGTTTCCACGCTGTAAAGTAAACTTAACTAAACTAAACTAAACAGGCCATTCGGCCCACTGAGTTCGCGCCAACCAGCAATCAACCAGTGATCAATCAAAGCAACCAACCTGCAAACCTGTACGTATTTGCAATGCTGGAGGAATCCGGAGCACCCGGAGAAAGCCCATGTGATCACGGGGAGAACACACAAACTCCGTACAGACAGCACCCGTAGTCGGGATTGAACCCGGGTCTCTGGTGCTGTGAGGCAGCAACTCCACCCGCGCGCCACCTTGAGGCTTCAAGGAATAAGCAATAGCCATGTTCCTCATGGACCTCTGTAAGTCATCACAAGGTCCTGGTAGATGCAAGACCCTCTGATGCTGAGGTAGGACACACAAGGAGCTGCAGCTGCTGGTAGAACGCAAAGTGGAGTAACTCAGCGGGTCAGGCAGCATCTGGCAAAACGTGGGAAGGGTGACGTCTCGGGTTGGAACTGGGTGAGGTGGGATGGAGTTGGAGCGGCCCAACCTTTTAGTGTAACTTTTTTACACAAAAGGGTGGTGGGTGTAGGAACGAGCTGTCAGAGAGTGTGGTGGTGGAGACAGGGACTATCGCAACGTTCAAGAGACATTTGGACGGGTAACATGGAAAGGACAGGTTTGGATGGATATGGGCCAAACGCAGCAGGTGACACTAGTGTAGAAGGGCATGTCAGCCGGTGGGGGCAAGTTGGTCTGAAGGGCCTGTTTTCCACACTGAATGACCCTCTACGACACTAGGAACTTGGAGCTTATGTTCAACAGGCAGGTGGGACTAGTGTAGATGGTGGCATGTTTGTTCGACGTTGAAAATCGATCCCCTTTCCATGGATGCTGCGTGACCTGCAGTGTGTTGCCGGCACTCTTCTGTTGCTCTATCTGGCCCGACATGCATTGTAATCCATCCATCATCTCCCAACTCTCCCACTCTACATCGGGGACCTGGGGTGGAGCGTTTTGCACCGAGGAGTCCCCTGCAACCTGTTTTCTCTCGGGGTTCACAGACTCGCCAGCCGCCATGCCACGTTTTGCGGGCTGGAAGCGTCTGCGTACCACATGTACATGGAGTGTGTGAGGCTGCTGCAGCCCCTGTTCCAATATCTAAAGGGGCTGCACCTTGCCTTCTGGCTGCACTTCTCACCCACCATCCTCATCTTTAGACACCCTGTGCGCAGGGGAGAGAGTAGGGTCGAAGATGTCCATGTTGGGTTGCTCCTGGGCCTGGCCAAGACTGGCCATCCGCGAGTCACGGCGCAGGCGGAAGAGGGCTCATCCCGAGCCGGCTGCCTGCCCCTTTTCCGGGGCTAACGCCCTGGGGGATTTCCGGGACCGCTGGGCACCGCGGGGGGTGGAATGCATCTTTGACAAGGAAGTGTAACATAGTTGTATAGCAGTTTATTTAGTATATTTGTTTTGTCTTGTAATTATGGTTGGGGAGTTCTGTTTTTGTAATATTGTATTGTAAATATAATTTTTAATAAGTGTATAAATGTTTTGATAAAATAAAATCATCTCCCAACCCATCCGTCTGACTGTCCTCTGACATGGATTGCTATCGATCTGTTTCTCTTTGTTCCTTCATCAGTTCATCAATTTGCCCAGTTCATCAATTTGCCCAGTACAGCGCGGAAACAGGCCCTTCGGCCCACCGAGTCCGCACTGGCCAGCGATCCCCGTACATTAACAACATCCTACATCCACGAGGGATAATTCACATTCATACCAAGCCAATTCACCTACAAACCTACGTCTTCGGAATGTGGGAGGAAATGATCGAATCAATTTGTTTGTTAGCAGACTCTGGGAAGACCTTTCCTGGGGCTCTGACTGTCAGATCGTACAGTGGATGTGATCACTGCGACCTGGAGAGATAGTACCAAGAAACAGTACATCTCCTATATCAAGAAATGGGAAGTGTTCTGTTTACAGTCCAACATATCGTATGACATGGCACGTTTAACGGATGTGTTGGAATTCCTCTCAAAACTATATTTTGATGAGAGACTGAGTTATATTGCCATAAATTGTGCCAGAAGTGCCTTATCGTCATACTCGTTGCTGGGATCGGAACACCACTCTGTCGGGTCTCACCCATTGATATCCAGGTTTATGAAGGGCATCGTCGTCTCAAATCCCCCCAGGCCCAGGTACTCGGAGATATGGGATGTTAATGTGGTGCTGACGCGGCTTCACCGGTGGGCTCCAGCTACATCTCTGTCCTTGGTCAAACACACTTACAAAGTGGTTATGCTCATGGCGCTGGTTTCAGCGCAACGGGTCCAGTCGTTGCATAAGCTGCGACTGGACAGGATGGTTACATCTGCAAACAATATAACATTTTATGTTTATGACTTAGTCAAGCAGAGCAGACCAGGGGTGTCCCGTCTCAAACTACTTTTCATGGCATACCCCATGGACCTTCGGATGTGTGTGGTCACACATCTACAACAGTACATTAAGGTCACCAAGAGCCTTAGAGGCTCTGAACTAGCAATGTTTGTTAGTTACAAAAAACCTCTTAAGAAGGTATCAGTACAGACCATCTCCAGGTGGTTAAAACGGGTTCTGGCTTGTGCAGGAGTGGACACTGACGTTTTCAAATCTCACTCCACCAGGTCTGCAACAACATCAGCAGCGAGGGTTATGGACGTTCCGCTGGACCACATCCTAGCGGCTGCAGGATGGTCAAACGAACAAACTTTCCAAACGTTTTATAACAAACCCATTGCCAGACCTGGGGTATTTGCCAACTCTATTTTAAGTTCTGTTTTATAGTTTCCTCCTGGATGAGAGGGGTCACTATTGTTTTCATTTGTTAATTAAAAAGCATCAGCATGTTTTAAATCTATGTCATGTCTGAATGCATTATTAATTTTCACTCATCCTTGGTCAACTGATGCAGTGTGTGGCATGGACTCGTGTTCACGGCATGAAATCACAGAACTTTGAAATCTTCACTTAGTCACTCACGTGACTCCGAAGTAAAATAGTAAGATTTAATGGGAACTTACCAATTTGAAGTTTGATCTTTATTTTATGAGGAATTACAATGAGGGATTACGTGCCCTCCGCTCCCAACCCTCTCTCATACAGGTCAGCTGGTAGTTCTAGTTTCTCGAATCTTCCTATATTCAGTTCAACAACCGTTATCTGTGATTTCACACCGCTGCTTTGAAGGTTGACGCGCATGCGGGCTGGCGGGCTTCTTCACGTAAACCCTCATCGTAATGCCTCATAAAATAAAGATCAAACTTCAAACTGGTAAGTTCTCGTTCAATCTTACTATTCTATTCTATTCTATTCTATTCTATTCATGGTATGCATTCATTGGTGTCCTTTCAGTGGGTGGATGGAACGAGCGGCCAGAGGAGGTAGTTGAGGCAGGAACTGTGATGACATTTGGACAGGTACATGGATAGGACAGGTTTAGAGGGATATGGGACAAATGCGGGCAGTTGGGACCAGCGTTGATAGTGTTATAGTGATACAGTCATACAGCAACAAAACAGACCCTTCAGCCCAAAATGCCTATGCTGACCAAGATGCCCCATCTACACTGGCCCCACGTCTGCATTTGTCCCACACCCCTCAAAACCTGTCCTATCCATGCACCTGTTCAAGTGTCTTTGAAAAGATTTAGACTTCACGTTAGACTTTGGAGATACAGCGTGAAAACAGGCTCTTCGGCCTGCCGAGTCTGTGCCGACCAGCGATCACCCCGTACACTAGCTCTCTCCTATGCACTAGGGACAATTTACAATTTACAGAAGCCTATTAAACTACGAACCCACACGTGTGGGAGGAAACCGGAGCAGCCGGAGGAAACCCACGCAGTCACGGTTGGGGGGGGGGGGGGGGGGGGGGGAAAGAAACGCAGTCACGGGGAGAATGTACAAACTCCATGCAGACAAGCACCCGTCGTCAGGATAGAACTGATGCAATTGTCCTGGGCAGGAGAAGGGTATGTGGTGAGGTGGTTGCATAAGTTCCATGGTTGGAGAAGAAAGGAGAAAGGAAGAGGAGGAGCCCGAGGGCCGAGGGAGAGCTGAGAAGGGGAGGAGACAGCAAGGGCTACCGGAAATTGGAGGTCAATGTTCATGCCGCTAGGGTGAAAACTGCCCAAACGGAATATGAGGTGCTGCACCTCCAAGTCCTGGTGGTGCTCAATGTGTTAAGCTTTGTTCGCTCTGCTATAGGAAGGAAGTCATTAAGCTAAAAGGTAGACACAAATGCTGGAGAAACTCAGCGGGTGAGGCAGCATCTATGGAGCGAAGGAATAGTCGACGTCTCGGGTCGAAACCCTTCTTCAAACTTTCATTAAGACGGAAAGAGTGCAGAAAAGATAAGCAAGGATATTGCCATAACTCGAGGGCATGATCAATAATAAGGTTGGGCAGGCTAGGACATTATTCCTTGGAGCACAGAAGGCTGAGGGGGGGTATTATAGAGGGGTACAAGATCATGAGGGGAATGGATGGTGTAAATGAAGAGCCTTTTTCCCAGGGTAGGGGGGAATCAAGAACCAGAGGGCACAGGTTTATTAAGGTGAGAGAGAAACAATTTAATAGGAACTTATACATAGAAGGAGGAGGCCATTCGGCTCTTCAAGCCAGCACCGCCATTCATTGTGATCATGGCTGATCGTCCCCAATCAATAACCCGTGCCTGCCTTCTCCCCAATATCCCTTGATTCCACTAGCCCCTAGAGCTCTCTCTAACTCTCTCTTAAATCCATTCAGTGATTTGGCCTCCACTGCCCCCTGTGGCAGGGAATTCCACAAATTCACAACCCTCTGGGTGAAAAAGTTGTTTCTCACCTCAGTCCTAAATGGCCTCCCCCTTCTTCTAAGACTGTGGCCCCTAGTTCTGGACTCGCTCAACATTGGGAACATTTTTCCTGCATCTAGCTTGTCCAGTCCTTTTATTATTTTATGTGTTTCTATGAGATCCCACCCCTCATCATTCTAAACTCCAGTGAATACAAGCCTAGTCTTTTCAATATTTCTTCATATGACAGTTCTAACTTGAGGGGCAACTTTTTCACACAGAGGATGGTGAGTGTGTGGAACAAGCTGTCGTTGAGTCAGGTGCTATAACAACATTTAAAAGGCATTTAGACAGCTAAGTGGATGGAAAGGTTCAGAAGGAAATGGGCCAAATGCGGGCAGGTGGGACTAGTGTAGATCGGCATGGATGGGTTTAGCCTCAGGGCCTGTTTCTGTGCTGTATGCCTGAGTCTGGGTGCAATGACAATCTTGCTTGCTGCAGTATCACAGATACATAGCCTCAGCCAACTCACATAAACATCAATTATATATAAGTTATTCATCAATTATACAAGACAGGCATTAGTGCGAAGCAAAATTAGAAAACAAGTCCCCGTTAGAGCAAGAGGTGGTGCGTAGTGTTCCGTTGCCGAGGTGGGAGTAGGGTGGTGCGGGTCGGTTCAAGAACCCAATGGTTGCGGGAAAGTAGCTGTTCCTGAAGCTGGTGGTGTGGGACTTCAGGCTTCTGTACCTCCTGCCCAACGGTAGCAGTGAGAAGAGGGCACGGCCCGAATGGCGGGAATCCTTGATGATAGATGCCGCCTTCTTGAAGCAGAGCCTGGTGTAGATGCTGTCGATGGTGGGGAGGGCTGTGCCCGTGATGGACCGGCCTGAGTTCAACACTCTCTACAGCCTCTCGTGTTCCTGTGCGTTGGAATTGCCGAATCAGGCCGTGATGCCACCAGTCAGGGTACTTTCCACAGTACATCGGTAGAACCCCTCAGATTCCTATTAAGCATTTCTCCTGTCATCTTAGACCTATGTTCTCTGGTTCTTGATTCCCCTCCCCTGGGTGAAGGTGCATTCACCCTATCTATTCCCCTCATGATCTTATGCACCTCTATAACATTGTCCCTCAGCCTCCCACACTCCAAAGGACGAGACAAGCTAGATGCAGGAAAAATGTTCCCAACGTTGAACGAGTCCAGAACCAGGGGCCACAGTCTTAGAATAAAGGGGAAGCCTTTTAAGACTGAGATGAGAAAAACTTTTTCACCCAAAGAGTTGTGAATTTGTGGAAATCCCTGCCACAGAGGGCAATGGAGGCCAAATCACTGGATGGATTTAAGAGAGAGTTAAATAGAGCTCCAGGGGCTAGTGAAATCAAGGGACACGGGGAGAAGGCAGGCACGGGTTATTGATTGGGGACGATCAGCCATGATCACAATGAATGGCGGTGCTGGCTCGATGGGGCCGAATGGCCTCCTCCTACACCTATTTTCTATGTTTCTATGCAATAGAGTCCCAGCCGACTCAACCTCTCCTTATAGCTCAGGCCCTCGGGTCCTGACAACATCCTCGTAAATCTTCTTTCCAGCTTAACAACATTTTTTCCTGTAACATGTCGAGCAAGATTATCAATATCTTGTACAACTGTAACATCCCAACCTCCATTTTCACTATGTGTGGATGCTGGTTTATGCTGAAGATAAACACAAAATGACTTCAAACTCCTTCAGTCTCAAGAAGGATCTCGACCCCAAAAGTCACCCATTCCTTCTACCCATAGATACTGCTAGTTCCGCTGAGTTACTCCAACATTTTGTGTCCAATTTAAGGATCCACTATTTACAATGATCTCAGGCAGTTACTGTATTTGGAGACAGCACACAAAATGCTGGAGAAACTCAGCGGAACCGACAGCATCTCTGGAGAGAAGGAATGGGTGATGTTTCGTGTTGAGACCCTTCTTCTATATTCAATGCCCTGCCTGATGAAGGCCAATGTGCTGCAAGCCTTCTTGACCACCCTGTGACACCACTTTCAAGGAACGATGTGCTTGCACTCCTGATCTACAACACTCCCAGGGTCTTGACATTCATTGTGAAGGAACGCCATTGGTTTGTCTTTTCAAACGTTTATTAAGATGGCACAGTGGCGCAACGGGTAAATGGAATCTCTCACATCACCAGATACCCGTGTTCGATCCTGACTACGGGTGTTGTGAGTTTGCACGTTCTAACTGTGACCACGTGGGTTTCCTCCGGGTGCTCTGGTTTCCTCCCACATCCCAAAGATGGGCGGGTTTGTAGATTAATTGGATTCTATAAATTACCCCTAGTGTGCATGGCGGATGAGACTAGAAACATAGAAACATAGAAAATAGGTGCAGGAGGAGGCCATTCGGCCCTTCCAGCCAGCACCGCCATTCATTGTGATCATGGCTGATCGTCCCCTATCAATAAACCCGTGCCTGCCTTCTCCCCATACCCCTTGACTCCACTGGCCCCTAGAGCTCTATCTAACTCTCTCTTAAATCCATCCAGTGAATTGGCCTCCACTGCCCTCTGTGGCAGGGAATTCCATAAATTCACAACTCTCTGGTGAAAAAGTTTTTTCTCACCTTAGTCTTAAATGACCCCTTTATTCTGAAACAGTGGCCTATGGTCCTGGACTCGCCCAACATTGGGAACATTTTTCCTGCATCTAGCTTGTCCAGTCCTTTTATAATTTTATATGTTTCTATAAGATCCCCCCTCCTCGTTCTAAACTCCTAATCTCTCTTTTCTTTTTACTTTTTCCTTCTCTTTCAATCTTTTAACTTCTCACCTCTGTCCTTTATTTTTTTTTTTGTTTTTGTTTTCTGTTTCTACTCACTTGACTATCTATTCCAACACTCTTTATTTCTTTTTTCTCTCACTGTTCTTTTATTATTGAACTAAAAGTATGAAGTTGTACAAGAATGAGAATATGTATTTATGTATTAGGTACTTAAGTACCAGACTACTGTACTTACTTCTAACAAAAATAAACAAACAACAATAAATAAATAAATAAATAAACTCCAGTGAATGCAAGCCTAGTCTTTTCAATCTTTCCTCATATGACAGTCCCGCCATCCCAGGGATCAATCTCGTGAACCTAACTGCCTCAATCACAAGGATGTTCTTCCTCAAATTAGGAGACCGAAACTGGACACAATACTCCAGATGTGGTCTCACCAGAGCCCTATACAACTGCAGAAAACTCTTTACTCCTATACTGAAATCCTCTTGTTATGAAGGCCAACATTCCATTAGCTTTCTTCACTGCCTGCTGTACCTGTAAGCCAACTTTCAGTGACCGGTGTACAAGGACACCCAGGTCTCGCAGCACCTCCCCCTTACCTAACCTAACCCCATTGAGATAATAATCTGCCCCCTTGTTTTTGCCACCTCACATTTATCTATATTATACTGCCTCTGCCACGCATCTGCCCACTGACTTAACCTGTCCAGGTCACCCTGCAACCTCCTAACACCCTCTTCACAGTTCACACTGCCACCCAGCTTTGTGTCATCCGCAAACCTGCTGGTGTTGCTCCTAATTCCCTCTTCCAAATCATTAATATATATGGTAAACAGTTGCGGCCCCAAAACCGAGCCTTGCGGCACTCCACTCGCCACTGCCTGCCATTCTGAAAAGGACCCGTTCACTCCTACTCTTTGCTTCTGGTCTGCCAACCAATTTTCTATCCATGTCAATACCCTACCCCCAATACCATGTGTTCTAATTTTAGTCACCAGTCTCCCATACGGGACCTTATCAAAGGCTTTCTGAAAGTCTAGATACACTACATCCACTGGCTCCCCTTCATCCATTTTACTTGTCACATCCTCAAAAAATTCCAGAAGATTAGTCAAGCATGATTTCCCTTTCATAAATCCATGTTGACTTGGACTAACCCTTTTACTGCTATTCAAATGCCCCATTATTACCTCTTTAATAATTGACTCCAGCATCTTTCCCACCACCGAAGTCCGGCTAACTGGTCTGTAATTCCCCGTTTCTCTCTCGCTACTTTCTTGAAAAGTGGGATAACATTAGTGTAGACAGACATCAATGTGATCCAAAGTCATCTTTAATCAGTACATAGACTTTAACAGCATAAAGGATGGTTAGATGTCAGAACATCCCAACTGCTGCCCGAACTGAACAGTGCCGGAGGCAAGTGTTAATATAAACGTGATAGTGGGGTGGGGTTAGTAATGCTAACTTATATGTGATTGGTTGAAATGCATAATCAATCTACATCCTTCCCCCTAAAGACTAAGTATAAGGGGGCACCCATGCCATGGAGTTAAATGTATTCGCCACATCTATCTGGCGGTCTACTGACACGACCCGAGCACGTGCGGACCAAACACTCTCCTCCCTCTCCTGAAAGATGAGGCGGAGAGCCCGGAGGCGGGAATGGCGCGGGAGAGGCTTGTGGTTAGTCACGACCATGGGACGTGGAGGGGTGCAAGGCATGCGGGAATGGGTAGGAGACATGGCAGCAGGCGGCTGGAACTGGAGCGGTGGAGCATAGGGACCGGCTGGTGGTGGACGAGGCTCCCGCACAGCAAGCTGGTGTTGTCGGCTTCTCTGGTATACCGCTCCCTCACAGGCCACAAGGTATGATCGTGGTTCATCAACCAGGTTAACAATGGTGCCCAGACGGGAATGTCCAGTTGAGGTTTGTAAACGGATGACCTGGCCCAGCAGTAGAGGCTTAAGTGGTCTGCTGGAACTGTCGTATGACCGTTTCTGGATGTCGTGCTTCTCTTGGAACCATTTCTGGACAGTGGCAGGCTTCATCACCCGAGGGACCAGCTGTTGTTGTGCGATCAGGACCGGAGGTCTTGTCGATCTGGACATAATTCGCTAGGCTGGCGATCCCAGGGTTCCGTCTCTGGCAATGTTTCTTAGATTCAAGAGATCGAGATACATGTCTGAGTTTGAAAGGCACGCTTTCCCTAACAGTTGCTTGGTGCTTCTGACAGCGCGTTCAGCGAGTCCATTACTCTGTGGATACTCGGGGCTGCTCGTGATGTGCTGGAAGTTTCATCGGTCTGCGAAAAGCTTGAACATGTGGCTGGTGAACTGTCTACTGTTGTTGGTTTGCAGGCGGACGGGTGAACCGAACGTAGAGAAGTGTCTCTTTACTTTCCGGATGACCATCTCAGACATGAGGGAGGTCAGCGGGTCTAGCTCAAACCAGTTAGAAAAGGAGTCGACTGTAAAACTCTACCAATATACTAAACAAATACAATTTGAATTCAGAGATAAACCACAAAAATTATTGGCTTGTCAATTACGAAAATTGGAGGGAGAAAAATTAATCCATAGGATTAAATCAGACAAAGGTGAATTACTAGTACAAACTAAAGATATAAATGAGAGATTTTTGCAATATTATAAAAATTTATATTCAGCCAAAATGACAGAAAACCGGACAGGAATAGAAACATTTTTAAAAAATTGTAATCTAAAAGGACTGGATTTAGAAAATAGAGAATCACTAAACGCTGAAATAACTACTAAAGAAAATTGAAGAATCTATTAGGTCATTAAAAAATGGTAAAACTCCAGGACCGGATGGTATTGATTCGGAATTTTATAAAATATTCTATGATCTGATAGCACCATGTTTGAAGACACTTTATAAATATATTTATGCACAACAGAAATTACCAGAAACATTAAATGAATCTATTATAACGCTTATACCTAAATTAGATAAAGATCTGGATGATCCAGGGTCGTATAGAGCCATAGCTCTTTTAAATACTGATCAAAAAATATTAACCAAAATACTAGCACAAAGACTAAATACAGTGATTAATAAAGTAATTAATTCAGATCAAACAGGATTTATACCAAAACGATACTCCTCATATAACCTGAGACGATTATTCAATATTATATACTTGAAAATAAATATTAATAAAGATCTAGCAATTATTTCATTAGAAGCAGAAAAAGCTTTTGATCAGGTTGAATGGTCTTATTTATTTTCGGTTATGGAAACTTTTCAGTTGGGAGAGAAGTTTATAACATGGGTTAAACTACTATATACTAATCCAACAGCTAGAATATTAACAAATCAAATGTTATCAACTAAATTTAATTTATCCAGAGGCTGTAGACAAGGTTGTCCTCTATCTCCACTACTGTTCGCACTGGCAATTGAACCATTAGCACTGTGCGTCAGATTACATCCTGAAATATACGGGTATGAAACCAAAGAAACTGAAAATAAAATATCTTTATACGCAGATGATGTATTACTTTATATTACAAAGCCTGAAACTAGTATCCCTAACTTATTAGATTTAATAACTCAATTTGGCTTGTTTTCAGGATATAGAATTAATAGTAAGATTAAACAAGAACTTACCAGTTCGAAGTTTTGATCGTTATTTTATGAGGAGTTACGATGAGGGATTACGTGAAGAACCCTCCTCACGCTGGCAAACGGCATACTTCAAAGCAGCGGCATGAAAAACACAGAACACCAAATAGCCGAAGTAACAAGTAAGGCTCATAAAAGGACTTAGAACTACCAGATTGATCATTTTATTTTATGAGGGTGGGAGTTGAGGGCACGTAATCCCTCATCGTAAACTCCTCATAAAATAACGATCAAACTTCGAACTGGTAAGTTCTCGTTTAATCTTACTATTTTACTTCGGAGTCACGTGAGTGACTACGTGAAGATTTTAAAAGCTTTCTGTGTTTTTTATGTCGTAGTATTTAATTAGTACGACAGTCCGGCTAAGTAAATACATACATGAGAAAACCAGACTAATATTAGTTCTTTCCATAATTAACTTTTTTAATGGTTTAAATAACATATAATAACCCTCCTTATATCCGAGGGAATGATTACAAGTGATAAAAAAATATAAGTGACTACATAATTGGTTATAGTAATCAATAGTATACAAAGCAGGTGATTATATTGATCCCAACACCGCGTGGCCAAAGCTTGTCATAGTGTGAACAGGTTTATTGTAGAACTTTGAAAACATTTCTTCTTTACTCCACCCTGCGACTTTTTTTTTTAAAATATGCTCGAAGTGGTACGTCCCGCACCTTCGCCGCGGACGTAGCTGCAGCCCTGGTGGAGTGAGATTTGAACACAATCAGTGTCTACTCCTGCTAAAAGCAACACCTGTTTCAACCATTTTGAGATAGTTTGAACTGAAGCTTTTGTGTGTGGCTTTTTTTATATGCGTAATCATTAACGTTTTTTCATTTCCTCGAAGAGTTTCAGTAACTTTAACATATTGATTCAAATGTTTAACCACACACAAAGTAGGATCAAATAGGATAAGCTTGAAAGGTTACCTTAGCTCCAGATCTCCCTGGTCTGCTTTGTTTGATCAGATCGTAAAACATAGAACCACAATGTTATCTGTAGTCACATGCATACAGTCTAAAACGCAACATTTGTAAAGTTTGCACTCTTTGAGCTGAAAACCAATGATATTAAACATTATTAATTTGAATGTTAATCTTTCCAATGACAATCCTTTCAATTGGAGTCCACTGTCTAAGTAAGGTAAGTACAATGCTCACATCCCAAATCTCTGTGTATCTAGGTTTGGGTGGATTTAATATTAAAGATTCCTTTCATGAATCTAGATAATTAGTGGATGTGATCCAATTGATTTCTGAGTCAGGTCATAAGTTCCTAAATAAGATGATAAGGCACTGCGTGCAGTGTTAGTAGCACTGTAACTTAAATGTTGCTCAAAATGCAATTTAGCAAGGAGCTCCAATACATTTTCCATGCAATATCACAGTATCACAATATCAAACATGCAATATTCACCGTATCATAAAAATATTTGACTGTGTGCAAAATTCTTCCCATTTCTTAACATGTGTCATATATTGTTTTTTGTGTGTTATCTCGCCATGATGCGACTATAACCTCCATAGTTTTGTCCGACAATCCCAGCTCCTGTAGTGGTCTGGTCAAAACCTGCAGATTAATAAATTAATATATGCATATAATGCATAAATTTCTTTGGTTACTGGATTAATCAAAATATCACTACAGTTAGGAATTGACATATATGGTTCTTTAATCATATTCAGCATTAATGGGAACCAAGGTTGTGTTGGCCAATTTGGAACTACCAACAATCCTGTGGCAGAATCTTGTTCTATTTCCTTCAGACATTGCTGAACCAAAGCAAAAGGTGGAAAAGCATAAAAGAACATATTCCCCCGTTCAATGAAAAAGCATCTACTGCTACTGCATCTGGATCGTGTTCCCAAGACACATATTTAGGCAATTGATGATTAAGCCTTGATGCAAACAAATCAATTTCTGGTAAACCAAATTGAGTTACAATTATTCTTAAATATTGCTGGATTAAGCATCCATCTGTTGTTATCTTTAAAATATCCTTGATCTTTTATCTGCCACCACATTGTCTTAACCTGGAATGTAGTTTGCTGAAATCCAAATTTGGCGATCAATACACCATTGCCATATTTCATTGACCAGCCAATCACATGATACTGATCTGACTCCCCCATTGTGATTAATATATGCAACAGCCGTTTTATTGTCTAACTGTATTAATACATGTAGAACCCTTTTTTGAACAGCAATATGCTTTTAGACCATAGAAAGCACCCAATAACTCTAAATAGTTAATACCATAAGTTTGAAGAAACGTTTCTTCTTGGACTTTCCATCTACCTCCACAACTGGAGGATGAATCTGTTATCCCCCCCCCCCCCCCATCCTGAGAGCATTAGCATCTATTTATAAACAATTTCAGGCTGTTTAATCAGAATGTTTTTAGCAGCTTGTGGGATATTTTTAACCCACCATGGTAATTCCAACAAAAACTTCTTTTGTTAATTACATAGGCCTATCAAAGTGGCCTGCCCTCTCTTTGAGAGCTCTTATTTTGTCCCTTTGAAGATTTTGATAATGTAATGGACCAAAATTCTACTGCAGGACATGCTGCTATAGTTTACCAATAGTTTTCGCCTACTTTTCGGATGGAAGGATAAGTTTGTGAATGAGATTATTACAAGTCACCAAAAATCATCAACTTTATCTTTGTTGGTAAAGTATTAACATAGTTTCTGAGTTAATTACAAACTCCAAATAGTTTAATTGATTGTGCTGGCTGCAGCTGGAATTTAATTGGAATGAAATCAAGAACCCTAGCTTTAACAAAGCTTTTGTACTGAAACTAATTCTCAGCTGACTCTTGATTGCCATAAATGATTAGAATGTCATCGAGATAAGCCATAACGATGTGTTTTTGTACTCTTAATTGGGCTAAACCTGGTTTCAACAGTTTAGTAAAGAGCCTGGAAGCTGAACTCAATCCATTTGGCAAAGCTTTAAACTGCCATAATTGTCCCAGCCAATTAAAATTTTAAGTACCCCTCAGAAACTGATATATTGGTACAGAATAATAGGCGTTTTTCAAAATCAATCGTAGCCATATAACAACCTGCTGATATTAAATATCTTGCAGTATTAAAATGTTTTTCCATTTAAAAATTTGTATTCTACCACTTATTTAGACCTGTAAGGTCCAGAATAATTCTGCAATCACCATCTTTTTATGTCTTTTGAAATATCTTAGACACAATTGATGCTCGTGTTCATAAGTTTTTTCAATAACCCCTTTTCAGATAATTTGTCAATTTCCACATTAATCTCTGCTTTCCAATTGCAGTAAACACGAAAGCATTAGGCAGGTTTATCTGTACTGGAGGATTAACCCCTTCTTTAAATATAATAGTGGCTCCTGAAACTGCTTGTAAAAATAAACCGATCAGAAATAATAGTAAGCCAGTCTTTATAAAACTTTTGTAATCTCCCTCCAACTGGAGATTAATCCGCAGTTTCTTTAAAGATAGAACAAGTCTTTAATACTTCTCCCATATGAGCGTGGTGGTCTCCTTTTCCCCGAATACGGGTAAGTATTGGGCTGTGCAGTACAATAATATTTCCTTGAATATTTTCTGCCTTTATTTCCAAAATCAAATCCCCTTCTGGGCGAAAAAAATCCCTTTTTTGTCCTAAGACGAAGGTTTCAATGCAGTTAAAATTTTTAGCTTCTTCATCCAATTTTTAATAATTTAGGCAGATTTACTCCAAACAGTTAACCAGGAGCTTGAACACCACTTGCTCGAACCACAACAAGCTTGCAAACCTTGGGTGAAATATGGGCGAATAGCCATTTTCCTCATACAATAATTTCATAGAAAGAATTTGCACAATAGGCCCTCTTTTTTTAAACTTATCCATCTCCCCAAAAGCCATATTGGCAGCAGAATAATTTGTGAGGATTTTTGAACCTCACTTCTTGAGCTCTCATATTTGGGGTCATGGATGCCCATATCAAACGGATAAACCGTAGGCACTTTCAATGAGGCACAATTTCCTGTGCATTTATTATTCTGATGTTTCAATCATCACAGAATCTTGAAGTTGGTGAGATACCATATATTTAATGTTGGCAGCTAGGTTTTCTTCCATAGCCTCACCACTTCCTTCATATATAGCAAATTATTTTGCTATCATCAGGCACATTTGGCCTTTCTTTTATTTTTATGGTGTGTTTTCAAATGCAAATCACCCATCAGCAGGGTCTGCCTTCTGCAGCCTAAAATCAATTGGGATTTCATCCATGAGACTTCCTTCGGCCTAAATCCTGGGTCCGGAGTTCCAACTCCCAATTAGGCCCACAGCCATATCAGAATAATTAAACCCCTCAGGGCTTTTTTTGGGAACCTTCTGGGTACTGTGACCCTAGTCTCATAATTTTTTGGAGAACTTTCTCCATAGCTCCATTATTAGTTCCATATTGTTTAATTATCTGGAGGACTTTCAGTATCAGAGTCATCAGAACCACGGGCCTCTCAGATTTCTTTTTAATTTTTAGGAGCATTTCTCTCCGTGGTTTATAACTTCTGGAGAATCTAGAACTCACTAACGGGTATATCAGCGGCCACCGGTATCGGAACAAGGATCCGCACTAGCTTTTTTCCCGTATTTTTATTTTTCACCCCGGGAAGCTCTTTTTACCCGCGAATTTTCTTTGCCGATTTCTCCATTTCTTTCATTTAATCTGTGCTAAACAGCACTTTAACGTGACTCTGACTTTTTATTTTACTTTATTTTTACTGCTGGACCCACCCAGCGAACGCTAAAAAACATCCCCGACTTTGCTGCACTTACCTGCGGGGCCGTTCCGAACCGCTGCGAGGAGCTGCTCCTTACTGCAGCTCCTCCTTCCGCCGTCAGCGTCGACGTAATGCCGTTTGCCAGCGTGAGGCGGGTTCTTCACGTAGTCATCACGTGACTCCGAAGTAAAATTGGAATAAAAGTGAATTTATGTCAATAATGGGAAATAACCCACATATACTACAACAATTCCCTTTTAAGATAGCAAATGAAAAAAACAAATATCTTGGAATTCATGTAACAAAAAGATATGACTCTTTATTTAAATC
Source organism: Okamejei kenojei (assembly GCA_035221665.1). Lineage (NCBI taxonomy): Eukaryota > Metazoa > Chordata > Chondrichthyes > Rajiformes > Rajidae > Okamejei > Okamejei kenojei. Next base: position 33,987,136 of record CM069133.1, read on the forward strand.
TAATTTCCCACCCCTACTGAATAAACTACGTAAGAATATCCTATATTGGAAAACATTACCTATTTCAATGCTAGGTAGAATTAATGCGATAAAAATGATTTTTCTTCCGCAAATATTATACTTGTTTCAACTGATCCCGATATATCTTCCTAAAATTTTTTTTAAGAAAGTGGACTCTATAGTTACCAAATTTTATAATGGGATTATAAGAGCCATAGAAATAAATAAGAAATCTAATGTAAATCAAAAAATAAATGGAGGTTTTGCACTGCCTAATTTTATGTTTTACTACTGGGCAGTTAATATTAAAAATATGAATTTTTGGTTGGAAGAATTAGATAAACAGCCAAACCTGGTTAAAAATGGAAAAGGAAGATTGTTCACCTTTCGAAATTAGCTCGATTTTATTTGCCAATACTAAAATAAGTAAGAAAATTTATAGAGGAAATCTAATAATAGAAAGTGGGATACGTATCTGGACACAGTTAAAGAAAACATTAAAATTGGAAAGTATACCACTGGCTCTTCCCATTGTAAACAACATTACTTTTAAACCCTCAATGATGGATAAAGGTTTTTTACAATGGAAGAACTATGGAATTAATAATGTTGTAAAGAAGGAACTGCAGATGCTGGAGAATCGAGGGTACACAAAAAGCTGGAGAAACTCAGCGGGTGCAGCAGCATCTAAGGAGCGAAGGAGATAGGCGATGTTTCGGGTCGAGACCCTTCTTCAGACTGGTCAGGCAAAGACTGCAGCCAGCAGTTCCTTCTCGATTTGCGTGTAGTGCTGCTCCGTGTCAGTCATGGTGTGGGAGGCGTACGAGACAGGTAGTAGAGTCCCATCGGCAGATGGTTGTAGGCAGGCTGCGCCGAGCCCGAATCGCGAGGCATCGCAGGTGATCGTCACCGGACGTTTCAGATTGAAAAATGTCAGGGTGGGTTATCAATTTCAAACGTCGCCCAACGTTCACCGATGTCTGCATCAAAGACAAGCGGAGCAGGCTTTCGACAAGAGGATGCCATCATAAAACAAAATAAAAACTCACAAAAGAGGATTAAAAAAAACCGATATACAGGAGTGGACCAGATCTGACACCATGTAGACAGACATCAGACACGCTATGTGATCCAAAGTCATCTTTAATCAGTACATAGACTTTAACAGCATAAAGGATGCTTAGATGTCAGAACATCCCAACTGCTGCCCGAACTGAACAGTGCCGGAGGCAAGTGTTAATATAAACGTGATAGTGGGGTGGGGTTAGTGATGCTAACTTACATGTGATTGGTTGACATGCATAATCAATCTACAATTAGCTATCCTCCAATCCACAGGAACTGATCCTGAATCTATTGAACATTGGAAAATGATCACCAATGTGTCCACTATTTCTAGAACTACCTCCCTGAGGACCCTGGGATGCAGACCATCAGGCCCAGGGGATTTATCATCCTTCAGTCCCATTAGCCTACCCAATACTATTTCGCGCCTAATGAAAATTTCTTTCAGTTTCTCTACCCCCTTAGATCCTCTGTCCTCCAGTACATCTGGGAGATTGTTTGTGTCTTCCTGAGTGAAGACAGATCCGAAGTACCTATTCAACTCTTCTGCCATTTCCTTGTTGCCCATAATAATTTCACCCGTGTCTGCCTTCAAGGGACCCACATTTGACTTTGCTACTCTTTTTCCCTTAACATATCTAAAGAGGCTTTTACTGTCCTTCTTTATATTCCTGGCCAGCTTCCCTTTTCAGTACTTCATCTTTTCAGCCCGTATTGCCCATTTTGTTTCCTTCTGTTGTCCTATGAAAGTTTCCCAATCCTCTGGCTTCCGGCTACTCTTTGCTGTGCTATACATCTTTTCTTTTAGTTTTATTCTATCTCTAACTTCCCTTGCCCGCCACGGTTGCTTCTTACTCCCCTTAGAATCTTTCTTCCTTTTTGGAATTAAATGATCCTGCGTCTTCCGGATTATGCCCAGAAATTCCTGCCATTGCTGTTCCACCGTCACTCCTGCTAGGATCCCTTTCCAGTCTACCTTGGCCAGTTCCCCTCTCATGCCTTCATAGTCCCCTTTGTTCAACTGCATCACTGACACTTCCGATTTAATGTTCTCTTTCTCAAATTGCAGATTAAAACTAATCATATTATGATCACTACCACCAAGCGGTTCCTTTACCTCCAGTTGTCTTATCATATCTGGTTCATTGGACAACACTAAATCCAGAATTGCATTTTCTTTCGTCGGCTCCATTACAAACTGCTCTAAGAATCCATCTCAGAGGCATTCTACAAACTCTCTTTCTTGGGGTCCTGAACCAACCTGATTTTCCCAGTCTACCTGCATATTGGAATCCCCATCACCACAGTGGCATTACCTTTGTTACATGCCAGTTTTAACTCCTGCTGCAACTTACACCCTACATCCGGGCTACTATTTGGGGGTCTGTAGATAACACCAATTAGTGTCTTCTTGCTTTTACAATTCCTCAACTCAATCCACAGTGACTCTATCTCATCAGTCCCTATGTCTTCCCTTGCAAGGGACTGAATTCCATCCCTCACCAGCAAAGCTACCCCCCCTCCTCTGCCTACCTGCCTGTCCTTTCTATAGGATGTATAACCCTGAATATTAAGTTCCCAGGCCCGATCCTCCTGCAGCCACATCTCAGTAATCCCGACAATGTCATATCTACCAACCTCTGAGCCTCAAGCTCATCTATTTTACTTTTTATACTTCGCGCATTCATATACAATACTTTTAATTCCTTACGCATCTCACCTCTCGCATCGATCCCTATTACACTTGGCCATACACTTATATCCCTTTGTGAGCTTCCTTTCCCGTTAATTCTGGCGTCATTAACAATCCCTTTACTCTCTTTCCATTTAACTCCGTCCTCGACTATCCCATTTGACACCCCACCCCCCTTATTCAGTTTAAAACCACCCGTGTAGCAGTGGCAAACCTGCCTGCCAGAATGCTGGTCCCCCACCTGTTAAGATGCAATCCATCCCTTTTGTACAGTTCCCCCTTACTCCAAAGCAGACCCCAGTGATCTAAGAATCTAAATCCCTGCCCCCTGCACCAGTTCCTCAGCGACACATTCAGGTCACGTATATCCCTGTTCCTGCTCCCGCCAGCATGAGGAACTGGAAGCAAACCGGAGATAACAACCCTTGAGGTCCTGCTCTTCAGCATTTTTCCGAGCTCTCTAAAGTCACACTGCAGAATATTTATCCCCTTCTTTCCGACATCATTTGTGCCGACATGCACTACCACTTCTGGCTGTTCACCTTTGCCCTTGAGGATTTTCTGCACTCTGTCCGTGACATCCTGGATCCTGGCACCAGGAAGGCAGCACACCATCCTCGAATCCCGTCTGTTGCCGCAGAAACCCCTGTGCGTACCTCTCACAATGGAGTCTCCAACTACAATGGCGTTGCCTGATGTTGGCCTCTTTGGTTTAGGTTCAACAGCCTTTTTTGCCTCGCCAGCCAGTCCGCCGCTCAGTGTGATAACGTCCCGATAGCTTCTAAGTGGGTGAACCTGTTCACAAGAGATACAACACCCGGAGATCTTTGCATTCAATGTTTCCTTCCCTTTCTCACCATCACCCACCTTCTCTCTTCCAGTAACTTAGGTGTAACAATCTTACTGTAGGACTTGTTGAGGAACGTCTCCGTTTCTCGGACGAACTGGGGGTCATCCACTTGCTTCTCCAGTTCCCCAACACGGTCCTTCAGGAGCTGTACCTGGATGCAACTCAGACTAGTGTGTAGAACATAGAACTAGTGTGAATGGGTGATCGCTGGTTGGCGAGGACTTGGTGGGCCGAAGGGCCTGTTTCCATGCTGTATCTCTGAAGTGCAGTAAAGTAAAATGCTATCTTATAGAAGTTGTGTGGGTTATGTTGCAGTTATATAAGATGTTGTTGAGGCCACACTGCCCAGTTTTGTGCACCATGTTGCAGGAAAGATGTTGGCAAGTTGGAAAGGGTACAGAGAAGATCCACAAGCATGTTGCCAGGACTCGAGGGCCTGAGCTGTAGGGGGAGGTTGAGCAGGCTAGGACATGAGTCAAGCAGAGCAAGCTAGGAATTTATTCCTTGGAGTGCAGGAGGATGAGGGGTGATCAAATAGAGGTGTACATAATCTAGATAGGATTAGATTGTGTAAACGCATAGTCTCTTGGCCAGAGTAGGGGAAGCTAGAACCAGGGGACATAGGTATTAGGTGGGGGTGGGGGGAGGGGGGGGGAGGGGGGGGGGAAGGTGGGCGAAGGGAAAGATTTAATTGGAACCTGAGGGTTAACTTTATTACACAAAGGGTGGTGGGTGTATGGAACGAGCTGCCGGAGGAGGCAGTTGTGGCAGGGACTATCACAACGTTTAAGAATCAGTTGGACAGTGTCGACCCGAAACGTCACCCATTTCTTCTCTCCATAATTGCTACCTCACCCGACTGAGTTTCTCCAGCATTTTTTGTCTATCTCAGGTTCATGGATAGGAGAGGTTTAGGTGGATACGGGCCAAACACAGGCAGGTGGGACTAGTGTAGATGGGACACATTGGCCGGTGTGGGCAAGTTGGGCCGAAGGTTTTGTTTTCACGCTGTATGACCCTATGAGCTGGCACTTATCTGCATCTTGTAACTATGAGATTCTTCGAGATTCCCCGGCAGTAACAACACCAACAACTAACTGTTCCTTGAGACCACAGAGTCACAAGTTGAAGTTAAATACTAAGTGTTCAAGCAATTAATAAACACAAATTGATGTGTTCACAGCGACTCTGTGACTCAGACAGCAACCATTAGTGGGCAGACCTCCTTTACCAGATGAGCAGTTGCAGTTCTCAGGGTCTCTGGGCTAATTAGCATTAATAGAGGCATGTTATTAATTAGAACAGTGATCAGAGACTCTGGTTCTTGCTGTTGAAGTGTTGAAGGGAGTTCCCTTGATAACTAGCGGGAATACAGTGCACAAACTTCAGCAGCGTCACAGAGAAAACATCGAGGCTATTCAGCCCATTAAGCCTGTTCTAGTTTAGATTTTTTAGTTTAGAGATACAGCACGGATACAGCCATTCGGCCACACCGACCAGCGATCCCCGCACACTTACACTACCCTACACACTCTAGGGACAATCTACACTTATAGCAAGTGTACAAACCCAATCCACTTAACCTACAAACCTGTACTTCTTTGGAGTGTGGGAGGAAACCCGCTGCATGCGGGTCACGGGGAGATCGAATAAACGCAGCACGGACAGCACCCGTAGTCGGGATCGAACTTGGGTCTCTGGCGCTGCAAGTGCTGTAAGGCAGCAACTCTACCACCCCTAAAGCCATTAAAGAAATCCTCGTCATCGAGCTGCACAGCACGCAAACAGCCCTTTGGTCCATCTTGCCCATGGCAACCAAGTTGGCATACTGGGCTAATCCCATTTAACTGCATTTGGTGCATTTCCCCCTAAACCTTCCTACCCGTATATCTGTCCAATAGTTTTTTAAAAGTCATGACTGAATCCACTTCGACAGCTTCCTCTGGCAGCTGTGGCACTGTGGCGCAGCGGTAGAGTTGCTGCCCCGTAGCGCAAGAGACCCGGGTTCGATCCTGACGACGGGTGCTGTCTACACGGACTTTGTACATTCTCTGTACATACAGGAGCAGGGAGGTTCTAACTTCAGTTGTACAGGGTCTTGGTGAGACCACACCTAGAGTATTGCGTGCAGTTTTGGTCTCCAAATCTGAGGAAGGACATTATTGCCATAGAGGGAGTGCAGAGAAGGTTCACCAGACTGATTCCTGGGATGTCAGGGACTGTCTTATGAAGAAAGACTGGATAGAATCGGTTTATACTCTCTGGAATTTAGGAGATTAAGAGGGGATCTTATAGAAACTTACAAAATTCTTTAAAGGGTTGGACAGGCTAGATGCAGGAAGATTGTTCCCGATGTTGGGGAAGTCCAGGACAAGGGGTCACAGCTTAAGGATAAGGGGGAAATCCTTTAAGACCGAGATGAGAAAGACTTTCTTCACACAGAGAGTGGTGAGTCTCTGGAACTCTCTGCCACAGAGGGTAGTTGAGGCCAGTTCATTGGCTATATTTAAGAGTGAGTTGGATGTGGCCCTTGTGGCTAAGGGGATCAGAGGGTATGGAGAGAAGGCAGGTACGGGATACTGAGTTGGATGATCAGCCATGATCATATTGAATGGCGGTGCAGGCTCGAAGGGCTGAATGGCCTACTCCTGCACCTAATTTCTATGTTTCTACACGGACTTTGTACATTCTCTCTGTGACTGTGTGAGTTTCTACCGGATGCTCCGATTTCCTCCCACATCCCAAAGACGTAAAGGCTTGTAGGTTGCCTTCTGTAAATTGTCCTTATCGTGTATAGTGCTAGTGTACGGGGTAATCGATGGTGGGCCTGGACTCGGTGGGCCGAAGGGCCTGTGTCCACGCTGTTCCTTTAAAGTGAAAACATCCGTACTAACCTCTGAGTAGAAAAGGTTTTTGATTGATTGATTGATTAAAAAAAACACAGCATAGAAACAGACCCTTCTGTCGACTGACTGAGGCCACGCCGACCATCGATCACCCGTTCACACTAGTTCTATGCTGTCACACTTTCTCATCCACTCCCTAACACACCAGGGACCATTTACAGAGGGCCAATTAACCTACAAACTCGCACGTCTTTGGGGGATGTGGGAGAAAACAGGAGCAACTGGAAAAAAAACCCTGGTGGTTACAGGTAGAACATGCAAACTCCACACAGACAGCACCCGTAGTCAGGATCGAACTCAGGTCTCTGGCGCTATGAGGCAGCGACTCTACCACTGCGCCACTGTGCCTCTTAAATCTCTCCTTTCTCACCTTAAGCTTGTGCCCTCTAGTTTTAGTCCTTTACATCTGGGAAAAAGACTGCGAGTGTTCACTTTATCCATGCCCTTCATGATCTTGTACATCTCAGTAAGTTCACCCCTCAGCCTCCTACGCTCCAAAGACAAATCATGACTGATCTGAACTTTACCTTGTAAAACGGTCAAGCAATGCAGCAGGATCTGGATCGGTCGGGCAGGTGGGCTGAGCAATAGTTGATGGAATTTAATACAGAGTAATGTGAGGTGCTGCTTCTGGGCGCAATAACATTAGCAGGACCTACACAGTGAACGGTAGGGCTCTGGGGAGTGTTGTAGAGCAGAGGGATCTAGGAGAACAGGTACATAGTTCGTTGAAAGTGGCATCTCATGTAGATAATGTAGTCAAAATGGCTTTTGGCACATTGACCTTTCTCAGTCAGAGCATTGAGAAGGGTCTTGGACCGAAACATCGCCCATTCCTTCTCTCCAGGGATGCTGCCTGCCCCGCTGAGTTATTCCAGCTTTTTGTGTCTATCATTGAGTATAGACAATAGACAATAGGTGCAGGAGTAGGCCATTTGGACCTTCGGGCCATCACCGCCATTCAATGTTATCATGGCTGATCATCCCCAATCAGTACCCCATTCCCGCCTTCTCCCCATATCCCCTGACTCTGCTATCTTTAAGAGCTCTAGCTCTCTTTTGAAAGCATCCAGAGAATTCCACATCTCCATTCTAAATGGCTTACCCCTTATTCTTAAACTGTGGCCCCCTGGTTCTGGACTCCCCCAACATCGGGAACATGTTTCCTGCCTCTAGCGTGTCCAACATGGAAGGTCATGTTACAGTTGTATAAGACGTTGGTGAGGCCGCATTTTGAGTATTGTGTTCAGTTCTGGGCACCATGTTATTGGAAAGATGTTGTCAAGCTGGAAAGCGTGCAGAGAGGATTTACTAGGATGTTGCCAGGACTCGAGGCTCTGCGTTATAGGGAGAGGTTGAGCAGGCTGGGACTCTTTTCCTTGGAGCGCAGGAGGATGAGGGGCGATCATAGAGCTGTACAAAATCATGAGAAGAATGGATCGGGTAGACGCACCGAGTCTCTTGCCCAGAGCAGGTGGAATCGAGAACCAGAGGACATAGGTTTAAGGTGAAGGGGGAAAGATTTAATAGGAACCTGAAAATTAACTTTTTCATGTTAAGGGTATGGAACGAGCTGCCGGAGGATGTAGTTGAGGGAGGGACTATTGCAGCGTTTAAGAAACATTTAGACAGGTTTAGAGGGATATGGGCCAAACACAGGCAGGTAGGACAAGTGTACATGGGACGTGTTGTCAGTGTGGGCAAGTTTGGCCGAAGGGTTTGTTTCCACACTGTATCACTCTATGACTCCACGGCTATTTTTCTCAACACCTCTTGGTTAATCGCTTATGGTCTGAATAGCTAAAATTTACATTAATTTATTTATTATTGATTGTTGCATATTGATTTGTTATAGTTTTGTTAATGTGTCTGTAAAGCTACAGAACATAAGAAATTAATTGTTCTGTTCTGGCTGCTTAAGCCAACCAAACACTCTTGATTCTTGACTAAGATCTACAGGAGATGCTGCCTCAAAAAGGCAGCCAGTATCATCAGACCCACACCACCCTGGCCACACTCTCATCTCACTACTCCATCGGGAAGAGTGAAGCTCCGTGGATTGTCACCTCCGTGGATTGCCACCTTGTCGTGGTGGAGAAGCTTGTGTGGACCTGAGATCCTGAGAGCGATGCCATCTGGAGCTATCTATGCTCCTGGTAGGGCCACCCATGGCGGTAAGGTCGAGGGGGGGGGGGTCCCTGACTAAGAGCAATCCAACCAAGACCTCAACGGTGGAACAGGCGGAGGGCGATGGACGACCTTAGTGGAGCGTCACAACGGCTGGGAAGGCGGATGAAGGCTGCGGCAGAAAAGGGTCTCCGGTCATCTTGGACTCCATGCCACTGGATCCTGACCCAGATCTGTCAAGGACCGTGGGGTGGCTGTCTGTGCACCAGTCTCCCCACGTTAAACAAAGTCACGCACAGGCGACCTCCATGAGATGACAGTCATACTCGTTTCCAGTGGCCGGCGATGATGATGACATTATCCCAATGCACATTCTCAGGGTCAGACACTGAATGAAGCTCCTTCTACACCAGAGATGTAATGCTGAGGCTCATTAACATGCTGGTCAGGCCGCATTTGGAGCACATTTGGTCCCCATATCTGAGGGAGGATGTGCTGGCTCTGGAGGGGGTCCAGAAGCGGTGGGTTAGCATATGTTGAGCGTTTGACAGCACTGAGCTTGTACTCGCTGGAGTTTAGAAGGATGAGGGGGAACCTCATTGAAACTCACAGAATAATGAAAGGCATAGATAGAGTGGATGTAGAGAGGATGTTTCCACTGGTGATGGGTGTCTCGGACCAGCGGTCATTGCCCCAGAATTAAAGGGCGCTCCTTTAGAAAGGAGGTGAGGAGGAACCTCTTTAATCAGAGGGTAGTTAATCTATGGAAATCATTGCCACAGAGGGCTGTGGAGGCAAAGTCAGTGGATCTTTTTAAGGCAGTGATTGACAGATTCTTGATTAGAACAGGTGTTAAGGGCTATGGGGAGAAGGCAGGAAAATGGGATTAGAAGGCAGAGATCAGCCATGATAGAATGGCGGAGTGGACTCGATGGGCCGAATGGCCTAATTCTACTTCTATAACGTGAATCTATGATCCTGTCCAACATACTTCTAGGGCAAGGGGTTTTCCTCCATTGACTGGAGTAGCTTTGTTACTCTTAAATTAGTTTTTAATCTCATGATTACCATTCTTTATTTATTTCTGTAAAGTTGGTGACTTTGGTTCAATACACCAGTGCTCTATTGATCGCTGATGTAGGGGCAGATTTATAGTGGCAATCTAAGTTAAGTAGTCAATATTTCAGCAAAGCGTGTATCCCTGGTAGTGGACTAAATGTATTAGGTTAATGTCAGTGCTTCTTCACTGCTAATGACACAGGCGGATCTCTCTGCATTGCTTTATTCCTGCAATATTTGTGTTTGTTCAACATAATTAGGGGGACGGTGGCTTAGCGGTAGAGCCGCTGCCTCAAAGCACCGGAGACCCGGGTTCGATCCCGACTACGGGTGCTGTCTGTGTGGAGTTTGCACGTTCTCCCTGTGACCGCGTGGGTTTCCTCCCACGTCCCGAGGGATGTGCGGGTGTGGAGGTTAATTGGCCCTCTGGTGTGTCGGGGCTGGACGTGAAAGTGGGATAACGTAGAACTGGTGTGAACGAGCGATCGATGGTTGAATTGGAGTCGGTGGGCTGTTTCCACGCTGTACCTCAAAACGAAACTAAACCAGACAAAATATAAATGGTCGAGCCTTGGTCTTCTTTCTACATTTATCATTTATCGCTCCAGTAATAACTTTCACTGCAGGGTCAATTGACCGGGTGGGGTTCATGAAACCACAATTGAAATTCCTCTTGAACTTCAGTTCAGTTCAGTTAAGAGATACAGCGTGGAAACAGGCCGTTCGGCCCACCGGGTCCATGCCGACCAGCGATCCTTGCACATTAACACTATCCCACACACACTAGGGACAATTTTTACATTCACCAAACCAATTAACCTACAAACCTGTACGTCTTTGGAGTGTGGGAGGAAACCGAAGATCTCAAACCTACCCAGGTAACGGGAAGAACGTGCAGGCAGCACCCGTAGTCGGGATCGAACCCGGGTCTCCGGCGCTGAATTCGCTGTAAGGCAGCAACTCTACCGCTGCGCCACCGTGACCGCCCCCTGTTCCTGCTCCTGTTACAAAGTCATACAGTGTGGAAACAGGCCCTTCAGCCCAACTTGCCCACACCGAGCAACAGGTCCCATCTGCGCTCGTCCCACCAGCCCGCATTTTCCCCTTATCCCTTTAAACCTTTCCTACCCATGTACTGTCCAATTGTCTTTTGAGTTTCGTTAACCATTTGGATCAAAGAAATGACCCAAGATTAGACCATCTAGATTTCTATGACCATGGGATAAAAATGAGCACCCTTTATTCTCATAAATAAATGTTTCCATTGTACCTGCCCCAATTGCCTCCTTTAGACTTTAGACCTTAGAGATACAGCACGGAAACAGCCTCTTCAGCCCAGCGAGTCCGCTCGATCAATGATCACTAGCATTATCCTACACACTAGGGATCATTTTTATAACTTACCAAAACCAATTAATCTACAAACCTGCACGTCTTCGAAGTGTGTGAGGAAACCAGGACACCCGGAGAAAACCCACGTAGGTCACGGGGAGAACATACAAACTCTGGCACCTCCTTCCATATACCATCACCCTCTGTGTGGAAGTAGTTGCTCCTCACTAGTCCCACCTGCCTGTATGTGGCCCCTATCCCTCAAAACCTGTCCTATCCATGTACCTCTCGAATTGTTTCTTAATCGTTGCGGTAGTCCCTGCCCCTACTACCTCCTTCGGCAGCCCGTTCCATACACCCACCAGCTTCTGTGTGAAAAAGCTGCCCCTCGGGTTCCTATTAAATCTTTCCCCTCTCACCTTAAACCTAAGTCCTCTGGTTCTCGACTCCCTTTCTCTGGGCAAGAGACTCTCTGCATTCACTGTATCTATTCCCCTCAAGAATTTATACACTTCGATAAGAGCTGCTGTTTTCATTGGGGGAATGTTTTTTTTAAATGATTTTCGTCTCGATTCTGAGCCGTGGGGAATTGGGACGGGGGGGATAAAAAGGGGGTGATTTTGAACCAACAGATGAATTGTGGTGAGACTTCAGGGCATTTGTCAAATAAATTCTTGCCTTGAGTTGAGGTTGGAGGCTGGATGAAGATTTCTACGACTATAGGGTAAAAATTAGCACCTTTTTCTTCTCCAGGCTATTAATAATTCATCCGTTAATTCGTCGTATGCTGGGAGAACAGATGGCGATGAGCCTTTACATGCAGCTCACTCGTGGCAGGATTAGACAGACAGCTTCAGGGTGAGCTTTGCAGAAACTGCCTGCAAAGACCGTGTTGGTCTTTAGGCGTTTTACTTAAAGAAGCCCACAGCAACCTGAGACCCATTGCTTCCTGACAGGAGGACATAGGTTTAAGGTGAAGGGGAAAAGATTTAATAGGAACCTGAGGGGTAACTATTTCACACAAAAGGGTGGTGGGTGTATCGAACAAGTTGCCAGAGGAGGTAGTTGGGGCTGGGACTATCCCAGCGTTTTAAGGAACAGTTAGACAGGTACATGGATAGGACAGTTTGGAGGGATATGGAGCAAATGCTGGCTGGTGGGACAAGTGAAGATGGGGCATGTTGGTCGGTGTGGGCAAGTTGGGCTGATAGGGGTGGGATTTTGGATGGGAAAGGGCAGGGGAGAGGTGTGGAGGCAGTATCTGAGAGATTGGGAATGTAAACATGTAAACTGTCCAATGGGATTGAGGAAGGTTCATGTAAACTGTCCTATGGGATTGAGGAATGTTTATGTAAGCGGTCCAATGGGATTGGAATTCCCACTTGTAGCGACACTACAAATATGTAATCATAGTACTCACCGGAACACCGGAATAAGATGTTCTATGTATAAAAACACATACAAACAATATAGCGCAAAGACAAAAGAACTATGTCGTCCAAATCCCTAGTGCAAGTTAGACAGTTCATAGTTTGGATATGTGGGAAGGAACTGCAGATGCTGGTTTAAACCAAAGATAGACGCAAAAGGCTGGAGCAACTCAGCGGGACGGGCAGCATCTCTGGAGAGAAGGAACGGGTGACGTTTCGGGTCGAGACCCTTCTTCGGGGGAGAGGGAAGTGATGTAGTTTGGAGATTATTGTTGGGATGGTTGTTGGGAAGAAGCTCTTCCTGAACCTGGAGGTCACGATTTTCAGACTCTAGTGGGCATAGGTTTGGTGTGATATTTAGTGACCGAGCTATACAACACAGAAACACACCCTTCAGGCCATTTCAAGTCTCCGTTCCATCAAGATGTCCAATAATGTTTTTGTGACCTGAACCATTAACTCAGTATATCTCTCCTCGGATGCCGCCTGACTCGCTGAGTGTTTCCGACACTTCTCCCGTTTTATTTCAGATTTCCTTTGCCTGCACATTTTTAATTTTTGTTTTCATGATCTTGCTCATTGACTCCTGTTGGGCAGCGAGACACGTGGACGTACAGGAGGACCTAGGTACATGTGACTGTAAACGATCTATGAATCATCGAAGAACAGGGCGGTCACGGTGACACAGCAGTAGAGTTGCTGCCTTACAGCGCTTACAGCGCCAGAGTCCCGGGTTCAATTCCGACTACGGGTGTTGTCTCTACGGAGTTTGCACGTTCTCCCCGTGACCGCGTAGGTTTTCTCCGACATCTTCGGTTGCCTCCTACACTCCAAAGACATACAGGTTTGTAGGTTAACTGCCTCGGTGTAAGTGTAAATTGTCCCTCATGTGTGTAGGGTAGTGAAATGTGTGGGGATTTGTTGTGGCGGCGCCTATCAGCAGCAGCTCGACTACAGTCCATCAGTCTTTTTTAAAATTTCATTTTTGTCTCGTTAAATGTATGTTTTGATTCTAGATTTATTATTTTTCTTTACCTGTGTATATGTGGTGGCGCGCGGCTGCAACCTGACTTCGGAGCTTCGGAGGCTCTGGCCGCAGGCCCGGTGGACAGGAACATCGGGAGCACGCAGGTCCCTGGTGGGAGACCGCTTTTCGGAGCTCCCGCAACGGCAACTTCTCCTGCTGGAATCGCGGGGTTTAAAGGACCTGGAGCGGGGCCTATCATCGCCCGGCGTGGCTTAAACGGCCGTGGGACGTACCATCGCCCGCCGGGGGCTTTAACATCGAGAGCCCCTGTCGCCTCGATGCTGCAGTTGGACTGCTGGACCGCGGGAGAAGAACAAAGGGAAGAGATAAGACTTTTGCCTTCCATCACAGTGAGGAGGTGTTGGAGATTCACTGTGATGGATGTTTGTGTAAACTGTGTTAAGTGTGGGTCTTGGGATTTTTTATAATGTAAGACTGTAGAAAATGCAATTTAGTTCAAACCAAGTTGTTTGAATGACAATAAAAGGCATTCTATTCTATTCTACTCTATTCTATTCTATTCTACCGCTGCACCACCGTGACCACCCTTTCATCATGTTATCCACCGTTTCACTCGCCAGGCTTTGCTACCGTCCCCACTTCCTTTTTCCCACTTGCATCCCCCCCTCCCACCCTCCTCCATCCATCTTGAAGAAGGGTCCCGACCCGAGACCTCGTCTGACCATTTCCCTCCACAGATGCTGCCTGACCCGCTGAGTTCCTCCAGCAGATTGTTCATTGCTCAAGAACTGAAGTAAAGTGACGCTGTCGCCCGGTCCCTCTCCGGGGAGGGTTCGGAAGGAGTTTCAATGCCCATCAGAGCTCCCTCTTGTTCTGCCACACCATCTGGGCAATGATTGAGGGCACCTCCGCCCTTCTCGCTGCCCTTCTAATGTCCTTGCTCCATCCCTCTTCCACACAGGATCTGCCAACAATCAGACAGCAGTAATTGTAGCCTGTTGCAAGCAATCATTACCCTGCATTTATACTCTTAACTCTCATATAATAAACATCACTCAAAACCATTAAGGCCCTTTGTTCCAACTTGGGCCTGGGACATTTGCCAACTCCCTTAAAGGGACCTCAACCCGGTGAAAACATACTGTAGTATAGTTTAGTTTAGAGATACAGCACGGAAGCAGGCCCTTCGGCCCACCGGGTCCGCGCGACCTGCGATCCCCGCACATTAACACCATCCTACACCCACTAGGGACAATTTTTACATTTACCCAGTCAATTAACCTACAAACTTGTACGTCTGTGGAGTGTGGGAGGAAACTGAAGAACTCGGAGAAAACCCACGCAGGTCACGGGGAGAACGTACAATCTCCGTACGTCGGGTAGTCGGGATCGATCCCGGGTCTCCGGCGCTGCATTCGCTGCAAGGCAGCAACTCTACCGCTGCGCCACCGTAACCGCCCCAGAATCATAGAAACATAGAAACATAGAAAATATGTGCAGGAGTAGGCCATTTGGCCCTTTGAGCACATCTGCGATCATGGCTTCTTCGTCTTGCGTAAGGCGTGCACAGCCTAAAGTTGTCGGACAACTTGTTCTATTTGATCTTATTTGATTTTGTGCACGCCGGGTTGATTGCATTTGTCGAAACAGGGTGGACCACGTGAAGGTTGCCATCTCCCACCCCATGACCATGGCTGATCTTCCAAATTCAGCACCCTGTTCCTGCTTTCTCCCCATCTCTCTTGATTCCTTTAGCCCAAAGAGCTAAATCTAACTCTCTCTTGAAAATGTCCAGTGAATTGGCCTCAACTGCCTTCTGTGGCAGAGAATTCCATAGATTCACAACTCTCTGGGTGAAAAAGATTTTCCTCATCTCAATCCTAAATGGCCTACCCCTATTTCTTAAACTGTGACCCCTGGTTCTGGACTCCCTCCAACATGGGGAACATTTTTCCTGTGTCTAGCCTGTCCAATCGCTTAAGAATTTTATATGTTTTATAAAGCATTTATTCGAGAAGATTGTTGGATTGAGCCAACTAAAGGCAATGGGAGGAGACTTATCCTGAAGAGAAGCATGAAGGGTTTCAGCCCGAAATGTTGCCTATTTCCTTCGCTCCATAGATGCTGCTGCACCTGCTGTGTTTCTCCATAAATTCTACCAGTGGACATCTTGAACCACCATCAAAGGTTAAGGTTTAGAGTAGGTAGATGTTTATATGCAGTGAGGTACAGTGGAAAGCTTTGTTATGCATGCTATCTCATCTGATCAGATAATATCATATATAAACACAGTCACGCCAAGCTAAAGTAGTTTAGTTTAGTTTATTGTCACATGTACCGAGGTGCTTTGTTCTACCTATGGTGCTTCTCCAGATTCAGGGACAGTTTCCACCCAGCTGTAATCAGTCACCTGAACCATCCTATGAACGACTAGAGAGCGGTCCTGACCTCCCATCTACCTCATTTGGTATCTGCGGACCATCTTTAATCAGACTTGACTTTATCTTGCGTAAAATGTTCTTTCCTTTATCCTGTATCCGTACACTATGGACGGCTCGAAGGCAGACAGAAATGCTGGAGAAACTCAGCGGGTGAGGCAGCATTTATGGACAGAAGGAATGGGCGACGTTTCAGACTGATGTCGGGGGTGGGGCGGGAAAGAGAAAAGAAGCGGAGACGGTAGGCTTTGTGGGAGAGCTGGGAAGGGGGAGGGGATGGAGGGAGAAAGCAAGGGTTATCTAAAATTAGAGAAGTCAATGTTCATACCGCTGGGGTGTAAACTGCTGAGCGAAATATGAGGTGCTGCTCCTCCAATTTGCATTGGGTCTCACTCTGGCAATGGAGGAGGCCCAGGACAGAAAGGTCGGATTCGGAATGGGAGGGGGAGTTGAAGTGCTGAGCCACCGGGAGATCAGGTTGGTCATTGCGAACCGAGCGGAGGTGTTGGGCGAAGCGATCGCTAAGCCTGCGCTTGGTCTCACCGATGTGGATCAGCTGACACCTAGAGCAGCGGATGCAATAGATGAGGTTGGAGGAGGTGCAGGTGAACCTCTGCCTCACCTGGAAAGACTGATTGGGTCCTTGGACGGAGTCGAGGGGGGAGGTAAAGTGACAAGTGTAACATTTCCTGCAGTTGCAAGGGAATGTACACGGGGAGGGGGTGGTTTGGGTGGGAAGGGACGAGTTGACCAGGGAGTTATGGGGGGAACGGTCTACGTGGAAATCAGAAAGGGGAGGAGATGAGAAGATGCTACCAGTAGTGGGATCCCGTTGAAGGTGGCGAAAATGATGGAGGATTATATGCTGCATTCGACGGCTGATGGGGTGGAAGGTGAGGACAAGGGGGACTCTGTCTTTGTTACGAGTGGGGGATGGTGAGTGAGAGTGGAGCGGCGGGATATAGAGGAGACCCTGTTGAGAGCCTCATCTATAATGGAAGAGGGGAACCCTTGTTCCCTGAAGAATTAGGACATCTCCGAAGCCCTGGTTTGAAACACCTCATCCTGGGTGCAGATGCGGCGTAGACGGATGCATTGGGAGTAGGGGATAGAGCCCTTACAAGGAAGCAGGGTGGGAATCCGAAACCCTCTCTATTCCTATTCCTTCTCTCCATAGATGCTGCCTCACCTGAGTTTCTCCAGCAATTTTTGTCTACCTTCGATTTTTCCAGCATCTGCAGTTCTTTCTTAAACAACATGGACAGCTCGATTAGTTTAGTCTTTGGAGTGTGGGAGGAAACTAAAGATCTTGGAGAAGATCCACGCAGATACGGGGAGAACGTACAAACTCTGTGCAGTTAGCACCCCTAGTGGGGATTGAACCCTGGTCTCTAGCCCAGGAAGCGCTTTGAGGCAGCAACTCTACCGCTCCTCCACCGTGCCGCATTTCACAGAATACTTCAATTCTACATAGTTAACACTGGTCTAGAGAGAAAATAAGTCTAAGTGTTTTTTTAGCAGAATGCTGCCTTGATTAGTCAGTATTGGCTACAAGAAGAGGTTGGACAGACTTGGATTGTTTTCTCTGGAACGTCAGAGGTTCAGGCAAGACCTGATAGACGTGTATAAAATTATGAGAGGCATAGATAAGGTAGACAGTCAGAACCTTTTTCCCAGGGTGGAAATGTTAAAGGCCAGAGGGCACAACTTTAATGTGAGAGGGGCAAAGTTCAAAGGAGATTTGAGTACAGGAGCAGGGAGGTTCTACTTCAGTTGTACAGGGTCTTGGTGAGACCACACCTGGAGTATTGCGTACAGTTTTGGTCTCCAAATCTGAGGAAGGACATTATTGCCATAGAGGGAGTGCAGAGAAGGTTCACCAGACTGATTCCTAGGATGTCAGGACTGTCTTATGAAGAAAGACTGGATAGACTCGGTTTATACTCTCTGGAATTTAGGAGATTGAGAGGGGATCTTATAGAAACTTACAAAATTCTTAAGGGGTTGGACAGGCTAGATGCAGGAAGATTGTTCCCGATGTTGGGGAAGTCCAGGACAAGGGGTCACAGCTTAAGGATAAGGGGAAATCCTTTAAGACCGAGATGAGAAATACTTTTTTCACACAGAGAGTGGTGAGTCTCTGGAACTCTCTGCCACAGAGGGTAGTTGAGGCCAGTTCATTGGCTATATTTAAGAGTGAGTTGGATGTGGCCCTTGTGGCTAAGGGGATCAGAGGGTATGGAGAGAAGGCAGGTACGGGATACTGAGTTGGATGATCAGCCATGATCATATTGAATGGCGGTGCAGGCTCGAAGGGCTGAATGGCCTACTCCTGCACCTAATTTCTATGTTTCTATGTTTCTATGTTTCTATGAGATGTGCGGGTCAAGATTTTTTTACAGAGTGGGTGGGTGCCTGGAACGCACTGCTAGAGGTGGTGGTGGAGGCAGATACGATAGTGGTGTTTAAGAGGATTTTAGACGGGCACATGAATATGCAGAGAATGGAGGGTTATGAATTGTGTGCTGGCATAGGAGATTAGATTGTTTTAGCATCATGTTCGGCATGGTAACTGTGGGACAAGGCGTCTGCTCCTGTGCTGTACTGTTCTATGTTCTGTTCTGATTGTCATATCTACTAGCAATGGAACAATGAAATTCATACATGCTGAAGCTCATTGGGCCCTTTAATGCAAGAACACACAGATAAATAGATAATAATCAATAATAGCAATAAATTGATAACTGATACTGGGTAATCATGCTGCTGCAAAATCAAAGGCTGTAGGGCACCCAAAGACACAGTGCGTGGAGGATCACTGTTGCTGAGGTTAGTGTCGTGCCGTGATGGTTGTTGGGAAGAAGCTGTTCTTGGACCTGGAGGTCACGGTTTTTGGGCTCGTGTACCTTCTTTGCGATGGTAGCAGCGAGATGAGAGCGTGGCCAGGGTGGGTGTGGGTCTCTGATGATGCTGGCTGCCTCTTTGAGGCAGCGCCTCCTGCAGATCCCTTGGATGGGGGAGAGGTCCGTACCCGTGACGGACCGGACGTGGCGTCGAAGGCCGAGAAGCCAAAGCCAAGAGGTCGAAGTCAAATAGCTGAAAGGAAACGAAACCGAAACGCCAACGAACCGAAAGCATATGAAGCCGAAACGCCAACAAACCGTAGGGGCGGGACGCAGATAAGCCAACTCTGCCGAAACCCGTTCTGCTGATAAGTCAAATAACGGACAACGTCGCCGCGGGGCGGGACTTGTCAGTGATTATTCCAGGCCGCCGCATCCAATCACATCACTGGCCGGTGGAGGTGGGAGGGTGGGGGTCATTTTCCCACACGAGCCATTATTTGACTTTTCGGCGGAGCGGCATTCGGTTAGTTGGCTTGTAGGCGACGCAGCCTTTCAGTTAGGTGGCGTTTCGGCAGGGCGACCATTCAGTGAGTTTGCTTTTAGGCGACACATAGAAGACTATACGGATCTTCTGCTCTCCCCTCCAGAAGTCAACAACCAGCTCCTTGGTTTTGCTAAAGTTGAGATCAATATTGTCGTTCTGGAACGACTCAATGAGATTATCAATCTCCCTCCTGCACTCTAACTCATCATCACCCATTATTTTGGCCAGCAGCATAGTCAAAGACCAGTCTCACCCTGGTCTCTTCCTCTTCTCCCCTCTCCCATCGGGCAAGAGGTACAGAAGAGTGAAAACGCACACCTCCAGATTCAGGGACAGTTTCTTCCCAGCTGTTATCAGGCAACTAAACCATCCTATCACCAACTAGAGAGCGGTCCTGACCTCCCATCTACCTCATTGGAGACCCTCGGACTATCTTTAATCGGACTTTACTGGACTTTATCTCGCGCTAAACGTTATTCCCTTTATCCTGTACACTGTGGGCGGCTCAATTGTAATCATGTCTTTCTGATGACTGGCGAGCACACAACAAACCCTAACCCTAACCCTCAGTACATGAGACAATAAACTAAACTGTGGTTTGGTTATTTCCTACTTGCCAATTGTAGTGATTGTTAATAGTGACTCCGCCTAATATGCGTTTTATATTAACAAGAGCTTGCCTACGCCAGTCAGTATGAGTAGCTGCCAGGAACTATAATGTCCTGCAGATCGATGCTGTAAGTAGATTTAATAAACATGTGTTGTATCTTGATATGTGTTTGACTCCACTCATTACATAAACTAAACAAAACTATTTTTCAATCCATGGTGATTTTGGCATGTTTAAAGATGGTGCTGGAATCTTGCCCGGCCTCACAGTCTTGGCTGCAGAGAGTCGAGGGTGAGGTAGAGAGAGAGAGAGAGAGAGAGAGAGAGAGAGAGAGAGAGAGAGAGGGTTTAATGGAGGGGAGGCACGGTGGCGCAGCGGTAGAGTTGCCGCCTTACAGCGCCGGAGACCCGGAGACCCGGGTTCGATCCCGACTACGGGTGCTGTCAGTACGGAGTTTGTACGTTCTCCCCGTAACTCCAAAGACGTACAGGTTTGTAGAGTAATTGGCTTGGTATAAGTGTAACTTCTACAGATGTGCCGTAGAAAGCATTTTATTGGGATACATCACAGCATGGCTTGGGAACAGCTCCATCCAAGACTGCAAGAAATTGCAGAATTGTGGACACAGCCCAGACCAGCACACAAACCAACCTCCCTTCCATTGACTCCATCTACACCGCACGCTGCCTCGGCAAGGCCAGCAGCATCATCAAGGACTAGTCACATCCTGGCCTTGCCCTCTTCTCCCCTCTTCCATCAGGCAAGAGGTACAGAAGTGTGAAAACACACACCTCCAGATTCAGGGACTGTTTCTTCCCAGCTGCTATCAGGCAAATGAACCATCCTATCACCAACTAGAGAGCGGTCCTGACCTCCCATCTATGAATAATCTGGTTCTGTCTTCACTAAGGAAGACAATAGACAATAGACCACAGACAATAAGTGCAGGGGTAGGCCATTCGGCCTACAAGACACAAACAATCTACCAGAAATACTAGGGGACTGAGGATCTAGTGGGAGGGAGGAACTGAAAGGAATCCACATTAGTGAGGAAATGAGGTTAGGTAAACTGTTGGGACTGAAGGCAGATAAATCTCCAGGGTCTGATGGTCTGCATCCCAGAGTACTCAAGGAGGTGGCCCTAGAAATCGTGGATGCATTGGTGATCATTTTTCAATGTTCTCTCAACTCTGGATCAGTTCCTGTGGACTGGAGGGTAGCCAATGTAACTCCACTTTTTAAGAAAGAAGGGAGAGAGAAAACAGGGAATTATAGACCAGTTAGCCTTACATCGGTAGTGGGGAAGATGCTTGAGTCGATTATTAAAGATGTAATAGCAGCGTATTTGGAAAGCAGTGACAGGATTGGTCAAAGTCAGCACGGATTTATGATGGGGAAATCATGCTTAACTAATCTTCTAGAATTTTTTGAGGATGTAACAAGTAGAATGGATAAGGGAGAGCCAGTGGATGTGGTGATTCTGGACTTTCAAAAAGCCTTGGACAAGGTCGCACACTAGAGATTAGTGTGCAAAATTAGAGCACATGGTATTGGGGGTAGGGTATTGACATGGATAGAGAACTGGTTGGCAGACAGGAAGCAAAGAGTAAGAATTAACAGGTCCTTTTCAGAATGGCAGGCAGTGATGAGTGGGGTGCCGCAAGGCTCTGTGCTGGGACCCCAGTTATTTATAATATATATCAACAATTAGACGAGGGAATTAAATGTGACATCTCCATGTTTGTGGATGACACAAAGCTGGGTGGCAGTGTGAGCTGCGAGGAGGATGCTATGAGGCTGCAGGGTGACTTGGATAGGGTGGGTGAGTGGGCAGATGCATGGCAGATGCAATATAATGTGGATAAATGTGAGGTTATCCACTTTGGTGGAAAGAACAGGAAAGCAGATTATTATCTGAATGGTGTCAGATTAGGAAAAGGTGAGGTTCAACGAGACCTGGGTCTGCTTGTAGATCAATCACTGAAAGTAAGCGTGCAGGTACAGCAGGCAGTGAAGAAAGTTAATGGCATGTTGACCTTTATTGCGAGAGTATTTGAGTTTAGGAGCAAGGAGGTCCTACTGCAGTTGTACAGGACCCAGGTAAGACCACACTTGGAGTAATGTGTGCAATGTTGGTCTCCTAATTTGAGGAAGGACATTCTTGCTATTGAGGGAGTGCAGTGTAGGTTCACCAGGTAAATTTCCGAAATGTCGGGACTGACATATGATGAAAGAATGGGTCGATTGGGCTTGTATTCACTGGCATTTAGAAGGATGAGAGGCGATCTTACAGAAACATATAAAACTCTGAAAGATTGGACAGGATAGATGCAGGAAAAATGTTCCTGATATTGGGGGAGTCCAGAACCAGGGGTCACAGTTTAAGAATGAAGGATGGCCATTTAGGACTGAATTGAGGAAAATCTTTTTCACCCAGAGAGTTGTGAATCTGTGGAATTCTCTGCCACAGAAGGCAGTGGAGGACTTCTGGTGGCGCTATGGAGGGCTAGAAAGCAACGCCAGCCAGCTCTGTAAAAAAAACCAGGAAAAACCGGGGAGAAAAGACCTACCTGCTGCCTGCTGTTTTTGCACCGGCTGCTGTGAATGACGTCATCAGGCGCGCGACTCGTAATGGCAACACAGCGCAGCCCACCCGCAGATAAAACAAAACTCCGGTATACAAGGAAAACGGCTGAACAAGAACAAGGCCCGACTGAAGCCTCGGCCTCAGGTAGGACACTATCCCTAGATATGTCGAAAAAACCGAAGAAAAATCAGAAATTGAAGAACTTAACGTTTTTTTTGTACAAGAAATGGCTGAGTTAAAGTTGGAATTAAAGACTGAATTGGCAAAAATTAATATTAAGGAAGAAATAGAAAAAATCAAGGAGGAGATGAAGAAGTTAAAGTCTGAAATTAATACCTCGGCCACGGAATTATCTGACAAACTCCGAAAGGAAATTGTAGAAATATTGACGGATCAATCTGCAAGTATAGTGGAAGAGATGAATGAAAAAATCGAAAATAAGGTGGAAATAGAAATGGAACCTGTGGTGGAAGAAATCAAGGAACAGTCGACAGCCATAAAGAACCTTGAAGAACTAGTCGAAACAAGTACTCAGACTACGAAAACACTCCTCAAAGAAAATCAACGTTTATCTGACTTACTGGGGAAACTAACTGATAACTGTACCGAGTTGGAAGGATGCCAGAGAAGGCAGAACCTAAGGATCGTGGGTGTTCGAGAAGGGAGAGAAAAGAATCAAGATACCCGAGAGTTTACTGCAAACTTACTGCAAAAGGTTTTATCTCTGGAACAAAAGCCTTTACTAGCCCGAGCACACAGAGTAATGAGACGTTATACAAAGCAAGACGCTCCTCCAAGACAAATGATAGTAAAAGTCCAGTATGATCATGTCCTGGAGGAGATGATGAAGAAAATTCTAAAAAGTAGAAATCTTACATATGAAAAAAGATTTGATCAGCATCTACCGAGACTATCCAGCAGAGGTCTCCAAGAAACAAAATGCGTTCAAGGAGACCAAAAGAATTTTGAGGGAAGTGAAGAATCTGAAGTACTGACTGAGGTACCCAGCCACCCTGAGAGTCACCTACAACCTGGAAGAACATTATTTCAAAAAACCCAGCGGATGCAATGAGCTTTGCCCAAGGGATTAAGGAGCGAGAGGTAGACTGAATGAAAGCTTCAAAGATGAACTATAACAGCAATTAAATTGTATTTTCAAGATTGGAATGGACTATGGACTATGGACTTGTTTCATTTAAAGAAGATGGAGAAGGATGCGGATGGGAGATTCGGGGAGATACGGATTGGAGACGCTCCTATGGATACTAATAATTAGAATAGTAACATTACTAATATTAATAACTAACACATACTAAAATTAATACTCTGGTATTATTATTAATTAAAGCTAATAACTACCAATTAATGATTAACAACTAACTATAGCTGATTTACTTAGGATTAAGTAAATAGTAAATATAAATACACAAAATATAAACTTTGACTTTATTTATCCCCCCGGTGCTCTTTATTATTATTTTTTTTACTTTTTCTATATTTTTCTTCCCTTTTTCTTATTTTTTTATTATTACTTTATTTTTTATATTTTCTTATTATTATTGCTTTTAATAAGTATTAAGTATAGATATTATCAAATACTTGACTGATGTACACATCGGAGTTTAATACTCCTGGTTAAATATTTGTATGGAATAACAATTTTAATGAATCATGGAATTGGATAAGTTTGTAACATCGACTACGGAAGTCTATAGATTGCTAGCCATGGTAGTATGGCTAGCACTAACTACACCAATATTAGATGTAGTTTTTCCTTTCTTTGTGCACCCTATTAATCTCTTAATCTATCCTTTTTTTAAATATTATCTCTTGTTATTATTATTTTACTTTTGAATGGAGTTATAAATTAATGCAAAGGAGGTATATACGTGAGAGATTCTCAAGGGTCTTTAAATTCATCTATTCGGAGTTCGGGTGTAAAGTCGGGTATGTCGAGCTGAACCATTTGCCCTATTATATATTCCTTTAGATAAAAGATGCAAGACTTACAAATGAATATGGGGAATGGAGGAATAACGTTTTGTAGCTGGAATCTTAAAGATATTAATCAACCAATTAAGAGAGGTAAAGTATTAGCACATTTAAAAGCACTTAAAGCAGATGTGGTATTCATCCAAGAGACACATCTAAAAAAAGAGTCAGAACACAGATTAAAGGCTAAATGGATTGACAAAGTGTATCATTCTTCTTTCACACACAAATCTAGAGGTGTATCAATATTCATTCGTAAAGGCACTGCATTTAAACACACTTCAACAATAACCGATAGTGATGGTAGATATATTATTGTAATAGGAGAATTATACACACAAAAAATGATTTTTGTCAATGTATACGGCCCAAATTTTGACAGCCCACTGTTTTTAAAAAAAATATTTAATACTATTCCGGAATTATCACAACATAACTTAATAATTGGAGGAGATTTAAATTGTACACTAGATCCTTATTTGGACAGATCATCAAAACAACGGAAACTTAAATCGCATTCCAGTGATCTAATAAATGCATATATAGATACTAGTAATATTAAAGATGTTTGGAGAATGCAAAACCCAGCTGGACGGGAATACTCATTTTATTCACCTGTGCATAAAACTTATTCAAGAATAGATTATTTTTGGGTAGATTCAAAACTTATCCCATTCACTTATAATTCAAAATATCATAATATTGTAATTTCAGATCACGCACCTTTAACTTTTATGATGAAAATAACTGGTAAAACGGAAAAACAGGGACAATGGAGATTTAACCCACAAATTTTAAAAGACAAAATAACTCAAGAATACATCACAAAACAGAACAAGATTTTCTTTGAAATAAATGATAAGCCAGAAATATCTTCGTCCCTATTATGGGAAACTTTTAAAGCGTATCTTCGGGGAATTATGATATCCTCTTAAGCATTTTTATAATAAAGAGAACCGGAGGGAACAACAGGCATTGGAAAAGGAGATCAAACAATTAGATACAGAAAACGCTGTTAAACCCAACCATAATAAAACATAATAAAATCTTTGCATTGAAATATAAATTAAATAAAATACAGTCAGACCAAGTTGTAAAACTATACCAATATACTAAACAAATACAATTTGAATTCGGAGATAAACCACAAAATTTATTGGCTCGTCAATTACGAAAATTGGAAGGAGAAAAATTAATCCATAGGATTGAAATCAGACAAAGGGGAATTATTAGTACAAACTAAAGATATAAATGAGAGATTTTTGCAATATTATAAACATTTATATTCAGCCAAAACGACAGAAAATCGAATAGGAGTAGAAACATTTTTTAAAAATTGTAATCTAAAAGGACTGGATTCAGAAAATAGAGAATCACTCAACGCTGAAATAACTACTAAAGAAATCGAAGAAGCTATTAAAAAAAGTCATTAAAAAATGGTAAAACTCCAGGACCGGATAGTATTGGATCAGAATTTTATAAAACATTCTATGATATGATAGCTCCACGTTTGAAGACACCTTATGAACACATTTATGCACAACAGAAGTTACCAGAAACATTAAATGAATCTATTATAACACTTATACCTAAGTTAGATAAAAATCTGGATGATCCAGGATCGTATAGAGCCATAGCTCTTTTAAATACTGATCAAAAAATATTAACCAAAATACTAGCACAAAGACTAAATACAGTGATTAATAAAGTAATTCATTCAGATCAAACAGGATTTATACCAAAACGATACTCCTCAAACAACCTGAGAAGATTATTCAATATTATATACTCGAAAAGAAACATTAATAAAGATTTATCAATTATTTCATTGGACGCAGAGAAAGCTTTTGATCAGATTGAATGGTCTTATTTATTTTCGATTATGGAAACTTTTCAGTTGGGAGAGAAGTTTATAACATGGGTTAAGCAACTATATACCAAGCCAACAGCTAGAATATTAATAAATCAAATGTTAACAACTAAATTTAATTTATTCCGTGGCTGTAGACAAGGTTGTCCTCTATCTCCACTACTGTTTGCACTGGCAATTGAACCATTAGCACAGCGCGTCAGATTACATCCTGAAATATACGGGTATGAAACCAAAGAAACTGAAAATAAAATCTCTTTATACGCAGATGATGTATTACTTTATATTACAAAGCCGGAAATTAGTATTCCTAACTTATTAGATTTAATAACTCAATTTGGCTTGTTTTCAGGATGTAGAATTAATTGGAATAAAAGTGAACTTATGCCAATAATGGGAAATAACTCACATATATTACAACAATATCCTTTTAAGACAGCAAATGAAAAAATAAAATATCTTGGAATTCATGTAACAAAAAGATATGATTCTTTATTTAAATCTAATTTCCCACCCCTATTGAATAAACTAGTTAAGAATATCCTATATTGGAAAACATTACCTATTTCAATGCTAGGTAGAATTAATGTGATTCAAAATGATTTTTCTTCCGCAATTATTATACCTGTTTCAACTGATCCCGATATATCTTCCTAAAATTTTTTTTAAGAAAGTGGACTCTATAGTTACCAACTTTATTTGGGATTATATAGAAAAATTAATATCATATATTTATAATATTTTACTGGAAAAATTATTTACCAAACTCGGAAATATATAGGCAAGCATGGGAAAAACGAATTAGGTCAAACAATTAGTCTAGAAGTATGGAATGAAAGTTTACAACATATACACCACTGCTCATTAAATGCCAGACACTCCCTGATACAATTTAAAGCTTTACATAGATTACACTTTTCAAAATCCAAATTAAACAGAATTTTTTCAAATGTTTCTGCTATATGTGATAAGTCAGCATTTAGAAGCTAATCTAATGCATTCATTCACAAAATGTATAAAAATTACTAATTTTTGGATAGAAATGTTTACATAATCTCAAAAGTAGTTAATGCAAATCTTTCCCGATTGTTCCGAAGATTGTTCCCGATGTTGGGGAAGTCCAGGACAAGGGGTCACAGCTTGAGGATAAGGGGGAAATCCTTTAAGACGAGATGAGAAAGACTTTCTTCACACAGAGAGTGGTGAGTCTCTGGAACTCTCTGCCACAGAGGGTAGTTGAGGCCAGTTCATTGGCTATATTTAAGAGTGAGTTGGATGTGGCCCTTGTGGCTAAGGGGATCAGAGGGTATGGAGAGAAGGCAGGTACGGGATACTGAGTTGGATGATCAGCCATGATCATATTGAATGGCGGTGCAGGCTCGAAGGGCTGAATGGCCTACTCCTGCACCTAATTTCTATGTTTCTATGTTTCTATGTTTCTATGTTTCTATGTTTCTATGTTTCTATGTTTCTATGTTTCTATGTTTCTATGTTTCTATGTTTCTATGTTTCTATGTTTCTATGTTTCTATGTTGACTCCAGACTCAAAATTAATCACTATTAGGAATAATAGAAACGGATCATCTACTAACAACACAGCAAATATTTTTTATTGGTTATAGTTTAATAATTGGTAAAAAACTAATACTAAGATTTTGGAAAGGTCCTACATCCCCCACAATCAAAATGTGGATTACAGAAATGTCAGAGACACTTCATCTGGAAAGATTAAGACTTGTCCTTTTGGATAAGCTAGATCAATTCAGAGGAATATGGTCTCCATTTATTGAATACTTAAAGGGTCAAGGTGGTCCTGTTTGAGGGCCTGACTGAAGCCTGAATGAAGGAATAGATGAAGAACTATATACAATAGACCACTGATATATCTCCAATGAAGAATATCTTGCTTTATACTCCACTCATTTTATCGATTTTCTCCTTCTATTTCATTTCTTTTTATTATTTCTCCTTACTATTTCCTTTCTGTTATAAAATAATAAAAAATATAGAAGTATAAATAAGAACGACTGTAAACTTTAAAAATATTAAGAATGTATGTGACGAATAATACATTTTTTACTTTTTTGATTTTATGTTATTCCTTCTTAACATGTATTTGCTTCTAATAAAAATATTTTACAAAAAAAACAAAAAAGAAGGCAGTGGAGGCCAATTCACTGGATGTTTTCAAGAGACAGTTAGATTTAGCTCTTGGGGCTAACGGAATCAAGGGATATGAGGAAAATCAGGAACGAGGTGCTGATTTTGGATGATCAGCCATATGGCGGTGCTGGCTCAAAGGGCTGAATGGCCTACTCCTGCGCCTATTTTTCTTTGTTTCTATGTTTCTACCTCATTGGAGACCTTTAGCCTAATTTTAATTGTACTTTATTGGATTTTATCTTGCACTAAATGTCATTGCCGTCATCCTGTATTTGTAAATTGTGGACAGCTCGATTGTCATCATGTAAGTTGTGCTTGCATCTGCTTCTAGAGCTTTAACTCCATCAACTCCATCTGCACCTCATGCTGCCATGGGAGAGCAGCCAACATAATCAAAGATTTGTCCCTGTCCCACCCCGGTCATTCCTTCTTCTCCCTGTTCCTGTCCAGCAGAAGGTACAGAAGCTTGAAAATGCGCACCACCAGGCTCAGGAACAGCTTCTTCCCCTCTGTTATCAGGCTTCGGAACAGTCCTTCCATAAGTTAGGGTACTGTCCGATTCACCTCTACCCCATTGCGGACATTGGACTTTGTCTCTGGAACTGATGTGCTACAATGCTGAGAACTATACTCTGCACTCTGTATCTTCCCCTTTGCTCTACCTATTGTACTGGAGTTTGACGATTGTATTTATGCATATGATTGCCTGATCTGTTAGAATAGCGTGCAAAGCAAAGCTCTTCACTGTACCTCGGTACATGTGATAGTAATAAACCTAAATCAAAATATATTCATAGATGCTGCTCCATAGATGCTGCCTCACCCGCTGAGTTTCTCCAGCACTTTTGTCTAAATCTAAACCTCCCTCTGATGGCTTGTTCCAGGTACGGACTACCCCAGGAGTGAAAAAGTTGTCTTTGAGGTCCATCTTAAATCTCTCCCGTCTCACCTTTCCTCGAACCTGGGAAAATAAGGCTGTGAGCATTCACTTTATCCGTGCCCTTCATGATCTTGTACTTCACAGTAAGGTAACCCGTCAGCCTCTGATCCATCAAAGTGAACGGTCCCAGCCTGTCCAACCACTCCCTGCAACTCAAACACTTTAGCTTCAGTGGTCAGAATCAAAGAGCAATTATGTTACAGAGGAAAGATGCTAATTAATCGCTGACACCAAGGACACGCTTTGACTGGTCTACAAATGGGTTGTGGCACCTCACCTGCCATTTCCCCTGAGATGTTCAGTTTAGTTTACCACTGAAAGCATTTTATCAGGTGGCATCACAGCTCGGTTTGGGAACAGCTCCATCCAAGACCGCAAGAAATTGCAATGAATTGTGGACGCAGCCCAGACCATCACTCAAACCAGCCTCCCTTCCATTGACTCCATCTACACCTCACGCTGCCTCGGCAAGGCCAGCAGCATCATCAAGGATGAGTCGCGCCCTGGCCACTCCCTCTTCCCCCCCCTCTCCCATCAGGTAAAAGGTAAAGAAGTGTGAAAACGCACACCTCCAGATTCAGGGACAGTTTCTTCCCAGCTGTTATCAGGCGACTGAACCATCCTACCATAACCAGAGAGCAGTGCTGAACTACTATCTACCTCATGGGTGAACCTCAGATTATCATTGTTTGGATTTGCTGGATTTACCTTGCACTAAACGTTATTCTCTTATCGTGTATCTGCACACCGTAAATGGCTCAATTGTAATCATGTATTGTCTTTCAGCTGACTGGTTAGCAAGCAACAAAATCTTTTCACTGTACCTCAATACATGTGACCATAAACAAAATTGAATCGAGATGTTTTGTCAGGTCTGGTGGGTTTTGCCAGGTGAGTAGGCTGGCCTTAAATAATAAACTCTCAAATAATATGAGAATGGAGCAGCTGGGCTTGTACACTCTGGAGTTTTGAAGGATGAGAGGGAATCTCATTGAAACATATAAACATATAATGAAGATTGTTAAGGGTTTGGACATGCAAGAAACATGTCACCGATGTTGGGGGAGTCCAGAACCAGGGGCCACAGTTCAAGAATAAGGAGTAAGCCATTTAGAACGGAGATGAGGAAACACTTTTTCTCACGGAGAGTGGTGAGTGTGGAATTTTCTGCCTCAGAGGGTGGTGGAGGCCGGTTCTCTGGATGATTTCAAGAGAGAGCTAGATAGGCTGTTAAAATAGCGGAGTCAGGGGATATGGGGAGAAGGCAGGAACGGGGTACTGAGTGGGGATGATCAGCCATGATCACATTGAATGATGGTGCTGGCTCGAAGGGCCGAATGCCGTCCTCCTGCACATTATCTATTGTCTATTGTCTTTGTTCTGTGGCAAGGATCAACGGCCGGAGGAATGGCCGGAGGGCTACGGAGACATTGGCCGGAGAGCAGAGGTGCAAGGACTCCATGGTCTGTGAGCCGAGAGTCAGGGAGGCTCGAAGTGATTCTGTGTACTTGAAACCATTCCAAGAAAACAAGCTCAATCACTCCCCAAGGTGCGACGTGGATTCCAAAATGAGATGTTCGATGGAATGGAAAATTTCAAGCAATTTTGTTGTTAATGGATTATAAATCTTGCCACCTTCCTAATGGGAAATAGATGACAGCTTAATAGGACAATTCTTTCCAGATGCCCCATATAACAGTCTGTGGTGTTGATAAACACCTGGCCCTCAGTGTGAAATGTAAGGGGAAAATATACCATTAATGGCATGACCCTTTAACTGCATTGATGTATTGAGGGATCTTGGGGTCCAGAGCTCCTTGAAAGTGGCAAAACCAGTCAATACTGTAGGTTGTTAAATGAGACATATGCACGGTAAAGAAATTGTATGCTTTCCTTCATCATTTGGGCCATTGAGTCTATGTCAGGAAGTCATAATGCAGCTCTATAAGAATTTGGTTACTCTACATTTGGTGTATTGTGTTCAGTTCTGGTCGCCCCCATTACAGGAAGGATGTGGTGGTTTTGGAAAGGTTGCAAAAGAGGTTTGCCAGAATGTTGAAGATAGACACAGAATGCTGGAGGAACTCAGCGGCTCGGGCAGCATCTCTGGAGAAAAGGAATGGGTGAAATTCTGGGTTGAGACCCTTCTTCACACTCCAAGAATGACCAGGATTTACCAGAATATTGCCTGGGTTTTAGAGGGTATTCGATACAAGGAGATTTTGGACAGACTTGGGTTGCTTTCTGTGGAATGCCGAGGTTGAGGGGAGACCTGATAGAAGTATATAAAAGTATGATGGGGTAGACAGCCACAACCTTTTGCCCAGGGTGGAAATGTTAATGACTCGAGGGCATAGCTTTAAGGTGAGAGGGGAAGTTTATGGAGATGTACATGGCAAGTGTTTTACACAGAGGGTGGTGAGTGCCAGGGGTGGTAGTGATTGTGAGCCATTTTAACTCCTCTTCCCATTCCCTCACTGACATTTCTGTCCTGGGCCTCCATTGCCAGAGTGAGGCCACACGCAAACTAGAGGAACAGCACCTCAAATTCTGCTTGAGCATTGAATTCTCCAATTTCAGGTAACTAACCCACTTACAATAACCCCACCCCCCTCCCCTGCAATTTCCCCCTCTCTTCCTTGTACCATTCATGGTTACACACCTATTTCTTCCTTCCCCCCTCCCCCTGTCCCATTCCACCGAAATTCTTTCATCTGGCTGCACAATTCTCTTCTTTGTTCCTTATCTCACACTTTTTGTCTCCTCTTCTCTGCCCATTGTTCAAACATCTACCCATCAAAACCCTCATCACCTGTATCCATCTATCACTTGCCAGGCCA
The DNA here is from genome assembly GCA_035221665.1 of Okamejei kenojei. Classification (NCBI taxonomy): domain Eukaryota; kingdom Metazoa; phylum Chordata; class Chondrichthyes; order Rajiformes; family Rajidae; genus Okamejei; species Okamejei kenojei. The sequence continues at coordinate 34,019,416 of CM069133.1, forward strand.
CCCCCACCTCTCTTCTGGCTCCCCCCCCTCCTTCCACTGGTTTTGTCTGAAGAAATGCCCCAACCCAAAAAGTCACCTATGCATGTTCTCCAGAGATGCTGCCTGACCCGCTGAGTTACTCCAGCACTCTGTGAATCGTCACATATCCATGTTCTCCAGAGGTGCTGACTAACCCTCTAAGTTAGTCCAGCACTCTGTGAAATGTCACCTATCCATGTTCTCCAGAGATGCTGCCTGACCCGCTGAGTTACTCCAGCACTTTGTGAAACGTCACCTATCCATGTTCTCCAGAGGTGCTGACTGACCAGCTGAGTTACTCTGTTTAAGAAAGAACTGCAGATGCTGGAAAAATCGAAGTTAGACAAAAATGCTGGAGAAACCGAAACGTCACCTATTCCTTCTCTCCATAGATGCTGCTTCACCCGCTGAGTTTCTCCAGCATTTTTGTCTACCTGCTGAGTTACTCAAGCTCTTTTGTGAAAACCAGCATCTGCGGGTCCTTGTATCTCCTTGTGACGCTGTACATTTGTTGTTGCTTCAGCGCCAACTACAGCCAAAACTATCCTCTTCAGCACCCACATTCAGAACCTCATACAGCTGTTGTTCCGCCACTTAGTGCATTCTGGCAGTTCCACTCGGAGCTGTCCTTTCAGCACCACGTCCAGTTTCCTCTCCAGCTCCCTCTGCACTTGGAGCTGTCATTTCAGCATCCCATCCTGTCCTCACTCACTGAGCTGTCCCTTCAGCACCAACAACTGTCGCATCCAACACCACCCGCATTGCCGGAGTCCTGGAGGCACGATGAACTGCAAATAGACGCAAAATGCTAGAGTAACTCAGTGGGACAGGCAACATCTCTGGATAGAAGGAATGGGTAACGTTTCGGGTCTCCAGTATTTTGTGTCTATCTTCGGCCCTACACAAGGAAGTGCAAATGTGGTATATTTCGTAAAATACAAAGTGCCATGTGTCTGGCAGTTCTTTGGAGGGAATGGTTGCCGATGTTTTAGTTTAGGTTGTGCAGTCCATCCTGGAGCATGGTGGAGATTAACAGGGTCTTAAGTTAGTAATGGCGTGAAACATTATGGGGAAAAGGCAGGAGAACGGGGGTGAGATGGAAAGATACACCAGCCATGAATGGTAGCCTCTCCACAATGGCGTAGAGGTGAATCGGACAGCACCCTAGCTTATGGAAGGACCGTTCAGAAGCCAGATAACAGAGGGGAAGAAGCTGTTCCTGAGTCTGGTGGTGCGGGCTTTCAAGCTTCTGTACCTTCTGCCGGACGGGAGTGGGAAAAAAAGGAATGGCCGGGGTGGGACCAGTCTTTGATTATGTTGGCTGTTTTCACGAGGCAGCTTGAAGTGTAGATGGAGTCGATGGTGAGTAGCCTGGTCTGTGTGATGGATGGCTACATCTACAATGGTGGGGAGTGTGGTCTGTGTGATGGACTGGGCTACATCCACAACTCTGCAATTTCTTGTGGTCTTGGGCAGAGCTGTTCCCAAGCCAAGCAGTGATGCAATCTAACAGTGTGCATTCTACAGTGCATCTGTCGAAGTTTGTAACATGGGGAATTTCCTCAGTCTAAATTACAAAATTACGTTACAAAATTAAGAATAAGGGGTAAGTGTTCCCTCATCACCTTAGAACGGAGATGAGGGAACACTTTATCACACAGAGAGTTGTGAGTCTGTGGAATTCTCTGCCTCAAAGGGCGGTGGAGGCCAGTTACCTGGATACTTTCAAGAGAGAGTTACATAGGGCTCTTAAAGATAGCGGAGTCAGGAAATATGGGGAGAAGGCAAGAATGGGGATACTGATTGGGAATGATCAGCCATGATCACATTGAATGGCAGGCTCGAAGGGGCAAATGGCCTACTCCTGCACCAATTGTCTATTGTCTATTGTCTATTATCCTCAGGAAGTAGAGGCGTTGGTGCGGCTTCTTGGCTGTCGCTTCAATGTGTTGGCCCACAACAGATTGTTGGTAATATTAACACCAAGGAACGTGAAGCTCTCAACCATTTCCACTTCAGCACCAGTGATACTGACTGGGGCTTGTGCTCCACCATGCTTCCTGAGGTCAATAACTAGATCCTTCATCGAGCGCCAATACCTTTATCAATTTCCCACCTCACTGACCTCGTGTTTTTGAGAAGTTTCAAGACTGTATTCCCAAGGTCTTGTCAATGACATAAATGATGAGTTTTATGCAGAGAGCAGCGTTCAGAGCATGGGCAAGTATTTCCTACCAACCGGGGCAACACTTCTGTAACACTGAGCAGACAGCTGATAGTCCAAGCATCATAAAACACCATCAAGTAGCAATAAAATCAGAAAATGTGGCACCATGCAGGTACCAGTCTACAAAAAAATGGACACCAAGTTCTGGAGTAACTCAACAGGTCAGGCAGCATCTCTGGAGAACATGGATAGGTGATGTTTCACAGAGTGCTGGAGTAACTCAGCGGGTCAGGCAGCATCTCTGGGGAACGTGGATAGGTGATGTTTCACAGAGTGCTGGAGTAACTCAGCGGGTCAGGCAGCATCTCTGGAGAACATGGATAGGTGATGTTTCACAGAGTGCTGGAGTAACTCAGCGGGTCAGGCAGCATCTCTGGACAACATGGATAGGTGACGTTTCTGGTCGAGACTTGTTCAGACTGTCTTTGTGTCATATTTTCTAAACCAGCTTCTGCTGTTCTTTGTTTCTACATCTTAGAGGGAGACTGAGCATGGAAACAGGCCCTTCGGCCCACCGAGCCCATGCCGACCATCCATCATCAATTCAAACATCTGTTCTATGTTATCCCACTCCCATCCACTCCCTACACACTAGGAGCAATTTACAGAGGGCCAATTGATCTCCAAATCCGCATGTTATCGGGATGTGGGAGGAAACAGGAGCACCCAGAGGAAACTCATGAAGTCACCGTGAATGTGCAAACTCTACACATTATGTATGGCCTGTAGGCGCCGCCGCCTTTCGGGTAGGTGGCGTTTCGACAGAATGGCCGTCCCATCCTTTCGGTTAGTAGGCGTTTCGTCTTTGGACTCTTTTGGTTTATTGTCGTTTCGGCCTCTCGTCCGTCGGCGCCACGTCCGGGGACCTGTTTGGAGAACATGCAAAACAAAGCTTTTCATTGTACATGTAACAATAATAAATCTGAAGCTAAACTTATTCATTCTTGCAGTAGATGGGCTATCATGTTAAGACCTTGGTGGCCATTGGTCTGAATCATGTTCCCATCTCCCCATGATGAGTATTGAGACTTCTATGACTGGCTTTTGTTGTTCGGACACAAGAGTCTGAGCAATAGGGAAAGGTTGGGCAGGCTAGGACTTTATTCCTTGGAGCGCAGGGGGATGAGGGGTGATCATGAGAGGAATGGATCGGGTAGATGCACCAAGTCTCTTGCACAAAGTAGGGGATTCAAGTACCATAGGTGTAAGGGAGGGGTGAAATAGTTATTAGGAAACTGGGGGTGACTTTTTCACTCAAAGGGTGGTGGGTGCATGGAACAAGCTGCCGGAGGAGGTAGTTAAGGCAGGGACTATTGCAATGTTTATGAAACATTTAGGCAGGTACGTGGGTAGGACAGGTCTAGAGGGATATGGGCCAAACTCAGGCAGGTGGGATGAGTGTAGATGGGACATGTTGGTTGGTGTAGGCAGGTTGGGCTGAAGGGCCTGTTTCCACAATGTATGACTCAATTACTATGACTGAAGATGCTGGCTTCTGAAGAAGGGTCCTAACCCAAAACATTGCCTATCAATGTTCTCCAGAGATACTGCCTGACTTGCTGAATTACGCCAGCATATTTTAACCTTAAGAATGAAAATTTGAGAACTAGACAGCATAGGTTTATGGTGAAAGGGGAAAGATTTAATAGGAACCTGAGGGCAACCTTTCTCACAGAGGGTGGTGGATATATGGAATGAGCTGCCAGAAGTGGTACTTGAGGCAGGTACTATAACAACATTTAAAGGACATTTGGACAGGTATATAGATTGGAAATGTTTGGAGGGATATGGGCCAAATGCAGTCTGCAGCACAGTGGCACAGCAGTGGAGTTGCTACCTTACAGCACCAGAGTCCTGGGTTCCATCCTGACTATGGAATTTGCACGTTCCCCCCGTGACCTGCATGGATTTTCTCTGGGGATCTCCGGTTTTCGCCCAAACTCCAAAGACGTACAGGTTTGTAGGTTAGTTGGCTTGGTATAATTGTAAATTGTCCCTGGTGTGTGTAGGATAGTGCTAGTGTGCAGGGATCACTGGTCGGCACAAACTCGGTGGGCCGAAGGGCCTGTTTCCGTGCTGTACCTCTGAACTAAACTAAACTATAAAAATCTTTGATCAGACGTTACTGGACTATCTTGCATGAAGCATTATTCCCTTTATTCTGTATCCACACACTGTGGACTGCTCGATTGTGATCATTATCACCTTTCCACTGACTGGATAGAACGCAACCAATAAGCTTTTCACTGTACCTCGGTACACTTGACAATGGACTCAACTCCAAGTCAAACTGATGTTGGTTGGCCTGGGGATGCTGGGCCGAAGGGTCTGTTTCGGTGCTGTATGACTGTATGTGTCTGTGGCTGCTGAGGTGGCACCAGAGCAGAGCGCGAGTCAGAGACAGACGCTGGAGCCAAGTTCCGATCCGGAGTTGCATCCGAGAGATTGACTGCCTCTGAGAGGAAGCAGCCCGAGCTTTGAACAAACCCTCTTGCCGGTTGCATCCCCCAGCGACCTTTGAAAGCTTTTCCACATCATCTCAATCGCTGCATCCAGTTTGTGAGCTGTGTCCTGCCCGTAACAGGCCCACGCAGGCTGCTCTAGGTTATTAATGGCTTTTAAAACCTGCACCACTATTATCTCCAATTACGCATTCTGCAAATTACATAGTGACTCTTCTGGGTCAGTTTAAAGATTACACTCTCACATTTCATCCCGTGACTGGCTCACACTGTGGATTATACTTTGACCTTTCACCTCGTGACTAGGTCACACCATGGATTAAACTGTAACCTCTAACCCCTGTGACTGGGCCACCCCTGCTAACAAATCTGACCTTTGCAGTTGACCTCCTGAAAATTCTTAGGGCTCTGGTGAGACCACATCTGGAGTATTGCGCACAGTTTTGGTCTCCTAATTTGAGGAATGACATCCTTGTGATTGAGGCAGTACAGCGTAGGTTCACGAGATTGATCCCTGGGATGGTGGGGCTGTCATATGAGGAAAGATTGAAAAGTCTAGGCTTGTATTCACTGGAGTTTAGAAGGATGAGGGGATCTTATAGAAACATATACAATTATAAAAGGACTGGACAAGCTAGATGCGGGAAAAATGTTCCAAATGTTGGGCGTCCAGAACCAGGCGCCACAGTCTTAGAATAAAGAGGAGGCCATTTAAGACTGAGGTGAGAAAAAACTTTCACCCAGAGAGTTGTGAATTTGTGGAATTCTCTGCCACAGAGGGCAGTGCAGGCCAAGTCACTGGATGGATTTAAGAGAGTTAGATAGAGCTCCAGGGGCTAGTGGAATCAAGGGATATGGGGAGAAGGCAGGAACGGGTTATTGATTGGGGACGATCAGCCATGATCGCAATGAATGGCGGTGCTGGCTCGAAGGGCCAATTGGCCTCCACCTGCACCTATTTTCTATGTTTCTATGTTTCTATGTTTCTATGTTTCTATCTCTAATGGAGATGAAATGGCGCACTAGGTTTGGACCTTGCAATGGTTCAATGATACTTTATGGTCACCAGCGCTCAACATTGGGAACATTTTTGCATACGTTTCAGTGCAAGTATAAATGGAGTCAATGATGGAGTAGCCCGAAGAGATAGAGCTCTTCGGGCTAATGGAATCAAGGGATATGGGGAAAAAGCAGGAACGAAGTACTGATTTTGGATGATCACCCATGATCCTATTGAATGGTGGTGCTGGCTCAAAGGGCCTAAAGTCCTACTCCTGCACCTATTTTCTATGTTTCTATGGGACAATAAACTGAGCCATTGGTTTTTAATGCCATTTGCAAGTCCTGGTTGTTGTAAGGGTTCTTGAACTTGTGTCATTGAGGCTGCCTTCAGCACAAAGCTCCATAGGCAGATAGCCGTGGGTGGCTGTGAATATCTCCCAGAGAAGGACATCAGACCCACCTATCCAGTGTGGGCCAAAGGTGACCCACAAACCCTCCACTGCATGAACATCAATATCTACAAGACCAGTAGTGATGGACAATGGGCAGCAAGCTTCTACACATAGACGCAAAATGCTGGACTAACTCAGAGGGCCAATAAGCAAATCTGGACTGAAGGAATGGGTGTCGTTTCAGGTTGAGACCCGTCTTCGGACTGAGAGACATGGGAGAGGAAAATGGACTAGATGCTAGCTTCTCTCTCCCCTGACTCTCAGTCTGAATAAGGGTCTCAAACAGCATCACCCATTCCTCCCCAGAGATGGTGCCTGGCCTGCTGTTACTCCAGCATGTTGGTGGGCCACCATCGACTCCACAGTCAAAAAGGCACAACAGAGGATGTACTTCCTACGGCAAACACAATCTGCCACAGGCAATGATGGTCCAATTCTATACAGCCATCATGGAGTCTGTCCTCACCTTCTCTATCATGGTCTGGTTTGGCTCAGCCACCAAGCACGACATCCGGAGGCTGCAGTGAATCGTCCGATCAGCTGAGAAGGTTGTTGGCTGCAACCTTCCCTCCATTGACGAACTGTACACTGCACTGTATGTCATGTTGCCACTTGCGGGCGGAGCAAGTTCAAGTGTTCAAGTGAGTTTATTGTCATGTGTCCCTGATAGGACAATGAAATTCTTCAGCATTGGGAAATTCACCAAGGCAAATTCCTTGTATGTGAATACTTGGCCAACAAACTTATTCATTCATTCAATCATTTTGTGTCTATCGTCGGTGTTAATCAGCTTCTGTAGTCCCTTCCTACAAACCTCTATACATGTTGGCCGGCGTGGGCAAGTTGGGCTGAAGGGCCTGTTCCCAAGCTGTATGATTTTATGACTATGCACTGTACAATGCACACTGTGGGGTTGAATCACAGCTTGGTTTGTGAACAGCTCAGATGTAGCCCAGTCCATCACACAGACCAGTCTCCCCACCATCGACTCCATCTACACTTCACGTTGCATCGAGAAAGCAGCCAACATAATCAAAGACTTGTCCCTGTCCTACCCCGGCCATTCCCACTTCTCCCCGCTCCCGACCGGCAGAAGGTACAGAAGCTTGAAAGCGCGCACCACCAGACTCAGGAACAGCTTCTTCCCCTCTGTTATCAGGCTTCTGAACGGTCCTTCCATAAGCTAGGGTGCGGTCCGATTCACCTCTACTCCATTGCGGACATTGGACTTTGTCCATGGAACTGATACGCGACAATGCTGAGAACTATATACTGCACTCTGTATCTTCCCCTTTGCTCTACCTACTGTACTGGAGTTTGACTTGGTTGTATTTATGTGTGGTATTATCTGATCTGTTTGGATAGAGTGCAATGCAGAGTTTTTCACAGTACTTTAAACTTTAGACTTTACTTTAGACTTTAGAGACACAGGATGGAAACAGGCCCTTCAGCCTACTGAAACCATGCTGATCCGGGCGATCACCCCGTACACTAACACCATCGTACACACTGGGAACAATTTACAATTTACAGAAGCCAATTAACCTGCAAACCTGCACGTGTTTTTAGCGTGGGAGGATACCAGAGCACCCGGAGAAAACCCACGCGGTCACAGGGAGAACATGCAAATTCCACACAGACAGCCCTATAGTCAGGATCGAACCCGGGGCTCTGGCGCTGTGAGGCAGAAAATCTATATCAAGAGGATGAATACAAAAACAGAGATGTAATGCTGAGGCTCTATAAGGCGCTGGTCAGGCCGCATTTGGAGTACTGTGAGCAAATCAAGGCCCCATATCTGAGGAAGGGTGTGCTGGCTCTGGAGAGGGTCCAGAGGAGGTTTACAAGAATGATTCCAGGAATGAGTCGGTTAGCATATGAAGAGCGTTTGACTGCACTGGGCCTGTACTCGCTGGAGTTTAGAAGGTTGATGGGGGATCACATTGAAACTTACAGAATAATGAAAGGCATAGAGAGAGTGGATGTGGAACGGATGTTTCCACTGGTGGGAGAGTCTGGGACCAGAGGCCATAGCCTCAGAATTAAAGGGCGCTCTATTAGAAAGGAGGTGAGGAGGAACTTCTTTAGTCAGAGGGTAGTGAATCTGTGGAACTCGTTGCCACAGAGGGCTGTGGAGGCCAAGTCAGTGGATATTTTTAAGGCAGAGATAGACAAATTCTTGATTAGAATGGTTGTCAAGGGTTATGGGGAGGGGCAGGAAAATGGGATTAGGAGGCAGAGATCAGCCATGATTGAATGGCGGAGTGGACTCGATGGGCCGAGTGGCCTAATTCTACTCCTATAACTTGTGAGCTTGTGAGCTTGTGATGTCTACCGTTGCGCCACTGTGTACAACAGCATACAACAGCAACAGTACAGGTGACAATAATAAACCTCAACCTTGGTTGTCATTGGATTGCCTGAAGGCAGGTACAGCATTGGAGAGCGACGGGGACTCAGCATGGCCTCTCCCACAACGGGGTTGCAGCATGGTTTGTGCAAGACACAGTCATCTCCAGGTGTCCTGCTCAGGCCTGCTTTCCGATGAATTATTTGAGCAGATTGCTGGAGATTTAACCAGCGCCCTGCCGTTGCGATGCGCGGTCGGTGTGCCTGGAGCTGACAATGAAATGGCACCAGTCCAATGCACCAATGCATGCCATGCGACCAACATGTCCCAAACCTGCGACCGAGGGGAGAACTGCAGCCTCGAGGAACTGCAAGTGCTGGTTTATAAAGTGAGACACTGGAGTAACTCAGCGGGTCAGGCAGCATCTGTGGAGAACATGGATAGGTGACGTTTCACAGAGTGCTGGAGTAACTCAGCGGGTCAGGCAGCATCTGTGGAGAACATGGATAGGTGACGTTTCACAGAGTGCTGGAGTAAGTCAGCGGGTCAGGCAGCATCTGTGGAGAACATGGATAGGTGACGTTTCACAGAGTGCTGGAGTAACTCAGCGGGTCAGGCAGCATCTGTGGAGAACATGGATAGGTGACGTTTCACAGAGTGCTGGAGTAACTCAGCGGGTCAGGCAGCATCTGTGGAGAACATGGATAGGTGACGTTTCACAGAGTGCTGGAGTAACTCAGTGGGTCAGGCAGCATCTGTGGAGAACATGGATAGGTGACGTTTCACAGAGTGCTGGAGTAACTCAGTGGGTCAGGCAGCATCTGTGGAGAACATGGATACGTGGTCATTTAGAACGGAGATGAGGAAACACTTTTCGATGGGCCGAGGGGCCTGTTTCCATGCTGTATCTCTGAAGTGTAAAGTCTACAGCCACATCCCCCAGTGCAGCCCCTCGCCTTCCTGTCACACGTGAGTGCAGCGTCCCTGATCCGCTGATTGCAATCCTCCCCAGCGGAGCAAGGGCGGACCATGATTTTGTTTTAAAAAATTAATTTATTCAATTATATACAAAAAAATGACACAATAAACTACATCAATCACCAACCACCTTAACACTAAATTTGTCGAATATTCTTCCTACTAAGCATCAAATGACTATGCTGCAATCCTTTTTTTAAAAATATTTATTATTAGAAGCATCTACATATCATAACCAAAACACAATTTGTTTATCCATTACATATGAACACAGCTATTTGTTTATTTTTTTAATAGATTTTTTTGAAAGATAGAGCTATAGAAAGAAGGGAGGGAGAAAAAAGAGAGAAAATAAGAGAAATTACCAATAACACAATTTTGGAGATAGGTCCGTAGATTATAAAGTATAACTGTTCATCCAATCCTGGATTCAGGTTTCAGTCAAGCTTCCGTGCTGGACCAATTTACTCTTTCAGAAAATCAATAAATGGAGACCATATTCTAACACATAATTCTGGTTTGTAAGTGTAAGATCTCCAACATCTCCATAATCCACATTTTAATTGTCGGGTTGTTGGGTTTTTCCAAAATTTAAATACTAATTTTTTCCCAATTATTATACTATAATCAAGGAAATTTCTTTGGCTTGTTGTAAGTTTTCGCCTTTGTTCTGAGATTCCTAATATCATTAGTTTTGGATCAGGATCCAATTGGATATTAACAACTTCAGGAATAATTTGAAATATATCCGTCCAGAACATTTTAATTTTTATACAATTTGCAAAAGCATGAGTTAGATTAGCTTCTGAATATTGACATTTGTCACAGATATATTTGGAAAAATTCTATTTAATTTTGTTTTAGAATAGTGCAGTCTATGTAGTACTTTAAAGTATATTAAAGAGTGTCTGGCATTTAACGAGCATTGATGTATATGTTGTAGACTTTCATCCCATATATCTTTCATTATAGGTTGAGCTAGTTCGTTTTCCCATGCTTGTCTATATAATTCCATCGACGGGACCTCACTATCTAAAAGAATATTTATAAATGTGAGATATTAATTTATCTGTGTTAGGATGTTTATTCAAACATTCATCAAGGGTCTCTGGCTCCCTAGTTCTATATTCTTGTATATGTGATCTAAGTTATAAATATCTAAAACAATTATTTGAATGTAGTCCATAATCCTGTTGTAACTCCTGAAATGAGAGAAAAAAACCTTTTCTGTAAAGATGTTCCACCTTTTTAATTCCATAATTTTTTCCATTGTACACAACCTTAATCCAACACAGAAGGTTTGAATGAAAGATTAATTACAATGGGGAGGAGTGATAAATTATCAAATGTTAAGGTCATTTTTAATTGTTTCCAAGTTCGTATGCCACTATATATTATAGGATTTTCATTATAAGTTTTTTTATTCAGTTTGTGGGAGCTAACAAAATCGAGCCAATTTCAAAAGGTAAACAATCTTCCTTCCTACAATCCTTATTGAGGATACATTGTATTGTATTGTATTGTATTGTATATCTTTATTATCATTTTTCCTGAGTACTTACATACCCAGAGGAAACGAAAAAATGTTGCTCAACCAGTGTGCGGTAAAAAATAAATAGAAATAAAAATACATATATCATAAGTTCCAATCGGCAGCGGCACGACAATGGCTCTGCTTCAGTGTGTCCACGTTGGTGTTTGGTGCGCGATACTTTGGCAGGGGGCAAAGTCCGTTTATCAGTCTTATAGCCTGCGGGAAGAAGCTGAGGAGGCTCCTGTACCTCTTCCCAGATGGCAGGATGGAGAATATGTGATGCGATAGGTGGTAGGGGTCTTTGATGATGGAGATGGCTCTGCTGATACATCTCTTCCTGTATATGTCCAGCAGGAAAGGGAGCACCAATAATCCTGCTGGCGGTCTTCACAATCCTGTCCAGTTGGTGCCGTTCGTACGCCTTGCAGCTCCCGAACCAGGAAGTGATGCCGTAGGTTAATGTGCTCTCGATTGTCCCCCTATAAAAAGTTCGTAGGTGTGCAGTGGGGAGACCTGCTTTCCGTAGTCTACGGAGAGGGTGTAGTCGCTGCTGGGCTCTCTTGACCAGTGCTGTGGTGTTGGTCGTGGACGTCAGGTCATCTGACAGGTGGAGTCCTAGGAACTTCACACTGCTGACCCTTTCCACATCAGCTCCATCGATGTGCAAAGGTGTATGGAGTTGTTTTCCCGCCCTCCTGAAGTCAACCACCATTCTCCTTCGATTTTTCCCACGTTGAGAATGAAGGTTGTGGGATTTGCACCATCCTGTGAGCAGCTCCACCTCCATTCTGTACGCCGACTCATCATTGTCACTGATGAGACCCACCACTGTTGTGTCATCAGCGAGCTTGTTGATAAAGGTGTTGTTGAGTCTAGCAATACAGTCATGTGTAAGCAGACTAAACAGTAGGGGGCTTAGGACACAGCCTTGGGGCGAGCCAGTGCTCACAGCTATGGTTTTTGATGTCCTACTGCCCACCCTGACTGTCTGCTGCCGTTGCGATAGAAAGTTCAGGACCCAGTTACATGTGCCAGCATCAACCCCCAATAACTCCAACTTTCCCACCAGCTGCTGCGGAATGATTGTGTTAAAAGCAGAGCTGAAGTCTATGAAGAGGATCCTGGCATAAGTATTTTTCCGATCAAGGTGTGGCAGTACGAGTTTCAGTGTTGTTGAGACTGCGTCCTCTGTGGATCGGTTGGCTCTGTAGGCGAACTGCAGTGGGTCTAGGTCGGCAGGTAGGCTATTTTTGATATGCTGCATAACCAGTCGCTCAAAACACTGGTCATAAGGTCATAAGATATAGAAGCAAGTTCATATAATATGGTGCCCAGAACTGAACACAATATTCAAAATGATTCATCTGGTTCATCTGATTGTCCTGAGGTTGGGTTGCTCGCGGGCCTGGCCAAGCTGGCCATTCATGGTTCATGGTGCCAGGGGGAAGGGAGCCCCTGCCCGACCTGACTGCCTGCCCCTTTTCTGGAGTTACTTCCATGTCCGGGTATCAGCACCCATGATGTCCACGGGCACCAAGGGTGTCAGGGGTTACGGGGAAAACCCAGGGCAAGGGGAACTTTACAGTCAAGTTCATAAGGTCATAAGATATAGAAGCAGAATTGGTCCATTTGTCCCATCAAGTCTACTCCACCATTCAATCATGGCTGATTTACCTAACTCTGTATGAGGTAATTCAAGAGTTCCCCCGAGTTTCTTGGTGAATTACGGTAATAGCCATTCGTAGGTACTCGGGGCTCTCGTGAACATTTTTCACAGTGCAGAAAAAACCTCACGAGTTTCCTCGTTTCCCGAGTACCTGCCGTTAGCGTTACGAGCCGCTACGAGACATCCACGAGCTCCGACGTAGCCGCTACGTACCACGAGTTTGATTTTGTTTTAACTCGGGAGAACTCTTGAATTACATCGTACAGTGGAACAGGCCCTATACCCTCTCAATCCCCTTGCCCTGCCTTTTCCCCGTAACCCCTGACACTCTTGGTGCCCGTGGACATCGTGGGTGCAGATACCTGGACATGGAAGTAACTCCAGAAGAGGGGTAGGTGGCCAGGTCGGGCAGGGCTCCCTTCCCGCTGGCACCATGAACCATGAATGGCCAGCTTGGCCAGGCCCGCGAGCAACCCAACCTCAGGACAATCGGATGAACCAGATGAATCATTTTGAATATTGTGTTCAGTTCTGGGCACCATGTTATAGGAAAGATGTTGTCAAGTTGGAAGGGTACAGAGAAGATTTACGAGGACGTTGCCAGGACTCTCGAGGGCCTGAGCTACTGGGAGAGTCTGAGCAGGCTCGGACTTTATTTCTTGGAGCGCAGGAGGATGAGGGGTGATCTTGGAGAAGTGTACAAAATCTTGAGAGGAATAGTTCTGGTGGATGCACAGAGTCTCTTGCCCAGAGTAGGGAAATCGAGAACCAGAGGACCTAGTATTAAGGTGAAGGGGGAAAGATTTAATAGGAATCTGAAGGCTAACTTTTTTACACAAAGGGTGGTGGGTGTATGGAATGAGCTGCCGGAGGAGGTAGTTGAGGCTGGGACTATTGCAACATTTAAGAGAAATTTGGACAGGAACATGGTTCGGAACGTTTCCGAGAGACATGGGCCAAATGCAGGCAGGTGGGACTAGTGTAGATGGGACATTGTTGGCCGGTGTGGGCAAGTTGGGCTGAAGGGCCTGTTTCCACACTGTATCACTCTATGACCCTGTGACTCTGTGACCCTGTGACTCTATGACAAAGACAAGCATGACTATGTTGGACTGAGGGCAGGCTGTAAAATCTGTTTTGTTCTGGGTGCATTAATCCCAACGTGAGCTTAATCCCAGTGTGGGGGCAGCTGGTGAGACAAGTGAAGATGCATCTCTATCGACCGTGGAAAACGACTGCCTGGGGGTGTCAAGGGAGCGGGGAGGAGACTGAGGCTCGGGCCTGTCAGCAAACAGCACCGTCACGATGCAGGCCACAGAACGGTACAGCGCCAGAACAGGCCCTTCGGCCCGCAGCGTCCAGCCAAGTTAAATTGATCTAATTCAGGGCGGCACAATGGTACACCACTATCGTTTCTACCGCCACCACCACCTCTGGCCAGGCATGTTCCAGGCACCCACCACCCTCTGTAAACACTTGCCCCACACAGGGCTGCATGGTGGCACAGCGGTAGCGTTTCTGCTTCATAGCGCCGGAGACCCGGTTTCGAACCTGACTCGGGGTGCTGTCTGTACAGAGTTTGCACGTACTCCCCATGTCCGTGTGGGTTTTCTCCGGGTGCTCCGGCATCCCCCCACACTCCAAAGACATACCAATTTGTGGGTTTATTGACTTTGGTAAAATTGTAACTTGTCCCTAGTGTGTAGGATAATGTAAGTGTACAGGGATCGCTGGTCGTCGTGGACTGTAGGGGCCGAAGGGCCTGTTTCCACGCTGTATCTCTGAAATCCAAAGTCTAAATCAGCCACGATCATATTGAATGGCAGGCTTGTTTACACTGGAGTTAGGCTTGTATTCACTGGAATTTAGAAGGATGAGGGGGTATCTTATAGAAACATGTAAAATTATAAAAGGACTGGACAAGCTAGATGCAGGAAAAATGTTCCCAATGTTGGGCGAGTCCAGAACCAGGGCAGAAAAAACTGAGGTGAGAAAAAACGTTTTCACCCAGAGAGTTATGAATTTGTGGAATTCCCTGCCACAGAGGGCAGTGGAGGCCAAATCACTGGATGGATTTAAAAGAGTTAGATAGAGCTCTAGGAGCTAGTGGAATCAAGGGATATGGGGAGAAGGCAGGCACTGGTTATTGATTGGGAACGATCAGCCATGATCACAATGAATGGCGGAGCTGGCTCGAAGGGCCGAATGGCCTCCTCCTGCACCTATTTTCTATGTTTCTATGTTTCTTTGTTTCTATGACATGCTTGAGGGGCTGAATGGCCTATTCCTGCTCCTATTCTGTTTAGTTTAGTTTAGTTTAGTTTATTTAGTTTAGTTTAGTTTAGAGATACAGAGTAGAAACAGGCCCTTTGGCCCACCGGGTCCGACCGACCAGCGATCCCCGCACATTAACACTATCACACACACACTAGGGACAATATACACATACACCAAGCCAATTAACCTACAAACATATACGTCTTTGGAGTGTGGGCGTAAACCGCAAATCATGGAAACTTTATCCTGGAAACTTTATTGTCATTCAGACCTTCCGGTCTGAACGAAATTTTGTTGCCTTGCAGTCATACATATAATAAAATAACAAAACACACAATAAACACAAGTTTAACATCCACCACAGTGAGTTCACCAGACACCTCCTCACTGTGATGGAAGGCAAAATCTTAAGTCTTTGGCTCTTCCCTTCTTGCTCTTCCTCTGCGCTGAGGCGATCCAGGCCTCCGATGTTGTGACCGCACCGGGTGATGTAAGTAGGTCCCGCGGCTGAACCGTGCTCCGCGAGCGGGCCGGTTCAACTCCGCGGCCCGGGGCGGTTAAAGCTGCCGCCCTCCAGTCCAGCGGACGCAGCTGTTGCCGCGGGAGCTCCGGAAAAACAGGTCACCAACCTGTGACCTGCGAGCTCCCGACAATGTCGTCCACTGGGCCCGCGGCCGAACCCCCAAAGTCGCTGCCGCCACCACCGCCACCGGAAAGCCGCCACAGTCCGAGTCGGGTCGCCGGAATGCCTGAACCCAGGCACAGCCCCGAAGTCGGCCAGCCTCGCGCTGGTAAGTCCTGGCTGGCTCTGCCTCCGGAGCCTCGAGGTCGATCGCAGTTGGAGGCCGCCAGCTCCGCCATTAGGCCGCAGCGCAGACGGAGACGGAGACGGAGACGGGGCATACGACAAGAAAAGTCGCATCCCCCCGAAGGAAGAGACTAAAATGTTTCTCCCACCCCTCCCACACACTTACACAACATAATAACTCAAATTAACACGCTAAAACAGGACAAGAAAACAACAAAAAAAGAGAAAACCAACGCGGTCACGGGGAGAACGTACAAACTCCGTACAGGTAGCACCCACACTCAGGATCGAACCCGGGTCTCTGGCGCTGCAAGCGCGATCAGGCAGCAACTTAACCGCTCCGCCACCGTGGTCGCCCGAACTGCACATTTTCCTGTGTGCACCGTCTCCTCTTCCCCTTCATAGAACACAGAACACAGAACAGCACAGGAACAGACCCTTCGGCCCACAGTAAAAATGCTGAGCATCACACCAATCTATCTAATCTCCTCTGCCTGCCTCTTCTCTGATCCCTATCCCTCCATTCACTGCATATCCATGTTCCTATCTAAAAGCTCCTTAAACACCACTATCGTATCTGCCCCTTCATCCTACACTTGGCACGGCAAAATGATTTATTGATCAATATCCCTGAAAGGATCTTTACTGAGGAAACATTTGGCAGGGCACAAAATGTGCATGCTGGCACACTGAGGGAGAAATACAATTTACTTTTTAAAAACACATCATGGTGTCACCGAGACAATATTGGAGGCCTTGCAGCAAGCCTGGGGCTTGGCTGGACCGTGCACCGCTCTAAGAGGCCGAGCACATGGAGCGCACGGGGCCTACAGAAGTGGAGCAGCGGCGGAGGCTACGCTTGGCCAGGCCCACCCTGCAACGTCGCCATGACAACGGGCCTTCATGGTCAGGTCAAGAACCCTCCACTTACAACAACTGGGACTTGAAAATGGCGGCAAACTGGCGACTCTGTACACCTGTGTCAGTGTACTGCTGCTATACACTTGTACTGTATCTGAGTTGAGCTTATGTATACTGATATGTGTACTGAGCTGTACGCAAAAATGAATCTCACTCTGCCTCGGTACATGTGACAATAAAGTTCCACTGAATATTATGTATATGTTCTCCGTGGATTGTCACCTTGTCGTGGTGAAGCTTGTGTGGACCTGAGATCCTGAGTGCGATGCCATCTGGAGCTATGTTCCTGGTAGGGCCACCCATGGCGGTAAGGGGTGCGGGTCTCTGACAAAGAGCAATCCAACCAAGATCTCAACGGTGGAACAGGCGGAGGATGATGGCTGACCTTAGTGGAGCGTCACAACGGCTGGGAAGGCGGATGAAGCCTGCGACAGAAAAGGGTCTCCGGTCGTCTTGGACTCCATGCCACTGGATCCTGACCCAGATCTGTCAAGGACCGTGTGGTGGTTGTCTGTGCACCAGTCTCCCCACGTTAAACAAAGTCACGCGCAGGCGTCCTCCAACCCTGGAGACACCCATGGTCAGCCATGACCGAGGGGGGCCTAAGATGAAGTTTGGTCATACAGCACGGAAACAGGCCCTTTGGCCCAACTTACCCACGCTGACCAAAGATGTCCCATCTGTACTAGTCCTACCTGCCTGCATTTGGCCCACACCCTCTAAACGTTTCCTCTGCACATGCCTGTCTATTAAATGTTGTTATGGTCCCTGCCTCAACTGCCTCCTCCGGGTATAAGATCATGAGAGGAATAGACGGAGTGAATGCATGGAGTGGAAGAATCAAACTGGAGGACATAGGTTTAAGATGAGAAGCGAATGATAGGAAACTGAGGAGTACGTTCTTCACACAGTGGGTGGTGGGTATACGGAAGGAGCTGCCATAAGCCATAGGAGCTGTTCATAAGTCATAGGAGCTGAATTAGGCCATTTGGCCCATCACGTCTACTCCACCATACAGTCATGGCTGATCTATCTCTCCCTCTCAACCCCACTCTCCTGCCTTCTCCCCGTAACTCCTGACACTCGTCCTACCAGAAATCTGTTAATCTCTGCTTTAAAGATATCTCAACATCCAAAGGAGAGAGGGATTTGGGGAGAATGCAGATTCGGGATGGTTCCCTTGACTACCGAGATGGTTTACGGGAGAGTTAAGTGTGGCTCTGTGATAGAGTGATCAGGTGAAACTAAATGGAGTCGGGCATCTTGCATAAAACACAAAGTGCTGGAGGAACTCAGCGGGTCAGGCAGTGTATGTGGAGGGGAATGGGCAAATAACATTTCGGGTTGGGACCCTTCTTCAGACTGGCACAGATGTGATGCTTCAAATGTTTTCACGCTCAGAAGCGATAGGAGCAGAATTAGGCCATTCGGCCCATCAAGGCTACTCCGCCATTTAATCATGGCTGATCTACCTCACCCTCTTAACCCCATTCTCCTGCCTTCTCCCCATAACCCATGACACCCGCACTAATCAAGAATCTATCTATCTCTGCCTTACAAAATATCCATTGACTTGACCTCCACAGCCGCCTGTGGCAATGAGTTCCACATTTCCCGGCATGTTTTCCCTGGAATGCCCAAGGATGCGAGGAGCACGGTGGTGCAGCGGTAGAGTTGCTGCCTCACATCGTCAGAGGCCCAGGTTCAATCCTGACCACGGGTGCTGTCTGTACGGGGTTTGCACGTTCTTGTGACCGCGTGGGTTTTCTCCGGGTGCTCCGGTTTCCATCCACACTTCAAAGACGTGCAGGTTTGCAGGTAATTGGCTTCTGTAAATGCTCCCTAGTGTGTGCAGGATAGAATTAGTGTACGGGGGGATCGCTGGTCGGTACGGACTCAGTGGGCCGAAGGGCCTGTTTCCACGCTGCATCTCTAAGACTAAAAGCCGATGGAAGTACATAGAATTATGAGAGACATAGATAGCATAGACAGTGGCAAAGTGAGAGGGACATAGTTTAAAGGAGATATGCGGGGCAAGGTTTTTATACAGAGAGTGGTGGGTGCCTGGAACATGCTACCAGGGGTGGTGGTGGAGGCAGACACGATGGTGGTGATGGTTCTATGTTCTAAACTGAACTAGTTAGGATAGTACGAGTGTAAGGGGTGATCGCTGTTTGGCGAGGCCTCGGTGGCCTGAAGGACCTGTTTGCACGTTGTATCTCTAAACTGATGGCGCATGGTGGCGCAGTGGTAGAGTTGCTGCCTCTCAGCGCCAGCGTTCTGGGTTCCATCCTGACTATGGGTGCTGTCTGTACAGAGTTTGCACGTTCTCCCTGTGACTGCGTGGGTTGTCTCCGGGTGCTCCGGTTTCCTCCCACACTCCAAAGATGTGCAGGTTTGTAGGTTAATTGGCTTCTGTAAAATTGTCGGTATTGTGTACGATAGTGACGGTGTGTGGGAATCGCTTGTCGGTGCGGGCTTGGTGGGCTGAAGGGCCTGTATCCATGCTGTATCTCTAAACTAAAACTAAACTAAATGGATACACAAGAGATGCTGGAATCTTGAGCAAAGCAACAAGTTGCTGGAGGAACTCAGCGGGTCGGGCAGCATCCGTGGAGAGGAATAGGCAAATGATGTTTTAGGTGCTCCAAAGATTTGTAGGTTAATTGGCTTTGCTAAAATATGAACTGATCCCTAGTGTGTGTAGGATAGTGCTAATGTGTGGGGATCGCTTTGTCGGTGCGGACTCAGTGGGCCGAAGGGAAGAGTGGTGAATCTGTGGAATTCTCTGCCACAGAAGGTAGTTGAGGCCAGTTCATTGGCTATATTTAAGAGGGAGTTAGATGTGGCCCTTGTGGCTAAAGGGATCAGGGGGTATGGAGAGAAGGCAGGTACAGGATCCTGAGTTGGATGATCAGCCATGATCATATTGAATGGCGGTGCAGGCTCGAAGGGCCGAATGGCCTACTCCTGCACAGGAACAGGCCCTTGGGCCCACAAAGTCTGTGCTGAACATGATGCCAAGACCAGCTTATCGGCCTGCACGTGATCCCTATCCCTCCATTCCCTGCATATCCACGTGCCTGCCTAAAAGCCTCTTAAACAACCCTATCGTGTCTGCCTCCACCACCACCCCTGGCAGCATGTTCCAGGCACCCACCACCCTCTGTGTAAAAACCTTGCCCCGCATATCTCCTTTAAACTATGCCCCTCTCACTTTGCCACTGTCTATCCTATCTATGCCTCTCATAATTTTATGTACTTCCATCGGCTTTTAGTTTTAGAGATGCAGCGTGGAAACAGACCCTTCGGCCCACTGAGTCCGTACCGACCAGCGATCCCCCCGTACACTAATTCTATCCTGCACACACTAGGGAGCACTTACAGAAGCCAATTACCTGCAAACCTGCACGTCTTTGAAGTGTGGATGGAAACCGGAGCACCCAGAGAAAACCCACGCGGTCACAAGAACGTGCAAACCCCGTACAGACAGCACCCGTGGTCAGGATTGAACCTGGGTCTCTGACGATGCGAGGCAGCAACTCTACCGCTGTGCCGCTGTGCTCCTCGCATCCTTGGGCATTCCAGGGAAAACATGCCGGGAAATGTGAAACTCTTTGCCACAGACAGACGGCTGTGGAGGCCAAGTCAATGGATATTTTTAAGGCAGAGATGGATAGATTTTTCTATCATTCTATGATTCTACGATTACGCGCTGTATCTCTAAACTAAACTAATGGTCTGAAGAGTGTCGACCTGAAACGTCACCCGCTCCTTCTCTCCAGAGATGCTGCCTGTCCCGCTGAGTTACTCCAACACTCTGTGTCTATCCAAGGTTGGGACCCTTCCTCAGGGCAGTAGGGACCTGAGGCCGAATGGGCCCTGGTCAGCGTCGCCCCCTGCAGGCCCCCTGCATTAGTGCCGCAGCCTGTTTGAATGG
The DNA here is from genome assembly GCA_035221665.1 of Okamejei kenojei. Taxonomy (NCBI): domain Eukaryota; kingdom Metazoa; phylum Chordata; class Chondrichthyes; order Rajiformes; family Rajidae; genus Okamejei; species Okamejei kenojei. Next base: position 34,040,051 of record CM069133.1, read on the forward strand.
ACGGGCCGGAGAATGGGACGTTGCGGGGCCCGGCGTCACAGCAATGCAGCGAGTGTGGGAGTGGCAGGGGGTCGGGATGCAACCAATGATGGTGCACCGTGGATGCTGGAGAGGGGAGGAGACTAGACCTCGACTACTTGGTGCAGAGAGAGGGAGAGAGGCAGACAGAGAGAGAGACAGACAGAGATCAGGCTACATCAGTCTGCATTTGTGGACAGACAGAGAGAGGGAGAGACAGAGACACAGAGACAGAGAGAGACAGTGAGAGAGAGATCAGCTAACATCAGTCTGTATTTGCAGACAGACAGATAGAGAGAGGGAGAGAGAGAGAGAGAGATACAGACAGACAGAGAGAGAGAGACAGACAGAGAGAGAGAGAGACAGAGATACAGAGAGAGAGAGAGAGGCACAGGGAGAGACAGAGATCAGCCAACATCAGTTTGCATTTGTAGACAAACAGAGAGAGGGAGAAACAGAGGGGGAGTGAGAAGAACAAGAAGAACCAACATCAGTTGATATCAGCTGATACAGAGAGAGAGAGAGAGAGAGAGAGGTCTCAGTCCACATCATCATCTACAGCGAGGAGCCGGCTCCGCTGTTCTCTAACCCAGCTCTGCCTCCCAGTATTAGGGCTACAACCCGCTGATAATCGCTGGGGGGAGAGGACGAGAGAGCCGCGCGTGTTCCAGGAGCATGATAGCGGTAAGTCAACGCGGTGTGATTGCATGGGTAATATTATAATCGCTGTCCCCCGGAGAGCCCGGGTACCCGGTACAGGGTGGGGAATAACTGACTGGGTTATTCGCAACTCGGGACGGGGGGTTCAGGAGGGGAGGGGAGGGGAGGGGAGGGGGGTTATGGGGAGAGTGATGGGGGAGTGGGGTGAGGGGGATTGGGGCGGTGAGGGGGTGAGGGGGGGGGGGGGGTGAGGGAGGGTGAGGGGGAGTAAGTGGGAGTGGTGGGGTGAGGGGGTGAGGGGGAGTGGGGGGGTGAGGGGGAGTGGGTGAGGTGAGGGGGAGTGGTGGGGTGAGGGGTGAGGGGGGGTGAGGGGGAGTGGTGGGGTGAGGGGGTGGTGGGGTGAGAGGGAGTGGGGGAGTGGTGGGGTGAGGGAGTGAGGGGTGAGGGGGAGTGAGGGGGTGAGAGGGAGTGGTGGGGTGAGGGAGGTGAGGGGGTGTGAGAGGGAGAGGGGGGGAGAGGTGGGGTGAGGGAGGATGAGGTGGAGTGGTGGGGTGAAGGGGGTGAGGGGGAGGGGCAGTGGGGGAGTGAGGGTGTGAGGGGGGAGGGAGGAGTGCGGGGGGGGGGGGGGAGGGAGGAGTAATGTTTGGGAGAGAGGAGAGGGACATTACTAGATTGATAGATAGATAGATAGATGGATATGATGGATAGATGGATAGATAGATGGATAGATGGATTTGGATTAGTGATAATCTTTTGCATTAGTGATAATCTTTCAAAACTCTTTAGATTCTGGAGTAGTTCCTGAGGATTGGCGGGTAGCAAATGTAACCCCTCTTTTTAAGAAGGGAGGGAGAGAGAAAACGGGGAATTACAGACCAGTTAGTCTAACATCGGTAGTGGGGAAACTGCTAGAGTCAGTTATTAAAGATGGGATAGCAGCACATTTGGAAAGTGGTGAAATCATTGGACAAAGTCAGCATGGATTTACAAAAGGTAAATCATGTCTGACGAATCTTGTGGAATTTTTCGAGGATGTAACTAGTAGCGTGGATAAGGGAGAACCAGTGGATGTGGTATATCTGGACTTCCAGAAGGCTTTCGACAAGGTCCCACATAAGAGATTAGTATACAAACTTAAAGCATACGGTATTAGGGGTTCAGTATTGATGTGGATAGAGAACTGGCTGGCAAACAGGAAGCAAAGAGTAGGAGTAAACGGGTCCTTTTCACAATGGCAGGCAGTAACTAGTGGGGTACCGCAGGGCTCAGTGCTGGGACCCCAGCTATTTACAATATATATTAATGATCTGGATGAGGGAATTGAAGGCAATATCTCCAAGTTTGCGGATGACACTAAGCTGGGGGGCAGTGTTCGCTGTGAGGAGGATGCTAGGAGACTGCAAGGTGACTTGGATAGGCTGGGTGAGTGGGCAAATGTTTGGCAGATGCAGTATAATGTGGATAAATGTGAGGTTATCCACTTTGGTGGCAAAAACAGGAAAGCAGAATATTATTTAAATGGTGGCCGATTAGGAAAAGGGGAGATGCAGCGAGACCTGGGTGTCATGGTACACCAGTCATTGAAAGTAGGCATGCAGGTGCAGCAGGCAGTGAAAAAAGCGAATGGTATGTTAGCTTTCATAGCAAAAGGATTTGAGTACAGGAGCAGGGAGGTTCTACTTCAGTTGTACAGGGTCTTGGTGAGACCACACCTGGAGTATTGCGTGCAGTTTTGGTCTCCAAATCTGAGGAAGGACATTATTGCCATAGAGGGAGTGCAGAGAAGGTTCACCAGACTGATTCCTGGGATGTCAGGACTGTCTTATGAAGAAAGACTGGATAGACTTGGTTTATACTCTCTGGAATTTAGGAGATTAAGAGGGGATCTTATAGAAACTTACAAAATTCTTAAGGGGTTGGACAGGCTAGATGCAGGAAGATTGTTCCCGATGTTGGGGAAGTCCAGGACAAGGGGTCACAGCTTAAGGATAAGGGGGAAATCCTTTAAGACCGAGATGAGAAAGACTTTCTTCACACAGAGAGTGGTGAGTCTCTGGAACTCTCTGCCACAGAGGGTAGTTGAGGCCATTCATTGGCTATATTTAAGAGTGAGTTGGATGTGGCCCTTGTGGCTAAGGGGATCAGAGGGTATGGAGAGAAGGCAGGTACGGGATACTGAGTTGGATGATCAGCCATGATCATATTGAATGGCGGTGCAGGCTCGAAGGGCTGAATGGCCTACTCCTGCACCTAATTTCTATGTTTCTATGTATAGATGGATTTGGATTTGGATAGCAGTATGGGTAATCTTTGGATTTGGATAGCCACACATTTGGATAGCAGTAACAGGGTTGGTCCGAGTCAGCATTGATTTACGAAGGGGAAATCATGCTTGACTAATCTTCTGGAAATTTTTGAAGATGTAACTAGGAAAATGGACAAGGGAGAGCCGGTGGATGTAGTGTACCTGGACTTTCAGAAAGCATTTGATAAGGTCCCACATTGGAGTTTAGTGCCCATAATTAGGGCGCATGGTATTGGGGGTAGAATGCTGACATGGATAGAGAAGTGGTTGGCAGACAGGAAACAAAGAGTAGGGATTAACGGGTCCCTTTCAGAATGGCAGGCAGTGACTAGTGGGGTACCGCAAGGCTCGGTGCTGGGACCGCAGCTATTTACAATATATATATTAATGATTTGGATGAAGGGATTCAAAGTAACATTAGCAAATCTACAGATGACACAAAGCTGGGTGGCAGTGTGAACTGTGAAGAGGATGCTATGAGAATGCAGGGTGACTTGGACAGGTTGGGGGAGTGGGCAGATGCATGGCAGATGAAGTTTAATGCGGATAAATGTGAGGTTATCCACTTTGGTAGCAAACACAGGAAGGCAGATTACTATCTAAATGGCATCAAGTTGGGAAAAGGGGAAGTACAACGGGATCTGGGGGTCCTTGTACATCAGTCTATGAAAGTAAGCATGCAGGTACAGCAGGCAATGAAGAAAGAGAATGGCATGTTGCCCTTTATAACAAGAGGAATCGAATATAGGAGCAAAGAGGTCCATCTGCACTTGTACAGAGCTCTAGTGAGACCACACCTGGAGTATTTTGTGCAGGTTTGGTCCCCTAATTTGAGGAAGGACATTCTTGCTATTGAGGGAGTGCAGCGTAGGTTTACAAGGTTAATTCCCGGGATGGCGGGACTGTCATATGCTGAGAGAATGGAGCAGCTGGGCTTGTACACTCTGGAGTTTAGAAGGATGAGAGGATATCTAATTGAAACATATAAGATTGTTAAGGGCTTGGATAGACTAGAGGCAGGAAACATGTTCCCGATGTTGGGGGAGTCCAGATCCAGGGGCCACAGTTTAAGAATAAGGAGTAAGCCATTTAGAACGGAGACGAGGAAACACTTTTTCTCGCAGAGAGTGGTGAGTCTGTGGAATTCTCTGCCTCAGAGGGCGATGGAGGCAGGTTCTCTGGATGCTTTCAAGAGAGAACTAAGGGCTCTTAAAGATAGCGGAGTCAGGGGATATGGGGAGAAGGCAGGAACGGGGTACTGATTGGGGATGATCAGCCATGATCACATTGAATGGCGGTGCTGGCTCGAAGGGCCAAATGGCCTACTCCTGCACCTATTGTCTATCGTCTATAGTCTATATTGTCTATTGTCTATTGTCTATTGATAGATCGATAGATAGATGGATAGATAGATAGATAGATAGATAGATAGATAGATAGATAGATAGATACATAGATAGATGTGTCGGGAGCTAGATAGATCTTGCTCCGTACAGTACATCTCATTTAAACTTTGCTCATCTCACCGTATAGCTATGCTCACATTACCACCCTGGGAAAAAGCTACTCTATCTATGCCTCTCATAATTTTATAAACTTCAGCAGGCCCTTTGGCCCACCGAGTCCAGGCGGACCATCATTTAGGTCTCCGGGTCCTAGTTATAGTGCAGAACATGCCAGTTCTATGTTATCCCACTTTCTCATCCATTCCCTGCACAGCAGGGACAATTTACAGAGGGCCAATTAATCTCAAAACCCGCACGTCTTTGGGAGTGTGGGAGGAAACCGGAGCTCCCGGAGGGAACCCACGCTGTCTCGGGGGGGGGGGGGGATGTGTAACTCAGCACCCATGGTCAGGATGGAACCCGGGTCTCTGGCGCTGTGAGGCAGCAACTCTACCGCTGCGCCACCGTGCATAGAGACATGTGGGGTGGGGTGCGATTGAGGGGGAGAGTGGAGGGGACGGAAGGGAGACGGACAGTTGGGGAGGAACTGGGCAAAGGAATGAGAGACCGAGGGGCTGGAATGGATGAGCTGGGCCAAAGGGCCTGTTTCCGCGCTGTAAGATGCTATAAGTGATCAACGAGTACCCCCATCCCCCCCCATCTCCTCCAACCTCCCCAGGATCCTAGAATATCCCAGCCATCAATATGATGAAGAGACTTCTATCTGACATTTAAGAACTTGAAGGTTTAAGTGTAGTTTATTGTTGTGACGTGTGCCAAAGTAACGTGACAAGCTTTGTTGTGCACGCTATCTAATCAGATCAGACAATACTGTACATAAATACAACCGAGTACATAAATACAACCGATAAATACAACTCCAGTACGATAGGTAGAGCAATGGGGAAGACACAGAGTGCAGGATATAGTTTAGTTCAGGGACACAGAGCGAACACTAACTCTATCCTACACACACTGTGGACAATTTTTAACGTTAATACAAAGCCGATTAACCTACAAACCTGTACGTCTTGGGAGTGTGGGAGGAAACCGAAGGTCGCGAGGAAAACCCACGCAGGTCGTGGGGAGAACGCAAAAAACAAGGACCCGTGGTCAGGATGGAACCCAGGTCCCTGGCGCTCTAAGACAGCAGCTCTACCGCTGCGCCACCGTGCCACCCGTTCCATTTGTCCAACATCGGCAATGCAGTAGAGGTGAATCGGACAGCACCCTAGCTTATGGAAGGACCGTTCAGAAGCCTGATAACAGAGGGGAAGAAGCTGGTCCTGAGTCTGGTGGTGCGCGCTTTCATAGAAACATCGAAAATAGGTGCAGGAGTAGGCCATTCGGCTCTTCGCGCCAGCACCGCCATTCATGGCTGATCATCCAAAATCAGTACCCCGTTCCTGCTTTCTCCCCCTATCCCTTGATTCCGTTAGACCTAAGAGCTATATCTCACTCTCTCTTGCATAGATCTCTACTAGCCCTGTCCCACTGTACAAGTTCATTCCAAGAGCTCTCCCGTGTTTAAAAAAAATCAAACCCGTGGTAAGCACGGAGAATGAACGTAGCGGGTACGTCGGAGCTCGGGGACGTGTCTTAAGCGGCTCGTAACACTAACGCAAGGTACTCGGGAAGACTCGCTAACAGCAGGTAAGCACGGGAAGACTCGTGAAGATTTTTCAACATGTTGAAAAATGTCCACGAGAGCCCCGAGTACCGACGATTGGCCATTACTGTAAATCTCCGAGTTCGAATCAGGGCAAACTCGAGAGAACTCTTGGAATGAACTCGTACAGTGTGGGACAGGGCTTTAACTCTCTCTTGAATGCATCTGTAGCCTTCTGCCGGATGGGAGCGTCAGCAACTCTCTGCGATTTCTTGCGGTCTTGGGCTGAGCTGTTCCCAAAGCAGGCTGTGATGCAACCCGGCAGTGTGCTCTCTATGGTGCATCTGTAGATGTTTGTAAGGGTTGTTGGAGTCATGCTCACAGGGATTATCTAATGTTATCCTGAACTCACTGAAGATTCAATTCCCATTTCATAGTGACGAGGGTACACGTGCTGGGAGCGAGCGGGGATGCGGATAGTTTAGTTTAGTTTTTGACCGTGTGCCGAGGTACAGTAAAACACTTTTTGTTGCCTGCTAGCCAGTCAGCAGCAAGACTATAAATGATTACTATTGAGCCATCCACTGTGTACAGAAACAGGATAAAGGGAATAATGTTTAGTGCAAGATAAAGTCCAGTAAAGTCCCATTAAAGATAGTCCGATGTGGTAGATGGGAGGTCAGGACCGCTCTCTAGTTGGTGATAGGATGGTTCAGTTGCCTGATAACAGCTGGGAAGAAATTGTTACTAAATCTGGAGGTGTGCGTTTTCACACTTCTGTGCATCTTGCCTGATGGGGGAGGGGAGAAGAGGGAGTGACCAGGGGCACGACTGGTCCTTGATGATGCTGCTGGCCTTGCCGAGGCAGCGTGAGGTGTAGATGGACTCAATGGAAGGGAGGTTGGTCGGTTTGATGGTCTGGTCTGCGTCCGCAACTCGGTGCGATTTCTTGCTGTCTTGGGCGGAGCTGTTCCCAAACGGTGCTGTGATGGAAGCCAACAGTGTGCTCTCTACGGTCCATCTGGAGATGTTTGTAGGAGTCGTTGGGACGCTCACTGGGATCATCTATCGTTGTCCAGAGCTCACTGAAAATATAACCCCCATTCCATAGGGAAAGAAAATCTACCAGAAGAACCACTGCTGTGCCAACCTCAACTTCCCCTCGCTAACAACAATCTATTCTGCATTTTCCTTGACTTTTGTCCCCTTTGATGTCTTGTTTCCACACCTTACCCTTCCATATCTCTGTGTCCCCCTCTCCCCTGCCTCACTGTCTGAAGAAGTGTCTCGACCCGAAATGTCTTCCCATTCCATCCATCCAGTGATGCTGCCTCTCCCGCTGAGTTACTCCACCGTTTTGTGTCCATCATCTTTGACATAATCAAGGACCAGTCTCACACCCCGGTCACTGCCTCTTCTCCCCTCCCCCATCAGGCAAGAGGTACAGAAGTGTGACAACGCACACCTTGTTCACCACCCTGTCTACCCTGTAGAAATAAGGAATTGCAGATGCTGGTTTACCAAGGATGGACATTACTGCTGGAATACCTCAGCGGGTCAGGCAGCATCTGTGGAGAACATGCGCATGTGACTTTTCAGGTCGGGACTGCCGCGTATAGTTTGTGTTTAGTTTTAGCTTATCTTTGTCCTCTCAAGTTAATCCTACTGTATATAGTTCTTGATCCCTTTATCCTGGGTAAAAGACTGTGCATTCACCCTGTCTATTCCCCTCATGGTCGTATACACAGAGGGTAGATGAGGTAGGTACTATAAGAACATTTAAAAGACATTTGGACAGATTGTAAAGACTAGGCTTGTATTCATTGGAGTTTAGAAGGATGAGGGGGGATCTTATGGAAACATATAAAATAATAAAAGGACTGGACAAGCTAGATGCAGGAAAAATGTTGGGCGAGTACAGAACCAGGGGCCACAGTCTTAGAATAAAGGGGAGGCCATTTAAGACTGAGGTGAGAAAAAACTTTTTCACCCAGAGAGTTGTGAATTTGTGGAATTCCCTGCCACAGAGGGATTTAAGAGAGAGTTAGATAGAGCTCTAGGGGCTGGAGGAATCAAGGGATATGGGGAGAAGGCGGGCATGGGTTATTGATTGGGGATGATCAGCCATGATCACAATGAATGGCAGTGCTGGCTCGAAGGGCTGAATGGCCTCCTCCTGCACCTATTTTCTATGTTTCTATGACAGGTACATGGATCAGAAAGGGCCCAACACAGGCTAGTGGGATTAACTTCGATGGGGCATCTTGGTCGACAGGGACATCTTCTTCTTGCGTATGGCATGCCCAGCCTAAAGTTGTAGGGCAACTGTTCATAAGCTCATAAGTGATAGGAGTAGAATTAGGCCATTTGGCCCATCAAGTCTACTCCCCCATTCAATCATGGCTGATCTACCTCTCCCTCCAAACCCCATTCTCCTGCCTTCTCCCCGTAACCCCTGACACCCGTACTAATCAAGAATCTAACTATCACTGCCTTAAAAATAGTACTGACTTGGCCTCCACAGCCTTGTGTGACAATGAATTCCACAGATTCACCGCCCTCTGACTAAAGACATTTCTCCTCATCTCCTTTTCTAAAAGAATGAGGTGGGGCCGGAGCACATGTCTCCATGGTCTATGACTGGCATTTATTTTGAGGGGACTAGAATACTAAAACAGGGATTTAATGCTGAGGCTCATGGTTAGGCTGCATTTGGAGTATTGTGAGTAATTGTGGGCCCCACATCTGAGGAAGGATGTGCTGGCTCTGGTGAGGGTCCAGTGGAGGTTTACAAGAATGATCCCAGAAATGAGTGGGTTAAAATATGATGAGCGTTTGACGGCACTGGGCCTGTACTCGCTGTAGTTGAGAAGGATGGGGGGGGGGGGGACCTCATTGAAACTCACCAAATAGTGAAAGGCCTGGATAGAGTGGATGTGGAGAGAAGGCTTCCACGAGAGTCTAGGACCAGAGGTCACAACCTCAGAATAAATGGATATCCCTTTAGGAAGGAGATGAGGAGGAATTTCTTTAGTCAGAGGGTGGGTGAATCTGTGGAATTCATTGCCACAGAAGGCTGTGGAGGACGTCAGTGGATATTTTTAAGGGCGAGAGGAGTCACAGAGGGGGAGCAGTGAGAGAGGATGTGGCACAACTCTTGAGCGGAGAGACGAGGAGAACAGGTGTCAGGGGTTATGGGGAGAAGGCAGGAGAATGGGGTTGAGAGGGAGAGATAGATCAGCCATGATTGAATGGCAGAGTAGACCTGCTGGGCTAAATGGCCTAATTCTGCTCCTTGAATTTATTAACGTATGAACTTTTGAAGGGAACTGGTGGCATCCAAGTGGTGCAAGAAAAGGGGGCAGGGATACAGGGAGGGGAATGGGATGGATGGGATTGCACTGATGGGAGCCAGCATTGACCAGAGGGGCTGAGTGGCCTCCTGTGTGCCTCAGACCTCCCAATGGACTGAATGCAAAGGTGGATGTTGGTGCATTGCAGCAGTTTGCTTAACCTTGTGATCTTTATCTCCCTGATAATTAGCATTAAAGCCAAAGGAGGGCCCTGTTTCATTAGCTTCTTTGAAACAAAATGAACTTCCTTTACAGAAGCCTGGTGCTGCCTGCAATCAGTGCTTGAGAGAGGCTATAGCGGATAGCTAGAGAGAGAGAGAGAGAGAGAGAGAGAGAGAGAGAGGAGAGAGAGAGAGAGAGAGAGAGAAAGACACGTTCATATTAAAGCAGTCTGCACACTCTGGGCAATCTGAGTGTAGAAACAAGGTACACAGAGTGCTGGAGTAACTCAGCGGGTCAGGCAGCATCTGTGGAGAACATGGATAGGTGACGTTTCACAGATGTTGGAGTAACTCAGCAGGTCGGGCAGCATCTCTGGAGTCTGCACCTCGACCTGAAACATCACCTATTCCTTTTCTCCAGAGATGCTGCCTGCCCTGCTGAGTTACTCCAGTATTTTGTGTCTACCGCTGGAGAACATGGATAGGTAAAGTTTTGAACCAGCGCCTCCTGTAGATGGTGGGAAGGTCAATATCCGTGATGGACTGGGCAGTGTTCACCTCTCTCTGTAGATCCCATCAATGGTGGGAAGGTCAATAAACATTAGGGTTGCCAACTGTCCCATATTAGGCAGGACATCCTGTATTTTGGGCTAAATTGGTTTGTCCGGTACGGGACTGCCCTTGTCCCGTATTTGACTGCTACTATTCGGGTCGAGGGGATTGTCGGGTCGGAGCGCCGCGTCCGGCCCCGCCTCACCCATCCCGACGTAGTGCAGCCCATGGAGTGCAGCAGCAGCCGCAGCGCCTCGGTCGGTCGGTCGGTCGGCGGCCCGGCCCAAAACTCCTCAGCTGGCCCGCCGGCTGGGCTTTGTGTGCAGGCCAACACCCGGGCCAACTCATCATTCACCCAGCCACGGCCGAGTCAGTCAATGAATTGCCGTGGGGAATTTGTCCCGTATTTTGACCTTTTCTCCCTTATTTGGGAGTGAGAACGTTGGCAACTCTGCTACCCGTGATGGAGTGGGCAGTGCCCACCAGTCCCTGCCGTCTCCTTCGTTCCAGGGCTTCAAGGTGCTTAACCAGGCTGTGACGCAAGCAGTCAATATGTTCTCTACCGTATGTACACATGTAGAGGTCCACTAGAGCTCAGCAATATTACAGATCTCAAAGGCATAGGTGGACACAAATTGCTGGTGTAAATCGAATATAGACACATAAAGTTGGAGTAGCTCAGCGGGCCACGCAGCATCTCTGTACGGAAGGAATGGGTGACGTTTCAGGTTGAGACCTGAAACGTAAACCATTCCATCTCTCAATAGACAATAGACAATAGGTGCAGGAGTAGGCCATTCGGCCCTTCGAGCCAGCACCGCCATTCAGTGTGATCATGGCTGATCATCCCCAATCAGTACCCTGGTCCTGCCTTCTCCCCATATCCCCCTGACTCCACTATCTTGAAGAGCCCTATCTAGCTCTCTCTTGAAAGTATACAGAGAACCGGCCTCCACCGCCCTCTGAGGCAGGGAATTGCACACGTTCACAATTCCAGAGATGCTGCCTGACCCACTGAGTTACTCCAGCATTTTGTGTCAACCTTCGATTTAAACCAGCACCTGCGGTTCTTTTGCTACTCAAAGGCAAATATTGTCGGGGGATCGGTGGTAGGCCAGAAGTTTGCAAATCATCAGAGTCCACTAAGAGGTGACTGAAGACGATTCCAGGAAGGAGATGAGGAGGGATTTCTTTAGTCAGAGGGTGGTGAATCTGTGGAATTCAGTGCCACAGACGGCAGTGGAGGCCGTGTCATTGTGATATTTTTAAAGTGGAGATTGACAGATTCATGATTAGTATTGGCATCAGGGTTTATGGGGAGAAGTGATATGGCGGAGTAGTTAGAAAGAAAAAGTGCAGGGTTTGCAACGATGTAGGCTGGAAGATCGGACTACTTGAGTGCAGAATATAGTGGAATGTTATTGTAGTTAGAGAGAAAAAGTGCAAGGTTTGCTATGAGGTAGGCTGGAAGATTAGGATAAATCAGTGCAGGGTATAGTGTTACAGCATTAGAGAGAAATTGTGCATGTTTCGCAATGAGGTGTGCTGGAAGATCGGGTTATTTGAGTGCCGAATATGATACTGCAGTACGGTTAGAGAGAAAATGTGAAAGATTTACATTGAGGTAGGCTGGAAGATTGAGATAATTGAGTGCAAAATATAGTGATACGAAATTGTAGTTTGAGAGAAAAAGTGCAATGTTTGCAATGAGGTAGGCTGGAAGGTAGATTCTATTCTTTGCGGTGACCGGAATCATACTACTCCCTTAGTAAAAAAATACTTAAAATATGTAGGAAGGAACTGCAGATGCTGGTTCAACTCAAAGATAGACACCGAAAGCTGTAGCAACAGCGGGTCAGACAGCATCTCTGGAGAAGAGGAATGGGTGACGTTTTGGGTCGAGACCCTTCTTCAGACTGAGAGTCGGGGGAGAGGGAAATGAGAGATACAGACAGTTCGTTCGCATAGCATGCTGTTGGCTTCCGTCGACGTCCAACATGTTGGCAGAATTGGTCGCCCGATGCGTCACAAAGTGCATCGTGTCGCCGTTTCCAGGGATCACCACGAGGAGGCTTCAGTCACGATCCCCATATAGCGAGTGATGTAGATAGATATAGAGCAAATGAATGAAAGACATGCAGAAAATGACAAAGACGATGGGAATGGATCATAGTTAGGTGTGTCCTATGTGAAAATGAGCTACAATGAGGCCCAACATACTTACTCGTACGAGGAATGAGCGGGTTGACATATGATGAGCGTTCCTCGGCACTGGGCCTGTGCTCGCTGGAGTTTAGAAGGCTGAGGGGGGGACCTCATTGAAACCTACCCAATAGTGAAAGGAATGGATAGAGTGGATGTGGAAAGAATGTTTCCACCAGTGGAAGAGTCTAGGACTAGAGGTCACAGCCTCACTATTAAAGGACATTATTTTAGGAAGGAGACGAGGAGGAATCTCTTTAGTCAGAGGGTGGTGAATCTGTGGAATTCTTTGCCACAGACGGCTGTGGAGGCTGCGTCCATGGACATTTTTAAGGCAGAGATTGACAGATTGTTGATTAGTACGCGTGTCGGGGGTTACGGGGAGAAGGCAGGAGAATGGGGTTCTTCTTCTTCTTGCGTGTGGCGTGCACAGCCTAACGTTGTGGGACAACTTGAGAATGGGGTTAAGAGGGAGAGATGGATCAGCCATAATTGAATGGTCGAATAGGCTTGATGGGCTGAATGGCCTAATCCAACCCCTATCTCTTATGACATGATATTAAAGAAATGAATGAGAGATATGCAACAAAGCACCGATAATGAAGGAAACAGGCCGCTGTAGTCTGTGGGCGAGGTGAAAATGAGTTCCAGTCACTCATCAGTCAATTTTATTAGTGTAGCACATTTAAAAACAACTCACGTTGACCAAAGTGCTTCACATCAGAGCAGGTACTAATGTGCTATATACAATGGTAGACAGACCTAACAATACATACATAAACTCTTTACAGCGCCCCCTCAAAAAACGCTTGTGAGTAGAAATAGGTTTTGAGTCTAGACTTAAAGGAGTCAATGGAGGGGGTAGTTCTGATGGGAAGAGGGACGCTGCTCCACAGTCTAGGTGCTTGAGGTAGAATGGTGGGTTCAGATTTTTGATATGGGGGGGGGCAAGCACGTTAAGAGGAGCTTGAAGTTGATTCTGTACCATACTGGGAGCCAGTGGAGAGAGACCAGGATCGGGTGATGTGGTCCCTTTTACGGGTGCCCGTCAGGAGTCTCGCTGCCGCGTTTTGGACCAGTTGCAGGCGGGACAGGGATGATTGGCTGATGCCAGTGTATAGGAAGATGCAGTAGTCAAGGTGGGAGGAGATAAATGTGTGGATAAGACTCAACATTTTTAAATACATCAAGTACTTAAAGCAGTTGTTGTGTTATTTTTTTTGCAGAGTGGAGCAGGTTGTGATTGAACTGGTGTCCGCTGTGTCCTGGCAGAGGTGTTGTACTGAGCTGGGAGTGAAGGAGGCAACAGAGGGGCGGATGGGGGTGCTGATCTCCAAGCGTCAGTCGGTGGAGAAGGTGCAGAAGGCCAGCGCGGTGGTGTCGGCCTTCAAGGAGGGCCTACGTGACAAGCAGCCGCCCAGAGGCCAGGCCCAAGCCCGGGCCCCGCCGGCCCAGACCCCCTCGCTGGGGGCGCAGGAGGTACGGCCCGCCACTGGACCCAGCGCCAGCGCCCCAGGCCCCAGCGCCGCCCCGCAGCCCGACAGCGAGGAGGCCAAGAGCACGCAGGCGGCCTGGGAGAGGCTGAGAGATGGCAAGGGGGTGGAGCCCGAGGACATGGAGTGGAGCCAGATGGCAACGCCACCCGCCTACAGCAGGCCCAAGAGGCAGCTCGGAGATGACCAATCCCTCGACATTGTTCTGGAGCAGAGGGAGGAGGTAAGACTCGAGCCCACTCCCCACCAACACTGTCCCCACCCCCTACCCCCCCCACCCCCTCTGCCCCGCTCTCTCCCTCTGCCCCTCTCTCTCTCAGAGGGTGGTGAATCTGTGGAATTCAGTGCCACAGACGGCAGTGGAGGCCAAGTCATTGGGATATTTTTAAAGTGGATATTGACAGATTCTTGATTAGTATTGGTGTCAGGGGTTATGGGGAGATGTAATATGGCATTGTGGTTATAGAGAAAACGTGCAGGGTTTGCAATGAGGTAGGCTGGAAGATCGGGCTACTTGAGTGCTGCATGGAAACATACCCTTTCAATCTCTGTGTCCCTGTGTTCCTCCGTCACTCTCTTGCCACTCTCTCTCTCTCTGCCCCTCTGTGCCCCTCTCTCTCTCTTTCCCCCTCTCTCTCTCTGCCCCTCTCTCGCTGCCCCCCCCCTCCTCTCTCTGCGCCTCTCTCTCTCTCTCCTCCCTCTCTCTCTCTGCCCTTCTCCCTCTCCCTCTCACTCTGGCTCTCTCTCTCTCTCTCTCTCTCTCTCTGTCCCTCTCGCTCTCTCTCTCCCTCCTCTCTCTCTCTCTCTCCTCACCCTCTATGCCTCTCTATCTCTCTGCCACCTCTCTCTCTCTTTCTGCCCCTCTCTCTTTCTCGGGCCCCCTCTCTCTCCCCCCTCCCTCTCTCTATCTCTCTATCTTTAATCGCTTCCCTCTCTCTCTCTCTTCCTCTCTCTCTCCCTCTCTCCCACCCTCTGCCCCTCTCCCCGCCCCCCCCTGCTCACATACACTGTCGGCCTGGTCTCTTTCCTCTATCAGCAACCTGCCCCACCTCGCCGAGCTAAGACGCTCTCTGTCTCCGGGCTTGTTGCTATTCCTGGAAAATTATGTAAGACTGTTTGTGAGATTGAATATTATCTTGAATGCCTGTGACCATCCATGAATGAATCACTTTTCCTGCTGGCTTTCTGCTGTGCTTTAGGCAAATTTATGCATTATCTTTCATAAAGTTTTTGCAATTTCCTGCCCGTCATCAAACTTGCGTTTAGTTTAGAGATACAGCGTGGAAACAGGCCCTTTGGCCCGTCGAGTTACTCCAGTGTATCTTCGACTTAAGCCAGCATCTGCAGTTCCTTCCCGCACAGTGAAAGGCTTTTGTGCGTGCTAACCAGCCAGCAGAACTAGTATCGGTCCATTCACTGTGTATAGATACATGATAAGTGAAGTCCGATCAAAGATAGTCCGAGGGTCACCAATGAGGTAGATAGTAGCTCATCACTGCTCTCTGGTTGTGGTAGGATGGTTCAGTTGCCTGATAACAGCTGGGAAGAAACTGTCCCTGAATCTGGAGGTGTGCGTTTTCACACTTCTGTACCTCTTGCCTGATGGGAGAGGGGAGAAGAGGGAGTGGCCGAGGTGGGACTGGTCCTTGATTACGCTGCTGGCCTTGCCGAGGCAGCGTGAGGTGTAGATGGAGTCAATGGAAGGGAGGTTGGTTTGTGTGATGGTCTGGGCTGTGTCCACAATTCTCTGCAATTTCTTGTGGTCTTGGATGGTGCTGTTCCCAAACCGTGCTGTGATGCATCCCGATAAAATGCTTTCTATGGCGCATCTGTAGAAGCTGGTGAGAGTTGTTGGGGACGTGCCGAACTTCCTAAGGCATCTTAAGAAGCAGGCACAGGTCAGACACGGTGAAGCTCCATCTACATGTCTAATTAGGAGGGTGGTGGTTCTCTGCCTCAGAGGGCGGTGGAGGCCGGTTCTCTGGATACTTTCAAGAGAGAGCTAGATAGGGCTCTTAAAGATAGCAGAGTCAGGGGATATGGGGAGAAGGCAGGAACAGGGTACTGATTGGGGATGATCAGCCATGATCACATTGAATGGCGGTGCTGGCTCGAAGGGCCGAATGGCCTACTCCTGCACCTACTGTCTATTGTCTATTGTCTATGAGGGAGACTTCGTGATGGACCGAACTGTGCTCAGGTGCATTTGTACTTGCAGTCTTAGTTTAATTTAGAGATACAGCGTGGAAACAGGCCCTTCGGTCCACCGCACATAAACACCATCTTACAACGACTAGGGATCACTTTGACATTTATACCAAGCCAATTAACCTACAAACCTGCACGTCTTTGGAATGTGGGAGGAAACCAAAGATCTCGGAGAAAACCCACGCAGGTCACGGGGAGAACGTACAAACTCCGTACAGACAGCAGCCATAGTCGGGATCGAACCCGGGTCTCCGGCGCTGCATTCGCTGTAAGGCAGCAACTCTACCGCTGCGCCACCGTGACCACATCTTGGGCTGAGCAGAGGATGGAGCGGGCAAGGAGTCTGGAATGGCAAATGATGGTTTTACAAATAGACCAGTATTATTGACTGTAATAATTTGCGCATAATAGTTGTAATGGTGGGCATGGCATATTAGAGAGGATATGAATATTTGTGGGATATTTTAACCTGCGTGGAAAATGGTCAAATCAACTTTAAACGAGAGGATAACTATCACACAGACCAACTTCCTTTCCATCGACTCCATCTACACTTCACGCTGACTCGGCAAGGCCAGCAGCATCATCAAGGACCAGTCTCACCCCGGCCACTCCCTCTTCCCCCCTCTCCCATCAGGCAAGATGTACAGAAGTGTGAAAACGCACACCTCCAGATTCTGGGACAGTTTCTTCCCAGCTGTTATCAGGCAACTGAACCATCCTACACATGCAGAGAGCAGTCCTAAACTACTATCTACCTCGTTGGTGACACTCAGAATATCTTTGATCGAACTTTACTTGTCACATATCTACACAGTGAGGGGCTCGATTGTCATCATTGTGTTGTGTTCGCACTGGCTGGTTAGCACAGCAACAAAAGCCTTTCACTGTGTAGGAAGGAACTGCTGATGCTGGTTTAAATCGAAGATGGACATAAAAAGCTGGAGTAACTCAGCGGGACAGGCAGCACCTCTGGAGAGAAGGAATGGGCGACGTTTCGGGTCGAGAACCTTCTTCAGACGTCTGACCTGCACTGACGTATCTTGGGAGTGTCTGATAATGAAATGCGTTGAGAATTTCCGATTTAACGCGCTGAAAACTCTTGCACAAACAGTAATAACACTCTGCTGGGTGCGTTGGAGTGAATAATCGCTATGTTTCTCGCTCGCATCCTTGTGAGTCATCGCTGCATGGTAATCAAAAATTAATCTACCTTTCTAATCATAAATGCAATATGCAAAGGCAGCTAATTGAATAGTTCAAATTATAATTGTCATGCCTTTGCATAGACCCTTGTCACGTGTAGCAAGCTACGGGGAAAAGCTTTGTTCTGCACGCTGTCCAAACAGCTCGGATAATACCACACATAGATACAACCGAGTCATACTCTAGTACAATAGGTGGAGAAAAGGGGAAGATACAGAGTGCAGAACATAGTTCTCAGCATTGTAGCACATCAGTTCCAGAGACAAAGTCCAATGTCCGCAATGGGGTAGAGGTGAATCGGACAGCATCCTAGCTTATGGAAGGACCGTTCAGAAGCCTGATAACAGAGGGGAAGAAGCTGCTCCTGAGTCTGGTGGTGCGCGCTTTCAAGCTTCTGTACCTTCTGCCGGACGGGAGCGGGGAGAAGAAGGAATGACCGGGGTGGGACAGGGACAAGTCTTTGATCATGTCGGCTGCTTTCCCGAGGCAGCGTGAAGTGTGGATGGAGTCGCTGGTGGGGAGTGTGGTCTGTGTGGTGGACTGGGCTACATATTTTTCACCTGGAGAGTCGTGAGTGCATGGAGTGCACTGAATGGAGTGATATGGCTGATGTGTTGGCAGATAATCCACGGTCTTGGCATGATGGCGAGCACGGACATTGTGGGCCGAAGGGCCTGTTCCTGTGCTGTGTCGTGCTCTATGAGCAAACGTGAGCAGCCCGTCTCATGTTAGTGGCGCAGCGGTAGAGTTGCTGCCTCACAGCGCCGGAGACCCGGGTTCCATCCTGACTACGGGTGCTGTCTGTACGGAGTTTGCACGTTCTCCCCATGACCTGCGTGGGGTTTCTCCAGGATCTCCGGTTTCCTCCCACACTCCCAAGCCGTACGGGTTTGTAGGTTAATTGGCCTGGCAAAATTGTAATGTGCCCCTAGTGTGTAGGATATTGTAAGTTTGCGGGGATCGCTGGTTGGCACGGATTCGATGGGCCCAAGGGCCTGTTTCCACGCTGTACTGTATCTCGAAACTAAACTAAACGTGCAAATGTGTAGGTCAATTGGCTTCAGTAAAATTGTACATGGTCACTTAATCAAGTATTGTCTTTCCGCTGACTGGTTAGCACGCAACAAATGTTTTTCACTGCACCTCGGCACACGTGACAATGACCTAAACTAGTGTGTGGGACAGTGCCACTGTACGGGGTGATCACTGGTCAGCATGGACTCGGTGGGCCGAAGGGCCTGTTTCTGAGCTGTATCTGTAAGTTGCTCTGAATTAAACTACAATGAAACAATGCGTTGGCAGGCAGTACATGGAGTTGAAATCAACATCCTCTCGGATGCAGGGTTTTGCCAAACTCATTGTTAAGCGATCCTCAAGGGTTTTGTAAAGTGGCTGAATGAAATACTTCCAAATCTGAGAATTACGTGACTCATCACCACTCATCATTGTGCCGACGGTTTCAATAGTTTGCCCGTTAGCACGGCGGAACCCATTCACGCCCTGGACTCGTTCCGAGCAAGAGATTCATCACAGAACCTTTATCATGTGTAGGAGGGAACTGCAAATGCTGGTTTGAACTGAAGATCGACACAAAATGCTGGAGTAACTCAGCGGGGAAGGCAGCATCCATGGAGAGAAGGAATTGGTGACGTTTCGGGTCGAGATCCTGAAGAAGGAGTCTGAAGAAGGGTCCCGACCTGAAACGAGGGGTGGGAGATTGCAACCTTCACGAGGTTCCGCCCTGTTTCGACGAATGCAATCAACCCAGCGTGCACAAACAGAAGGATCAAATAGAACAAGTTGTCCCACAACTTTAGGCTGTGCACGTCATACGCCAGAAGAAGAAGAAGACCCGAAACATCACCCATTCCCTCTCTCCGGAGATGTTGCCATTCCCGCTGATTTACCCCAGCATTTTGTGCCTGCAGTATCTGCCCTTTATCATGGGTGGTGCAGCGGTAGAGTTGCTGCCTCACAGCACTAGAGACCCGGGTTGGATCCTGACCATGGGTGCGGTCTTGCACGTTCCCCTTGTGACCTTGTGTGCATTATCTCCCAGTGACTCTAGATGTTAGAAATACAGCGTGGAGGCCCCGACCAGCGATCGCCCCAGCACATATACAATTCATACCAAAGCCAATTAATCTGCAAACCTGCACGTCTTTGGAGCGTGGGAGGAAACCGGAGCCTCTGGAGAAAACCCACACGGTCACAGGGAGAGCCTACAACGTACGTTCAAACAACGGAGGAATGCTCCGGTTTCCTCCCACACTCCAAAGACGTGCAGTGTTGTAAGTTAATTGGCTTCTGTAAATCGTCCCTGGTGTGCAGGATAGAACTAGTGGCGATCGCTGGTCGGCGCAGGCTTGTTGTGCCGAAAGGCCTATTCCCACAGTGTATCTCTAAAGAGTGGAGGACACGGTGAAGTGCAGGAACAGGCCCTTCGGCCCACAATGTCTGTGCGGTACATGATGCCAAAACCAACTCTTTTCTGCCAGCACATGACCCATATCCCTCCATTCCCTGCACGCCCATCCCATAGGCTCTTAAACACCACTATCGTATCTGCCTCCACCCCCACCCCTGGCAGCGCGTTCCAGGCACCCACCGCCCTCTGTGTAAAAAAACTTGCCCCGCACATCTCCTTTAAACTTTCTCCCTCTTCCCTTAAATCTGTGCCCTCTAGTCTTTGACATTTCGAGCACGGGGGAAAAAGGCTCTGATTGTCTACCCTATCTATGCCTCAGGATAACTATACGCTTCTATCTGAGGACTCCCCTCAGACTTTGCAGCTTAGCTGTAGACCTAATAAGAATACTCTATAGAAACATAGAAAATAGGTGCAAGAGGAGGCCATTCGTCCCTTCGAGCCAGCACCGCCATTCATTGTGATCATGGCTGATCGTCCCCAATCAATAACCCGTGCCTGCCTTCTCCCCATATCCCTTAATTCCACTAGCCCCTCGAGCTCTATCTAACTCTCTCTTAAATCATTCCAGTGATTTGGCCTCCACTGCCCTCTGTGGCAGGGAATTCCACAAATTCACAACTCTCTGGGTGAAAATGTTTTTTCTCACCTCAGTCTTAAATGGCCTCCCCTTTATTCTAAGACTGTGGCCCCTGGTTCTGGACTCGCCCAACATTGGGAACATTTTTCCTGCATCTAGCTTGTCCAGTCCTTTTATAATTTTATATGTTTCTATAAGATTCCCCCTCATCCTAAATTCCAGTGAATACAAGCCTAGTCTTTTCAATCTTTCCTCACATGACAGCCCCGCCATCCCAGGGATCAATCTCGTGAACCTACGCTGCACTGCCTCAATCACAAGGATGTCCTTCCTCAAATTAGGAGACCAAAACTGTACGCAATACTCCAGGTGACTACATCCCGACCACTGTGACTACATCCCGACTAACGACTGATGGCTGAAAACGTTAGTAATATGGTGACTGCAGGGTAAGACCCGGACTGGATTATGGATCAGAGTGGTGTATAACATATGTGTGTTAGTATTTGGTAGATCAGATCTACAAAAGCTTTAAGGTGAGAGGAGCAGAGTTTAAATGAAGTTTGTGGGGAATTGTTTAAACAGAGGGTGGTGGGTGCCTGGAGCGCGCTGCACGGGGTGGTGACGCAGGCAGGTACGATTGTGGTGTTTGAGAGGCTTTTAAACAGGCACATGGATGTGCAGGTACAAATAGTAGAGCAAAGAGGGAAATACTAAAGTGCAGTATATAGGTTTTTAGCACTGTAGCATCAGGGAAAAAGTACAAGGTTTGCAATGAGGTAGGTTGGAAGATCGGGTTATGCGACCATAGCTTATGAGAGGACAGTTCAGTTGTCTGATAACAGCGGGGAGAAAGCTGCTCCTGAATATGATGGTGCGTGTTTTCAAGCTTCTGTACCTTCTGCCGGACGGGAGTGGGGAGAAGACGGAATGACTGGGGTGGGAATAGTCGTTGGTTAAAGCATGAAGTGCTGGAGTAACGCAGCGGGTCAGGCAGCATGTGTGGAGGATATAGATACAGTGGCTTGCAAAAGTATTCATACCCCTTGAACTTTTCCACATTTTGTCACGTTACAACCACAAACGTGAATGTATTTTATTGGGATTTTATGTGATAGACCAACACAAAGTGGTGCAGAATTGTGAAGAGCAAGGAAAATGATACATGGTTTCCAAATTTTATTACAAATAAAAAACTGAAAAGTGTGGCATGCAAAAGTTTTCAGCCCCCCTGAGTCAAGACTTTGTAGAACCACCTTTCGCTGCAATTACAGCTGCAAGTCTTTTGGGCTATGTCTCTACCAGCTTTGCACATCTAGAGACCGAAATTTTGCCCATTCTTCTTTGCAAAATAGCTCAAGCTCAGTCACATTGGATGGAGAGCGACTGTGAACAGCAATTTTCAAGTCTTGCCAGAGATTCTCAATTGGATTTAGGTCTGGACTTTGACTGGGCCATTCTAACACATGAATATGCTTTGATCTAAACCATTCCATTGTAGCTCTGGCTGTATGTTTAGGGTCGTTGTCCTGCTGGAAGGTGAACCTCCGCCCCAGTCTCAAGTCTTTTGCAGACTCTAACGGGTTTTCTTCCAAGATTGCCCTGTATTTGGCTCCATCCATCTTCCCATCAACTCTGACCAGCTTCCCTGTCCCTGCTGAAGAAAAGCATCCCCACAGCATGATGCTGCCACCACCATGTTTCACAGTAGGGATGGTGTGTTCAGGGTGATGTGCAGTGTTAGTTTTCCGCCACACATAGCGTTTTGCATTTAGGCCAAAAACTTCAATTTTGGTCTCATCAGACCAGAGCACCTTCCTCCACATGTTTGCTGTGTCCCCCACATGGCTTGTGACAAACTGCAAACGGGACTTCTTATGGCTTTGTTTCAACAATGGCTTTCTTCTTGCCACTCTTCCATAAAGGCCCGATTTGTGGAGTGCACGACTAATAGTTGTCCTGTGGACAGATTCTTCCACCTGAGCTGTGGATCTCTGCAGCTGGTCCAGAGTTACCATGGGCCTCTTGGTTGTTTCTCTGATCAATGCTCTCCTTGCCCAGCCTGTCAGTTTAGGTGGACGGCGAAGTCTTGGTAGGTTTGCAATTGTGCCATACTCTTTCCATTTTCGGATGATGGATTGAACAGTGCTCCGTGAGATGTTCAAAGCTTGGGATATTTTTTTATAAGCTAACCCTGCTGTAAACTTCTCCACAACGTTGTCCCTGTCCTGTCTGGTGTGTTCCTTGGGCTTCATGACGCTGTTTGTTCACTAATGTTCTCTAACAAACCTCTGAGGCCTTCACAGAACAGCTGCATTTATACTGAGATTAGATTACACACAAGTGGACTCTATTTACTAATTAGGTGACTTCTGAAGGCAATTGGTTGCAATGGATTTTATTTAGGGGTATCAGAGTAAAAGGGGCTGAATACTTTTGCACGCCACACTTTTCAGTTTTTTATTTGTAAAAAAAATTGAAAACCATTTATCATTGTCCTTCCACTTCACAATTATGCACCACTTTGTGTTGGTCTATCACATAACATCCCAATAAAATACATTTACGTTTGTGGTTGTAACGTGACAAAATGTGGAAAAGTTCACGGGGTATGAATACTTTTGCAAGCCACTGTAGATGGCGTTTCAGATCGAGATACTTCTTCAGACCATGTGTTCAATAGTTCAATGTGCTTTATTGTCACTTATACAGCTGCACAGTCTGAGGGCTAACGGAATCAAGGGATATGGGGAGAAGGCAGGAACGGGGTACTGAATGTGCATGATCAGCCATGATCACAGTGAATGGCGGTGCTGGCTCGAAGGGCCGAATGGCCTACTGCACCTATTGTCTATGCTTCTTTGCTTCTCAGTGAAATTCATTTTGCATATATTACACGTGCAGGCGTCACCATTATTGCCGCCATTATTCAAAGTGCGGTTGGCCCGCACACTCAATGTACTGGAGCAAAGAGGTCCTTCTGCAGTTGTACAGAGCCCTAGTGCGACCACACCTGGAGTATTGTGTGCCGTTTTGGTCTCCAAATTTGAGGAAGCACATTCTTCCTATTGAGGGAGTGCAGCCTAGGTTTACAAGGTTAATTCCCAGGATGGCAGGACTGTCATATGGTGAGGGAATGGGGCAGCTGGGCTTGTACACTCCGGAGTTTAGAAGGATGAGAGGGTATCTCATTGAAACATATATTCCTGCCTCCAGCATGCCCAAATTATATAAGGGTTTGGGCATGCTGGAGGCAGGAAACATGTCCCGATGTTGGGGGAAGTCCAGAACCAGGGGCCACAGTTTAAGAATAAGGGGTAAGCCATTTAGAACGGAGATGAGGAAGGACGTTTTTACCCAGAGAGTTGTGAGTCTGTGGAATTCTCTGCCTCAAGAGGGCAGTGGAGGCCAATTCTCTGGATGCTTTCAAGAGAGAGTTAGATAGAGCTCTTAAAGCTAGCGGAGTCAGGGGATATGGGGAGAAGGCAGGAATGGGGTACTGATTGTGGATGATCAGCCATGATTACATTGAATGACGGTGCTGGCTTGAAGGACCGAATGGCCTACTCCTGCACGTATTGTCTATTGAACCAACACCCTCTCATCTCCTCTCCTCGCCCGGCCATCTTTGTGTCTCTGGGTCACCTCCTGCAGCTGACCTGATAGTGCTGGAGACATCACCCCCGGTTCACCCTCCCACCGGCCCTTGCTCCTCACGCCCGACTTCTCCTCGTCCCACCCGGTTACACCAACCGACGAGCCTCCGGGCGGGTCCCGCGGTTTTTCACCCCGGGGGGAAGGCCTCCTCCGCGCCCTCGGCAGCATGAAGAGTAATAGGGTTATAGAGTGATACAGCGTGGAAACATGCCCACACTGACCAAGATGCCCCATCTACACTAGTCCCACCTGCCCACGTTTGGCCCGTACCCCTCTAAACCTGCCCTACCCATGTACCTGTGATAGAAGGTTGGGCATCCCAGCCAACAGCTTTGTACAGACGCAGGATTTTCCTTTGCTCAATAAATGAGACTTTGCAGAGTTGGGTGTGATGCAAAGAAAACGCATTTCAGTGTTTTTCTCAGTGAGCGAGGTGTCGGATTATTCATTCGTGAATATGTGGTGTTGATAATCGTATGTCTGGAGTTTACGTATGAAACAGCGTTTGAAAAATAAAAGGTAGCTTTAGTTTCATTGAGGGCCTGTCCCACTTGGCGATATTTTTCGAGCGACTGTTGGGCGTCATCGACGGACGTACCAGGGTCGCCAAAAGATTTTGAACAAAAAAAAATGTTGCGACGCTTGAGGAAACAGCGCGCGTCAACATGTCGTCACGTCGCGTCACGCTGAGTCTTTTTCCGTGACCTCATACGTCGGTCAATGATGCCGGCGGCCGCCGAAAAAATCGCCGAGTGGGACAGGCCCTTTATTGTCACATGTAATGAGGTAATGAGGTACAGTGAAAAGCTTTGCTGTGCACGCTATCCAAACAGACCAGATAATACAACACATAAATACAATTGAGTCAGCCTCAAGCACAATAGGAAGATCAAAGGAGATGCTGTATCTCCAAATTAAACTAAAGGGCCTGTCCCACGGTATGAGTTCATTCCAAGAGCTCTCCCGAGTTTAAAAAAAAATCAAAGGATGAATAGACTTCCGGTGGCGCTATGGAGGGCTAGAGGTTAACGCCAGCCAGCCCCTCGTAAAAAACGGGAAAAAAACGGGAATTAACAGGCCTGCTGCCTGCCGTCTCTGCACCGATTGCTGTGAGTGACGTCATTAGGCGCGCGACTTGTTATGGTTACACAGCGCAGCCCACCCGAAAAATCGAAAAGTCGAAAAGGCTGAGACCGGGGGAAGGCCTGACTGAAGCCTCGGACTCAGGTAGGACGTTATCCCAAGAAGATGTGATGAAAAAAACTACGAAAAAATCGGAAAGTGAAGAACTTAAAACTTTTATTTCACGTGAAATTGCTGGTTTAAAGGAGGAAACCAGACGAATACTGAAATGAAAGAATTGAAACTTGAAACTAATACCAATATTAATACTAAGACTAAGAAAATATCCGAAATTTGATGAAAGAAATCGCAGAAATGATGATTGAAATGTCAAAGGAGATGAATGATAAGATTAAAAATGTGAAAACTGATGTTGAAGAAAGGCTGAATCCTGTGGAGAAGGCACTGGACCAACAGACGGCTGGCATAAAAAGCTTTGAAGAACTAGCCGAAACATGTGCTCAGACTATAGCAAAGCTTATTACAGAAAATGGACGTCTAACGGATTTATTGACCAAAATAACCGAGAACTGTACTGAACTAGAAGGTCGCCAGAGAAGACAAAACCTAAGAATTGCGGGTATTCCTGAAGGGGGCGAGAAAGATAAAGATCCCCGAGAATTTACTACGAATTTACTGCAAAATGTTTTATCTCTGGAACAAAAGCCTTTGCTAGCCCGAGCACACAGAGTGATGAGACGTCAGACAAGATCTCCCCCCAATGATAATAAAAGTACAATACGACTACGTCTTGGAGGAGATAATACAAAAAACATCGAGAAACATAAACCTTACATTTGAAGGACACAAGATCAGCATCTATCGAGATTATCCAGCAGAAGTCTCCAGGAAACGAAAAGTGTTTAATGAGACTAAAAGTCTCCTGAGGGGGGTGGAAAACGTGAAATATGGCCTGAATTACCCAGCTACTCTAAGAGTCACTTTCAACAAGAAGGAATATTTCTTCTCCAACCCTGTGGAAGTGCTGGACTTTGCCCGGAAGATTAAGACTTGAGAAGGCCTCATCATTGAATACAGTGACTTTGCAGGACTTTGCAGGACTTTGCAGGACTGGATGGAACTGGATAGTGCTGGATGGAAGCTGGAGAAAGATGTGGATCAGAAACCTTCCCATGGATACTACTAATTAGTATAACTACACTACTAATACAAATAACTAATAAATATAAAAATTATACCGTGGTATTTTCACTAATCAGAGTTAATCATTATGACACTAACTACACTACTAATATAATAACTAATAAATATTAAAATTATACTGTGGTATTTTTACTAATCAGAATTAATCATTATTACTAATGACTAATGTTTATTTATATTGGAATGATTAGAGTCAAATATAGAGTCTGACTTCATTTGTCCCCTTTGGAAACCTTTCTTTTGTACCAGTAATTTTCATTTTATTTTTTATTTTCCTTTCTTTTCGTGTGTTTTTTTATAATTAGATTTTCAAATAAGTTTTAAATATATGTATTCTCACATTTTCGACTATTATAACCCGAATATTTTAAATTTAATATCCCCGGTTAAATACCATTATGGAATAATAATTCCAAAAAACCAGGGAGCTGGTTAAGTTAGTAACATCAACTACGGAAGTCGGTAGATGGTTAGCCATGCTAGTATGGCTAGCACTAACTACACCAATACTAGATGTAGTTTTTTCCTCCTTTGTGCACTGTACTAATTTCTTAATCTATACTCTCTTCTTTTCTGTTATAAACTATTATTGTTATTTTCAGTTTGAATGGAGTTATATATTGGATCAAAGGAGATATACACTTGAGAGACATTCAAGGGACTTAAAATTCGTCTATTCGGTGTTCGGGTGTAAGGTCGGGTCTGTCGAACTGAACCATTGGCTCTATTACAGACCCCCATGGACAAAAGATGCAAGACTTAAAAATGAATACGGGGGAATGAAGGAATAACGTTTTGCAGCTAGAATGTTAAAGGTAATAATGAACCAATTAAGAGAAGTAAAGTATTAGCACATTTAAAAGCAATTAAAGCTGATGTAATTTTCATTCAAGAAACTCATTTAAAAAAAGATGCTGGGCTTAGGCTGAAAGCTAAATGGATAGATAAAACATATCATTCTTCTTTTACATACAAATCAAGAGGTGTAGCAATATTATTTCGTAAAGGCATTTTATTCAAACATACATCAACTATAACTGATAATGATGGCAGATACATTATTGTAATGGGAGAATTAAATGCACAAAAAACTTCACCTGTACATAAAACTTACTCAAGAATAGATTACTTTTTGGTCGATGCCAAACTTATCTCACTCACTTATAATTCAAAATACCATAATGTTATAATCTCTGATCAGGCACCTTTAACATTTAAGATTAAAATAAATGGTAACATGGAAAAACGGGGACAATGGAGATTTAATCCACAAATTTTAAAAAACAAAATCTCAGGAATATATTACAGAACAGATCAAAATTTTCTTTGAAATAAATGATAAACCGGAAATATCTTCTTCCTTATTATGGGAAACTTTTAAAGCATATCTCCGTGGAATTATGATTTCCTCTCAAGCATTTTATAATAAAAAGAATCGGAGGGATCAACAGGAACTGGAAAAGGAGATTAAACAACTAGATACAGAGAATGCAGCTAATCCATCCATAACAATACATAATAAAATCGCAGCACTGAAATATAAATTAAATAAAATATATTCAGATCAAGTTGTAAAACTTTATCAATACACTAAACAATTACATTTTGAATTTGGAGATAAACCTAAAAAATTATTGGCTCGCCAATTAAGGAAGATGGAGGGAGAAATAATAATCCATAGGATTAAATCACATAATGGCGAACTTTTAGTACAACCTAAAGATATTATTGAGAGATTTTTGCAATATTATAAAAACTTATACTCTGCTAAAACGACAGAAAACAGGATAGGAATAGAAGCATTAAAAAAATAATAATCTGAATGGGTTGGATTCACAAAATAGAGAATCATTAAATGCTGAAATTTCAGTAAAAGAAATCCAAGAATCTATCAGATCATTAAAAAATGGTAAAACACTGGGACCAGATGGTATTGGCTCGGAATTTTATAAAACATTTTATGATTTGATTGCACCACGCTTGAAGACACTCTATGAATATATTTATACACAGCAGAAACTACCAGAAACGTTAAATGAATCTATTATAACACATATACCTAAAATAGACAAAGATCTGGATGACCCAGGATCATTTAGAGCTATAGCTCTTTCAAATACTGATTAAAAGATATTAACTAAAATATTAGCACAAAGGCTAAGTACAGTTATTAATGAATTAATTCATCTCGATCAAACAGGATTTATACCAAAACGATATTCCTCATATAACCTGAGACGTTTATTCAATATTATATACTCGAAAAGAGGTATTAATAAAGATCTAATAGTTATTTCGTTAGATGCGGAGAAAGCCTTCGACCAGGTGGAATGGTCTTACTTGTTTTCGGTTATGGAAACTTTTAAATTGGGAGAGAAGTTTATTACTTGGGTCAAATTATTATACTCTAACCCAACAGCCAGAATAATAACAAATCAAACGCTATCAACTAAATTCAGTCCATCTCGAGGCTGTAGACAAGGTTGCCCTTTATCCCCACTACTATTTGCACTTGCAATAGAACCATTAGCTCAACGTGTGAGATCACATCCTGAAATATATGGGTATGATACCAGAGATACTGAAAATAAAATCTCCTTATATGCGGATGATGTATTACTTTATATTAGAAAACCGGAAGTTAGTATCCAAAATGTATTAAAATTAATAACTGAATTTGGATCTTTTTCAGGATATAGTATTAATTGGAATAAAAGTGAACTCATGCCAATAATGGTAAATAACTTACATATATTACAACAATTTCCTTTTAAGAAAGCAAACGAAAAAATCAAATATCTTGGAATTTATGTAACAAAAAGATTTGATTCTTTATTTTATTTATTTATTTATTTATTTTATTATTATATATTTTTTCAATAATAAAAGAACAGTGAGAGAAAAAAGAAATAAAGAGTGTCGAAATAGATAGACAAGTGAGTAGAAACAGAAAACAAAAAAAAAATAAAGGACAGAGGTGAGAAGTTAAAAGATTGAAAGAAAAGGAAAAAGTAAAAAGAAAAGAGAGATTAGGAGAGATCTACCTATCTTATATTTTTGCCCATCCGTCACCCAGTTCTAAACCATTTAATTTCTAAGGTTATGTTATGTTGCACCATATGCTTGTATAAAGTTGATAAACGGAGACCAAATCTTTAAGAATTGGTCTACTTTGCCTAGTAAGAGGAATCTCATTTCTTCAAGATGTAGCGTTTTAGACATGTTTGAGATCCACATTTTGAATGTTGGCGTAGGTGCGTTATTTCCAAAATTTAAGTATAAGTTTTTTCGCTGTTATTAGACCATAATTAAGAAAAGCTTCTTGGAATATAGTTAGTTTACTTCCCTCTTCCATTGATCCAAAGATCATCAATTCAGTACTGGGGTTCAATTTTGTGTTAAATAGTTTTGTAAAAATTCCAAAAATTTCATTCCAAAATGTATACAGTTTTGTACAAGAGACAAAGGAATGTACTATAGTGGCATTTTGAGTTAGACATTTGTCGCAGACGGGGGAAACATTTGAAAATATTTTATTCAGTCTTGTTTTCGAATAATATAATCTATGTAAAATTTTAAATTGAATTAGGTTATGCCTTACATTCATTGAGCAATTGTTTACATATAATAAATTTTTACCCCATCTATCGTTCGGAATTTTTATCAATAAATCTTGTTCCCAGTCTCTTCTAATTGCTTCTGTCGTTGGTGTTTCTATATTTAGAATTATATTATATAAGATATTAAATTGCTTGATTCTGCCTTTCTCGATTCTTTATTTAAATCCACCTTCCCACTCTTATTGAATAAATTAAATAAGAACATTTTATATTAGTAAACTCTACCCATCTCAATGCTAGGTAAAATTAATGTAATAAAAATGATTTTTCTTCCGCAATTACTATATCTTTTCCAATTAATTCCGATATATCTTCCTAAAAATTTCTTTAGGAAGGTGGACTCTTTAGTTACCAACTTTAACTGGGATTATAAGAGCCACAGAATAAATGAAAAACATTTACGTAAATCAAAAATAAATGGAGGTTTAGCACTACCAAACTTTATGTTTTATTACTGGGCAGGTAATAATAAAAATATGAATTTTTGGTTAGTAGAGACAGATAAACCGCCAATTTGGTTAAAAATGGAAAAAAAAGATTGTTCTCCTTTTGAAATTAGTTCGATAATATTTGCAAATATTAATTTAGGTAAGAAAACCTATAGTGAAAACCCTATAATAGAAAGTGGAATATGTATCTGGAAACAAATAAAGGAAACATTAAAATTGGAATCTACACCACTAGCCCTTACCATTGTAAATAATGTTACATTTAAACCTTCAATGATGGATAAAGGCTTTTTACAATGGAAAAATAAGGGAATTAATAAGACGGGAGATCTCTACAGGGAAAATTAGTTCCTTTCATTTCAAGAATTACAACAAATTTATGGATTACATTCAAAAGATTATTTTAGATACTTACAAATTAGAGACTATGTAAAAGAAAACACACAGGAAATTAGAAATAGAAAGACAGAAATTTTAGATGAATGTCTAAATAAACATCCGAACACAGAAAAATTGATATCATACATTTATAATATCTTATTGGAAAATGATGTCCCATTAACAGAAATATATAGACAATCATGGGAAAATGAATTAGGTCAAATTATTAGACCAGAAGTATGGGATGAAAGTTTACAACACATACACCACTGTTCGTTAAATGCTTGACAGTTTCTTATACAATTTAAAATATTACATAGAATACATTACTCAAAATCCAAACTACATAACATTTTTCCAAATGTATCTGCCATATGTGATAAATGTCAGCACTTAGAAGCTAACTTGACACACTCATTTACAAATTGTGTAAAAATGACAAAATTATGGATAGAAATATTTAGGATAATTTCGAATGTTGTTAATATGAATCTGACTCCTGACAAAGTTAATAATACTGGGAATACTGGAAACAGATCAATTAATAACAAGAAATCAAAGAATTTTTATTGATTATAGTTTAATAATTGGGAAAAAATTAATATTAAAATGCTGGAAAGGTCCTACATCCCCCACAATCAAAATGTGGAATGCAGGAATGTCGGAGACACTCCATCTGGAAAGATTGAGGCTCGTCCTAATGGACAGGTTGGATCTTTTCAGAGGAATATGGTCTCCATACATTGAATATCTAAAGGGTCAAAATGGCTTGGTGTGAGAGCCTGACTGAAACCTGAATAATGGAATAGATGAAGAAATACGTGTAACAAATCATGGATATATCTCCAACGATGGATAACTTTTTAATACCCCATTCACTTCCTTATTTTCGATTTTTTATCTCTATATTATTTTTCTCTATCTTTTCTTACTTATTAAAAAAAATGTATAGAAATATAAATAAGTCTTAAATGTTAACATTAATAATATTACGAATGTATGTAAGAGGTATTTTCTATTAATATGTATTTACAACTAATAAAAAATATTCATCAAAAAAAAATCAAACTCGTGGTAAGCACGGAGAATGAACTTAGCGGGTATGTCGGAGCTCGGGGACATCTCTTAGCGCTAACGGCAGGTACTTGGGAAGACTCGCTAACGGCATGTAAGCACGGGAAGACTCGGGAAGATTTTTCAACGTTGAAAAATGTCCACGAGAGCCCCGAGTACCGACGAGCGGCCATTACTGTAAATCTCCGAGTTCGAATCAGGGCAAACTCGGGAGAACTCTTGGAATGAACTCGTACCGTAGGACAGGGCTTTAAAGGGCCTGTCCCACTTTCCCGAGTTACTCACGAATTCCCCCGAGTTTTCCCCTGGATTCAAACTCGGAGAATGTCCGTAGCGAGGCTGTAGGAGTCCGTAGATATATCATAGCGGCTCGTAATGCCAGCCGTAGGTATTCGGGGCATCAGGTAAGTCGGGACGTTTTTCCAGCATGATGAAAAATGTCCACGAGTAAAAAAAACGGCTGGCTATTACCGTAATTCTCTGAATCAAGGGGAAAACTCGGGAGAATTCGTGAGTAACTCGGGAAAGTGGGACGGGGCCTTAAATCTCTTAGGAATTTCAACTGGTGTGTGGTTGGGGTGGCACAGCGGTAGGGTTGCTGCCTTGCAGTTCTTACAGCGCCGGAGACCCGGGTTCAATACCGACTACGGGTGCTGTCGGTACGGAGTTTGCACGTTCTCCCCGTGACCTGCATGATCTTCGGTTTCCTCCCACACTCCAAAGACGTGCAGGTTTGTAGGTTAATTGGCTTGGTATAATTTGTAAATTGTCCCTAGTGTGTGTAGGGCAGTGTTAGTGTGCGGGAGCGCTGGTCGGCTTGCCGGAGGGCCTATTTCTGCACTGTTTCTCTAAACTAAACTAAATATACCTATAGAAAGCATCCTATCAGGACACTATCCAATCAACCCATCAGTATGAGCATTGAATTCTCCAATTTTAGGTACCACCCCTCGCTTCCCTCCACCTCTTCTCCCCCTCTCTTCCAAGTGCCACACCTGGACGCACACCCGTTCCTCCCTTTCCCCTCCCTGTCCCAGCCTCTTCCACCTCCCTTCCTTCCTGTGGCTTCATAATTCGCCCCCCTTTTCTCCTTATCTCACCCCTTTTGTCTTTTCGTCTCTGCCAATCAAACCCCCCCCTCACCTGTATCCACCTATCACTTGTCCAGTTTTGTTCCTCCCCCCCCCACCTCTCTTCTAACTCTTCCCCTCACTGCAAGAAGTCTGAAGAAGGGTCCTGACCTGAAACGTCACCTATCCATGTTCTTCAGAGATGCTGCCTGACCCGCTGAGTTACTCCAGCACTCTGTGAAACGTCACCTATCCATGTTCTCCACAGATGCTGCCTGACCCACTGAGTTACTCCAGCACTCTGTGAAACGTCACCTATCCATGCCCTCCACAGATGCTGCCTGACCCGCTGAGTTACTCCAGCACTCTGTGAAACGTCACCTATCCATGTTCTCCAGAGATGCTGCCTGACCCACTGAGTTACCCCAGCACTCTGTGAAACGTCACCTATCCAAGTTCTCCACAGATGCTGCCTGACCCGCTGTGTTACCCCAGCACTCTGTGAAACGTCACCTATCCAAGTTCTCCACAGATGCTGCCTGACCCGCTGAGTTACTCCAGCACTTCATGGTTTGGGAGCAGCTCTGCCCAAGACCACAAGAAACTGCAGGGAGTGGAATGTCGTCTTTGATGATGTTGGCTGCTTTCCCGAGGCAGCGTGAAGTGTGGATGGAGTCGCTGGTGGGGAGTGTGGTCTGTGTGATGGACTGGGCCACATCCACAACTCTGTGCGATTTCCTGTGGTCTTGGGCAGAGCTGTTCCCAACCCAGGCTGCGATGCAACCCGACAGTGTGCTCTCTATGGTGCATCTGTCGAAGTTTGTAAGAGTCACTGGAAACAGGGGAAATTTCCTCAGTCTCAGGAAGCAGATGCATTTGTGTGCTTTCAAGAGTTAAGGATCAGGTCAAGAGTATTTTATTGACATACATATGCACAGGGGCGGCACGGTGGCGCAGCGGTAGAGTTGCTGCCTTACAGCGCCAGAGACCCAGCTTCAATGCTAACCACGGGTGCTGTCTGTATGGAGTTTGTATGTTCTCCCTGTGACCGCATGGGTTTTCTCCGGGTACTCCAGTTTCCTCCCACACCCCAAAGACGTACATGTTTGTAGGTTAATAGCTTTCGGTAAAAAATGTTAATTGTTCCTGGTTTGCAGGATAAAGCTAGTGTACGGGGTGATCACCGGTTAGCACGGACCTGATGGACCAAAGAGACAGTTTCCATGCTGTATCTCTAAACTACACTAAGCTAAGTGTGCCGGTTTGTAGGTTAATTGGCTTCAGTAAAATTGTACCTTTATCAGGTATTGCCTTTCTGCTGACTGGTAATAGACAATAGACAATAGGTGCAGGAGGAGTCCATTTGGCCCTTCGAGCCAGCACCGCCATTCAATGTGATCATGGCTGATCATACCCAATCAGTACCCCGTTCCTGCCTTTTCCCCATATCCCCTGATTCCGCTATCTTTAAGAGCCCTATCCAGCTCTCTTGAAAGCATCCAGAGAACCTGCCTCCACCGCCCTCTGAGGCAGAGAATTCCACACACTCACAACTCTCTGTGAGAAAAAGTGTTTCCTCGTCTCCGTTCTAAATGGCTTACCCCTTATTCTTAAACTGTGGCCCCTGCTTCTGGACTCCCCGAACATCGGGAACATGTTTCCTACCTCCAGCGAGTCCAAACCCTTAATAATCTTATATGTTTCAATGAGATCCCCTCTCATCCTTCTAAACTCCAGAGTGTACAAGCCCAGTTGCTCCATTCTCTCAGCATATGGCAGTCCCGCCATCCCAGGAAATAACCTTGTAAACCTACGCTGCACTCCCTCAATAGCAAGAATGTCCTTCCTCAAATTAGGTGACCAAAACTGCACACAATAGCACGCACCAAAGGCTTTTCACTGTACCTCAGTTCACATGACAATAAACTAAACTAGTGTGTAGGATAGTGCTAGTGTATAGTTGACTTTCGGCACTGTATCTGTATATTGCTCTGAACGAAACTATAATGTTTATCTTGACCTATGTATCTCCAAACTAAACTATAGTCTTAAATGGAAACATACTGAAAAACGGAACAATGAAACTCTTACTGCTCCAATGTTACGATTTTTGGCGAGATCCCGACTAGAATGGAAAAAAGGGAAAAAAATGAATTTTTAAAATTTAAGATTTGGCATCAGTTTGGCGAACCGCATTTGGGTTTTTCCACCACATTTCCTTAACGTGATTTCCTTTTCATTACCAAGCTCATTGGTCTCTGTTGAAAATAGCCAGGGGTGATTTTGCAATCTTGCGACATCAGGCGGTTCTAACGCTCAGAATGTGACATCGTTGATGGTTAGTCATTCTGACAACATTGATTCTATTCACATTCCCTTTATTGTTAAAACTGTAAAGGGCACGAAGGATGTTGCTCAGCATTTGTGTAATTATAAAAGTTCCTGGGGCAGCACGGTGGCGCAGAGGTAGAGCTGCTGCCTCACAGCTCCAGAGACCCAGGCACGACCCCGACGACGGGTGCTGTCTATAGGAGCAGAGAGGTCATAGAAACATAGACATAGAAACATGGACAATAGGTGCAGGAGTAGGCCATTCGGCCCTTCGAGCCTGCACCGCCATTCAATATGATCATGGCTGATCATCCAACTCAGTATCCTGTACCTGCCTTCACTGCATACCTCCTGATCCCTTTAGCCACAAGGGCCACATCTAACTCCCTCTTAAATATAGCCAATGAACTGGCCTCAACTACCTTATGTGGCAGAGAATTCCAGAGACTCACCACTGTCTGTATGAAAAATGTTTTCCTCATCTCGGTCCTAAAGGAATTCCCCCTTATCCTTAAACTGTGACCCCTTGTTCTGGACCTCCCCAACATCGGGAACAATCTTCCTGCATCTAGCCTGTGCAACACCTTAAGAATTTTGTAAGTTTCTATAAGATCCCCCCTCAGTCTTCTAAATTCTAGCGAGTACAAGCCGAGTCTATCCAGTCTTTCTTCATATGAAAGTCCTGACATCCCAGGAATCAGTCTGGTGAACCTTCTCTGTACTCCCTCTATGGCAAGAATGTCTTTCCTCAGATTTGTACGGGGCCCCAGTGAGACCACACCTGGAGTATTGTGTTCAGTTTTGGTCTGCAAATTTGAGGAAGGATATTTCGCAGGACTGTCTTCGGAAGGAGGAGGAGAAGTATAGGGTCTCTTCTGTACCCTGTGACTCTGCTCTCACTCCCCATCCCCCCACTCGTAACAAGGGCAGAGTCCCCCTTGTCCTCACTTTCCACCCTACCAGCCGTCACATACAACATATAATCCTCCGACATTCTCGCCACCTCCAACGTGATCCCACCACTGGCCACATCTTCCCATCTCCTCCCCTGTCTGCTTTCCGCAGAGACCGCTCCCTCCGTAACTCCATGGTCAATTCGTACCCCCCACCCAAACCATCCCCTCCCCTGCCACTTTCCCTTGCAACCGCAGGAAATGCTACACTTGTCGTTTTACCTCCCCCCTTGACTCCATCCAAGGACCCAAGCAGTCTTTCCAAGTGCGGCAGAGGTTCACCTGCACCTCCTCCAACCTCATCTATTGCATCCACTGCTCTAGGTGTCAGCTGCTCTACATCGGTGAGACCAAGCGTAGGCATGGCGATCGCTTCACCCAACACCTCCGCTCAGTTCGTATTAACCTACCTGATCTCCCGGTGGCCCAGCACCTCACTCCCTCTCCCATTCCGAATCCGACCTTTCTGTCCTGGGCCTCCTCCATGGTCAGAGTGAGGACTTCCGTAAATTGGAGGAGCAGTCCCTCTACTGAGTTTGCACCCCAGGGGTATGAACATTGACTTCTCTAATTTCAGGTAGTCCCTACTTTCTCCTCCCCTTCCAGGCTCTCCCTCAGCCCACTGTCTCCACCTCTTCCTTTCTTCTTCCCGCCACATCCCCCCCCCCCCCCATCCTCACATACGTCTGAAGAAGGGTTTCGACCCGAAACGTTGCCAATTTCCTTCGCTCCATAGATGCTGCCTCACCCGCTGAGTTTCTCCAGCATTTTTGTCTACCTTTGAGGAAGGATATTCTTCCTATTGAGGGAGCGCAGCGTAGGTTCACAGGGTTAATTCCCGGCATGGCGGGACTGTCATATGCTGAGAGAATGGAGAGACTGGGCTTGTACACTCTGGAGTTTAGAAGAATGAGAGCGGATCTTATTGAAACATATAAGATTATTAAGGTTTTGGACACGCTAGAGACAGGAAACATGTTCCCGATGTTGGGGGAGTCCAGAACCAGGGGCCACAGTTTAAGAATAAGGGGTCAGTCATTTAGAATGGAGAAGCGGAAAAACCTATTCACACAGAGACTTATGTGTCTGTGGAATTCTCTGCCTTAGAGGGTGGTGGAGGCCGGTTCAAGCTAGATAGGGCTCTTGAAGATAGCGGAGTCAGGGGATATGGGGAGAAGGCAGGAACGGGGTACTGATTGTGGATGATCAGCCGTGATCACATTGAATGGCGGTGCTGGCTTGAAGGGCCGAATGGCCTACTCCTGCACCTGCTGTCTATTGTCTGTTCGGAGTTTGTACGTTCTCCCCATGACCTGCTTGGTTTTCTCTGAGATCTGTTTCCTTTCAAAGATGTACAGCTTTGTAGGTTAATTGGCTTGGTATCATTGTAAATTGTCCCCAGTGTGTGTAGGATGGTGTTAGTGTAGATCGCTGGTCGGGGCAGTGACGGTGGGCCGATGGACCTGTTTCCACGCTGTAAACTAAACTTTAACTAAACTAAACTTCTTATTGGATTTGAAATTTAATGTTTAAAGATAAGATATTTGGGAACAGTAGCCCGAGAAATCAGGTCCTGAGCAAGAAAATCCCAAGACATGCAGGTTTGTACGTTACTTGGTTTGGTAAAATTGTAAATTGTCCCTCGCATGTAGGATAATACCAGTGTACGTGGTGATCGCTGGACGGCAGGAATTCGGTGGGCCGAAGGGTCTGTTTCTACACTGTATCTCTCAACTTAACCAAGATATGGCATTGGATTAGAAGATGTAGATTCCATGCGAGTGGAGTTAAGAAAGTGGAAGGGTAAAAAGATCCTGATACGAGTTATACGTGTAGGAAAGAACTGCAGTTGCTGTTTCATACCAAAGATAAGCACAAAATGCTG
This sequence comes from Okamejei kenojei, assembly GCA_035221665.1. Classification (NCBI taxonomy): domain Eukaryota; kingdom Metazoa; phylum Chordata; class Chondrichthyes; order Rajiformes; family Rajidae; genus Okamejei; species Okamejei kenojei. The sequence goes on from CM069133.1 coordinate 34,077,977, forward strand.
GAGTAATTCAGCGGGACAGGCAGCATCTCTGGAGAAAAAGTATAGGTGACATTTCAGGTCAAGGCCCATCTTCAGACTGGAAGATCATAAGATCATAAGTGATAGAAGCAGAATTAGGCCATTCGGCCCATCAAGTCTACCCTGCCATTCAATCATGGCTGATCAATCTCTCCCTCCTTCTCCATTCTCCTGCCATTCTGCTCATAACATCATTCTCCTGCCCAACTCATAACCTCCGACACCCGTACTAATCAAGAATCTATCTGTCTCTGCTTAAATATAATCACTGACTTGGCCTCCACAGCCTTCTGAGGCAAATAATTCCACAGATTCACCACCATCTGACTAAAGGGACTGGAAGAAGGCTTCCCACCCACAATGTCACCTATCCTTTTCCTCCAGAGATGGTGCATGAGCCGCTGAGTTACTCCAGCACTTTGTGTCTATCTCTGATATGAGTTATATACAGGCCTCCGAATAGACAATAGACAATAGACAATAGATGCAGGAGTAGGCCATTCGGCCCTGCAAGCCAGCACCGCCATTCAATGTGATCATGACAGATCATCCGCTATCAGTACTCCGTTCCTGCCTTCTCCCCATATCCCCTGACTTTGCTAACTTTAAAAGCCCTATCAAGCTCTCTCATGAAAGTATCCAACCTGCCTCCACCGCCCTCTGAGGCAGAGAATTCCACAGACTCACCACTCTCTGTGAGAAGAAGTGTTTCCTCGTCTCCATTCTAAATGGCTTACCCCTTATTCTTAAACTGTGGCCCCTGGTTCTGGACTCCCCCAAAATCGGGAACATGTTTCCTGCCTCTAGCGTGTCCAAACCCTTAACAATCTTATATGTTTCAATAAGATTCCCTCTCATCCTTCTAAACTCTAGAGTGTACAAGCCCAGTCGCTCCATTCTCTCAGCATATGACAGTCCCACCATCCTGGGAATTAACCTTGTAAACCTACGCTGCACTCACTCAATAACAAGAATGTCCTTCCTCAAATTAGGTGACCAAAACTGCACACAGGTGTGGTCTCACTAGGGCTCTGTACAACTGCAGAAGGACCTCTTTGCTCCTATGCTCGACTCCTCTTGTTATAATGACCAACATGCCATTCACTTTCTTCACTGCCTGCTGTACCTGCATGCTTACTTTCATAGACTGATGTACAAGGACCCCCCAGATCCCGTTGTACTTCCCCTATGCCCAACCTGACGCCATTTAGAGAGTAATCTGCCTTCCTGTGTTTGCTACCAAAGTGGATAACCTCACATTTATCCACTAAACTTCATCTGCCATGCATCTGCCCACTCCCCCAGCCTGTCCAAGTCACCCTGCATTCTCATAGCATCCTCCTCACAGTTCACACTGCCACCCAGCTTTGTGTCATCTGTAAATTTGCTAATGTTACTTTGAATCCCTCCATCTAAATCATTGACGTATATTGTAAATAGCTGCGGTCCCAGCACCGAGCCTTGCGGTACCCCACTAGTCACTGCTCCCAGCACCGAGCCTTGCGGGATACTAGTCACTGCTCGCAGCACCGAGCTTTGCGGGATACTAGTCACTGCTCCCAGCACCGAGCTTTGCGGGATACTAGTCACTGCTCCCAGCACCGAGCCTTGCGGGATACTAGTCACTGCCCCAGCACCGAGCTTTGCGGGATACTAGTCACTGCCCCCAGCACCGAGCCTTTGCGGGATACTAGTCACTGCCCCCAGCACCGAGCCTTGCGGGATACTAGTCACTGCTCCCAGCACCGAGCTTTGCGGGATACTAGTCACTGCTCCCAGCACCGAGCCTTGCGGAATACTAGTCAGGACGTAGGGCACGATTTACATCAGGAAATAGAAAATATATAGACACAGAGTGTTGGAGTAACTCAGCGGGTCAGGCAGCATCTCTGGAGAACGTGGATAGGTCATGTGTTGTGTCAAGACCCTTCTTCATATATGATGCTGTCTGACCCACCGAGTTACTCCAGTACTTTGCATCCTTTTTTATAAACCAGCATCTGCGGTTCCTTTTTTCTACAGTAACAAGCGGTTTTGTGCAGACAAAGGGCGGCAGGGTGGCACAGCGACAGTCGCTGCCTTGCGGCGCCAGAGATCCGGGTTCGAACCTGACTCCAGGTGCCGTCTGTACACGGTTTGTACGTTCTCCCCGTGACTGCGTGGGTTTTCTCCGGGTGCTCCGGGTTCCTCCCACACTCCAAAGACACACAGGTTCATTTGCTTCTGCAATTTGCTTCTGTAAAAAGTATATACTGTAAATTGTCCCCAGTGTGTAAGCTGTGAAATGGGGAATACATATAGATGATTGTTGGTCAGCGCGGGCTCCGTGGGCCGAAGGGCCTGTTTCTGTCTTTGGCTCTTGGCGAGAGTGGGAGGGTGGAACAGTGTTGGGTGCCTGTGTGGCGGAACTACCTGTGGTGTTGGTAGCTGTGAAGCGATCGCCCAGTGCGCTAATAGCCCGGAGATTCATGCTGTCCCGTTTACACATTCATGACAAACATTTCACTAATTACCCCAGGAAGAACCAACATCTGTCTCTGTCTCTCTCTATTTCTCTGTTTCTGTTTCTCCCTGTTTCTCTTTGTCTCTCGCTCCCTCTCTTTCTCTCGCTCTCTTGCTCTCTGTTTCTCTCTGTCTCTCTCTCTCTGTCTCTCATTCTGTCTCTCTCTCTCTGTCTCTCTCATTCTGTCTCTCTGTCTGTCTCTCACTCTCTCTCACTGTCTCTCTCTGTCTCTCTCTCTGTCTCTCTCTCTGTCTCTGTCTCTGTCTCTTTCTTTAACTCTGTCTCTGTCTCTCTCTGTCTCTCTCATTCTGTCTCTCTGTCTGTCTCTCACTCTCTCTCACTGTCTCTCTCTGTCTCTCTCTGACTCTCTCTATCTATTTCTCTCTCTCTCTCTCATTCTGTCTCTGTCTCTGTCTCTAACTGTCTCTGTTTCTCTGTCTCTCTCCCTGTCTCTCTATCTCTCTCTCTCTGTCTCTCTCTCTAACTCTGTCTCTCTCTTTAACTGTCTCTCTCTCTGTCTCTCTCTCTGTCTCTCTCTCACTGTCTTTCTCTATCTGTTTCTCTCTGTCTCTCTATCTGTTTCTCTCTCTCTGTCTCTCTGTCTCTGTCTAACTCTCTCTGTCTCTCTCTGTCTCTCTCTCTGTCTCTATCTGTTTTTCTCTCTATGTCTCTCTATCTGTTTCTCTCTCTGTCTCTGTCTCTCTCTCTGTCTCTCTCACTGTCTCCCTGTCTCTAACTCTAACCATCTCTCTGTCTCTCTCACTGTCTCTCTGCCTCTGTCTCTAACTCTGTCTCTCTCACTGTCTCTCTGCCTCTGTCTCCAACTGTGTCTCTCTCACTGTCTGTCTGCCTCTGTCTCTAATTGTCTCTCGCACTGTCTCTCTGTCTCTGTCTCTAACTCTCTCTCTCACTCTCTCTGTTTCTGTCTGTTTCTCATTATTCCCTTTATCCTGTGTCTGTATGTGGGCAGCTTGATTGTAATCATGTATTGTCTTTCCGTTCACTGGTCAGCTCGCAACAAAAACGTTTATCACTGTACTTTGGTGCACGTGACAATAAACTAAACCAAATCAAACTAAACTACATTAAACTAAAAGCTAAACTAAACTAAACAAAACGGACTTAAACTAAAATCTAAGCTGAACTCCCCTCATCCCTGCTCGCTCCCCAGTGTGTATCACCTCATCAAAAGGGAGCTGAAGCAACTGCTGCTCACAGCCAGTAGTCACTGCAAGCCCCTGAGGGCGAGGAGACTTAATGAAGGGCTTGCTGGCTCTGTCAGGATGCATCACAGCTTGGCAGGGAACAGCTCTTCCAAGTTGTGGATGTAGCCCAGTCCATCACACAGACCACACGCCCCACCATCGACTCCATCTACACTTCACGCTGCCTCGGGAAAGCAGCCGACACAATCAAAGACTTGTTCCACCCGTGTCATTTTCTCTTCCCCCCCCCCCCCCCCCCCCCCCCCCCCCCCCCCCCCCCCCCCCCCCCCCCCCCCCCCCCCCCCCCCCCCCCCCCCCCCCCCCCCCCCCCCCCCCCCCCCCCCCCCCCCCCCCGCTCCCTTTCCAGCAGAAGATGTTAGTTTAGTTGGGGACACCACAGCATGGGAACTGGCCCTTCAGCCCAACACACAGGCCACTGATCACCCGTTCACACTAGATCTATGTTATCCCACCTTCCAATCCTACACCCTGTGGGCAATTTACCAAACATGAGGATAGACACAAAAAGCTGGAGTAAGTCAGCGGGACAGACAGCACCTCTGCAGGAAAGGAATAGGTGATGTTTCGGGTCGAAACTGAAGAAGGGTCTTGAGCCAAAAAGTCACCGATTCCTTTTCTGCAGAGATGCTGTCTGTCCCACGGGGTTACTCCAGCTTTCTGTGTCTATCTTCGGGTTTAAACCGGCATCTGCTGTCCCTTACAATTAAAAAAAAAGTGCACATCTTTGAAGGAAACCGGAGCGCCCAGGGAAAACCCACGCGGCAACAGAGAGAACGTGCAAACTCCTCGCAGGCAGCACCCGAGGTCAGGATCAAAGCCGGATCTCCAGCACTGTGAGGCAGCAGCTCTACTACTTAGTTCAGCTTAGAAATACAGCGCTGAAACAGGCCCACCGTGTCTACACCGACCAGCGATCTCCGCACACTAACACTACCCGACACACAACAGGGACAATTTACATTTTACACCACGCCAATCAACCTACAAACATGCACGTCTTTGGAGTGTGGGAGGAAACCGAAGAAACTCGGAGAAAACCCACGCGGGTCACGGGGAGAACGTACAAAGTCCATACAGGCAGCGCCCGTAGTCGGGATCGAACCCGGGTCTCCGGCGGTTTGAGGCAGTGGCTCTAACTGCTGAGCCGCCGTGTTGCTGCAGACATGCTGAGTCTCTCGAGGAGGTTTGGTTTGATTGTAGTTATGTATAGTACGATCTGATTTGGCTGGACAGCATGCCAAACAAAAGCTGACGTGACAATAATCAACTGAAAGAACTGACCCAGGGGGGATGTAAATCAGAGCTGCAGCATCAGCAGTACAGCAGCGATCAGATCTTTCATCAAATCTTGAGTGTGAGATGAGGGATCGGCTCGGAAGGCTGGATGTGCTGACGCTCTTGTAATTTGAGCACCTTGTCTGTAGTTTAATTCCGGTGAATACTCCAGAAGGTATCGCTATAAATGATAGGAGCAGAATCAGGCCTTTCGGCCCATCGAGCCTACTCCACCATTCAATCGTGGCTGATCTATCTCTCCCTCTCGACCCTTTTCTCCTGCCTCCTCCCCTTGAGCCCCGACACCCGTCCACACTTTGGGGTGCAGTGTGGAGGACGGAGAGTGGCCCATTCAGACGATGCAGCGCCCGCTCTCTCCCCATCGCCCTTGACTGCAGGGTGTCCCAGTGGTGCAGTGGGTGGAGCTGTACTGTTCCATGTTACGTATCAAGCAGGGCTTTCATAGAAACATAGAAAATAGGTGCAGGAGGAGGCCATTCAGCCCTTCGAGCCAGCACCGCCATTCATTGTGATCATGGCTGATCGTCCACAATCAATAACCCGTGCCTGCCTTCTCCCCATATCCCTTGACTCCACCAGCCCCTAGAGCTCTATCTAACTCTCTCTTAAATCCATCCGGTGACGTGGCCTCCACTGCCCTCTGTGGCAGGGAATTCCACAAATTCACAACTCTCTGGGTGAAAAAGGTTTTTCTCACCTCGGTCTTAAATGGTCTCCACTTTATTCTAAGACTGTGGCCCCTGGTTCTGGACTCGCCCAACATTCGTCCAGGAAGGGCCTGCAGATGCTGGTTTAACAATGGCAGACTGACACAGTAAACAGCAGGGCTCTGGGGAGTGTTGTAGAGCTCACGGATCTAGGAATGCAGGGCACATACTTTATCGAAAGTGGCATCGCAGGAAGATAGGGTGGGCGAAAAGGCTTTCGGCACATTGGCTTTGTCAGGCAGAGTATTGAGTATAGACCGAAGATAGACATAAAAAGCTGGAGTAACTCAATGGGTCAGACAGCATCTCTCGCGAAAACGAATAGGTGACGTTTCGGGTTGAGACCCTTCTTCAGAAGGTGATGTTTCGGGTCAAGACCCTTCTTCAGTCGTTTTGGATCTCCAGTGATGCTGCCTGTCCCACTGAGTTACTCCAACTTTATGCGTCTATCTTTGGTTTAAACCAGCATCGCCAGTTCCTTCCTGCGCTATTGGGTATAGATGTTGGGAGGTCAGGTTGCAGTTGTATAAGACATTCGTGAGGCCGCATTCAGAGTATTGTGTTCACTTCTGGTCATCAGATTGATGTTGTCAAGCTGGACAGTGTGGGGAGTAGATTCACAAGAATGTTGCCAGCACTCGCGGGCCTGAGCTTGAGGAAGAGGTTGAGCAGGCTAGGACATGTGTCAAGCAGAGCTTTAAGGGGCTGTCCCACTGCGGCGACCTAATCCGCGAGTTCAGAAGAGTGTCTTCGAACTCGCGGATTAGAGAGGGATGGGAGAGAGGGAGGGGGAACAGGGAGGGGGGGCAGGGCGGGGGAGAGGTGGGGGGAAAGGAGGGTGAGAGGTGGGGGAGAGGGGAGGGGGGGAGGGGTGACAGGGTTGAGGGGTGAGAGGGGGGAGGGGTGAGAGGGGGGTATGGATGGGAGGAGCAAAGGGGTGGGGGGGTAGAAGGGGGGGTGGAGAAGGGGGGTGAGAAGGGGGTGGAGAAGGGGGGGGGTAAGGAGGAGGGGGGAGGGGGGGAGCGGTGGGGGAGGGGGGGTTGTTACCGAACTGAACTCACTGTGGAATTAATCCATTAACGGAGCCACTGCTGTTGGATTCAAAGTAGTCCCTGCCTTCCCTCGTCCCCATCAGATTACGAGTTCCCAGAGCCGTGGTTAAACATGGGGGCCGCTCATGGTTATGTCTGTGAAAGCGGCCCCATCAGTGACTGTGAGTCCTCGCATCTTCGGCGTTTCAGACCCCGAGTACGGGGATGGGGGGGTGGAGTGGGCGGGCGAGCGAGATGCCGAGCGCGCCTGCGGGCCAGGCGTACGACGTCAAGATGCTGCGTATGACATCGAGACACTGCATACAATGTCGAGACGCTGCGTACGCCCTCAATGCGCCTGCGGGCCGACAGGCCATAGACGCGCCGGCTCTGTCACGCTGGCTCAAGCCAAAGATCGGCTGTTCACCGTCCTCTGTCCGAGGTCGGCGAAAAGCAGCGGGGGAACAGCCGGTCTTTGGCTTGAGCCAGCGTGACAGAGCCTGGCCGGTGGGGGGGGAGGGATCGTGGAGGAGAGCCGGGCGGCAGCAGCCGTCATGGTCGAGCGGGAGACGCGATGAGAAGGTGGCCAGCAGGAGGTGACAAAATGAATGAGTGGAGTGAGTAGACTCCACCTTACCTTGGTTATCGGCGGCCGCTCTGATTGTCACACCCCTAGTTTCCTCTCTCCCCTGACTCTCAGTTTGAAGAAGGGTCTCGACTCGAAACGTCACCTGTTCCTTTTCTCCAGAGATGCTGCACAGAACTGGTGCGAACGGGTGGTTTGTGGTCGGCCTGGACTCGGTGGGGCGAAGGGCCTGTTTTCAGGCTGTATCTCTAAACGAAACTAAACCAAACTAAACCTGCTAAGTGTCAGGGGTCACGCTGAGAAGGCAGGGGAATGGGGTTGGGAGGGAGAGACAGATCAGCCATGATTGATGGGCCGAATGGCCTAATTCTGCTCCTGTCGCTTATGATCTTATGAAGAAAAGAGTCAAAGAGACAACAGCAGAAGACTGGCATGTGGAAGATTCCGGTAACAATTCTCCTCATGATGTTATACGCTGACCAGTTATATTCCTTGGAGAGCAGGAGGATGAAGGGTGATGTTATAGAGGTGTATAAAATCATGAGGGGAATTGATAGGGTGAATGCCCAGAGTATGGGAATTCAGAATCAGAGGACATTGGTTTAAGGTTAGAGAGAAAAGATTTAACAGGAACCTGAGGAGCAAGACATTTTAACAGCAGGTGGTGGGTGTATGGAACGAGGTGCCAGAAGAGGTAGTTGAGGCAGGGTCTGTAACAACATTTAAAAGACACTTGATGGCTAGGACAGGTTTGAGGGTCCAGGCTAATTGCGGACAGGTGGGATTGGTGTAGATGGGGCATTTTGGTCGGGGTGGATGATTTGGGCCGAAGGGCCTGTTTTCACAATGTATTTACCCATGCCCATAAACAATTAAAGTCAGGCTGGCACGCTGGTGCAGCGGTAGAGCTACAGACCTGGGATCGATCCTGGCTACAGGTGCTGTCTGTGTGGAGTTTGACCGTTCTTCCCGTGACCTGCGTGGGTTTTTTCCAGGTGCTCCGGTTTCCTCCCACACTCCAAAGGAGCCTTCTTCACACTGATTGTAGGGGGAGGGGGCAGGAACCGGGAGTTCTCCGGGCCTCGGTGAACGAACAAGGGCCGGGCTCGACTGATGAAAAGATCAACACTGCCCAGCGGTTTGCAAATATTAATCAACCAGTCATCAGATTACACCGGTGTCATCCATATCCACGACGCACTCGACTCCCCCCCGCAGCGACCAGCGTTCACGGAAGGCCTCCAGAGTCCATGCTGCCTGACCCGCTGAGTTACCCCAGCACTCTGTGAAACGTCACCTATCCATGTTCTCCAGAGATGCTGCCTGACCCGCTGAGTTACTCCAGCACTCTGTGAAACGTCACCTATCCATGTTCTCCACAGATGCTGCCTGACCCACTGAGTTACTCCAGCACCCTGTGTGCTTACGTGTAAAGCAGCCCCTTCGTCTTGCTGGCATTTTATGTGTGAGCAGATTTGAACATCAGAGGTCGGCATGAGGACATGGCAACTCTCTCCCCTGGGGAGTGGTGGGTGCTGTCTTTCCACCGCAAACCCTGAACGCTACAGGGCCTGTCCCACTTGGGCGTCATTTGCACGTTACGCAGACGGCGCGCGGAGATTTTGTGAATCCCAAAACCCTGGGGCGCCGCGTGCGACCGCGAGTCACGGCCTACGTCACCCCGCACCACGCGCACGTCGTGCATCATGATGCGCAAATGACACCCAAGTGGGACAGGCCCTTACATCGGAAACAGAACACCATGACTCACTTTTCTAATAACGTGAACTTGTTGTCTGGTTGTGTCTTTGAGCACGAACGTTTTGTTTTTGCATTGTCTCTTTACCGTCTTGCAGAATTTGATGCACAATTTATGCTTGATTTGGGTGCAATTTATGTACAAACTTTGCATAAATTATGCACAACTCATTTAGATTTTTGCATGTTATGTTTAGCTTTAGTATTGTCACCGAGGTACAGTGAAAAGCTTTGTTTTGCACGCTATCCAAACAGATCAGATAATACCACACATAAATACAATCAAGTCAAACTCCAGTACAATAGGTAGAGCAAAGGGGAAGATACAGAGTGCAGAATATAGTTCTCAGCATTGTAGCGCATCAGTTCCAGAGACAAAGTCCAATGTCCGCAATGGGGTAGAGGTGAATCGGACAGCACCCTAGCTTATGGAAGGGCCGTTCAGAAGCCTGATAACAGAAGGGAAGAAGCTGTTCCTGAGTCTGGTGGTGCGCGCTTTCAAGCTTCTGTACCTTCTGCCGGACGGGAGCGGGGAGAAGAAGGAATGACCGGGGTGGGACAGGGACAAGTCTTTGATTGTGTTGGCTGCTTTCCCGAGGCAGCGTGAAGTGTCGATGGAGTCGATGGTGGGGAGTGTGGTCTGTGTGATTTAAGTTTATGCATAATTCACGCACGATTTATTTATACTTTATAGATTATTTGTGAATATTTTAGGCAAAATTCATATATCAGGCAGAATTCGTGCACGACGTATGCAATTTATGCTTAATTATGGATGATTGGTGTATAATTTATGCAGGATTTGTGTATGATTTACACTATGCACAATTTGAGTGTAATTTACACTTCATTTATAGATGATTTTTGTCTGATTTACATAATTCATGGAAGATTTGTGTATGACTTACACAATTTATGGAAGATTTGTGGGTGATTTATCTAAGTCTACATCGAGTGCTGCTGTGTCCCTCTCCCTGGCCTTACGGTGCAGTGAGCTGCCCTGTCCCCCTTACCCCCTGTTCCTCTCTCCCCCCCTCTCCTCCCCCCCCTCCCTCCCCCTCCCCTCCCCCTCCCTCCCCTCCTCCCCTCCCCTCCCCTCCCCTCCCCCTTCCCACCGCTCCCCATCCCTCTCCCTGTCCCCCTCTCTCCCTTTTCCCTCTCCCCCTCCCTCTCCCCCTCCCTCTCCCCCTCTCTCTCCCCCTCTCTCCCCTGTCCCTCTCCCCTGTCTCTGTCCCCGTCTCTCCCTGTCTCTCTCCCTGTCTCTCTCCTGTCTCTCTCCCTGTCTCTCTCCCCGTCTCTCTCTCCCCGTTCTCTCTCTCCCCTGTCTCTCTCCCTGCCTCTCTCCCTGTCTCTCTCCCCCTGTCTCTCTCTGACTCTCTCCCTCTCTCTCCCCTGTCCCTCTCCCCCTGTCCCTCTCCCCCTGTCTCTCTCCCCCTGTCTCTCTCTGACTCTCTCCCTCTCTCTCTCCCCTGTCCCTCTCCCCCTGTCCCTCTCCCCTGTCTCTCTCCCCCTGTCTCTCTCTGACTCTCTCCTCTCTCGCGCCCTGTCCCTCTCGCCTCCTCCCCCTGTCCCTCTCCCCCTGTCTCTCTCTCCCTGTCTCTCTCCTGTCTCCTCCCTGTCTCTCTCCCCGCCGCTCACCCCCTGACTCTCTCTGATCTCTCCCCCTCTCCCCCTGTCCCTCTCCCTGTCCTCTCCCCCTGTCTCTCTCCCCCTGTCTCTCTCTGACTCTCTCCCTCTCTCTCCCCTGTCCCTCTCCCCCTGTCCCTCTCCCCCTGTCTCTCTCTCCCTGTCTCTCTCCCTGTCTCTGTCTCCCTGGCTATGGTACAGTGAGCTGTCTTGTGGCCCCATCTGCCGTTCATGGAAAGGTTCTTCCGGACCAACACCTTAGACCACAAGTCCATCGGGCAGTGGTCAGCATGGAACGTCCTGCAGGCACTGCAGGGAAATGATTCCATGGATCCGGTGGCGTGGTTCCCAGAGCAGACTGCCCAGCTTGTCTGGCAAAATGCCTCATCACCAGAACTCACCAACAAGCACCGTCTTGGCTGGCGGTGAGGGGAGCCCTCCCAGTCAGATCCTTCCTGCACCGTCGCAACCTCACTGCCAGCGCACGCTGCCCTCGGGACGGCTGCTATGGAGAGGAGACGGTTGCCCACTTCTTTGCAGAGTGTGGATTTGCTAAAAGAGTCTGGAGAAGTCTGCAAGGGTCCCTGTCACGATTTATTCCAAACAGCTCCGTCACCGAGGACTCGGTGATTTACGGACTGTTCCCAGGGACACATTCAGAGACTGACATCAAGTGCTGCTGGAGGGTCATCAACTCGGTAAAAGACGCCCTTTGGTCTGCCCGAGCATTGTTCACCACCCAGCAGAGCGAGATGTCCGTCAGGGAATGTTGCCGACTGGCCCGCTGCAGACTGCAGGAGTACGTGCTGAGGGACGCACTGAAGCTCGGTGCAGCCAACGCCAAGGCTCGGTGGGGGAGGGCCACAGTCTAGGGTCCTTCCGCTGCTGGACATGGGGGGCACGGTATGGTGGAGACGCCCCTCAAAATAAGGAAGGTATCCCACGCCAGTGGGCCACATCAGTGGCAAGGGTGGGGGATAAAACTGTGAAATTTGAGCAATGTGTGTAAACAGTATTGAATGTTGTATCGCCTCGGGAAATGTCGGATGCATTTTTTGCACGGTTCATACATTACCTGAATAAAGTCTATATTGAATGTTTTTTTTAAAGTGTCCCTCTGTGCCTGCAGGTGGCCAGTGCGGAGATGTGCGACGTGTGTGAGGTTTGGACGGCCGATGAGCTCTACCCCTGCCGCATCTGTAACCGCGTCTTCCACGACGGCTGCCTGCGCCGCATGGCCCAGTTCAGCCCTGCACACCTGCAGGAACTGCGGGAAACGGCTCACACAGCCCTGGGGTGGAGCTGCCACTACTGCGTGAGTGTGCAAGAGAAGAGGGCAGGGGAGGGGAGGGGAGGGGGCAGGGACACGGCTCACTCTGAGTCAGGGTTTGGACGCGCTAGAGGCAGGAAACATGTTCCCGATGTTGGGGGAGTCAAGAACCAGGGGCCACAGTTTTAGAACGGAGACGAAGAAACACTTTTTCTCACAGAGAGTTGTGAGTCTGTGGAATTCTCTGCCTTAGAGGGCGGTGGAGGCCGGTTCTCTGGATGCTTTCAAGAGAGAGCTGGACAAGGCTCTTAAAGATAGCGGAGTCTGGGGATATGGGGAGAAGGCAGGAACGGGGTACTGATTGGGGATGATCAGCCATGATCACATTGAATGGCGGTGCTGGCTCGAAGGGCCGAATGGCCTACTCCTGCACCTATTGTCTATTGTAAGTGTCTGTCACAGGGGAGGGAAGAGGAGGACCAGGGGTGAGGAGGGTCACCTCCGTAGCTGGGGGCCTGGATCCACAGGCCCTTCGGCCCATTGAGTCTGTGCCGACCATCAGCGAACTGCAGATGGGAAGACGTAAAGTGTGAAATAAGGAGAGAAGAGGCGTAAATGTGAACGGGGGGCAAGGGAACTGGGTGTGAGGCCAGATTGGGAAGGGGGAAGGACAAAGGTTTGGGGGGGGGGGAGGAGAGAAGGATCGGGGGGGTGGGTGGTGTTTACCTAAAATTTGATAATTGAATGTTCATGCCATTGGGTTGTAAACTGCCCTAGTGAGACCACATCTGGAGTATTGTGTGCAGTTTTGGTCTCCAAACTTGAGGAAGAAAATTCTTTCTATTGAGGGAGTGCAGCGTATGTTCACCAGGTTAATTCCTGGGATATGTTGAGAGAATGGAACGGCTGGGCTTGTGTACGCTGAAGGACGAGAGGGGATCTTATTGAAACATTTACGATCATTAAGGGATTGGACACGCTAGAGGCAGGAAACATGTTCACGATGTTGGGGGAGTCCAGAACCAGGGGCCACAGTTTAAGAATATGGGGTAGGCCATTTAGAACAGAGATCTTAGAAACAGTGGGACAGGTACATGGATAGGAGAGGTTTGGAGGGTTATGGACCAAGCGCAGGCAAGTGGGACTAGGGTAGCTGGGGCATTGTTGGCCGGTGTGGGCGAGTTGGGCCGTAGGGCCTGTTTCCACACTGTATTAATCTATGACTCTATGAGGAAAAACGTTTTCACCCAGAGAGTTGTGAATCTGTGGAATTCTCTGCCTCAGAAGGAAGTGGAGGCAAATCCTCTGGATGCTTTCAAGAGAGAGTTAGATAGAGCTCTTAAAGATGGCGGAGTCAAGGGATATGGGGAGAAGGCAGGAACGGGGTACTGATTGTGGGTGATTAGCCATGATCACAGTGAATGGCGGTGCTGGCTCGAAGGGCCGGATGGCCTTCTCCTGCAGCTATTGTCTATTGGCTATTGTCAGTCTAACATGGGTAGGACCAACACATGAATGGTTGTATGGGGAGTGTTGTAGAGCAGAGGGATCTAGGAATAGGGGTACTTGGTTCCTTGAAGGTTGTATCACAGGTAGATCAAACATGGGAGGTCAAAAAGGCATTTGGCACATTGGCCTTCATCAGTCATTGACTATGGGCGTTTGGAGGTCACGTTGCAGTTGTATAAGACGTTGGTGAGGCCGCATTTAGCGTATTGTGTTCAGTTCTGGGCACCGTGTTATAGGAAAGATGTTGTCAAGCTGGAAAGGGTGCATCGGAGATTTATGAGGATGTTGCCAGGACTAGAGGGTGTGAGCTATAGGGAGAGGTTGAGTAGGCTGGGTCTCTATTCTATGGAGCGCAGGAGGATGAGCGGTGATCTTATAAAGGTGTACAAAATCATGAGAGGAATATATTGGGTAGATGCACAGAGTCTCTTGCCCAGAGTAGGTGAATCGAGGACCAGAGGACATAGGTTTAAGGTGAAGGGGAAAAGATTTAATAGGAACCTGAGGTATAACTTTTTTACACCAAGTTGTGGTGGGTGTATGTAACGAGCTGCAGAAATATTTAGACAGGTACATGGATAGGACAGGGTTAGAGAGGTATGGGCCAAACGCAGGCAGGTGGGACTAGCATAGATGAGACATGTTTTGCCAGTGTGGGCAAGTTGGGTTAAAGGGACTGTTTCCATGATGTACTGTTCTATGTTCTCGGTTCAACGTCTTTTCAATTTTTCCGCTCTCCCTCAATTCCTCCCAACCTCCCGCCTTCACTCCTCCCTCCCACACCCTCCCCCCTCCCCCTCCCCCTCCTCAGGACAACGTGAACCTGCTACTGACGGAGGAGGAGATGTTCAGCCTGAAGGAGGTTTTCCGACAATGTAGGATTATCCCAGGTCAGTCTGTGTCTGTGTGTGTAATGCCCCTGTTCCACTAAGGCTATTTTTTAGGCGACTACAGGTGACGGCCTAGTCCCCACATGGTCGCCGGGGTGTCGCCTGTACGCTCTCCTCAGTCGCCCAAAGAGTCGTGCTTTTTTCCTGGTCGCCGCTAGATTTCGAAATGTTCAAAACATTTTGGCGTCAACGACCGTAGCCTGACGTAGGTGCTGCCGCCAGGATGATGTAGGTTGTCACCGGGTGATGACTATCGGTGAATTCCATTGGCGACGTCAACCAGCGACAGGTACCGGCGACTGAATTGTCTTACCTTGTCGTAGCTTGTCGCGAGTGGACGTAGGTTGTGGTAGGCGTGGTCGTAGGTGGACGTCAAATGGGTCGCCGGTTGTCGGTAGCTTGATGTCGATTAGGAGGTAGGATGTTACATCGAAACATAGAAAACAGGTGCAGGAGGAGGCCATTCGGCCCTTCAAGCCAGCACCGTCATTCATTGTGATCATGGCTGATCATCCGCTATCAATAACCCGTGCCTGCCTTCTCCCCATATCCCTTGACTCCACTAGCCCCTAGAGCTCTATCCAACTCTCTCTTAAATCCATCCAGTGATTTGGCCTCCACTGCCCTCTGCGGCAGGGAATTCCATAAATTCACAACTCTCTGGGTAAAAAAGTTTTTTCTCACCTCAGTCTTAAATGACCTCCCCTTTATTCTAAGGCTTTGGCCCCTGGTTCTGGACTCACCCAACATTGGGAACATTTTTCCTGCGTCTAGCTTGTCCAGTCCTTTTATAATTTTATATGTTTCTATATGATCCCCCCCTCATCCTTCTAAACTCCAGTGAATACAAGCCTAGTCTTTTCAATCTTTCCTCATATGACAGTCCCGCCATCCCAGGGATCAATCTAGTGAACCTACGCTGCACTGCCTCAATCACAAGGATGTCCTTCCTCAAATTAGGAGACCAAACCTGTACACAATATTCCAGATGTGGTCTCACCAGAGCCCTACACAACTGCAGAAGAACCTCTTTACTCCTGTACTGAAATCCTCTTGTTCTGAAGGCCAACATTCCATTAGCTTTCTTCACTGCCTGCTGTACCTGCACGCCAACTTTCAGTGACCGGTGTACAAGGACACCCAGGTCTCGCTGCACCTCCCCCTTACCTAACCTAACCCCATTGAGATAATAATCTGCCCCCTTGTTTTGGATAGTGGATAGCCTCACATTTATCTATATTATCTATATTGTTGTAGACATTGTCGTAGGGGGGTGCGTGCAGTCGCCGGTTTTTCGGCCGCTATCACCTACTATAACGATGACAGTTCCCGGCAGTCAGCAAACAAATCGCCTAAGTGGGACAGGCCCATAAGTGTGTGTGCGTGTAAGTGCATGTATGTATGTAAGCATGTGTAAGCATGTATGTGTGTATGTAAGCGTGTGTGTGCAAAAATGTGTGTGCGCATGTGCGTGTAGATATGTGCAAGTGTAAATGTGTGTGCATGTATGTAGGCGTGAGTAGGTATGTAAGTGTGTGTGGGTATGTACGCATGTGTGAGCGTGTGCAAAAATGCGTGTAAGCATGTGTGCGTGTGTGAGCATGCATGTAAATGTGTGTGTGTGTGCATGTAAATGCGTAGAAGTGTGTATGTGAGCGAGTGTGAGTTTGTGTGTGTGAGTAAATGTGTATGTGTGTCTGCGTGTGAGTCTAAGTGTGTGAGTAACTCAGCGGGTCGGCATCATCTCTGGCGAAAAGGAATGGGTGACGTTTCAGGGGGAGACCCGTCTTCAGACTGACTGTCGGGGAAGAGGGACACAAAGGTTACAGACGGTGATGTAGAGAGGTATGGAACAAATGCATGGAAGTGGGCACAGTGACCGCACTGGGAGACCCTTCACCCGAGGACCACAGGCCCTGAGACTGTGTCTCACCCCCCTCTTACCCCCCTCTCACTGTCCCTCACCCAATCGCTCACCACTCCCTCACCCTCACCCCCACCCCCACCCCCTCCCTCACCCCAACCCTAACCCTCACCCCCACTCCCACCCACCCTCACCCCACTCCCACCCCTCCCCCACCCTCACCCCCACTCCCTCACACCCACCCCCACCCCATCCCTCATCCTCACCCCCACCCTCATCCCCCACCCATTCCTACACCCCCACCCCTCCCTCACACCCCTCCCCATCCCATCCCCGTCCCTCATCCTCACCCCCACCCCCACCCTCATCCGCACCCATTACCACACCCGCACCCTCATCCCACACCCCCTCCCACACCCCATCCCCCACCCCCTCCCACACCCCCATCCCCCACCCATTCCCACAACCCCACCCCTTCGAGGGGCTGTTAGAGAGGGGCAATAAGAGCCAGGGGAAGGTAGACCCGAAAACAGAGAACTCACATATTTGTCTATCTGCCCCCCTCCCTCTCTCACCCCCACCCCTCTCTCCCCCCCCTCTCTCCCCCAATCCATCTCTTTCTCCCATTTCTCTCCCTTCCCCCCTCTGCACCCCCTCCTCCCCCGTCGTGTGCTCGTGTTGCAGACTCGTGCCTGACGTCGGATGACTTCCTTCACTACAAGCACAGTGTTCAGCAGCGTCAGTGTGGGGGGCCACTGGCGGAGGGGCAGGAGCTGGCCCAGTACCGGGCCCTCACCCCCAGCGGGGGTGGCCTGGAGTGGCCAGACTTCCTCTACCACGAGTCTCTGCTGCTGCTCGACCGACTGCGCTCCCGGGTAGGTGACGCCGCCCGACAGCACCCCTCCCCACCCCACCCTTCTCCCGGTCCCGCCGACTGGCGAGCCTTCAGATTATCTGCAATCAGACTTCACTGCATTTTGTATTGCACTGAAGCTGTAGTTCAGTTCAGTTTAGTTTATTGTCACGTACCGAGGTGCAGTGAAAAGCTTTTTTATTGCCTGCTATCCAGTCAACAGAAATACTTTTCTGGTTCTTCCCATCTGTTATCAGGAAATTGAATCAACAACTAGAGAGCAGTCCTGACCTACCATTTAGCTCTTTGGAGACCCTCTGGCTATCTTTAATCAAAAATCTACTGGACTTTATCTTGCACTAAACGTTTTTCCCCTTCGGCTCGATTGTAATCATGACTGGCGAGCACGCAACAAATAAGCTTTTCACTGTACCTCAGTACACGTGACAATAAATGCACCTGTCCTAACCTCCCTACACATTACTAAACATTACTAAACTTTATTAAACTTTACCACACTTTACTAAACTTTACTACACTTTACTACACTTTACTACACATTACTACACTTTACTACACTTTACTACACTTTACTACACATTACTGCACTTTACTGCACTTTACTACACTTTACTACACTTTACCACAGATTATTAAACTTTACTACACTTTACTAGACTTTATTAAACTTCATTAAACTAAACTGAACTAAACTTTCTTAAATGTTATTAAAATGAACTAAACTGAATTAGACTTTATTAAACTGAACCGAGTTGAACTATTTTATTGCACTGAACTGTACTGAACTACACTTTATTAAAGTTAACTAAACTTTATTAACTTTTAGTAAACTTTATTAATCTGAACCAAAATGAAGAAAATGAACGAAACATTATTAAACTTTAGTAAGCTGAACTAAGGTGAACTCAAACTTTTGAAACTAGACTTCACTGAGCGTTGCGATAGCCTAGTCCCAGTGTTATTGCCTCTGACTGGGTGCAGCTGCTAATTGTCTTGTCCATTGCAGAACTCATTGTTGCGTCTGCTCACTGCCAAGGAGCGTGAGCGAGCCCGCACCGTCTTCCTCAGCCCGGATCGCAGCCCGCAGGGTGTCATCTCTGCCGCCGACTGCAGGAGGGCCCAGCACACCTGGTTCCTGAAGCCTGCCGAGGAGGCGCAGTCGTGCAGCGTGAGGTGAAGCTATCCTCGCCCACCCTCGCCGCCCCGGCAACAGCCTCTGACCGCAGCAAGCAGCACCGCACCTGCACCTGCACCCAATGTAGAGCATAGAACAGCACGGTGGCGCTGAACACCTCCGCTTAGTCCGCCTGGACCTATGCCATCTCCTGGTTGCCAAAGACATTCATTCCCCTTCCCATTCCCACACTGACCTGTCTGTCCTGGGCCTCCTCCACTGTCAGAGTGAGGCCAAGCGCAAACTGGAGGAACAGCACCTCATATTTCACTTGGGCAGCTTCATATTCAAACCCAGTGGTTTGAATATTATCTCTCGTTTCCCTTTATCGCTAACCAGTCAGAAGAAGGGTCTTGATCCGAAAGGTCACCCATTCCTTCTCCAGAGATGCTGCCTGTCCCGCTGAGTTACTCCAGCACTTTGTGTCTGTCTGTGGCACAGCGGTAGAGTAGCTGCCTCACAGCGCCAGAGACCCGGGTTCAATCCCGACCACGGGTGCTTGCCTGTACGGAGTTTGTACGTTCATCCCGTGACCGCGTGAGTTTTCTCCGGGTGCTCCAATTTCCTCCCACACTCCAAAGAAGTATAGGTTTGAAGGATAACTGGCATTGGAACATTTGTAAACTGTCCCTAAAGTGTAGAATAGTGCTAGTGTGGTTCACACTGTATCTCTAAAGTCCAAAGACATTTGAGTGCAAAGACAACCCTGCACATCTCTGGGAGATTCTGGTTTCCTCCCACATCCCAAAGACGTGCAGGTTTGTAGGTTGATTGGCCCTCTGTAAATTGCCCCTAGTTTGTAGGGAGTGGATTAGAAAGTGGGGTAGCGTAGAACTAGTGTGTACGGGATGATTGCTGGTCAGCATGGACTTGGTGGGCCGAAGGGCCTGTTTCCATGCCGCATCCCTAACGGCGTAGCGGTAGAGTAGCTGCCTCACAGCGCCGGAGACCCGGGTTCGATCCCGACTGTGAGTGCTGTCTGTACGGAGTTTGTACGTTCTCCCCGTGACCTGCGCAGGTTTTCTCCGAGATCTCCGGTTTCCTCCCACGCTCCAAGGGTGTACAGGTTTGTAGGTTAATTGGCTTGGTAAATGTAAAAAATGTCCCTAGTGGGTGTAGGATAGTGTTAATGTGCGTGGATCGCTGGTCGGCGTGGCCCCGGTGGGCCGAAGGGCCTGTTTCCACACTGTATCTCGAAATAAACTAAAACTAATTCTCCACTAAAGCGGCTGTATTGATTAAAAACCTAAAGATCAGCCCAGTGGGACACCAGCAAAATGTCAGCAACTGTGAGCTGTTTACCACAATATAGCCCACTGTGCCAATTACCATCATAATGAGAGTGTACACTCTGACATAATTGAACAGCAGGCCAATCCTGGGATAATGAAAGACGTGACCCCATGCCAACCAACTCCCACAGTTTACAGCCCACAACATTTAAAGGCATCATCTTCCTCCCAGCAATAGTTAGAAGCTGTGGCTTGGTATAAATTGTGAGTTGTCATCCCGAGTGTGTTAGATCGTGCTAGTGTATGGGGCCATTCGATGGGCTGAAGGGCCTGTTCCACACTGTACCTCTAAACTGTTGGCAGATCAATTTAGTTGTATCGTGTAGGCTTAACATGTCCGTGCCCAACCATCCCACGTTTGCCCGCGTTTGCCCCATATCGCTCTCGCCTTTCATTAGTTCATGTTCTAGGAGCAGCATAAGGCCATTCAGCCCATCAAGTATACTCTGCCATTCAATCATGGCTGATCTATCTCTCCCACCTAGCCCCACTCTCCTGCCTTCTCCCCGTAACCCCTGAAACCAGTACTAATCAAGAAATTGCCAATATCTGCCTTAAAAAATCCGTTGAGATAGATGCCGGATTCACCACCCTCTGATTAAAGAAGATCATCATCTCCTTTCCAAAGGAACATCGTTTAATTCTGAGGCTAGAACTCAAGTCCTAGACTGTCCCACTAGTGGAAACACCCTCTCCACATCCACTCTATTCAGTGAGTTGCAACGAGGGGTCCCTTCATCCTTCTAAACTCCAGCGAGTACAGGCCCAGTGCCGTCAAACACTCATCATATGTTAACCCACTCATTCCTGGGATAATTCTCGTAAACCTCCATTGGTCCCTCTCCAATGGTCCATTTACCTGTCCAGGTGTCTTTTAAAGGCTGTTATAGCAACTACCTCCTCTGGCAGCTCGTTCCACACACCCACCACCGTCTGAGTGCACTGATTATGGCGGGTCCTGTACTGTACTGTTCTATGCGCGACAGATCAACTATGGGCAGAGACATTGCAGATGGGGCTCAATCCAAGCAGTTGTGAGGTGCTGCGCTTTCAGAGGTTGAATGAAAGGGGAAAACATGCAAGTAATGGGAGGACCAATAGCATTGATGTAGAGAGGGATCTTGGGGGCCAAGTCCACAATCCCCTGTAAATGGTAACAAAGATTGATGGGTTGGTAAAGAAGGCATATGGTACGCATGGAAAAGATTACTATAGAGGGTATTTAAGATCATGAGGGGCATATATAGGGTGAATGCACAAAGTCTTTTACGCAGAGCAGGGGAATAACAAACCAGAGGACATAAGTTTAAAGCACCCACTTTATTGTGAGAGGGGAAAGGCTTAGAGGAATATGGACCTAACATAGGCAGAGGGATCTTGGCGATGTGTGTGTGTGTGTGTGTGTGTGGCGGTGAGGGTCAGGCTTTGTGCAACACACACACGCACACACACCAACACACACACACACACACACACACACACAGATACACACACACACACACACACACAGATACACACACACACACACACACACACACACAAACACACAGATACATACACACACACACGCACGCGCGCGCGAGCACGCACACACACACACACACACACACACACACACACACACACACACACACACACACACACACACAGATACACACACACACACACACACACACACACATGCACACACACGCGCGCACACACGCGGCGCACACACACGCGCACACACACACAGATACACACACACACACACACACACAGATATACACACACACACACACACACACAGATACACACACACACACACACACACACACAGATACCACACACACGCGCGCACGCACACACACGCACACACACACACAGACACACACACACACACAGACACACACACACACACACACACACACACACAGTCTTACACACAGTGACACACACGTGCACGCACACACAGATACACACACAGGTACACACGTGCACATACACACACAGAAACACGCACACACACAGATACGCACGCATACAGACACACACACACACACAAAGTCACGCACACACAGAAACACGCACAGTCACAGAAACACACTCTTACACACACATACACACACAGACGCTTACGAACATAGACACACATACTCACACAGACAGACACATACACAAACATAACACTCTGTCTGCCTATTCCAGCATCAGCAACGTGGGGCCCATGTCTGAGAAGAGCCCGGCGAGCAGGGGCCGCGGCAGAGCCCAGGACAGGACACTGCTCAGCAAGGAGCCCGAGGACAGCAGGTGAGGGTAAGGGGAGAGAGGGGCATCACTCCCTCTCGAACCTCCTTCCCTCTCTCCCTCTCTCTCTCTCTCTCTCTCTCTCTCTCTGGATGGAGAGATATCTCTGACAGATTCGACCCGCGACCCCAGCGCTGACCCCTGACCCCGGCACTGACAGTCTCTCTTCTCTCCGCAGACCTGTCCCCTGGAAAACCTTCCTGAAGGAAAACGTCATCTACATCCTCGCCGCTCGGCCCAACAGTGCGGCCACTCACCTGCTGCCTTCCGCCTGACCCTCACCCCCCTCACCCCTGACCCCCACCTGCTGCCCTCTGCCTGACCCTCACCCCCTCACCCCTGACCCCACCTGCTGCCCTCCGCCTGACCCTCACCCCTGACCCCCACCTGTTGCCCTCTGCCTGACCCTCACCCCTTCACCTCTGACCCACCTGCTGCACAAAGCCTGACCCTCACCCCCTCACCCTTCACCCAAACCCCACCTGCTGCCCTCAGCCTGATCCCTGACCCTTACCCCCACCTCCTGCCTAGCCCCTGACCCTTCACCCCTCAGCCCTACCCCTCACCCCCAGTGCCTGATCCCTCACCCTGACCCCTCAACCCCACCCATCTGCTGCACAGCACCTGACCCCTGACCCCCAGCGCTTGACCCTTGCACCTCACCCCCCCTCCCATCTTCAACCCTGTGGCTGCCTGACCCTGTCTAGCGGGCAAACAACCGTCCCTCACCCCTCTTCCCCTCCCACCCCCCCATTTCAGTGACGTGGGGCACTGGCTGTCGGTCAGTTGGTCGCTCAACCCCGTCCCTCAGCGCTGCTCTCGAATGTTGTGCCCGCTACCTGGTGTGTGGAGTCTGTCACACAGCCCCTGACCGGGGGAGAGAAAGAGCAGGAGACAGAGGGGGAGACAGAGAGGGAGGGAGACAGAGGCGGGGGGGGGGGGGGGGGGGGGGGGGTTGAGGGTGACAGAAAGGGGGACAGACAGAGCCATAATTACTACCTAGCTCCGTGATCCTGTAATCCATTTCACGTCTAACGCATTGCCACTTACTTATGGGCATCAACCTGCAGTATTTAATGCTAATTCACATGAGGCCCTGACACACTCCCCCCCCCCCTCCCCCCACCAACTCACCAGGCTCTAAAACCCCCTCACGCCACCACATTCCCCCTCACACCCACTCCCTCCCCCCTCCCCCCTCACCACTCTCCCCCCTCACCACTCTCCCCCCCTCACACACTCTCCCCCCCCTCACCCACTCTCCCCCCTCACCCACTCTCCCCCCTCACCCACTCTCCCCCCCCTCACCCCCCATCACTCTCCCCCCTCACCCACTCTCCCCCCCTCAACCCACTCCCCCCTCACCCACTCTCCCCCCCTCACACCCACTCTCCCACCCCAACTCATCCACTCTCACCTCCCCCCCCTCACCCATTCTGCCCCCCCTCACACCCACTCCCCCCTCCCCCCCCCTCACACCCACTCTCCCCCCCCAACTTACCCACTCTCCCCCCCTCACACCCACTCTCCCCCCCTCACACCCACTCTCCCCCCCCCCCCCAACTCACCCACTCTCCCCCCCCCTCACCCACTCTCCCCCCCTCACACCCACTCTCCCCCCATTTCTCCCCCCCCCCCCCCCCCCCCCCCCCCCCCCCCCCCACCGCCCACTCTCCACACTCATTGAATCCTCTCTGAATCCCGGGGATTTGCAGGATGATGCCGCTGGAGTTTTGCAGACACAGGGGGCCGGCACGGTGGCGCAGCGTTAGAGTTGTTGCCTCACAGCGCCACAGACCCGGGCTCGATCCCGACTACGGGCGCTCTCTGCGTGGAGTTTGCACGTTCTCCCCAGGACCTCGTGGGCTTCTTCCGGGTGCTCTGGTTTCCTCCCACATCCCAAAGACGTGCGGGTCTGTAGGTTAATTGGCCCTCTGTAAATTGTCCCCTAGTGCGTGGATGAGAGAGTGGGCTAGTGCAATGTTTGGGGTGTACTATGTGGGCATAAGGGGCCGTATCTGAGCTGTATCAGTGAAACTAAAAACTAATTAAACAATGGTACAGGGGAGATCCAGTGGTATTTGTGGAGGGGAGGGGGAGCGTGATTCGGGTTTCATGGGGGGGGGGGTGAGTTCGAATGGGTGATAGGGAGGGGGTAGAGAGAGAGAGAGATTCAGTGGGTTTTTACGGGGGGGAGAGATATTCAGTGATAAAGAGGGGGGTGTGTGGGGTGGGGAGATTCAGTGCACCCCTGTGTCGGGGGCGAAAAGCAGCTGACTGCAAGATATCCGTGATCCCCTCTGCGTACCGACTATCCAAGCCCCCACGCTATGTGACTGTTTAAAGCCATATTCTCCCATCGAGGGACCCGAGTCTCCAATAAAGAGATTGAAGCATTCGTCCTGTCTCGCTGTCTCACTCTGCTTGTGTTGTGCGGCAAATGTGATCAGGCAACTGAACCGTCCTCTCACCAACGAGGGAGCCGGTCCTGACCTCCCATCTACCTCATTGGAGACCCTCGGGCTATCTTTAATCGGGCTTGGATTCTTGATTAGTACGCGTGTCAGGGGTTACGGGGTGAAGGGTTGAGAGGGAAAGGTAGGTCAGTCATGATTGAATGCGGAGTAGACTTGATGGGCTGGGCTTGTACACTCTGGAGTTTAGAAGGATGAGAGGGGACCTTATTGAAACATATAAGATTGTTAAGGGTTTGGACACGTTAGAGGCATGAAACATGTTCCCAATGTTGGGGGAGTCCAGAACCAAGGGCCACAGTTTCAGAATAAGGATTAAGCCATTTAGAACGGAGACGAGGAAACACAGAGAGTTGTGAGTGCGGAATTCTCTGTCTCAGAGGGTGGTAGAGTCCGGTTCTCCGGATACTTTCAAGAGAGAGCTATATAGGGTTCTTAAAGATAGCGGAGTCAGGGGATATGGGGAGAAGGCAGGAACGGGGTACTGATTGTGGATGATCTGCCATGATCACATTGAATGGCGGTGCTGGCTCGAAGGGCCGAATGGCCTACTCCTGCACCTATTGTCTATTGTCTATTATTCCCTTTATCCCGTATCTGACACTGTGGACAGCCTGACTGTAAGCATGTAAAGTCTTTCCGCTGACTGGATAGCACGCAACAAAAAAAGCTTTTCACGATAACTCAGTACACGTGACAATAAACTAACCTGAAGGTGAAAACTCACTTGCATGCGCTGGGCACTGACTCCACTGAGTCTAGCCAGATGCTCGCACACTGTATTCCCAAGTGCCCAAGTCAGAATGTCCTTGTTCCATTTCGGGGACTTATGACAATATGACACTTGACTAAAGCAAAGCCTGCAGTCTCAGGAACCTGCATTAACTCAAGGCAGTACGATGGGTCATTAGTGATGGGAGTAGAATTAGACCATTCGGCCCATCACGTCTGCTCCGCCATTCAATCCTGGCTGATCTATCTCTCCCTCCTAACCCCATTCTCCGGCCTTCTCTCCATAACCCCTGACACCTGTATCAATCAAGAATCTATCTATCTCTGCCTTAAAAATATCCACTGACTAGGGTCGCGGTGGCGCAGCGGTAGAGTTGCTGCTTTGCCGGGTTCCTTCCCATCTACGGGTGCTCTCTTTGGAGTCTGCACGTTCTCCCCGTGATCTGCGTGGGCGTTCTCTGAGATCTTCGGTTTCCTGCCCCACTGCAAAGACGTACAGGTTTGTAGGTTAATTGGCGTCGGGTAAAATGTAAAAAATTGTCCAGTATAAAAATTGTCCAACTGCCAGTCCAGTCCCTGGTGAACTCTTCGGAAGTAATGACCACCAGGTACTAGGCACACGGCCTCCACAGCCGTCTCTGGCGATGAATTCCACAGATTCACCACCCTCTGGCTAAAGAAATGTCTCCTCATCTCCTTCCCAAAAGAACGTCCTTTAATTCTGAGTCTGTGCCCTCTGGTCCTAGACTCTCCCACTAGTGGAAACATCCTCTCCACATCCACTCGATGCAGGCCTTTCACTATTCTGTACGTTTCAATGAGGTCTCCCCTCGATCGCTGGAGTGAGAGGTTTAGTCTGCATCTTTATGCCCACGGTGGTTTATCAATGGTTCTTTATTGTCACACGTGCACGTGCCGCACAGTTTTGCGTACATCACACCTGCACGAGTTGCCATATTTTGCCGCCATTTATAAAATCCAAAGTCCGGTCCTTGCATCCGATGTACTGGAGTTGCTCCTGATCCAGGCGAGCCCGAGGCTGCTGCAGAACCTCCTCCGTCACCCTCGCCCGGCTCGGCCCGTGAACCCACGTCCCTCTCCTCGCCCGCCCGCCTGCCCGCCTCTGTGTCCCAGGGGGTGCATCTAACAGCCGACCTTGCAGGCGCAGCCGAGTTAAACCAGCACGTTGTATTTTAGTTTAATTTGGAGATACAGCATGGAAACAGGCCCTTCGGCCCCACTGAGTCCGCACTGACCAGCGATCCCTGCACACTGACGCTATACCACACACACACACACACACACACACACACACACACACACACACACACACACACACACACACACACACACACACACACACACACACACACACACCATCACACACACACACACACACACACACACACACACACACACACACACACACACACTCACACACACACACACACACACACACACACACACACACACACACACTCACACACACACACACACACCATCACACACACTCACACACACACACACACACACACACATACCACACCCACACACACACACACACACACACACACACACACACACACACACACACACACACACACACACACACACGGGACATAATTTTACTTTTATACCAGGCCAATTAACCTACAAGCCTGCACGTCTTTGGAGTGTGGGTGGAGAGTGAAGATCCCGCAGAAAACCTACGCAGGTCACGGGGAGAACGTGCAAACTCCGTACAGACAGAAGAAGGCAGGAACAGGGTACTGATTGGGGATGATCAGCCATGATCACATTGAATGGCGGTGCTGGCTCGAAGGGCCGAATGGCCTACTCCTGCATCTATTGTCTATTGTCTCTTGTCAGACAGCAGCCATGGTCGGGATGGAACCCAGGTCTCCGGCGCTGTAAGGCAGCAACTCTACTGCTGCGCCACCGTGCTGGCCTCTCGCAAGTTATCAGCATTTGCAGTTTGCTGCAGCCTCCAGATGGGCGTGCTGTGTTGCCGCAGAATTTTATTACCAATATGTTTTGTTTTGCATTTTTTTATTACCAAAAAAGAAATTCACTCAATTACTACAAGAATAACATGTACAATTCAAAATAATCCCAGCAAGCGCGCCACCATAGTCCAACATAAAACAAATACTCTTAAATATCAAATATACTGAGTGTTTAACAACCACGTTAATCCTTGTCAAGGATGCATTCAACCCCCCGCGGTGCCCAGCGGTCCTGGAAACCCCCCAGGGTGCCCGTGGACAGGGCGCAGTCCCTCTCAAACACCACCCGGGCACGGACGCAACCCCGGAAAAGGGGCAGGCAGCCGGCTGAGATGGGGAGAGCCAAGGTGGGAGAGGTGAGAGTTTAGTTTAGAGATACAGCCCTTCAGCCCACCAGGTCCGCACTGCCCAGCGATCCCCGCACATTAACACTATCCTACACCCACCAGGGACAATTTTTACATTTATACCGAGCCAATTAACCTGCAAGCTTGCACGTCTTTGGAGTGTGGGAGGAAACCGAAGATCTTGGAGGAAACCCGCGCAGGAAAGGGGAGAACATACAAATTCCGTACAGACAGCGCCCGTAGTAGGGATGGAACCCGAGTCTCCGGCGCTGTGAGGCAGCAACTCTACCGCCGTGACCGCCTTGTGAAGCCAAAGGAAGGAATGTAGGTGGAAGGGGTCAGGGAGGAGAAAAATAGATGCAAATCTAAGTGGTACACAGGGAAGAGAGGGGGGGATACTGAGGGGGGTTGTTTGTCAGTTAGTTACCTGAAATTGGAGAATTTGGGCCGCACCATAGCGCAGAGGTAGAGTTGCTGCCTTGCAGCGCCAGAGACATGGGTTTGATCCCGACTACGGGTGCTGTCTGTTCGGAGTTTGTACGTTCTCCCCTTGACCCGCGTGGGTTTTAGACAATAGGAGTAGGCCATTCGGCCCTTCGAGCCAGCACCGCCATTCAATGTGATCATGGCTGATCATCCCGTGGCTTTTCTCCAAGACCTTCAGTTTCCTCCCACACTCCAAAGACGTACAGGTTTGTAGGTTGGTATAGAAATATAAAATTGTCCCTAGTGTGTGTAGGATGGTGTTAATGTGCGGGGATCGCTGATCAGTGCACACTCGATGGGACAAAGGTCCTGTTTCCGCGCTGTATCTCTGAACTAAACTGAATTCAATGTTCATACCACTGGGGTGTAAGCTGCTCAAGCGGAACGTAAGGTGCTGTCCCGCCAGTTTGCGTGCGGCCTCACTCTGACCATGGGGGAGGCCCAGGACAGAAAGGTCAGTGTGGAAACGGGAAGGGCCTGTTCCGTGCTGATTGAGTTCATGAAACCAACACTTCTAATACTGCAGGTTCTTGCAATAAACATAATTCCCTCTATCCTGTATCTGTACACTGAACGGCTCGATTGTAATCATGTACAGTCTGCCGACTGGATAGCGCGCAACAAAAAAGCTTTGTCCTGCCCCATCTTTCTTTTCCAGTTTTCTCCCCCCTACTACGATTATTCTGAAGAAGGATTTCAACCAGAAACGTCACCTATCTATGTTCTCCAGAGATGCTGCCTGACCCGCTGAGTTACTCCAGCACTCTGTGAAACGTCACCTATCCATGTTCTCCACAGATGTTGCCTGACCAGGTGAGTTAAGGGCCTGCCCCAAATTACGTGACCTCGTGGTCGCGCTGAGGCGCACGGGCATCGTATGGCCGCGCGGAGGGGTATTTAGTTGTGCGCGACATCAGGCTCTGACATTTTTGTAGCGAATGAAATCTTCGCGCGCCAACGGCCTGTCGCGTAACTGACGGCCAAAGTGGGACAGGCCCAAGACCCTGGCACGACGCAACGTCTCATCTTCAACAGCAGCAGAAGCAGGCAAACGATCGCCGAACTCAGCCTGGGGCTCACGGCCGTTGCGGTCCGGATCCGTCCTCACTTCTACTCCCAGCGGGGCCAAGAAAATTGAAGATAGACACAAAATGCTGGAGTAACTTAGCGGGACCGGCAGCATCTCTGGAGAGAAGGAATGGGTGGCGTTTCGGGACATGACCCTTCTTTCATACTGAAGAAGAGTCTCGACACGAACTGAAGAAGAGTCTCAGCAGTTCGTAATTTCTCCGCCCTTGTCTGGTTAAGTGGCATGATATTTCCAAGTGGAGAGGGTGGTGTTAAGAGTGACAGAGTTGTATAGTGTAGGAACAGACCCTTCGGCCCATCACGGCTATGCCTGGATCGATTCTCGACACTACATGGTGCTTTCCTGCAGATGGCGCCATTGAGACACAGACGCCAGTAACATGTGGAGTGTGACAGGTTTATCTTCATCTGAAGACACATTCAGTATCTGAAGGGGCTGCTCCTCAAGTTCCGGCTGCACTTTTGCCCCACGCTCCTGACCTTGGGTCACCCTGTACGGTGGGGGGAGGGTCGGGGGGGGGGGGGGGGGGGGGGGGTGGGGGGCGGAGTCTCCCTGTCGGTTTGCTCCTGGGCTTGGTCAAGATGGCCATTCGCGGGTCCAGGCAACGGGCAGCCGAGGGTTCTGGCCGAGTCGACTGCCTGCCCCTCATCCGGGCCTACGTCCGTGCCCGCGCGTCCCTGGAGAGGGAACACGTGGTGTCCACGGGGACTCTGGAGGCCTTCCGTGAACGCTGGTCGCCGCGGGGGGGGAGTCGAGTGCGTCGTGGATATGGATGATACCGGTGTAATCTGATGACTGGTTGATTAATATTTGCGAACCGCTGGGCAGTGTTGATCTTTTCATCTGTCAAGCCCGGCCCTTGTTCGTTCCCTAAGACCGGAGAACTCCCGGTTCCTGCCCCCTCCCCCTACAATCAGTGTGAAGAAGGGTCCTGACCAGAAATATCACTTTCAGTTTAGAGATACAGCGTGGAAACAGGCCCTTCAGCCCACTGAGTCCGTGTTGACCAATGATCACCCCATACACTAGTTTAGTTTGTCTTAGTTTAGTTGAGTTTAGTTTAGTGTCACGTGTACCGAGGTACAGTGAAAAGCTTTTATTGCGTGCTAACCAGGCAGCGGAAAGACAATACATGATTACAATCGAGCTGTGTGGGGAGGAACTGCAGATGCTGGTTTAAACCGAAGATAGACTCAAAAAGCTGGTAGCAATCGGCCATTCACAGTGTACGGATACAGGATAAGGGAATGACATTGAGTTCCACCCTACACACGAGGGACAATTTACGGAAGCCAATTAAGCTGCAAACCTGCACGTCTTTGGAGTGTGGGCGGAAACCGGAGCACCCGGAGAAAACCCACGTGGTCTCAGGGAGAACGTACTCTGGCGCTGTAAGGCAGCAGCTCTACCGCTGCGCCATTGTGCTGTATCCTGTATCCACCTCTATCTCCTATATCCATCTATCACCGGCCAGGCTTGTGTCCCGCTCCACATCTTGTTTCCAGTTCCTCCCACCCCCCCCCTCCCCTACTGCAATCAGTCTGAAGAAGGGTCTCAACACGGAACGACACCTACCCATGTTCTCCGGGGACAGGCGGGCACGTACGTAGGCCCGGATGAGGGGTTCGACTCGGCCAGAACCCTCGGCTGCCCGCTGCCTGGACCCGCAAATGGCCATCTTGACCAGGCCCAGGAGCAAACCGACAGGGAGACACCCCCTTCCGACCCTCCCCCCGCCATACAGGGTGACCCAAGGTCAGGAGCGTGGGGCAAAAGTGCAGCCGGAACTTGAGGAGCAGCCCCTTCAGATACTGAATCTGCCGGCCCCGATGGCATTTCCGAAACAACTCTGACCCCAGGCGCATGTGGCAAGGAATCAAATCCATTGCCGATTACCATAAAGTCAACACCCCACCCCAGACAACGCCTCCCTTCCTGACGAGCTAAACCATTTCTACGCCCGCTTTGACCGGGACAACAAAACTCCAGCCATCAAAGTTGCTCCACCCCCGAATGAACAACCCCTCAGTCTCTCCACCTCTGCTGTACAAGATGCACTGAGCAAGGTGAATGAGCACAAAGCTGCCGGCCCCGATGGCATCCCCGGGCGGGTGCTCAGGGCATGTGCTGGACAACTATCCCTGGTCCTCACTGACATTTTCAATCTGTCACTGGCCCAGGGTGTCGTCCCCACTTGCCTCAAGACATCTACCATTGTGCCAGTGCCCAAACAATCAGCGACAGGGAGTCTCAACGATTTCCAGCCAGTGGCACTCACCCCTGTCATCGCCAAGTGCTTTGAGCGGCTGATCTTGGCTCACCTCAAAGCCAGCCTCCCCCCCACACTGGACCCCCATCAGTTTGCCTACCGGTCCAACAGGTCAACAGAGGACGCCATATCGGCGGCCCTACACTCTGCCCTGACCCACCTGGACAGTAATAACACCTACATCAGGTTGCTGTTCATTGACCAGCTCCGCCTTTAACACTGTCATACCCGCTAGCTTGATCACCAAACTCAGCGGTCTTGGCATCTCCACTTCCCTCTGCAATTGGACACTGGATTTCCTCACTAACAGACCACAGTCTGTTAGGGTCAACAAACTCACCTCCTCCACTATAACACTGGCGTGCCACAGGGCTGTGTGCTCAGTCCTCTCCTCTACTCTCTCTTCACCCATGACTGCATCCCTAAGTATGGCTCCAACGCCATCAAAAAATTTGCCGACGACAACACGGTGGTAGGACTGATCAGCGACAACGACGAGTCCAGCACCTGACAACCTGGTGTGCCGATAATAACCTCGTCCTCAACTCCCAGAAGACGAAGGAAATCATTGTCGACTTCTGAAAGAAGAGGGGGCAGACACACCCCCATTCATATAAACGGGACTGAGGTGGAGCGGGTCTCCAACTACAAATTCCTCGGGGTACACATCTCGGAGGATCTGTCCTGGTCCCTCAACACCTCCAAGCTGATCAAAAGGCGCAGCAGCGCCTTTTACTTCCTGAGGAGGCTCAAAAAAAGCCCACCTGTCCCCCCAGATCCTGGCCAACTTCTACCGATGTACCATTGAAAGCATCCTGACCACCTGCTTTACGGTATGGTACAGCAGTTGCACCGTAGCAGACAGGAAGGCACTACAACGGGTGGTGAAAACCGCCCAGCACATCATCGGTGCCCCGCTCCCTGCCATGGATGCCCTCCACCGAAAACGGTGTCTGAGACGGGCCGGGAAGATCATCAAAGACCCCTCCCACCCTAACCATGGACTGTTTGCCCTCCTACCATCAGGGAGGCGGTACAGGAGCCTCAGGTCCCGCACCAGCAGGATGAGGAACAGCTTCTACAACAACACCATCACACTGCTGAACTCGGAGTCCCGCCGATAGATTTCTCCAGTCTCTCCGTCCACATTGTCTGCATTCTGTATCTATTTATATATTGCTATTACTACGAACTGACGCTAAACTGCATTTCGTTGTACCCATACTTGTATCTGTGCAATGACATTAAAGTTGCATTGAATTGAATTCAGATGAAGATACAACTTGTCACACTCCACATGTTACTGGCGTCTGTGTCTCAATGGCGCCATCTGCAGGAAAGCACCATGTAGTGTCGAGAATCGATCCAGGCATAGCCGTGATGGGCCGGCCAAAGGGTCTGTTCCTACACTATACAACTCTGTGACTCTTAACACCACCCCCTCCACTTGCAAATATCATGCCACTCAACCAGACAAGGGCGGAGATATTATGAACTGCTGAGGGTACACAAAAAGCTGGAGAAACTCAGCGGGTGCAGCAGCATCTAAGGAGCGAAGGAGATAGGCGACGTTTCGGGTCGAGACCCTTCTTCTGCTGATGCCGGTTTATAAAAAAAAGAAGCAAAGTGCTGGAGAAACTCAGCGGGTCACGCAGCATCTCTGGAGAACATGGATAGGTGACGTTTCATGTCGAGACCCTTCTTCACACTAATTGTAGTAGGGGGGAGAAAACTGGAAAAGAAAGATGGGGCAGGACAAAGCCTGGCGAGTGATAGGATATGGATATGGCCCAATGGCTCAGCGGTAGAGTTGCTGCCTTACAGCGCCAGAGACCCGATTACACAGGTCACGGGTGCTCTCTGTATGGAGTTTGTACGCTCTCCCTGAGACCACCTGGGTTTCCTCCGGGTGCTCCGGTTTCCTCCCACACTCCACAGATGTGCAGGTTTGTAGGTTAATCAGCTTTGGTAAAATTGTAAATCATCCCTAGTGTGTCGGGTAGTGTTAGTGTACGGGGTAATTGGCGGACTCAGTGGGCCGAAGGGCCTGTTTCCACGCTGTATCTCCAAACTAAAGTAAAGTCCAAAGGAGAGGGGATAGATTAGCAGATGGGTGGAATAGTGGGAGAAATGGGTGCACATAAAGGTGGGGTACAGGGAAGAGAGGGGGAGATTAAAGATGTAAAACATGGATGGGTGATGTTTTGGGTCATGACCTTTCTTGAGACTCAGAAGAAGGGTTCAGACCTAAAATGTCACCTATTCATGTTCTACAGAGATGCTGCCTGACCCGCTGAGTTACTCCAGCACTCTGTGAAACGTCACCTATCCATGTTCTCCACAGATGCTGCCTGACCCGCTGAGTTACTCCAGCACTTTGCGTTCTACACAAGATTCCAGCATCTGCAGTTATTTGAGTCTATTTTCTCACATGCAAACACACGCTGGGGGCAATTCACAGAGGGCCGATTAACTGCACGTCTTTGGGGCGTGGGAGGGAACCCGAGCACCCGGAGTAACCCCACGCGGTCACAGGGAGAGCGTACAAGCTCCACCCACAGGCAGCACCTGGGTCAGGATGGAACCCGGGTCTCCGGTGCTGTGAGGTAGCCGCTCACCAGTGTGCCGCACACAAGCACCATTGTTTTAAAAATCACAACGTGTCTGCTCTTCCACAGAATGTCAGAGGCATGATGCTGACAAACAAAAAGCTTACAACCCAGCGGCATGAATATTAATTGGTCCAACTTCAAGTAACTCTTGCATCCCCTCCCTCCCCCACCCTAGTCGTCGTACTAGTTTCACTGTTGTCCTGTTGAGTTTCACGGTCAGTATCGCTCGTTATCACCCAACAATGGATCATTGTGAGCTCCACCTTTCCTTGTTCATCGTTGCTTTTTGCATATCTTTCATTCATTTGTTCTACAGGTGTGTACCGTCTATGTCTCGTCGTTTCCCTCTCACCCGACTCTCGAGCTGAAACGTCACCCATTCCTTTCCTCCAGAGATGCTGCCTGTCCCGCTGAGTTACTCCAGCTATCTGTGTCTATCTTCGGTGTAAACCAGCATCTGCAGTTCCTTCGCACAGGATAAAACCTGGAATGTTTTCTTTGGAAAAGAGGGGGAATATCACCTGCTGCTGGTGCCGACGATGGCTGCCCCGGTGTACTGCTCCTTTTGTATGTGTCTGTTCGTTTGTGTCATCTGTGAAAACCCTACAAAGATTACTTTCACGAGAGAGGTACAAGTTTAGGTTCAAGTTCAAGTGAGTTTATTGTCATGTGTCCCTGATAGGACAATGAAATTCTTGCTTTGCTTCAGCACACAGAACATAGTAGGCATTGACCACAAAACAGATCAGTGTGTCCATGTACCATTATATAAATAAATACACACATGAATAAATAAACTGATAAAGCACAATTAACAGATAATGGGTTATTAATGTTCAGAGTTTTGTCCGAGCCAGGTTTAATAGCCGGATGGCTGTGGGGAAGTAGCTATTCCTGAACCTGGTCGCTGCAGTCTTCAGGCTCCTGTACCTTCTACCTGAAGGTAGCAGGGAGATGAGTGTGTGGCCAGGATGGTGTGGGTCTTTGATGATACTGCCAGCCTTTTTGAGGCAGCGACTGCGATAAATCCCCTCGATGGAAGGAAGGTCAGAGCCGATGATGGACTGGGCAGTGTTTACTCCTTTTTGTAGTCTTTTCCTCTCCAGGGCGCTCAAGTTGCCGAACCAAGCCACGATGCAACCGGTCAGCAAGCTCTCTACTGTGCACCTGTAGAAGTTAGAGAGAGTCCTCCTTGACAAACCGACTCTCCGTAATCTTCTCAGGAAGTAGAGGCGCCGATGTGCTTTCTTGATAATTGCATCAGTGTTCTCGGACCAGGCGAGATCTTCAGAGATGTGCACGCCCATGAAATTGAAGCTCTTGACCCTTTCAACCATCGACCCGTTGATATAAACGGGACTGTCGGTCCCCATCCTATTCCTTCCAGTCCACACTCAGTTCCTTGGTTTTGCTGGTGTTGAGGGCCAGGTTATTGTGCTGGCACCATATGGACAGTTGCTCAATCTCTTTTATACTCTGACTCATCCCCATCAGTGATACGTCCCACAACAGTGGTGTCGTCAGTGAACTTGATGATGGAGTTCGCACTATGACCGGCAAAGCAGTCATGAGTCTAGAGTGAGTACAGCAGGGGGCTGAGCACGCAGCCTTGAGGTGTTCCCGTGCTGATTATTATCGAGTCTGACACATTTCCACCAATACGAACAGACTGTGGTCTGTGAATGAGGAAGTCGAGGGTCCAATTGCAGAGGGATGCGCAGAGACCGAGTTCTGCGAGTTTGGTAACCAGCTTGGAGGGGACGATAGTATTAAATGCCGAGCTGTAATCAATAAATAACAGCCTGAAATATAGGGTTTTGTTGTCCAACTGGTCTAGAGCGGAGTGGAGGGCCAGTGAGAGCGCATCCACCGTTGATCTGTTGTGGCGGTAAGCGAACTGCAGTGGGTCCAGGTTTTTGTCGAGGTAGGAGTTGATTTGCTCATAAACATCGGACATACGCTACCTCCAAACATCGTTCCGGATTTCTCTCACTCACTGGATTATTTGGACATACTCGTCGGCGGGGCTGTGGCTGCGTTCAAGGTCTTGAGGCGGAGGAGGACCCGTGGGAAGCGCTCTGGAGCGCTCACCCGACTCCGGCGATGAGGATCACGCACACCACTCCCGAGCATATTCCTGGCAAACGTACGTTCTCTCAAGAACAAAGTGGACGAACTGCAACTCCTGCCCCAAAAGAAACAAGGACTTCTCTCGAGCCGCTGCCCTGTGTTTCACCGAGACCTGGCTATGTGAGTCGACCCCGGACAGAGCGCTGCAACTGGCTGGCTTCCAACTTCACAGAGCGGATCGCGAAGTGGAGGCAGCGGGGAAATCAAGAGGCGATGGAATATGCTTCTATACCAACCAGGACTGGTGCAGCGACATCACGGCACTGTCTAACTTCTGCTCTCCTAATCTATAATAATAATAATAATAATGCATTTTATTTATAGGATCCTTTCAGAACACTCAAGGACACCTTATAGTCAAAACAAGCAAATTACAAATATATAAATAAAATGAAACAAAAACAACATTTCAATGAATTTGATAAGTAGTAGGGACAGCAATGATATATAATTCGGAGAGAATAGACAATAGACAATAGGTGCAGGAGTAGGCCATTCGGCCCTTCGACCCAGCACCACCATTCAATACGATCATGGCTGATCATCCCCAATCAGTACCCCGTTCCTGCCTTCTCCCCATATCCCCTGACTCCCCTATTTTTAGGAGCCCAATCTAGCTCTCTCTTAGAAGCATCCAGAGAACCTGCCTCCGCCGCCCTCTGAGGCAGAGAATTCCACAGACTCTCCACTCTCTGTGAGAAAAAGTGTGTCCTCATCTTGGTTCTAAATGGCTTACTCCTTATTCTTAAACTGTTACCCGTGACTCCCCCAACATCGTGAACATGTTTCCTGCCTCTAGTGTGTCCAAACCCTTAACAATCTTATATGTTTCATTGAGAATCTTCTCATCCTTTTAAACTCCAGAGTGCACAAGCCCAGCTACTCCATTCTCTCAGCATATGACAGTCCCACCATCCCGGGAATTAACCTTGTAAACCTATGCTGCACTCCCTCAATAGCAAGAATGTCCTTCCTCAAATTAAGGGACCAAAACTGCACACAATACTCTAGGTGTGGTCTCACTAGGGCTCTGTACAACTGCAGAAGGACCTCTTTGCTCCTATACTCGACTCCTCTTGTTATAAAGACCAATTCGCTTTCTTCACTGCCTGCTGTACCTGCATGCTTACTTTCATAGACTGATGTACAAGGACCCCCAGATCCCGTTGTACTACCCTTTTTCTCAACTTGACCCCATTTGGATAGTAATCTGCCTTCCTGTGTTTGCTACCAAAGTGGATAACCTCACATTTATCCACATTAATGTGGAGAGAAAGCAGCGGCAGCTAAACGTGCCAGTGTTCACTCTCACCTCCGGAAGCCATCTTTTAGACACAACATTAAAAAAGGATTTAACATAAAACATAAAAACATCCCCCCACAATGGTTCGCACTGTGAGGGAAGGCAACAAAGTTCAGTCCTCTTCCCTCTTGTTCACTCGTAGTCGGGGCCTATTTGCAGCCTCCACAGTCGCCGCAACGGCGGCCCGATGCTTCAGGCCCTCTCACCGGATGATGGAGCTCTGGCGTCGGGAGAACACTCATCAACGGCTTGGAATGGCCGCTTCCTCGGCTCCCGAAGTCCACAGGCCGCGGCTGGTCGGAGCTCCGAATCTTTTTTTATAAATTGCAAACCCTTTTATTCTCCAAGGGAATTTACCTCTTTTATTTTCGCCGGAGTTTACATCCCCGCAAAGCCTGCGCACGTGAGGCACAAACGCAGGTAATGAGGGTAGAGAGTAGCTTTCCGGACTCCATGGTCTTTGTTTTGGGGGATTTTAATCTCAGCCGAGAGCTTCCAAAATACAGACATCACGTCACCTGCCCCACCAGCGGGGAGAGAACACTCAAACATTGTTACAATGCAATCAAGAACGCATATCGCTCTGTTTCCCGGACGGTTCTGGGACTCCGATCATTGTTTAGTTCACCTTATTCCGACCGACAGGCAGAAACTAAAAGCTGCTAAGCCTGTGGTCAGAACAACGAGAAGGTGGACAAGCGAGGGCATTGAGAAACTACAATCCTGCTTTGACTGCATGGATTGGAATGTGTTCAGGGAAGCAACCACAAGCCTCGATGAGTATACGGACACTGTATCATCATATGTCAGCTTTTGTGAGGACAGTTGCATTCCAGCTAGGACCCGGATCAGGCTCAACAGCGACAAACCTTGGTTCACAGCAGAACTCAGCGCAAATATATTTCTATTTTAATTTACACCACTCTTGGTGTAAATAATGTTGGATAACTCCGCACCTTAAGGAGTTAATAAGATAAAAAGTCAAACCATAAAAATATTTAAATCCGTCAGGGAATCGACATTCCCCGGAGGTTAAGTACCTTAGTGGGATTCAATTTAGTAGTTGAATGTTAAAAAAATTTACTAAATATGCGGCACATATTACCTAACTTTCAATTAATACTATTTCGAATTATTAACAGACTCTAAGTCTGTAAGTTTGTAACAACTTATTAATTATAAGCACAATCTAAACTTATTGATTATAATCACATTGTAGTCTCAGTAACGTATTACTTATCCCTCGACAGATCCCACAGTGTCCTGGGCAAACTTGAATGCTTTATCAGGATCAGTAAAAAATGGATTCAACCCCTTTATAAGTAACTCGCAATTTGGCAGGATATAGTAGGCCAAATCGGAGATCTGGTATCTCCCTGAGGATAGCTCTTGACTTGGAGAAGAGTGTTCTTTTCTTAACGACTTGGTGAGGAAAGTCTCTGAAGATTTGTATGTTTTCTCCTTGAAAAGTTAGGTTTCTGTTGTTGCCAACTTTCTGCAGAATATCCTCTAGAACATAGCAGTGGTGCACCCTCAGGATCAGATGTCTTGGTGGGGCTGTGCTGTCTGAC
Organism: Okamejei kenojei; assembly: GCA_035221665.1. NCBI lineage: Eukaryota > Metazoa > Chordata > Chondrichthyes > Rajiformes > Rajidae > Okamejei > Okamejei kenojei. Next base: position 34,116,907 of record CM069133.1, read on the forward strand.
CGGGCTCTCAGAGCTTTGTGAGCCCGGTCAAGTCTAGGTTTTTCATCCAGAGCGAGTACATCTTGAAGTAGTTGAGCCGTAAAACCTCAAAGATTTTGACCATATTCTTTGCCTTCTTTCACTCCAACAATCCTTAGATTCTGACGTTTAGAGCGCCCTTCCAGATCTAGACATTTTCTGTTACTTTCGCTAGTAGCCCGGAGAGACGTTCCACCTCAGCCGTCAGCCTGTGTGTTGTCTCGGCGTTTAGAGCCGCAGCAATTTCCAATTCCCGAATAGCCTTGCTTTGTTTCTGTGAGGTAACAAGAATAGGTTCCAACTTACGGCTGATGTCGGTTTCAAGCCTCTGGATCTTCCCTTTTAGGTCGGAATTTACCTCTTCTATACGGGTATCAATCCTGTCACAGAATTCTGCCTCCACAGCTGAAAGTTCCTGACACAGTAATGAATGGAGGTCCTCCAAACCTGGAGGTTGCCTTGCTGCTTCCTCTCGGGGCTGTGCCTTAGGCGAGGTCGAGGCTTCTTTGTGGCCTTCAATATCTTCTAGTTGATGTTTCCTCCGTTGTTTTGCCGAGCGTCTACCTGCCATTTTTAAAGTACGGGAGTTGCCTACTGATGACGTCACTTATGCATCTGCTGAGTGTCTGCCGGTGAGTATTTTTAGATCTGTCCGGTTTAAATTTAGAAGATTTAGCTTTAGACGGTGCGGAGGTGATTAGTGCGTACCCGAAGCCTCCATAGCGCCACCGGAAGTCGAATTCCTGTTTGTGGATTTTAGCTCTGCAATCAGCACCATTGTGCCAGAGCAACTACACTCCAAACTTTCCGAGTTGACGTGTTAATGTGCGGGGTTCGCTGGTCGGCGCGGACCCGGTGGGCCGAAGGGCCTGTTTCCGCTGTGTATCTCTAAATTAAACTAAACTAGCGGTGGGAAGCTGGGAGACAGTTTAAAGCAGATGTGCCGGGTAGGATCTTTTTACACAGAGGGTGGTGGGTGCCTGGAACGCGCTGCCAGGGGTGGTGGTGGAGGCAGATACGATAGTGGTCTTTAAGAGGTTTTTGGATAGGCACTTGGATATGCCGGGAATGGAGGGATAGGGATCACCTGCAGGCAGAGGAGATCAGTTTTATTTGACATCGCGCTCAGCACAGACATTGTGGGCCGAAGGGCTCATTCCTGTGCTGTAAGGTCATAAGTGTTAGGAGTGGATTTAGCCCATTCGGCCCATCGAGTCTACTCCACCATTCAATCATGGCTGATCTATCTCTCTCTCCCAACCCCATTCTCCTGCCTTCTCCTCATCACCCCTGACACCCATACTAATCAAGAATCTACCTATGTCTGCCTTAAAAATATCCACTAACTTGGCCTCCACAGCCAACTGTGGCAATGAGTTCCACAGATTCACCACCCTCTGACTAAAGAAATTCCTCCTCATCTCCTTACTGAAGGAACGTCTTTAATTCTGCAGCTGTGCCCTCTGGTCCTAGACTCTCCCACTAGTGGAAACATCCTCTCCACATCCTGTACTGTCCTATATTCTATGTTGTAGTTAGTTTGTTGGGAGCTGGTGGTGATTGTGATTTTTAACTGTGAACGTGGCGTTCTGCATCAGCGACAGTTTAGTAACTGCGTCACATCCTGTGGTTCAGTACAGTTCACAGTCTTGTCAGAACCTGTCTGGGCTCGGGATGGATTCACTCCAAACATGGAACACACAGCAGCTCAGCAAGGAACCTCCGCACACCTCCCGATTCAGGGACAGTTTCTCTTCCCATCTGTTTTCAGGCAACTGAACCATCCTATCACCAACTACAGAGCAGTCCTGAACTACTATCTACCTCAGTGGCGACCCTCGGACTATCCTTGATCGGACTTTGCTTGCTTTACCTTGCACTAAACGTTATTCCCTTTATCCTGTGCTTGTACACTTGTGAATGGCTCGATTGTAATCACGTATTGTCTTTCTGCTGACTGGATAGCACGCAACAAAACCTTTTCACTGTACGTGACACATGACGATAAGCTAAACTAGACTGAAACTAAGAAACAGGCCCTTCGGCCCACAATGTCCCTGCTGAACATGGTGCTAATTAAACTGATCTCCTCTGCCTGCCCCTGATCCATATCCCTCCATTCCCTGCATATCCACGTGTCTATCCAAAAGCTTCTTAAGCACCACTATCATACCTGCCTCCACCACCACCCCTGGCAGCGCGTTCCAGGCACCCACCCCACTCTGGGTAAATAATAACTTGCCCCGCACATCTCCTTTAAACTTTGCCCCTCTCACCATAAAGCTTTGTCCTCTAGTATCAGATTGTTTCCATCCTGGGAAAAGGGTTCAGACTGTCTATTGGTGCTTCTCATAATGCTATAGACCTCTATCAGGTCTCACCTATATATCCAGGGGTTCCAGAGAAAACAATTCAACTCTGTCCAACCTCTCCCTGTAGCTGAAACCCTCTAAACCAGGCATCATCCTGGTAAACTTCTCCCGCACCCACTCCAAAGCCCCCACATCCTTCCTGCAATGGGGGCGACCAGAACTGCACGCAATACTTCTAATGCAGCCTCACCAGCGTCCTATAGAGCTGCATCATGACTTCCTGACTCTTAGACTCAACGCCCCGACAGATGAAGGCAAACATATGCCACCTTTACCACTCTATCTGCTTGTGTTACAAATTTCAGCAAACGATCACCCTGTACCCCAAGTCGCCGCTCTACACCATTCCTCAGGGATCTATCATTCGCTGTATACTTCCTGTCCTCATTTAACCTTTGGGCGGTCACAGTGGCGCAGCGGTAGAGTTGCTGCCTTACAGCGTTTGCAGCGCCGTAGACCCGGGTTCAATCCCAACTACGGGTGCTGTCTGTACGGAGTTTGTACGTTCTCCCCGTGACCTGCGTGGGTTCTCTCCTTCATGACAAGAGGATTTCAGTATAGGAGTAGAGAGGTTCTTCTGCAGTTGTATAGGGCTCTGGTGAGACCACATCTAGAATATTGTGTGCAGTTTTGGTCTCCTAATTTAAGGAAGGACATCCATGTGATCGAGGCAGTGCAACGTAGGTTCATGAGATTGATCCCTGGGATGGCGGGACTGTCATATGAGGAAAGATTGAAAAGACTAGGCTTGTATTCACTGGAGTTGAGAAGGATAGGGGGAATCTTATAGAAACATATAAAATTATAAAAGGACTGGACAAGCTAGATGCAGGAAAAAATGTTCCCAATGTTGGGTGAGTCCAGAACCAGGGGCCACTGTCTTAGAATAAAGGGGAGGCCATTTAAGACTGAGGTGAGAAAAAACGTTTTCACCCAGAGAGTTGTGAATTTGTGGAATTCTCTGCCACAGAGGGCAATGGAGGCCAAATCACTGGATTTAAGAGAGAGTTAGATAGAGTTCTAGGGGTCAGTGGAATCAAGAGATATGGGGAGAAGGCAGGCATAGGTTATTGATTGGGGATGATCAGCCATGATCACAATGAATGGCGGTGCTGGCTCGAAGGGCCGAATGGCCTCCTCCTGCACCTATTTCATATGATTCTATGTTTCTATGCCTATCTCCGGTTTCCTCCCACACTCCAGAGATGTACAAGTTTGTAGGTTAATTGGCTTAGTGTATGTGTAAATTGTTCCGAGCAGTAGGATTGTTGGTCAGTACGGACTCGGTAGGGCCAAAGGGCCTGTTTTCTGCGTTGTATCTTTAAACTAAACTGAACCTAATGGGGGTCACCTCACGTTTTCCTGGGTTTGAACTGCATCTGCCATTCCTTTGCCCACTTTCTCATTTGATCCTATTGTAACCTCAGAGAACCATGTCCGCTGTCCAATGCACCACCAACTTTGGTGTCATCTACAAAATTAGATTTAAGTTTAGGTTGAAGTTTATTATTGTCCTGTGTACAGTGAAAAGGTTTAGATTTGCACGCTATCCAAACAGATCAGATAATACTATATATAAAAACTATCAAGTCAAACTCCAGTCCAATAGGTGGAGCAAAGGGAAAGATACAGAGTGCAGAATATAGTTCTCAGCATTGTAGCGCATCAGTTCCAGAGACAAAGTCCAATGTCCGCAATGGGGCAGAGGTGAATCGGACAGCACCCTAGCTTATGGAAGGACCGTTCAGAAGCCTGATAACAGAGGGGAAGAAGCTGTTCCTGAGTCTGGTGGTGCACGCTTTCAAGCTTCTGTACCTTCTGCCGGACGGGAGCGGGGAGAAGAGGGAATGACCGGGGTGGGACAGGGACAAGTCTTTGATTATGTCGGCTGCTTTCCCGAGGCAGCGTGAGGTGTGGATGGAGTCGCTGGTGGGGAGTGTGGTCTGTGTGATGGACTGGGCTACGTCGACAACTCAGTGCCATTTCCTGCGGCCTCCCCTGGTGCTTTTTCAATGCAGTTTTATGTGAGACCAGCGAGCACAAATTTAATATCTTTAATGTGAAATAAGCTGCCTGGACTATGGAAGGTGAGGACATGTGATGAAGGGATCTACAAACATTACATTGGTGAAATACAGAGATAGTAACAGGCACACGCTTATTGCCCGCACTCCATGCAGTTTCTGACGGGTTGCGCAATCAGAGGGGAGGCTCAGCTAGTCGCTGCCTCACCTCTCATCAGTCCCTGTATTTGCAGCGGAGCTGCGCAAATTTTGCGATTTTTACTATAAAAAATTATTAGATTCATATAGAAATGACATTTATAACACAGATCAGTGGAAAAATCTTTATATTTATTTCATTTTATTATTATTTTTCTTTACTTTTCTTAACGACTATTTTCATTGGGAGTATGACAGCTGAGGCTCTGCCTCCCCTGCCTCCCCTGCCCGCACGTACCTGCTACGGGGCAGCTGTAGAAGTTTGTAAGAGGCACTGGAGACACAGGGAATTTCCTCAGTCTCCTCAGGAAGTACCGCGGGGAGACAGGGAACAATGTAGTGACCGTTGATCCCAGCTCTGGGAGATGAGGTCCATAGAAGCTTCTAAAGGGTGATAGAGAGTTATAGTCATGGAGTGATACAGCGTGGAAACAGGCTCCTCAGCCCAACTTACCCACACCGACCAACATGCCCCATCTACACTAGTCCCACCTGCCATGTACCTGTGCAAATGTCACTTAAACCTCGTTATAGCCTTGCCTCAACCACCTCCTCAGGCAACTCATTCCTTACACCCACCACCCTCTGTGTGAAAACCTCGGGTTCTCATTCAATCTTTCCCCTCTCGCCTGAACCCTATGTCCTCTGGTTCTCGATTCGCCTGCTCTGGGCAAGAGACTGTGTGCGTTTGTTTACCCGACCCATTCTTCTCATGAATTCTCTGATCATCCCCTCAGCCTCAGGCGCTCCTAGGAATAAAGTTACAGCCGGCCCAAGCCTCTCCCTGCAGCTCAGGCCCTCGGGTCCTGGCAACCTCTTCGTAAATCTTTCCTGGACCCTTTCCAGCTTGAAAAACACAAAGAGACTGATTCAGCTGAACTTTGGAACGGGTATGTGTGGGGTGGGGTTGGCAATATGACGACGTGACAGCTCCTAACATGTTGGTCTCTCTCTCTCTCTCTCCCCCTCTCCCTCCCTCTCGCCTGTTTGACGTGCTTGCCTGCTATCGCTTGCTGACTGATGTGACGATCTGTTGCGAGAGACGAGCTAACTCCCCCTCGTATTTTTCCACTTAATTCCACTGATTAACTTGGGATTACACATGGGATTCCAAAGAACACTTCAAAACCCACGCTGATGGTGAATGATGTGTGTGTGTGGATAAGGTATCGGTAGCTCTCGAGGCCACACGCACACAGTAAACCCTCTTTAGTTTACTATAGCGATTAGTTAGACAGTCTTTTACCCAGAGTAGGAGAATCGAGAACTAGAGGATGTAGGTATAAGATGAGAGGGGAAAGATTTAACGGGAATCTGAGGGGTGACTTTTTCACACAAATGGTGGTGGGTGTAAGGAACGAGCTTCCAGAGGAGGTAGTTTAAAAAAAAAAAAATTATTAGAAGTAATGTACATTACAATAATATGCCAAAAATAACATAATACTTCCTGTACCACTTCTGATTTTAAACTTTAAGAAGAAGAAGAATAAGAAGAATAGAGAGAGTTAGATAGGATAGTGAGTGCGTGATCGGGAAGAACCCGTAGAAGCGTAAGACACAAGAGAGAATAAAAATGAAAAACCAAAGGAAAAGAAAGAAAAAAAATAAAAGACAGAAAATATGCAAAAGTAAAATAAGCTAAGATAAAAGGGGTGTACCTACTTTGTGTTTTTACACAACCCTCACCAGGTCCTGAAACCATTTATATTCAGAGTTGTGTTGCACCCTATGCTTGTAATAAGTCGATAAATGGAGACCAAATCTTTTGGAAATGGTCTGATTTGCCTGCTAGGAGGAATCTCATATCTTCGAGGTGTAACATTTCAGGCATGTTTGAAATCCGCATTTTTATCGTTGGTGTGGGAGCGTTTTTCTGGAATTTAAGTCTAAGTTTTTTTTGCCATTATTAAACCATAATTAAGGAAGCTCTTTGGAATAAAGTCAGCTCAAAGCTGGCTTCCATTGTTCCAAAAATAATCAATTCTGCGTTCGGTTTCAATTTTATTTTGAATAATTTTGTAAACATTTCAAAGATTTCATTCCAGAATTTTTGGATTTTTATGCAAAAAAACAAAGGAATGCACTATGGTTGCTTCTTGGGGTAGACATTTATCTCAAATTGGGGAGACATTTGGAATAAATGTACTTATTTTAGTTTTTGAATAATATAGTCTATGTAAAAATTGGATTAAAATATGTCTTACATTGATCGAGCATTTGTGCACATATAGCAAGTGTTTATCCCAACTCTCTTTCGAGATTTTTATAGCTAGTTCTTGTTCCCAATCTCTTCTAATTCTATCAGATGAAGGAATTTCTATATTTAGGATAATATTATACAAGTATGGAGAGGAGGTAGTTGAGGCTGTGACTATCACAACATTTAAAAGACACTTGGACAGGTTCATGGATAGGAGAGGTTTAGAGGAATATGGGCCAAATGTGGGCAGGTGGGACTAGCATCGGGGCATGTTGGCTGGCATGGGCATATTGGGCGGTAGGGCCTGTTTCCATGCTGTATGACTCCGTGACTCTAAGCATACCATACACACTCATTACCACTTCAGAGTCTGAAGAAGGGTTTCGGCCCAAAACGTTGCCTATTTCTTTCGCTCCATAGATGCTGCTGCACCCGCTGAGTTTCTCCAGCATTTTTGTTTGCCCTCATTACCACTCTCTCTGCTTGTGTTGCCACTTTCAGGGAGTTACGCACCTGGACTCTGAGATCCCTCTGTAGATCAACACTGATCATCAGACATCTATCTACAATGACCCAGGCACCTTGTCTGTGGACTGAGGCCCTACATGCTGACCAAGTTGCTACAACTGAGCTGGTTCCGTTTTCCCACCCTTGCCCTGTATTCCTCGGAACCTTCCCAATCCATGCCCATTGCATCCAGCCTCAACTACCTCCACGGGCAGCTCGTTCCATATGCCCAACTTCCAGATTTCCTAAGTGAAACATTTTTCCCCTTCACCTTAAACCTATGTCCTCTGCTTGTTGATACCCTAACCTGGGTAAAAGACTGTGTGCATTTGCCCTCCTGTGTGCATTTGCCCTCCTGTGTGCATTTGCCCTCAATACGATCACCCCTCAGCTTCCTACACTCCAAGGAATAGCGTCCAAGGCTACCCAACCTCTCCCTATAGCTCCCCGCTCTGTGTCAGCAGATGCTGGTTTAAACCGAAGATGGACACAAAAAGCTGGAGTAACTCAGCGGGACAGGCAGCATCTCTGGAGAGAAGGAATAGGTGACGTTTCGGGACGAGGCCTTTTTTCAGATAAGGGCCTGTCCCACTTATGCAACTTCTTCGGCAACTGCCGGCAACCGTCGTAGGTCGTTGCAGGTCAGCGAAAATGTTGCAAATCCAGCGGCGACCAGAACAAGGGACGATTCTTTGGGCGACTACTCACGACCATACAGGCTTCATCCCGCGACATGTCGCCAGGGTGTTGCCTGTATGGCCATGAGTAGTCTCCTCGTCACCCACAGAGTCGTAGCATCTTTCTGGTCACCGCTGGTTGAAATATTTCACCGCCCTCTGAGGCAGAGCATTCCACAGACTCACCACTCTCTGTGAGAAAGAGTGTTTCCTCGTCTCTGTTCTAAATGGCTTACTCCTTATTCTTAAACTGTGGTCCCTGGTTCCGGACTCCCCCAACATTGGGAACATGTTTCCTGCCTCTAGTGTGTCCAAGCCCTTGACAATCTTATATGTTTCAATGAGACTCTTGGACTCTCTTTAATTGAACTCTACTGGACTTTACGTGCACTAACGGTATTCCCTTCATCCTGTATCTGTACACTGCGGACAGCTCGAGTGTAATCACATACAGTCTTCCCACTGGCTGGTTAGCACGCAACAAAAAAGCTTTTCACTGGACCTCGATTCACTTGACAATAAACTCAACTAAACTAATTCTCTTTATCCTGTATCTGTCTACTGTGGACGTCCCGATTGTACTGTATAGTCTTTCGGCTGACAGTAAAGCACACAATGGTACACGTGACAATAAACTAAACTCTACTAAACTAAACTCAACTAAACTAAACTAAACTCAACTGAACAGAGTTTCCAGCTGACTTACCCAAAACCCAGGCCTCTTGTATCCAGCTTGTGAGGAACTGTTTCCGGTTGAATTATTTGGTTTCTGGTTGAATTAATGCATATTAAAGATAGACACGAAATGCTGGAGTAACTCAGCGGGTCAGGCAGCATCTGTGGAGAACATGGATAGGTGACGTTTCACAGGGTTCTGGAGTAACTCAGCGGGTCGGGCAGCATCTGTGGAGAACATGGATAGGTGACGTTTCACAGAGTGCTGGAGTAACTCAGCGGGTCAGGCAGCATCTGTGGAAAACATGGATAGGTGACGTTTCACAGAGTTCTGGAGTAACTCAGCGGGTCAGGCAGCATCTCAGTAGAACATGGATAGGTGATGTTTCACACTTGCTCCTCCTCCAACACATACTGCATCCGTTGTTCCAGTTGTGGGCTCCAGTATATCGGCGAGACCATGCGCAGGCTCGGCGATCGTTTTGCTGAACACCTCCGCTCAGTCCGCCTAAACCTAGTTGATCTCCTAGTTGCCAACACTTTAACGCCCCCTCCTATTCCCACACTGACCTTTCTGTCCTGGGCCTCCTCCATTGTCAGAGTGAGGCCCAGCGCAAACTAATACACCCCAGCGGTATGAACCAGCTTACACCCCAGCGGTTTGAACATTGACTTCTCTAAGTTCAAGTAATCCTTGCTTTCCCTCTTTCTCCATCCCTGCCCCATCCTAGTTCTCCGACCAGTCTGACAGTCCCTTGTTTAAATTTTATCTCTGTTTGCTTGGTTGTCACCTTCTAACAATGATCTATTCTACATTTTCCTTGCACCTCATCCACTTTGATGTCTTGCTTTCTGCGGATCGCTGGAGACTAAGGGGATACCTGACAAGTTTACAAATGCATGAAGCATAGATCAGGTGGACAGTCAGATCTTTTTCCCCAGAGTGGAAATGTCAAAGACTAGAGGCCATAGCCCAACATCGCGGAGCTGTGGCTGCGGGCGTCCAGCCACGGGCGGCGCTGGATTTAAAACACCGCGGAGCCTGGGATTCGAGATCACCAGAGTCGGAGCTCCAACCAACGCGGCCTGAGGCCTTCGGGTGCCGCGGGTTTCCGGGGAGGAGGCGGCCGCTCCAGACATTTTCCAAGCCGCTGAGGAGTGTTCACCCGACGCCGGAGTTCCATCATCCGGCAAAGAGGGCCTGAAAACATCGAATTGACTGCGGAGGCCACAAATAGGCCCTGGCCTCGAGTGTTTCACAGAGGAAGAGGACTGAACTTTCTGATGCCTTTCCCCACAGTGGAAAATTTTGATTCTGTTGTGGGGGGACGTTCATGTTGAATTCTATAATGTGTTGTGTCATTTTTCTTATTTTTAATTTTTTCTATGGATGTACAGAAACTTTATTATTTTGTTTATGTATAGCATTTTGGTTTCAACGCGAGTTGATTTAAACGTGCTATATAAATAAAATGTAGTTACTAATTTACGATGAGAGGGGCAAAGTTTAAAGGAGATGTGCCGGGCAGGATCTTTTTACACAGAGGGTGGTGGGTGCCTGGAACGCGCTGCCAGGGGTGGTGGTGGAGGCAGATACGATAGTGGTGTTTAAGAGGCTTTTGGATAGGCACTTGGATGTGCAGGGAATGGAGGGATAGGGATCACGTGCAGGCAGAGGGGATTAGTTTCATTTGGCATCATGTGGAGGAAATTACTTTAATTTGGCATCATGCTCGGCACAGGTATTGTGGGCTGAAGGGCTCATTCCTGTTCTGTCAGGTCATAAGTGATAGGAGTGGAATTAGGCCATTCGGCCCATCGAGTCTACTCTGCCATACAATCATGGCTGATCTATCTATCTCTCTCTCCTAACCCCATTCTCCTGCCTTCTCCCCATCACTCCTGACACCCATACTAATCAAGAATCTACCTTTGTATGCCTTCAAAATGTCCATTGACTAGGCCTCCACAGCCGTCTGTGGCAATGAATTCCACAGATTCACCACCCTCTGACGAAGGAAATTCCTCCTCATCTCCTTCCTAAAGGTACGCCCTTTAATTCTGAAGCTGTGGCCTCTGGTCCTGGACTCTCCCACTAGTGGAAACATCCTCTCCACATCCTGTACTGTCCTATATTCTATGTTCTTGTTAGATGGTTGGGAGCTGGCAGTAATTGTGATTTATGGATATGCCAGGAATGGAGGGATATGGATCACGGGCACGCAGTTGGCATCATGTTGGGCACGGACATTATGGGCTGAAGGGCCTGTTCCTGTGCTGTACTGTTCTGCGTTCTAGGTTGTATATTAGCCAAAGGGCCATATATCAGAGGTGTAAAACTCTTGAGTCATCGTGGTTTCTTAATGCAAGATTTTCTCAATAAGGAATTTCTAAGAATAATTTCCTTAGAAATTCGACATAAAGATAAGTGTATGATCAACAATGAATGCCAACATGTGAGTCATGTGGGGATTTCTGTCTGGATTACTGGGTAAAGCCAGGCCCAGTCTTGTTTAGTTTAGAGATACAGAGTAGAAACAGGCCCTCCTGGCACAGTGTGGCAGCAGCTCCACCGCTGCGACAACGGGCCACACATTGCTTGAAGATAAATAAATCCACTTTGTATCTTAACTGAAAAATTAATTTGTAGTAAATTGGTAGGAAGAAGAAGAGTGCTCTGTGAGCCGATGATGATGACAACTTGTGTGGAATAGCAATAATTGCATGTGTGAGGGTGAGTGCGAGGGTGTGTGTGAGTGAGTGTGTGCATGTGTACGAGCGTGTGAGTGTATGTGTGAGTGTGTCTGTGTGTGTGCATGGGCGAGTATGATTGTGTGTGAGTGTGTGTGTGTTAGTTTGTGTGTGTTTGTTTGTGTGTGTGTTTATACGTGTGGGGTGTGTGTATATATGTGTGGTGTGTGTGCGTGTGTGGGTGTGTGTGTGTATATATGTGTGGTGTGTGTGGGTATATGTGTGTGTATATGTGTGGGTATATGTGTGTGTATATGTGTAGTGTGTGTGTGTATATGTGTGTGTGTATATGTGTAGTGTGTGTGTGTATATGTGTGTGTGTATATGTGTAGTGTGTGTGTGTATATGTGTGTGTATATGTGTGTGTGTATATGTGTGTGTGTGTGTATATGTGTGTGTGTATATGTGTGTGTGTATATGTGTGTGTGTGTGTATATGTGTGTGTGTATATGTATGTGTGTGTGTATATGTGTGTGTGTATATGTGTGTGTGTATATATGTGTGTGTGTGTGTGTGTGTGTATATGTGTGTGTGTATATGTGTGTGTATATGTGTGTGTGTGTGTATATGTGTGTAGTGTGTGTGTGTATATGTGTGTAGTGTGTGTGTGTATGTGTGTGTGTGTATATGTGTGTAGTGTGTGTGTGTATATGTGTGTGTGTGTGTATGTGTGTAGTGTGTGTGTGTATATGTGTGTGTCTGTTTGGAAACAGGCCCACCAAGTCCTTGCCGCCCAGCACACTAGCACGATCCTACACACACTAGGGACAATTTACAACTTGATCAGTTTATTTTGGGTGGTGACGAAGGTAATTGATGAGGGAGAGGGGTGGATGTTGTCTACATGGTTTTTAGTAAGGTGTTTGATAAAATCCCTTATGGGTCGTCTGCTCCAGAGGTTTAAGTTGCACGGGATTCACAGTGACCTGGTCTAATGGATTCAGAACTGGCTTACTGATGGACGACAGAAGGTTGTAATAGTATAGTTTAGTTTAGTTTAGAGATGCAGCCTGGAAACAGGCCCTTCGGCCCACCGAGTCCGCACTGTCCCAGCGAATCCCGCACAATAACACTATCCTACACACACTAGGGACAATTTCATATCTTTACCAAGTCAATTATCTCTGAATGCTTCGCTGTCCCCTGGCCAACAATCATCTAGTTCACATTTTCCTTCAGCTTCATGCCCTTTGACATCTTGTTTTCACACCTTACCCTTCCATATCTCTTGTTTCCTGTGGCCACTAGGGGGCGCCGCATGATGGCAGCCTCTGCCTACAGTCTGTCTGTTTTTCTATTATTTTTAATTTTTAGTCTGTTTTTAAATAATGTTTTGGGGATTCTTTAGTTTTTCTATGTGGGGGGGAGGGGTAGGGTAAAGGGGAAACCGTTTCCCAGTCACTTCCTGACGAGGATGCGACTATTCTCCGAGTCACGTCTCGCCCCCCCCCCTTCCTCGCGGCCTACCAACTGGATTGGCGCGGCCTTTCCTGCCGGGGACCAGCCAAAGCTTGGTGGTGGCGCAGCGCTGGATACATCGCGCAGTAGGGGGATGCCTTACCTGGATCGCCGTTTGAAGCTCCGGAGTGTTGGGCCTGCTCCTTCAACATCGCGGAGCTGTGGTTCGTAGAGCAAGAGGCGCTGACCAACACCTCGGAGTCCTGGGACCTCTTGCCGGGGGCCGCCAGCGTGAATCCCCGCCCAGTGTGGCCTGTGGACTTCGGGAGCCACGGACTCCAGTAAGAAGCGGACGATTCGGAGGTCCAAGCCGTTCAGGTTGTTCTCCCATTCCGACGTCGGAGTTCCATCATCCCGGCGAGCGGAGACTACGGAGGGCTCGGGAGGCCCCGACCACGGGTGAACAACAGAGGACAACACAGGAGGAACTTTGGGGCCTTCCCTCACAGTGGGAAACTTTGATACCTTTGATGTGTGGCGATGTTTATGTTAAAGACTATCGTGTTCGGTGCTCTTTATTTTATTCGTATGGCTGTATGGTGACCACACATTTCACTGTACCAATTGGTGCATGTGACAATAAATGTCTCTTGTCTTGTCTTGTCTTGGCTTTCCTTCTCCCCTGACTCTCAGTTTGAAGAAGGGTCTCGACCCGAAATGTCACCCGCTCCTTCTCTCCAGAGATGCTGCCTGTCCCGCTGAGTTACTCCAGCATTGTGTGTCTGTATAACCTACAAACCCGTACATCTTTGGAGTCCTTGATGAGAGGACAATACTCTGGCCGGATGTATGTGGGCACTCCGGGGACAATTTACACGTTACTTTGAGTAACTCTCAAATACTCCATTTACAAGTTATTGATGAGTTACTCCAGCACTTTGCAGTCTATCTTCGGTGTAAACCAGCACTTGCAGTTCCTTCCAGCACGATTCACTTCCGTGGAAGGAACTGCGCCACAGTGCACGGCGGTCACGGTGGCGCAGCGGTAGAGTTGCTGCCTTATAGCGAAAGCAGCACCCGAGGCCCGGGTTCGATCCCGAATAGGGGTGTGTCTGTACGAAGGTTGCACGCTCTCCCCGTGACATGCATGAGTTTTCTCCGAGAGCTTCAGTTTGCTCCCACGCTCCAAAGACGTACAGGGTTATTTGCCTTGGTAAATGTAAAAATAAAATGAAAAATGTCCCTAGTGGGTGTAGGATATGCGGGGATCGCTGGTCGGTGCCGACCCGGTGGGCAGAAGGGCCTGTTTCCCCGCTGTATCTCTGCAGTTGTATATCTGCAGCAGCTTCTGCAGTTGTATATGGCTCTGGTGAGACCACATCTGGAGTATTGTGTACAGTTTTGGTCTCCTAATTTGAGGAAGGACATCCTTGTGATTGAGGCAGTGCAGCGTAGGTTCACGAGATTGATCCCTGGGATGGCGGAACTGTCATATGAGGAAAGATTGAAAAGACTAGGCTTGTATTCACTGGAGTTTAGAAGGATGATGGGGGATCTTATAGAAACATATAAAATAATAAAAGGACTGGACAAGCTAGATGCAGGAAAAATGTTCCCAATGTTGGGTGAGTCCAGAACCAGGGGCCACAGTCTTAGAATAAAGGGGAGGCTGTTTAAGACCGAGGTGAGAAAAAACGTTTTCACCCAGAGAGTTGTGAATTTGTGGAATTCCCTGCCACAGAGGGCAGTGGAGGCCAAATCACTGGATGGATTTAAGAGAGTTAGATAGAGCTCTAGGGGCTAGTGGAATCAAGGGATATGGGGAGAAGGCAGGCACGGGTTATTGATTGGGGCCGATCAGCCATGATCGCAATGAATGGCGGTGCTGGCTCGAAGGGCCGAATGGCCCCCTCCTGCACCCATTGTCTATGTTTCTATGTTTCTATCTCTAAACTAAACTAAACTGGCCTAAACTTTGTGTCCATCTTCAGTGTAAACCAGCAGTTCCTTCCTACACTATTTATTCCACATTGCCTTGGCTCTGAGCTGTGGTATGCAGGTGAATGCTGAAAGCTTCTGGATGGGATCCAAACCACTGCTGACTCATTAATGAGCTGACGAGGGTTCAGAAGAAAGGTTGGGCATGAAGTGCTGAATGGAAATTCGTTGGCGCGGTCCCAGCCGGAACCGTGTGGGCGTGCCACGGCAGCAGGTATAAGGGAGAGAGCAGGTACAAGGGAGAGAGACAGAGAGTGAAAGGCTGAGAATCCAGAGACTCCACAGGCACCTGGCAGCAGAGATAACCTGAGCACCATGGACTCCAAGTGGCTCGCACTGCTCCTCGCTCTCACCGCCCTTCTCCACACCACCGCCGTCACAGGTAAACGCTCCAGGGACCCGGGTTCCATCCTGACTACGGGTGCTGTCTATGTGGAGTTTGCATGTTCTTCCCGTGACCGCGTGGGTTTTCTCCTGGAGCTCCGGGTTTTCTCCCACACTCCAAAGACGTGCGGGTTTGTAGGTTCATTGGCTTCAATTTTAAATCGTCCCTAGTGTGTGCAGAATAGTGTTAGTGTACGGACTGATCAACGGTACATAGTGTGTGGGTGAGAGGTAGAATCTGGAGGAGAGCTGGCAGGAACATGAGGAGAAGAAATGGGATGAGTATACAAATCCTTGTGAGTGATAGGTGGATACAGTTGACCTTTCATACCGAAGAAGGGTCGCGACCTGAAACGTCACCTATCCATGTTCTCCAGAGATGCTAGCCTGACCCGCTGAGTTACTCCAGCACTCTGTGAAACGTCACCTATCCATGTTCTCCAGAGATGCTGCCTGACCCGCTGAGTTACTCCAGCACTCTGTGAAACGTCACCTATCCATGTTCTCCAGAGATGCTGCCTGACCCGCTGAGTTACTCCAGCACTCTGTGTCCTTTCATGTATTAACCAGCATCTGCAGTTCCTTCTTTCCAGATGAAAAAAAACAGTGCGAGACAAAAACAATGAAGAGTTACGAATTGTGAAGAGGTTAGGGATGCTAGAGGAAGAATGTAGGTGGGAGTGGGGTGGAGAAATTGGTGCATCTAGGTGGGGCACGGGGTGGGAGATAATAGTGGGGGGGGGGGTGAGAGAGTTGTAAGACAGTACCCAAAATTGGAGAATTCAATATTCACACCATGTAGGAAGCAGCTGCAGATGCTGGTTTACACCGAAGATGGACACAAAAAAGCTTGCACTTTTTCCCTCTAGCTATGCCATAGCAATATATTCCGCCCTCAGGTGTATCAATCTTCCAGCCTACCTCATTGCAATCCTTGCACTTTGTCTCTCTAACTACAATAACGTTCCACTCTATTCTGCACTAGTAGTCCGATCTTCCAGCCTACCCCATTGTAAACCGTGCAGTTTTTCCCTCTCATGCTGTAGCACAATATTCTGTACTCAAGTAGCCAGATCTTCCAGCCTACCACTTTGCAAACTGTACACTTTTTCTCTCCAACTACAACACTGTATCACGGCAGGAAAGAAGCTCGTAAATTCTTGTCGTTGCTCCAGCTTTTTGTATCAGTCTTCATGCTCACACCGTTGGGTTGTAAGAACGTGTCGAGCTTCTTGCCCAATAATCTAACTCTTATTCTCCCATCTCCAGCCATGCCGACCAGTCATGTGAGCAGCTGCTGCACGCAAGTGTCCAGTAAAGTGAGCGGGAAGTTATTGAAAAAAGTGAAACACTTCGAGATTCAGGACAACCAGAGCTGTGACATCAAAGCCGTGATGTGAGTATCTGCTCCAAGATCCCTGGTCTCTTCACATGGCGGCATGGTGGCACAGCGGTAGAGCCGCTGCCTCATGCCACCAGAGATCTGGGTTCCATCTTGACCACGGGCGCTGTCTGTACAGAGATTATACGTTCTCCCCGTGACCGTGTGGGTTTTCTCCGGGTGCTCTGGTTTCCTCCCACACTGCAAAGACGTACAGGTTTGTAGGTTAATTAGCCTCGGCAAATTGTCTCCAGTCTGTAGGATAGAACTAGTGTTCCCTGGTCGGCGCAGACTCGTTGGGCCGAAGGGCCTTATTTGTAAACTAATCCAAATTAAGAAAAGAGTTCAACCGGTCTAGGGACGGGGGGTGGGGGAGATAGAGGGTTTATGGGAGCTGGGATATTGGTGAGACATGCTTGGGATTATCCATGGAGCAGCTGAGGTTTAGCACGGAAGCAGGTCCTTTGGCCCACCGCAATCATCCATTTACACTAGTTGTCCACTCCCTCCACTCTAGAGGTCTTCTTCCGAGGGCTAAATAACCTACAAACCAACACGTCTTTGGGATGTGGGAGGAAACCAGAGCACCCGGAGGAAACCCACGCAGTCACTGGGAGAACGTGCAAATTCCACATATCTCTGAACGAAACTGAACTTAATGAGTCACTAAGGGGAATTTAGGATGGCTGATAAATGTTCAGGGGCGGGGCAGTGTCGCAGCGGTAGAGTTGCTGCCTTACAGCGGCAGAGTCCCTGTTTCGTCCCTGACTATGGGTGCTGTCTGTACAGAGTTTGTACGTTCTTCCTATGACTGTGCGGGTTTTGTCCGGTTTCCTCCCGCACCCCAAAGACGTGCGGGTTTGTGGGTGAATTGGCTTCAGTAAATTGTAAATTGTCCCTAGTGTGTATGGGATGGAACTAATGTACGGGGATCGCTGGTCGGCGCGGACTCAATAGACAATGGACAATAGGTGCAGGAGTAGGCCATTCGGCCCTTCGAGCCAGCACTGCCATTCAATGTGATCATGGCTGATTATCCACAATCAGTACCCCATTCCTGCCTTCTCCCCCATATCCCCTGACTCCACTATTTTTAAGAGCAATATCTAGCTCTCTCTTGAAAGCATCCAGAGAACCGGCCTCCACTGCCCTCTGATGCAGAGAATTCCACAGACTTACAACACGCTGTGTGAAAAAGTGTTTCCTTGTCTCCGTTCTAAATGGCTTACCTCTTATTCTTAAACTGTGGCTGCTGGTTCTGGACTCCCCCAACATTGGGAACATGTTTCCTGCCTCTAGCGCGTCCAAACCCTTAATCCTGTAGAAAGGCGAGGGGGTTGGGAGGGTGAAATTGTGTCTATGTCCTGACCTGTGAACTGTTACCTCCACTACTGCAGCCTGCACAAAGGTTCGCTAAGACTCTGCGTGGATTCCAACAACAAGCAGCTGAAGAGATGGATGTCCAGAAGCAACAAGAAACTGCTCTCCAGAGCTTGAGGCGACTCGGGGTGAAGCAAGGCATCGAGAGACCCATCCACGCATGAACTCAATGTCTGTTGTCATTAGAACATAGGGCAGTGCAGCACAGGGACAGACCCTTCGGCCCACAATGTCCGTGCCGAACACTGGTCTCCTCTGCCAGCGCATGATCCATAGCCCTCCGTATCCAGAGAACGTAGAACTGTACAGCAGGCCATTCGGCCCACAATGTCCGTGCTGACCACGATGCCAAGACCAACGCTTTTCTGCCTGCACAGCATCCATATCCCTCCATTCCCTGCATATCCATGTGCCCATCTGCAAGACTTTAAACACCACTATCGTATCTGCCTCCACCGCCACCCCCGGCAGCGCGTTCCAGGCGCCCACCGCCCTCTGTGTAAATAAACTTGCCCCGCACAGCTCCGTACTGCTATGCCTTCTAGTCTTTGACATTCCCACGCTGGGAAAAAAGGCTCTGACTGTCGACCATGTCTAGGCTTCTCACCATTTTATATACCTTTGTCAGCCTCTCTGTAACCTCCGACATTCCAAGTCTGTCCAACCGCTCCCTGTAGCTGAAACTCTCTAATCCAGGCATCATCCTGGTAAACCTCCTCTGCACCTTCTCCAAAGCCCCCACATGCTTCCTGTAATGGAGGCGACCAGAGCTGCGTGCCATGCTCCGTATCCAAAGTCCTAGAAAGCCGCATCATGGCATCCTGACTCTTGTACTCAATGCCCCGACCAAAGCATGCCATGTGGGGCGGTCGCGACGGCGCAGCGGTAGAGTTGCTGCCTTACAGCGAATGCAGCGCCGGAGACCCGGGATCGACCCCGACTACGGGTGCTGTCTGTACGGAGTTTGCACGTTCTCCCCGAGACCCGCGTGGGTTTTCTCCGAGATCTTCGGTTTCCTTCCACACTCCAGAGACGTGCAGGTTTGTAGGTTAATTGGCTTGGTAAATGCAAAATTGTCCCTAGTGTGTGTAGGATAATGTTAATGTGTGCGGATCGCTGGTCGGTGCGGACCCGGTGGGCCGAAGGGCCCGTTTCTGCGCTGTATCTCTAAGCAAAACTAAACTTAACTATATAACTTCTTCACCGCTCTATCTACTTGCGTTGCCACTTTCAGGGAGTTACGGACTTGGACCCCAAGATCGCTCTATGTATCAATGCTGTTAATGGTCTTGGCATTAATGACATATTTTCCCCTTTACATTTGGCCTCCCAAAGTGCATCACCTCACACTTGCTTGGATTAAACTCCATCTGCCTCTTCTTCGCCCATTTCTATAGCGGATCTATATTCCACTGTGTACGTTGACGGCCTTCCGCGCAGTACACAAGCCCAGTGTCACTTATTCGGGGATATTTCCGAGTAGTATTTTGTTCCAGTCGTCCTGACAACATTTGTTTGATACCATGCGTTATTTATAGGCAGCGGGCAGACTGTTTCCTGTGGTCTGCCATGTGTTTGATTATGTCTGTCCAAGCTATCTTCAATAAAGTATTATTTTTTATCAAAAAACAGTCCAGTTTTTGATCACCTTGCTATGGGAAAAATGCCATCGAGCCGGAGAGGATTGCAGAAAAGATTTACGGGGATGTTGCCAGGACTCGCGGGCAAGGACTTTATTCCTTGGAGCGCAGGAGGATAATTAAGATCAGATAATGACGGAAAGCACAAATGCGCAGACCTTTACCCACAGTACAGCAATCAAGAATCAGAGGACAGAGGTTTAAGGTGAAAAATTTAATAGGAACCTGAGGGGTAACTTTTTCACTCAGAGGGCAGTCAGTGTATGGAACGGGCTGCCAAAGGAGATAGTTGAGGCAGGGACTATTACAACATGTAAAAGACATTTGGACAGATACACGGATAGGATAAGTTTAGAGGGATATGGACAGTTGGGTTACATAGAAAATAGGGTGCAGGAGGAGGCCATTCGGCCCTCCGAGCCAGCACTGTCATTCATTGTGATCATGGCTGATCGTCCCCAATCAATAACCCGTGCCTGCCTTCTCCCCATATCCCTTGACTCCACTGGACCCTAGAGCTCTATCTAACTCTCTCTTAAATCCAGTGATTTGGCCTCCACTGCCCTCTGTGGCAGGGAATTCCACAAATTCACAACTCTCTGGGTGAAAAGGTTTTTTCTCACCTCAGTCTTAAATGGCCTCCCCTTTATTCTAAGACTGTGGCCCCTGGTTCTGGACTCGACCCAACATTGGGAACATTTTTCCTGCATCTAGCTTGTCCAATCCTTTTATAATTTTATATGTTTCTATAAGATAGTTAGTGTAGATGAGGCATCTTGGTCGGTGTGGGCAAGTTGTGCTGAAGGGCCTGTTACCGTGCTGTATGACTCCACAACCTCCCAACACCCCATGCATCTCTGGTTCTTTGGTCAGGAGCTTTGGTTAATTTTGTTCTCACGTCAGATGCAGTGACGATGGTGACCAGCGTGCGGCAGTAGTGAGCCATGTTGCTGCCTTCATTTATATAGCCCCTGGGATCTTCCTGGGGGCTGGGCTAAGGCACAGCGAGCAGCAGCTCAGTGGGAGGTAGTGGGCCACTCTGCCAGCCCTGCCATCCTATCCCACAGGGGATAGACCAATCAGTGACCTCAGGGAAGAAGGTCCCTCTGAAGAAAGGGGCGGCACGGTGGCGCAGGGGTAGAGTTGCTGCCTCACAGCGCCAGAGACCCGGGTTCCAACCTGACTACGGGTGCTGTCTGTGTGGAGGTTCCACGTTCTCCCCGTGACCGGGTGGGTTTTCTCCGGTTTCCTCTCGCGCTCCAAAGACGTGCAGGTTAATTGGCTTCTGTAAATTGTAAATTGTCCCTAGTGTGTGTAGGATAGCGGTAGTGTGCGGTGTGATGGCTGCTCGGCGCAATACAGGGCCTGTTTCCGCTCTGTATCTCTGAACTAAACTGAACTCACATACTTATACTGAGTTTAATTTTCTCTCCCTCTTGTCCCCTCCCCCACCCACCCCCCCCCCCCCCCCCCCCCCCCCACCGGTCCGGACTAGCTTGCGCCGCAGGTGTTGATGTTCTTGCCGCCGCCAGCCTCCTCCACCAGGGCGGCGTGGTAGTCACCGGAGAGGGTGAGGTGGGAGATGCAGCCCACCAGCCCCCGCATGTACCGCCGTCCTGTCTGCAGTGCGATCTCCTTCATTCCCCCTGCCGCGAGAGAGAAGGCCGGGCGTCAGGCAAGGATCCCCACTGGGGACTGGCGAACAGCGACGGACGCAGCGCGGAGGAGGGTGGGGGTGTAGTGAACCGTTTCCTGAGTTTCTCCAACACAAAATGCTGGAGAAACTCAGCGGATGCAGCAGCATCTATGGAGCGAAGGAGATAGGCAACTTTTCGGGCCAAAGCCCTTCTTCAGACTGATGGGGGGTGGGGGGAAGAAAGGAAAAAGGAGGAGGAGCCCGAGGGCTGAGGGAGAGATAGGAAGGGGAGGAGACAGCAAGGGTTAACAGAATTGAGAGAATCCAATGTTCTTGCCAAGAGGATGCAGACTCCCCAAGCGGAATATGAGGTGCTGTTCCTCCAATTTGTGGTGTTGCTCACTCTGGCCGTGGAGGCGGCCCAGGACCGAGAGGTCAGATATGGAATGGGAGGGGGAGTTGAAGTGCTGAGCCACCGGGAGGTCGGGTTGGTTATTGCGGACCGAGCGGAGGTGTTCGGCGAAACGATCGCCAAGCCTCCGCTTGGTCTCACCGATATAGATCTGTTGACATATAGAGCAGTGGATGCAATAGATGAGGCTGGAGGAGGTGCAGGTGAACCTCTGTCGGACCTGGAACGACTGCTTGGGTCCTTGAAAGGAGTCGGGGGGAAGTGAAGTGACATGTGTAGCATCTCTTGCGGTTGCAAGGGAAAGTGCCCGGGGAAGGGGTGGAGCAGGAGGGAAAGGAAGAATTGACAAGGGATCTATCCTTACCCAGACTCAATACCACAGCCACATCAGCTTCCATGCTGCTGCACCCGCTGAGTTTCTCCAGCATTTTGTGTACCCTCGATTTTCCAGCATCTGCAGTTCCTTCTTTAAAACTCCTGTGTGTAGGGGAACCGTTTCCTGTGTGTAGGGGAACCGTTTCCTGTGTGTAGGGGAACTGTTTCCTGTGTTATGATGAACCGATTCCCATGTTTAGTGCACCAGTTCCTGTGTGTGCGGAGCTATTTCCTGTGTGTACGGGGCCATTTCCTTTGTATATGGAACCATTTCCTATCATTAGGGACCCGTTTCATGTGTGTATGGGAGCCGTTTCCTGTATTTTGGGAAATTACCAGTGTGTAGGGGACCATTTCTTCTTTGCGTTCTGAAACGTTTCCAGTGTGTAGGGGAACAGTTTTCTATATTGAGGGGAACCATTTACCGTGTGTATGGAGGCATTTTCTGTGTGTATGTAGCCATTTCCTGTGTGTAGGGTATCATTTCCTGTGTTTAGTGAACCATTTCCTGTGTGTACAGAGCTGTTTCCCATGTGTAGAGACCCGCTTCCTGTGTGTAGAGACCCGTTTCCTGTGTGTAGGGACCCATTTCCTGTGTAGGGACCCATTTCCTGTGTAGGGACCCATTTCCTGTGTTTAGGGAACTATTTCATGTGTGTAGGGTCCGTTTCCTGTGTGTAGGGAACCATTTCCTGTGTTTAGGAAACTATTTCCTGTGTTTAGGGAACTATTTCCTGTTTTAGGGAACTATTTCCTGTTAGGGAACTATTTCCTGTGTATAGGGAACTATTTCCTATGTGTAGGGAGCTGTTTCCCGTGTGTTGACAGCTGTCCCCCGTGCGCGGCCCGGGTGCCCCCCGCTTCTCCTCACCCACGTAGATGGGGCCGTTGACGTTGAGCTGCCGCATCTTGCCTGGGGAGCGGCCGGTCTTTGCTCCGTAATCATCAATGGTCAGCTTCCCAAATGCCCCGTCCCTGCAACAGACAGGAGTCAACCCCGCGCAGGATCATGCGCGCACACGTACGTACGTACACAAACACATATGCCCAACACATATGCCCACGCACAAACACACATAAACACATGCACAAACACACACAAACACACACGCAAACATACACAAACACACACGCACAAACACACACAAACACACACGCAAACATACATAAACACACACGCACAAACACACACAAACACACACGCAAACATACACAAACACACACGCAAACATACACAAACACACACGCACAAACACACATGCAAACATACACAAACACACACGCACAAACACACACAAACACACACGCAAACATACACAAACACACACGCAAACATACACAAACACACACGCACAAACACACACAAACATACACACAAACATACACAAACACACACGCACAAACACACACAAACACACACGCAAACATACACAGACACACACGCACAAACACACACAAACACACGCAAACATACACAAACACACACACACAAACATACACAAACACACACGCACAAACATACACAAACACACATGCCCAACCATACACACACACACAAACATACATGCACAAACATACACAAACACACACGTCCAATCATAAACACACACGCACAAACATACACAAACACACATGCAAAAACATACACAGCCACACACACACAAACATACACACACGCACACGCAAACATACACAAACACACATGCCCAACCATACACACACGCACAAACATACACAGACACACACGCCCAATCATAAACACACACGCACAAACATACACAAACGCACACACACAAATGCTCACGCACAAACATACACAAACGCACACACACAAATGCGCATACACGGACAAAGGCACACATACATATGCACAGCACACGACAAATACACACACACATACTCGGGTTTGTCTGTACACATATGGAGTTTGGTGCAAACGGGTTTGCATGCAAACACATGGGTCTGTACAAGTACACATGCATGGAGCTATAGGCATACGTGTGCATAGACAGACACACACACACACATAGACACACACACTCACGCATAAACAGACACACACACTCACGCATAAACAGACACACACACACATAGAGACACACACACACTCACGCATAAACAGACACACACACACATAGACAAACACTCACAAAGACAGGCACAAACAGACACACACACTGGCATGGTGTGACTCACCGGACAGCCTTGACCCGGTGCCAGTGGTCATCGTGGAAGGAGCCGTTCACCAGCACCGACACCGGCCCACTGCCCAGGTTGTAACTGTGTACGATAGAGGGGGGGGGGGGGGGGGGGGGGGAGAGGAGAGTTGGGACAGCATGGGGGCGGGGGGGGGGGGGGGTGGGCGGGGGGTAGAGTGAGGTTAGGTTAGAGAGGAGAGAGAGGGGGAGAGGGGGAGTGGGAGGGAGGAGAGGAGAGAGGATAGAGAAGGTAGAGATGTGAGAGAAATAGGAAGAGAAGAGTGACGGGGGGGGGAGAGACTGACCCTGATCCCGCCCCCCACAACCACCAGAGGTGAACCACCGCTCCCGTCCGGAAGAAGGTACAGAAGCTTGAAAGCGCGCACCACCAGACCCAGGAAAAGCTTCTTCTCCTCTGTTGTCAGGCTTCTGAATGGCCCTTCCATAAGCTAGGGTACTGTCCGATTCACCTCTACCCCATTGCGGACATTGAAACTGATGCGCTAAAATGCTGAGAACTATATTCTGCACTCTGTATCTTCCCCTTTGCTCCACCTATTGTACTGGAGTTTGACTACTTTATCGGTTTGGACAGCGTGCAAAACAAAGCGTTCCCTGTACCTCGGCACAGGTGACAATAATAGACCTAAACGCTCCCTGCACTGATGCTGCCTGACCCGCTCTCATTTGTATCTGAACCCAGTGGCGCAGCGGGTAGAACTTTCCCCATGACCGCTGGGTTTTCTCCGGGTGCAGGTTTGTATGTGAATTACGGTTAAATTACCCCCAGTAAATGGGGAATTAGAGGAGGGCACCAGTAAATGGGGAATTAGGGAAGGGCACCAGTAAATGGGGAAGGGCACCAGTAAATGGGGAATTAGGGGAGGGCACCAGTAAATGGGGAATTAGGGGAGGGCACCAGTAAATGGGGAATTAGGGGAGGGCACCAGTAAATGGGGAATTAGGGGAGGGCACCATTAAATTGGAAACTCTCCATTTACTGGTGCCTCCCCGTCAATGAGGCAGTGAACGAGAGAGATGGTGGGTCAGAAATGACCCCGTCTCCCACCACAGGCACTAGGCCCAGGCCCCGTCACTAGAAGCTGCTCCCACCGCAGGCCCACCGGTCCCCACCGCAGTCCCCATCAGTAGGCCCAGGCCCGTTCCCACCAAGGTCAAGGCCCCATCACCAGGTCAAGGCCCTATCGCCAGGTCAAGGCCTGGTCACCAGGTCAAGGCCCCACTGCAGGCCCCTGCCCCACCTTTGTCACTCACCTGAAGACCAGGGCCCCTTGCTGCAGGCCGAGGGAGATGAAGTCACCGTTGACCCTCATGGAGGTCTCCCCTCGCCACAGCAGCAGGCCCTCATCCGACGTGGCCTTGAACCTCATGAAGATGTTGGTTCGCAGGCCCGAAACCCTGGGGGAGGGGCAGAGGACATGTGAGGGGGTTGCTCAGACCAGTCGGACACCACCATGTAACCCCACCCTCACGGGTGAGGCCAGAGAGAAAGGAAGAGGGGTCTGGCAGAAACAGAGATAGAGATATGGAGGGAAAATGAGGGAGTGGGAATAATGAAGAAAGGAGAGAGAAAGAAGATGAGAGGATAAGAGAAATATATAGAGAGAGAGGGCGATGGGGAAGGAAAGAGAGAGAGTTGGGGACAGAGAGAGAGCGAGAGAAAATAAAACGAGAGAAAAAGAGTGAGAGAGAGAGAGAAAGAGAGAGAAAGAGAGAAAGATAAAGAGAGAGAGAGAGAGAGGGAAAGAGAGAAAGAGAGAAAGAGAGAGAGAGAGAGAGAGAAAAAAAGAGAGAGAGAGAGGAGAGAGAGAGAGAGAGAAAGAGCATGGGTATTGATAGGGGACAATCAGCCATGATCACAATGAATGACGGTGCTGGCTCGAAGGGCCGAATGGCCTCCTCCTGCACCTATTTTTTTATGTTTCTAACCATTTCCCGTGTTCAAGGAACCATTTCCTGTGTGTAGGGGAACCGCTTCCTGTGTGTATGTGGAAACGTTTCCTGTTTGTGTTCTGAAACGAAACTAAAAATTGGTCAATTTCCGGCTTGCCTTCCTGAACACCAGCCCGAGGGAGAGGTGCGTGGAGGGAGTGGGGGGTGGGTTGAAGGCGGCGGGTGTGACAGAGTGGTGACTTACCGCTTGAGGAAGTTTGGATGGTCGTACGTGAGGTAACTGCGCCCAATGAACTGTGGAATTTCAATGGCTTCTGTCACAGCTGAAATCACAATGAGAACAGAGATGTTTAAAAAAGGGACCTCATGATGGCCCCTAGTGCGTAGAGAGTGGTTGAAGAAGATAGCATAGAACTAGCGTGAATGGGTGATCGACTGTCTGTATTGGATTGATGGGCGGAAGGGCCTGTTTCCATGCTGTATCCCTCAAACAAGCAAGTGCCAGTAGAAGCCAATGCTTGTCAATTTCAATGACCTCCCACAATGAAACTGATAGACTCTATTCTGAGGAGACAATGATGTGTGATTGCTGCAGGGAGGTTACATGGAAACAGTGTAGGAGGGAACTGCAGATGCTGGTTTACATCGAAGATAGACACAGTATGCTGGAGTAACTCAGCGGGACAGGCAGGATCTCTAGAGAGAAGGAGTGGGTGACGTTTCGGGTCGAGACCCTCCTTCAGACTGATCAAGATTACATGGAAACAGTTTTTCTTCACCAAGACTGTTTTTTCCCCCAAGACAGCTTTTTTTCCCCCCACATGTCAACTTCTAAAACAGTTCTTACGGAGCACATTGAAATTGACTAGCAATGGCATCTGTTGGAGGGAACGGGCATAAATAGTGTAGACAGTCAGAAGCTTTTCCCCAGACTGGAAATATCAAATGCCAGGTGACCGATGGCTAGACTGAAGTTGTTTTCTCTGGAACGTCAGAGGTTGCACTGCCGGGGGTAGTGGTGGAGGCAGATACTATAGTGGCATTCACAAGGCTTTGGATGGGCACACGGATATGCAGGGACTGGAGGGATACGGATCACGTGCAGGCAGATAAGTGATGATCTTGGCATCATATTCGGCACGGACATTGTGGGCCGAAGGGCCTGTTCCTGTGCTGTACTGTTGCATGTTGTGAGCAAGTGCTAGTAATGGGATTAATATAGATGGGTGATTAATGGTCCGATGGGCCAGTTGCTGCGCTCTGTGACTCCGATGTCCCACCTACATGTAGGCCAGGAGGTACTTACTGTTCAGGCAGTAGTTACCACATTCTACAGCCGGCACGATGCAGAGAGAGAAAGGGACAGAGAGAGAGAACAAGGCAGAGGTTAGTGACCCACCATTGACTGGACGGCACGCCATGGGAAGAGGCGGCTGTGGAGGGGATGAGAGAGGTGTCACATATATGTGGGTGTGTGTGTGTGTGTGTGTGTGTAGGTATGTGTATAAGAGTGTGTGTATTTGTGTGCGTGTGTATGTAAGTGTCTATATGCAGTATATAT
Organism: Okamejei kenojei; assembly: GCA_035221665.1. Lineage (NCBI taxonomy): Eukaryota > Metazoa > Chordata > Chondrichthyes > Rajiformes > Rajidae > Okamejei > Okamejei kenojei. The sequence goes on from CM069133.1 coordinate 34,144,606, forward strand.
ATTTGTGTGTGTGTGTGTGTGTGTGTGTGTGTGTGTGTGTGTGTGTGTGTGTACATTTGTGTGCGTGTGTATGTATCTGTTTATAAATGTATATATTTGTATGTGTGTGTGTATATTTTTATGTGTGCATCTGTGTGTCTGCATGTGTGTGTGTTTGCGTGTGCGTGGCTGCGCGTGTGTGTGTGTGTGTCCGTGTCTGCGTGTGTGTGCGTGTACATGTGCGTGTGCGTGTGCAAACTGCAGAGTGCTAGAGCAACTCAGCGGGTTAGGCAACATCTCTGGAGAACATGGACAGGAGATGGTTCATGTCTGAAACAACCCAAATCGTCACCTATCCATGTTCTCCAGAGATGCTGCCTGACCCAATGAGTTACTCCAGCACTCTTTTTGTAAACAAGCAATTCTAGTTACTTGTCCTTACTTAATGCTAAACTACACCTGACTCAAAGTTAATAATACTGGGAATATTAGAAACAGATCAATTAATAACAACGAATCAAAGAATTTTTATTGATTACAGTTTAATAATTGGGAAAAAATTAATATTGAAATTCTGGAAAGGTCCTACATCCCCAACAATCAAAATGTGGATTACAGGAATGTCAGAGACACTTCATCTGGAAAGATTAAGGCTTGTCCTAATGGACAAGTTGGATCTTTTCAGAGGAATATGGTCTCCATTTATTGAATATCTAAAGGGTCAAAATGGCTCGGTACGAGAGCCTGACTGAAGCCTGAATAATGGAATGGATGAAGAATCACGTAGAACAAATCATGGATATATCTCCAATGATGGATAACTTTTTTAATACTCGATTCATTTCTTTATTTTTGATTTCCTACTCTTACTTTATTTTTCTCTATCTTTTCTTACCTGCAAAAATAAGTATAGAAATATATAAGACATAATTGTTAATAATAATAAAATTACGAATGTATGTGAGAAGTATATTCTATTAATATGTACTTACGTCTAATAAAAATATTTAACAAAAAAAAAAAAAAACTACACTGTCAAGCCCAGTGGATTATCCATGGTCTAGACATTAGATTGTCCATGGTCTGACCATTAGATTGTCCATGGTCTAGACGTTAGAGCATCTATGGTCTACACATTAGATAGTCCATGGTCTACACATTAGATAGTCCATGGTCTAGATGTTAGATAGTCCATGGTCTAGACGTTAGATAGTCCATGGTCTAGACGTTAGATAGTCCATGGTCTAGACGTTAGATAGTCCATGGTCTAGACGTTAGATAGTCCATGGTCTAGATGTTAGATAGTCCATGGTCTACACATTAGATAGTCCATGGTCTAGACATTAGATAGTCCATGGTCTAGACGTTAGATAGTCCATGGTCTAGACGTTAGATAGTCCATGGTCTAGACGATAGATAGTCCAGGGTGTCTACACATTAGATAGTCCATGGTCTAGACGATAGATAGTCCATGGTCTCTACATTAGTGTCCATGGTCAGGATGGTTATGTTCTGTGTTAGAGGTTCCCCAGTTGCACGTGGCTACCAGGAGCTGGATTGAGTGGTGGGAGCCCGTACCTTGGTGACAGCGCTGCCCATCGAAGCCCAGGGGACAGTCGCACTCAAAGCCTTCGTGCCGCGGACTGCAGGAGCCGCCGTTAACGCAGGGGGCGGAGACACAGGGGTGGGGGGCGTTCTCCAGGTTCACCCCCCTCTGGAAGTCCCGGTCCAGGCGGATTGTCCTGTCGTTCAGGATCACCTGGGGACAAGGGGGTGGGGGCCAGGTAGGTAGAATAGGGTGGGTGAGTCTGAGGCCACATGGAGAATACACGGAACATTCATACTACTGTGCACGCGCACACACACGCACACGCACACGTACACACACACTCCCACACACGCACATTCCCACACACACAGAACATGCACACCACTGTGCACTCACACACCTGAACGCACACACACATGAGCACACAGACACACATACACATATACACACACACACACATGTGCACACAACACACACACGCAGAACATGTACGCTATTGTGTGCACACACGCACCTGGACACACACATACACACAAGTGCACACACACGCACAGAACATGCACACCACTGTGCACACATACACCTGAGCACACATACATGCGCACACACACACACACACAAGCATGTACACACACACACCCACACAGAACATGCACATTACTGTGCACGCACACACCTGGACAGACGGACACAAACACACACACTGGCCTTCATCACTCAGAGTGTTGAGTATTGAAGTTGGGAAGTCATGTTGCAGTTGTATAAGACGTCGGTGAGGCCGCATTTAGAGTATTGTGTTCAGTTCTGGGCACCGTGTTATAGGAAAGATGTTGTCAAGCTGGAAAGGGTACAGAGAGGATTTACAAGGATGTTGCCAGGACTCGAGGGTGTGAGCTATAGAGGTTAAGCAGGCTAGGACTCTACTCCTTGGAGCTCAGGATGATGAGGGGAGATCTTATAGAGGTGTATAAAATCATGAGAGGAATAGATCGAGTTGATGCACAGTCTTTTGCCCAGAGTAGGGGAATCGAGGACCAGAGGACATAGGTTAAAGGTGAAATGGAAAAGATTTAATAGGAATCCGAGGGGTAACTTTTTCACACAGAGAGTGGTGATTGCATGAAACTAGCTGCCAGAGGAGGTAGTTGAGGCTGAGACTATCTCAACGTTTAAGAAACAGTCAGACAGGTACATGGATAGGACAGGTTTGGAGGGATATGGACCAAACGCAGGCAAGTGGGACTAGTGTAGCTGGGACATGTTGGCTGGTGTGGGCAAGTTGGGCCGAAGGGCCTGTTTCCACACTGTATCACTCTATGACTCTCTGACGCATGCACACACTGTGTGTACACACATGTGGAACACATGCACTAACATGCAAGCACTCACATAGAACATGCATATGAATGTAGACACACACTAACGTGCATGTACTCACATGGAACACAAATGCTGCCGTGAGCACACACACTAATGTATGGATTCACTGCCGTGGAACACACTAAAGTGCACGTTCACACACTCAGATTTTCTCTCACACACAAAGACACACGCACACACACACACACCATCATTATCGCCGGTCACTGGAAACGAGTATAACTGTCATCTCATGGAGGACGCCTGTGCGTGACTTTGTTTAACGTGGGGCGACTGGTGCACAGACAGCCACCCCACGGTCCTTGACAGATCTGGGTCAGGATCCAGTGGCATGGAGTCCGAGACGACCGGAGACCCTTTTCTGCCGCAGCCTCCATCCGCCTTCCCAGCCGTTGTGACGCTCCACTAAGGTCAGCCATTGTCCTCCACCTGTTCCACCATTGAGATCTTGGTTGGATCGCTCTTTGTCACAGACCCTCCCCTTCGACCGTACCGCCATGGGCGGCCCTACCAGGAGCATAGACAGCTCCAGACGGCATCACTCTCAGGATCTCAGGACCACACAAGCTTCTCTCTCACACACACTCTCTCACACACTCTCTCACACACTCTCTCACACACTCTCTCACACACTCCATCTCACACACTCTCACACTCACTCTCACTCACACACGCTCCCTCTCACACACTCTCACACTCACTCTCACTCACACACACTCCCTCTCACACACACTCTCACACACGCTCTCTCTCTCACACTCACTCTCTCACACACAGCGCCAGCCCCCCTTGCCCACACTGCTGCTCTGGGCCGACTCTCTGAGCCGCGCTTACGTTCTGGATGCTGCCAGAGAGGGGCAGCAAGACACCAGCGTTCTTCCTCACACTGTCATAGTCCGGTACACCGCCAACAAATATGTCCGTGCTGCACCTTATCTGGGTGAAGGCTCCCTGCGGAAGGGAGGGAGAGAAGAGAGGAAAGGGGAGAGGGAGGGAGGGAAGAAGGGAAAGGGATGGAGGGACAGGGGGATGGGAGGGAGAGAGGGAAGAGGGATGAGGAGAGGGACAGAGGGTGGGAGAAAGAGAGGGAGGAAGAGAGGAAGGGAGAGGGAGGTAGAGAGAGGGAGGGAGGGGGAGAGAGGGGGGAGAGAGAGAGAAAGGGGGAGAGAGAGAGGAGGGGGAGAGGAGAGGGAGGAAGAGGGGAAGAGGGGAGAGGGAGAGAGGATGCGAGGGAGGAGGGAGAGAGGGAGGGAGAGAGGGAGAGAGAGAGAGGGAGAGAGGGAGAGAGGGAGAGAGGGAGAGAGGGAGAGAGGGAGAGAGGGAGAGAGGGAGAGAGGGAGAGAGGGAGAGAGGGAGAGAGGGAGAGAGGGAGGGAGGGAGGGAGAGATAGGGAGAGAGGGGGGGAATAAAAGGCCAGTCAACGTGATGTTCCTGGGAATAGGTTACCCTAGCATCCACCTCACGGGACCCAGAGGTAAAGAAAACACCCACAGAGTGCTGGAGTAGCTCAGCAGATCAGAGAGGTCTCAACATTGCAGCGCATCAGTTCCATACACAAAGCCCAATGAATCAGCCAGCACCCTAGCTTATGGAAGGACCGTTCGGAAGCCTGATAACAGAGGGGAAGAAGCTGTTCCTGAGGCAGAGTCAGGATCTCAGAGTCTTTTCCCCAGGGTGGGGGAAATCAAGAACCAGAGGTCATAGGTTTCAGGTGAGAGGGGAAAGATTTAATAGGAACTTGAGGGGCACCTTTTTTCGCACTATCTCGGACTATCTTCAATCGGGCTTTATCTCTAGACTTACTCTTGCACTATACGCTATTCCCATATGCCAGCAGCATAATCAAGGACCAGTCTCACCCCGGTCACTCCCTCTTCTCCCCTCTCCCATCGGGCAAGAAGTACAGAAGTGTGAAAACGCACACCTCCAGATTCAGGGACAGTTTCTTCCCAGCTGTTATCAGGCAACTGAACCATCCTATCACCAACTAGAGAGTGGTCCTGGTCCTCCATCTACCTCATTGGAGACCCTCAGTCTCTCTTTAATCGGCTTTACTGGACTGAACATAATTCCCTTTATGTGTAGGAAGGAACTGCAGATGCTGGTTTAAACCGAAGATAGACCCAAAAAGCTGGAGTAACTCAGCGGGACAGGCAGCATCTCTAGAGAAGAAATGGGTGATGTTTCGGGTTGAGACCCTTCTTCAGATGCCAAATTAATTTTTTGGGCCTCCTGCACTTGATGTCCACCAGCTCCCCCCCTCACGCACCCCCTCACCCGCCCCCTCACCCCCCCCTCCCCCGGTATCCATGCCCCTGGACGCGCCCGCCCCGTGTGTTGACCAACCTCGGCCATCCCCTCCTACCGGCCGCTGGTTGTCCACTTGCAGGATCCCGTTCCTGGCTGTCCGCGACACCTTCACCTCGTGCCATTGGCTCAGGGTCACCGGCTCCTGGCTCCTGCGGGTCAATCACAGAGAGGGCGAGGGGTTACAGTGACAGTGAGGATCAGGGGTCAAGACATGGGTCAGGGGTCACGGTGAGGGTTAGGGGTAATGCCGAGGATCAGGGTGGCGGCGAGGGTCACGGTAGCGCCGAGGGTCAGGGGTCGTGGTGGGGGTCAAGGGTCGCAGTGAGGATCAGGGGTCATGGTGAGGGTCAGGAATTGCAATGAGTGTCAGGGGTCATGGTGAGGATCAAGGGTCGCAACAACGGTCGGGGTGGGGAGGGAGCAGGCAGATGGACAAAGAGAGGGGATTAATGGGGTTGAGAGGCGGGAAGTTGTATGAGGGTTAAAGAGGTGGCAATTGGTGGAGTTGTGTGGGGAAGGAATTTGCCGTGGGCTCAGAGGGTTATTGGTGGGTGGAGTTGGGTGAGGTGTAGAGAGCTATTGAGTACGGTGGGCAGTAGGAGGGGTGAGTGACTGGGTGTGTGAGTGAGTGTGTGTGTGAGTGAATGAGTGTGAGTGGGTGAGTGTGAGTGGGTGAGTGTGAGTGGGTTAGTGTGAGTGAGTGGGTGAGTGAGTGTGTGGGTGAGTGTAAGTGGGTGAGTGTGAGGGGGTGAGTGTGTGGGTTAGTGTGAGTGGGTGAGTGTGAGTGGTTGGGGTGGGAGATTGCAACCTTCACGTGGTCCGCCCTGTTTCAATGAATGCAATCAACCCGGCGTGCACAATCAAATAAGATCAAATAGAACAAGTTGTCCGACAACTTTAGGCTGTGCCCGCCACACGCAAGAAGTGTGAGTGGGTGAGAGTGGGTGAGTGTGAGTGAACGAGAGTGTGTGGGTGACTGTGAGTGGGTGATTGTGAGTGAGTGTGTGAGTGAGTGTGAGTGAGTGAGTGTGAGTGAGTGAGTGTGAGTGAGTGAGTGTGTGAGTGAGTATGAGTGGGTGTGAGTGTGAGGGTGAGTGAGTGTGAGTGTGAGTATGTGAGTGTGAGTGAGTGAGTGTGAGAGTGTGAGTGAGTGTGTGGGAGTGGGTGAGTGTGAGTGGATGAGTGTGAGCATGAGTGAGTGTGAGTGTGAGTGAGTGAGTGAGTGTGTGTGAGTGTGAGTGAGTGGTGAGTGGTGAGTGTGAGTGGGTGAGTGTGAGTGAGTGTGAGTGAGTGGGTGAGTGTGATGAGTGGTGAAGTGAGTGGGTGAGTGTGAGTGAGTGAGTGAGTGAGTGAGTGAGTGAGTGTGAGTGGGTGAGTGAGTGAGTGTGAGTGTGAGTGGGTGAGTGTGAATGGGTGAGTGAGTGAGTGTGAGCGTGAGTGAGTGTGAGTGGGTGAGTGAGTGAGTGAGAGTGTGAGTGGGTGAATGTGGGTGAGTGTGAGTGAGTGAGTGTGAGTGTGAGTGAGTGTGAGTGAGTGAGTGTGAGTGAGTGGGTGAGTGGGTGAGTGAGTGAGATTGTGAGTGGCTGTGTGAGTGGTGATCGCTGACCTGATGAAGGCCGTTCCAGAGCCACAGTCGAAGCGGAACTCCAGGTATCGGTGCTGGAGTGAGAGGGCCACAAAGTCCTTGCTGTCCTGGTCGTGGCTGTAGATGATGAGCCCGCTCTCGCTCTCTGGCTTCACGGTCAGCTGGAACTCCATGAAGGACAGGTAGTGCTGGGCTGCCAGCGGCCACCCCAGGGCACCATAGGACAGCAGCGAGGCATTGAACTGTGGCACCACCAGCTTGAAGGCTGCACCAGGTGAGAGGAGTAGAGGGGACAACCTATCAGTAGAGCTGAGGTCGACTCTGCTGGGAACCATTCACCATTGGGTCCAATATCAGGGCAGAGAAATGGCAAATGCAGTTTAACATCTCCACTTAAGATGGAGTGTATGAGGGCACAGCGCCTCTACTCACTGGAGTTTAATATGAACTAATGAGGAGGACCTCGTTGAGGGGGACCTCATTGAGGGGGACCTCATTGAGTGGGGGGGCTCATTGAGTGGGGGACCTTATTGGGGGGGGGGGGGCTCATTGAGGGGGGGCTCATGAGGGGGGGGGTCATTGAGGGGGGACCTCATTGAGTGGGGGACCTCATTGAGTGGGGGACCTCATTGAGTGGGGGGGGCTCATTGAGTGGGGGACCTTATTGAGGGGGGGGGCTCATTGAGGGCGGGGGGGGCATTGAGTGGGGACCTCATTGAGGGGGGGGGCTCATTGAGTGGGGGACCTCATTGAGGGGGGGGGGGCTCATTGAGTGGGGACCTCATTGAGGGGGGGGGGGGGCTCATTGAAACTTACAAAATAGTAAAAGGCTTGGATAGAGTGGATGTGGAGAGGATGTTTCAACTAGTGGGAGAGTTTAGGACCAGAGGTCACGGTCCCAGAATTAAAGAACATTCCTTTAGAAAGCAGATGAGGAGGAATGTCTTTAGCCAGAGGGTGGTGAATCTGTGGAATTCATTGCCACAGAAGGCTGTGGAGGCCAAGTCAATGGATACAAATGGATGGAGTAAGAAGGGAGAAGAGGGGAGAAGGAGGGGGAAGGAGGGAAACATGGAGGGATACGGAGAAGACCGAGGGAGGGGAAGAGAGGTGAGAGGGAGATTGGAGGTGGATAGGGAGGGGAGTGGTGGAAGGGGGAAGGGAGGAGGGTGGAGGAGAGAGTGGAGAGGTAATGGGAGAGGGGGGGAACAGAGAGGGAGGTGTGAGGGAAAGGAGAGGGCAGCGGGAGAGGGAAGAAAGGGCAGGAGGGATGTGGACAGGAGGGGAGAGGAAGTTGTGGAGGTGCGTGAGGGAGAGGATAGGGCAGAGGGAGGGGGTGAGAGCGGGAGAGGAGGGAGATGGTGTGCAGTGTTGCCAACTTTCTCACTCCCAAATACGGGACAAGTTCCTGAGGGCAATTCGTTGATCGACTCAGCCGTGGCCCAGCCGGCGGGCCAGCTGAGGAGTTTAGGCCCGGCACCCCATCCAGCTCATGAACCGATGATCGGCCATGAGAAGGAGGGGGTGATGGTGGAGTCGGGTGTAAGCGAAGGTCCGAAGGTCGGACAGCTGGCCGGGCTGCCGACCGACCGACGGGGCCACGGGCGATGCTGCTGCTGCTGCTGCACTCCATTGGCTGCACTACGTCGGGACGGGTGAGGCGGGGCCGGACGCGGCGCTACGACCCGACAGTCCCCTCGACCCGAGTAGTAGCAGCCAAATATGGGACAAGGGTGGTCCCGTACGGGACAAACCAATTTAGCCCAATATACGGGATGTCCTGGCTATTACGGGACAGTTGGCAACCCTAGTAGTGGGGGATAGAGAGGAGAGGGGGGAATGTGGGATAAGGTGAGGAGGGAGGTTGGAAGCATGTTAGTGGAGAGGGAGGCTGTGGTAGGGAGTGACCTACCCTCCTGGCAGTGCCGACCTCGGTACCCCAGCGGGCACAGGCACAGGTAGGAGTCGGCCGAGTTGGCCACACAGGAGCCACCGTTGGCACAGATGACCCCACGACACAGACCAGCGCTGCACTCGCCTGGAGAGGAGAAAGAGAGGAGAGAGAGGGCCGGGTTAGCAAACACACGCGGTGGGACAGGGGAGGGGTGGAGGAGGAGGGGGGTGGGACAGAGGGGCGGAGAGGGTGGCAGGACAGCGTGGGGAGAGTTTAAGCATTTTCCTGAACTCTCTGCCCAGTTTAATTTATTTTAGTTTAGTTTAATTCAATTTAACTTTGTTCAGTTTACTTCAATTTAATTTAAATTAATTTAGTTTCAGTTAATTTTGATCAGTTTAGTTTAGTTTAGATTAATTGAATTGAATTTAGTTTAGTTTAATTCAATTTAATTCCATTTAGTTTTGTTTAGTTCAACTTAATTTAATTCAGTTCAGAGCAGTTTAATGTAATTAAGTTTAAATTAGTTTAGTTCAGTTGAATGGCAGTGTGGCGCAGAGTTCCTGCCCAGAGTAGGGGAATCGTGGACCCCAGGACATAGGTTTAAGGTGACCTGTTCCTATACCTCCTCCCTTGCCTGCATTTGGCTTTGTCTCTAGAACTGGTGCACTACAACGCTGAGAACTATATTCTACACTCTGTATCTGAAAAATGGTCCCAACCCAAAACGTCACCAATCCATGTTCTCCAGAGATGCTCCGCTGAGTTACTCCAGCGCTCTGTGAGGGGAGAGCAGAGGAGGGTGTGGGAGAGGGGCAGGGGAGGGGGAGGGAGTGCTTGTACCCACGTTGGCCCCACCGAGGGCCACTCCGCTGGGCCATGCCCACAGGGACGGGGGGGGGGGGGGGTTTTGAGGGACAGGAGGGCAGGGTTGTAGGGGAGGGTATAGAAGGGGGGGTGTAGGGTGAGGGGTGAGGGAGTGTCGTACCGACGTCGGCCCCGCTGAGGGCCTCTCCGTGTGGCCACGGTCGCAGGGACAGGCGCCGCCCGTTGATGGCCAGGGCCTGCAGGCAGCCGCGGAGACCCTGGTGGGTTCCGGCCACGGCCGACAGCCCCCACCCCCCCGGACCTCCCCCCACGTACAGCGGGGTGCGGAACGTGATCCGGGAGTAACTCCCCTGTGGAGCAAAGCATCATCCCAGTCAGAGACAACAAACCCTCCCTCTGCACCCCAATACCCAGGCAGGACTCTACCCACTCTCTACCCTGAACCCTTCCCTCTGTATACCCTTACCCAGCCCTCTCTACCCTGAACCCCTCCCTCTGCACCCCCATACCCAGCCCTCGCACCCCACCCTGAACCCCTGCCCCAAAAACACTGCACTCCCCCTTCCTTTTACCCATTCCCCCCAGTCTCCCCCCTCACCTCCCTCCAACTCACCCCCATCTCCCCACCTCTTCACTCCCTCGCCTCCACCCTCCCTCTCTATCATTCCCTCCTCATCCCCTCCCCCCCTCAGCCATCATCACTTCCCCCCCCTACCGCCCCTTCCCTCCCCCCCTTCTCCACCTCTCTCCCTCCTGCCCCCACCTCAGCCCCCCCCCCCCCCCCACCTTGGTGTTCCCAGTGACGAAACGTAGAAACATAGAAACATAGAAAATAGGTGCAGGAGCAGGCCATTCGGCCATTCGGGCCTGTACCGCCATTCAATATGATCATGGCTGATCATCCAACTCAGCATCCCGTACCTGCCTTTTCTCCATACCCCCTGATCCCCTAAGCCATAAGGGTCACATGTAACCCTCTTAAATATAGCCAATGAACTGGCCTCAACTACCTTCTGTGGCAGAGAATTCCACAGATTCACCACTCTCTGTGTGAAAAATGTTTTTCTTATTTCGGTCCTAAAAGACTTCCCCCTTATCCTTAAACTGTGACTCCTTGTTCTGGACTTCCCCAACATCGGGAACAATCTTCCTGTATCTAGCCTGTCCAACCCCTTAAGAATTTTGTAAGTTTCTATAAGATCCCCCCTCAATCTTCTAAATTCTAGCGAGTACAAGCCGAGTCTATCCAGTCTTTCCTCATATGAAAGTCCTGACATCTCAAGAATCAGTCTGGTGAACCTTCTCTGTACTCCCTCCAGGGCAAGAATGTCTTTCCTCAGAATAGGAGACCAAAACTGTACGCAATACTCCAGGTGTGGTCTCACCAAAACCCTGCACAACTGCAGTACAACTTCCCTGCTTCTATACTCAAATCCTTTTGCTATGAATGCTAACATACCATTTGCTTTCTTCACTGCCTGCTGCACCTGCATGCGTACTTTCAATGACTGGTGTACCATGACACCCAGGTCTCGTTGCATCTCCCCTTTTCCTAATTTGCCACCATTCAGATAATAGTCTACCCTCATGTTTTTGCCACCAAAGTGGATAGCCTCACATTTATCCACATTATACTCCATCTGCCATCCATTTGCCCACTCACCCAACCTATCCAAGTCACCTTGCAGCCTCCTAGCATCCTCCTCACAGCTAACACTGCCCCCCAGCTTCCTCTCATCTGCAAACTTGGAGATGTTGCATTGAATTCCCTCGTCCAAATCATTAATATATATTGTAAATAGCTGGGGTCCCAGCACTGAGCCTTGCGGTACCCCACTAGTCACTGCCTGCCATTCTGAAAAGGACCCGTTTACTCCTACTCTTTGCTTCCTGTCTGCCAGCCAGTTCTCTATCCACATCCATACTGAACCCCCAATACCGTGTGCTTTAAGTTTGTATACTAATCTCTTATGTGGGACCTTGTTGAAAGCCTTCTGAAAGTCCAGATATAACACATCCACAGGTTCTTCCTTATCCACTCTACTAGTTACATCGCAAAAAATTCTATAAGATTCGTCAGACATGATTTACCTTTCATAAATCCATGCTGACTTTAGTCAATGATTTCACCACTTTCCAAATGTGCTGCTATTCCATCTTTAATAACTAACTCTAGCAATCTCCCCACTACCGATGTTAGACTAACTGGTCTGTAATTCCACGTTTTCTCTCTCCCTCCCGTTTTAAAAAGTGGGGTTACAATGGCTATCCTCCAATCCTCAGGAACTACTCCAAAATCTAAAGAGTTTTGAAAAATTATTACTAATGCATCCACTGTTTCTGGGGCTACTTCCTTAAGTACTCTGGGATGCAGCCTATCTGGCCCTGGGGATTTATTGGCCTTTAATCCATTCAATTTACCTAACACTTCCCGGCTAACCTGGATTTCACTCAGTTCTATTTCATTTGACCCCTGGTCCCCTGCTATTTCTGGCAGATTATTTATGTCTTCCTTAGTGAAGACAGAACCAAAGTAGTTATTCAATTGGTCTGCCATGTCCTTGTTCCCCACGATCAATTCACCTGTTTCTGACTGCAAGGGACCTACATTTGTTTTAACTAAATTTTTTCTCTTCACATATCTATAAAAACTTTTGCAGTCAGTTTTTATGGTCCCTGCCAGTTTTCTTTCATAATCTATTTTCCCTTTCCTAATTAATCCCTTTGTCCTCCTCTGCTGGACTCTGAATTTCTCTGTCCCCTGGTAGGCTGCTTTTTATGGCTAATTTGTATGCTTCATCTTTTGTTTTGATACTATCCCTGATTTCCCTTGTTATTCACGGATGTACTACCTTCCCTGATTCATTATTTTGCCAAACTGGGATGAACAATTTTTGTAGTTCATCCATGCAGCCTTTAAATGCCTTCCATTGCCTATCCACCGTCAACCCTTTAAGAATCAATTGCCAGTCTATCTTGGTCAATTCATATCTCATACCTTCAAAGTTACCTTTCTTTAAGTTCAGAACCCTTGTTTCTGAATTAATTATGTCACTCTCCATCCTAATGAAGAACTCAACCATATTATGATCACTCTTGCCCAAGGGGCCACGCACAACAAGACTGTTAACTAATCCTTCTTCAATACTCAATACCCAGTCTAGAATAGCCTGCTCTCTCGTTGGTTCCTCTACATGTTGGTTTAGGAAACTATCCCGCATACGTTCCAAGAAATCCTCTTCCTCAGCACCCCTGCCCATTTGATTCACCCAATCTATATGTAGATTGAAGTCACCCATTATAACTGTTTTACCCTTGTTGCACGCATTTCTAATTTCCTGTTTGATGCCATCCCCAACTCCACTACTACTGTTAGGTGTACACAACTCCCACTTGCGTTTTCTGCCCCTTAGTGTTTCGCAGCTCTACCCATATCGATTCCACATCCTCCAAGCTAATGTCCTTCCTTTCTCTTGATAATCTCCTCTCTCACCAGCAATGCTACCCCACCTCATTTTCTTTTCCGTCTATCCCACCTGAATATTGAATATCCCTGGATGTTCAGCTCCCAGCCTCGGTCACCCTGGAGCCATGTCTCTATGATCCCAACTATATCATATTAATTAATAACTATCTGCACATTCAACTCATCCACCTTATTACGAATGCTCCTTGAGACATAAAGCCTTCAGGCTTGTTTTTACAATACTCTTACTCCTTATACAATTATGTTGAAAAGTGGCCCTTTTTGATTTTTGCCCTGGATTTGTCTGCCTGCCACTTTTACTTTTCACCTTGCTACCTATTGCTTCTACCCTCATTTTACACCCCTCTGTCTCTCTACTCACACATTTAAGAAACCCACCACCTCTTATTCTCTGTTTATTATATTTTTCTTCTTTCTCCCCTACATGTTGGGTCTGAGTGCTTCCCTTTTTTTGCCTCCTGCCTCACACACTGTCTACTAGCTTTCTCTATTTGAGTCCCTCCCCCCAACCGTTCTATTTTAAAGTCTTCCCAGTAGCCTTTGCAAATCTCCCCGCCAGGATATTGGTCCCGCTCGGGTTCAAGTGCAACCCGTCCTTTTTGTACAGGTCACACCTTCCCCAAAAGGAGAAGGGGGGGGGGGGGGGGTTGGAGTGACATTACCCCCTCATTCCCCCCCTTCCCCCCCCCCCACATCCCCACTCCTCACCTCCCATTCCCCACCCCCCCCCATCTCCATCAACCCCTCCACCCCTCTCCTCCTCAGCCCCCTGGCCTTGGTGTTGCCGGTGAGGGGGGTGTGGGGGGGGGGGGGGGTATCGATCTGCAAAGCTGCCGTTACCCCCTCCTCCCTCCCCCCTCCCCCCCACCGCTTCCTACCCTCCCTCCTCCCCTACCTATCACTCCCTCCCGCTCCCCTATTCCATTCTACCTCGCCCCCACCCCGCCCCCGTACCTTGGTGCTGCCGGTGAGGGGGGGGTGTGCGTCGATCTGCAAGCTGCCATTCCTCCCGTCACGCCGCGCGGTCACCGTGTGCCAGGCCGCGGGCTGCACCGGCCCCTCACTCTGCAGCACCGCAGCGCCCGTGCCGCAGTCAAACCTGCGCCGGGGGAGGGGGAGGGGGGGCACACACAATGTCAGACCCGTCCCCACTCCCCCCCTCCTTCCTACACCTCCCCCCAGGGCTGGTAGGACCCTGAAATTTACCAACTGGGGTCGCAAGGAGAACGGTGATGTCGGTCGTGGGGAGAGGTGAGAGGTCATGGGTAGAGTAGTGGGGTCACGAAGAGAGGTGATGGGTGAGGAGAGAGGTGAGGAGGGGTCACAGGGAGAGTAGTGGGGTCATGGAGAAAGGTGTGCGGTCACGGAGCGAGGTGAGGGGTCACGATGAGAGAGGTGGGTCACGGGGAGAGAGGTGATGGGTCACGGGGTGAGGGGTGGGGTCTGGGGGGAAAGGTACGGGGTTAAGGAGAGAGGAGTGGGGTCACGGGGAGAGGTGTGGGGTCACGGGGAGAGGTACGGGGTCAAAGAGAGAGTGGTGGGGTCACAGAGAGCTGAGGGGTCACAGAGAGAGGTGAGGGGTCATGGAGAGAGTAGTGGGGTCACGGGAGAAGGGTGGGGGGGTAACGGGGAGAGGAGTGGGGTCACGGGAGAAGGGTGGGGTCACGGGGTGAGGAGTGGGGTCACAGGGAGTATCTGACCTGTACTGCAGCCGTCTGTTGACGATGGCGAGCGACAGGAAGTCTCCCCGGCCAGTCTCAGTCTCCCCGCAGTACAGCAACAGCCCGTCCTCTCCCCCATCAGTCTGGGTCAGAGGGCAGGGGTCAGGGGGCGTGGGGGAGGAAAAATTGACCCCACACTGCCCCCTCCCCACCACTCCACCCATGGGGAGCATAGACCCTTCACCCTCTCCGCCCCGTTACTCCCTCCCCTCTCCCCCCTGACCCTTCTCCCCACCACCCATCTCCTCCCTTCACTTCCCATCCCTCTTCCCAAGTTCCCCCAAAACCCTTCCCTCTCCCCTGACCCCTCTCAACCCCCACCCCCCCCCACCCATCTCCCTCCACAACTACCCCTCTCCCCCCCACCTCTCCCCACCACCACCGTCGGCCAACTCCCTCTCATCAACCCTCCCACCACCCTTTCACCCCCTTTTTTTGGTAAAGCAGCATCTGCAGTTCCACGTGGCTTTGATTCCTCCCAGCTGTGAAGATGCCCTACTCGCGTTTGCACCTTCTAGCAGTGAACAGCGGGGCTCTGGGGAGAGTGTTGTGCAGCAGAGGGATCTAGGAGTGCAGCTACACAGTTCCTTGAAAGTGGCGTCACAGGTAGATGGGTGAACAAAATGGCTTCTGGCACATTGGCCTTCATCAGTCAGAGTATTGAGTATAGAGGGAAGGAGGTCATGTTACAGTTGTATAAGACGTTGGTTGGTGTGGCCCCATTTAGAGTATTCTGTTGTGTTTTGGGCACCATGTTAGGAAATATATTGTCAAGTTGGAAAGTTATAATGGTATATGGACACACTGATCTGTTCTGTAGTCAATGCCTACTATGTTCTGTTGTGCTGAAGCAAAGCAAGAATTCCATTGTCCTATCAGGGACACATGACAATAAACTCACTTGAATTTGAACTTGCAAAGAGGATTCACGAGGATGTTGCCAGAACTCGAGGGCTTGAGCTATAGGGAGAGGCAGTGAAGGAAGCTAATGGCATGTTGGCCTTCATAACGAGAGGATTTGAGTATAGGAGTAATGAGGCCCTTCTGTAGTTGTACAAGGCCCTAGTGAGACCACATCTGGAGTATAGTGTGCAGTTTTGGTCTCCTAATTTGAAGAAGGACATCCTTGCAATTGAGACAGTGCAGTGTAGGTTCACCAGGTTAATCCCCGGGATGGCGGGACTGTCATATGAGGAAAGATTGGAAAGACCGGGCTTGTAGTCACTGGAATTTAGAAGGATGAGAGGGGATCTTATAGAAATGTATTGATTATAAAAGGACTGGACAAGCTAGATGCAGGGAAAATATTCCCAATGTTGAGGGAGTCCAGAACCTGGGACCACAGTCTAAGAATAAAAGGGGAGGTAATTTAAAACTGAGATGAGAAAAAAAATTATGGAATTCCCTGCCACAGAGGGCAGTGGAGGCCAAATCACTGGATGGATTTAAGAGAGAGTTAGATAGAGATCTAGGGGCTAGTGGAAACAAGGGATATGGGGAGAAGGCAGGCACGGGTTACTGATTGTGGATGATCAGCTATGATCACAATGAATGGCTGCGAAGGCGCGAAGCGCCAAATGGCCTCCTCCTGCACCTATTTTCTATGTTTCTATGTTGTGTAGGCTGGGTCTCTATTCTTGGAGTGCCGGTGAAGCACATGTGATCTTACTGAGGTGTACAACATTATGAGAGGAATGGATTGGGTAAACGCTCAGAGTCTCTTGCCCAGAGTAG
Organism: Okamejei kenojei; assembly: GCA_035221665.1. NCBI lineage: Eukaryota > Metazoa > Chordata > Chondrichthyes > Rajiformes > Rajidae > Okamejei > Okamejei kenojei. The sequence goes on from CM069133.1 coordinate 34,161,073, forward strand.
GGGAATCGAGGACCAGACGACACAAGTTTAAGGTGAGGGGGTGAAAGATTTAATAGGAATCTGAGGGCTAACCTTTTCACACAAAGGGTGGTGGGTGGTGTTGAGCTGTTGGAGAAGGTTGTTGAGCCAGGTACTATGGTAATGTTTAAGAAACAATCAGACAGGTACATTGATAGAACAGGTTTGGAGGGGTATGGGCCAAAGGCAGGCAGGTGAGACCAGTGTGGCTGGGACATTGTTGGTTGGGATGTGGGCAAGTTGGGTTGGAGGGCCTGTTTCCATGTAGTGTCACTGTATGTGTAGGGACCACACACACCGACACTGGAAGATGCCAGCTGCGTTTGGTTCACCTGGGGACCTGTATCTCTCTCTCTCTCTCTCTCTCTCTCTCTCTCTCTCTCTCGTGGAGCTCCCGTGGGCACAGAGACCTTGTGGGGGGGTCTCACCTTCAGCCCCCTCCCCCAGTCCCCGCACCCCCCCACTCACCTTAAACTGCAGGGTGATCTCAGTACGTTGGTACGAATTCTTCAGGGGCTCAAAGGTGAGGTAGGAGTGGCCAGAGAAGCGGGGGTACTGGATGGAGATATCTGAAGGGAGGGAGGGAGAGAGAGAGAGAGAGAGAGAATCACGTCAGTGGCTCATTGTGGTACAGTCGTGCAGCACAGAGACATCCCGAAGACAGGCACGAAGAGCCGGAGTAACTCAGCGGGTCAGGCAGCATCCCCGGAGAGAAGGAATAGGTAACATTTCGGGTCGAGTCCCTTCATCACTCTTACCCCCGAAACATCACCCGTTCCTTCTCTCCAGAGATGCTGCTAGACCCGCCGAGTTACTCCGGCTCTTTATGCCTTTATCTTCGGTGTAAACTATCATCTGCAGTTCCTTCTCACACAGAAACAGGCCCTTCGGCCCAACTTGCCCGCGCCGACCAAGATGCCCCGTCTGCACTAGTCCCACCTGCCTGCATTTGGCCCGTATCCCTCTAAACCTGTCCTATCCATGTAAGGTCACACAGTGCTGGAGTAACTCAGCGGGTCAGGCAGCATCTGTGGAGAACATGGATAGGTGACGTTTCTCAGAGTGCTGGAGTAACTCAGCGGGTCAGGCAGCATCTGTGGAGAACATGGATAGGTGACGTTTCACAGAGTGCTGGAGTAACTCAGCGGGTCAGGCAGCATCTGTGGAGAACATGGATAGGATTGGGGTCCTTCTTCAGACTAGCCAAGTGTCTTTTAAATGCTGTTATAGTGCCTAACTCAATTACCTCCTCGAGTAGCTATTTCCATATACCAATACTTTCTGTGGGATAAAGTTGCCCCTCAGGTCCCTATTGAATCTTGCCCTTCACCCCTTCAATCTATGTCCCCTGATTCTCGATGCCCCTGCTCTGGGTAAAATACTCTGTGCGTCACCTTATCTGTTCCCCTCATGATTTTGTACACCTCTAGAAGATCACCCCTCATCCTTGGGGCAGCACGGTGGCGCAGCGGTAGAGTTGCTGCCTCACAGCGCCAGAGGCCCGGGTTCCATCCTGACTATAGGCGCTGTCTGTACGGAGTTTGCACGTTCGCCCCGTGAGCTGCGTGGGTTTTCCCCGAGAACTTTGGTTTCCTCCCTCAAGCCAAAGGCGTGCAGGTTTATAGGTTAATAATTGGCCTGGTATAAATGAAACGTGTCCCTATAGGGTAGTGTTAATGTGTGGGGATCGCTGGTCGGCATGGATTCAGTGGGCTGAAGGGCCTGTTTCAGCACCGTATCTCTGAAGCCTAAAGCAATGTATTGAAGCACCACACACAACACTAACCACAGCCCGACATCAGCACTGGCATTGTAATACATCATAGTCACTCAGCACGCAAACAGGCCCTTCGGCCTAACTCATCCATGCTGACCATCTAAGCTTGTCCCAGTTACCTGCGTTTGGCACATATCTGTACCACGCCTGCTCACAAATGTCCCACACCTGTGCCCACCCACCACCTACCTGTGCCCCACCAGTGCCACCCACCTCTCCCCGTGCCGTGTCCACCTGTCCCCTCCAGCTGCCCCCACCTGTGCCTCACTTGTGCCACACCTCTCCCCTCATCTGTGCCATGCCTGTCCCTCCCCTGCACCCCATCTACTGGTCCCACACCAGTCCCCACCACCTGTCCCACATCTGTGCCACACCTGCACCCCATCTACCTGTCCCACATCAGTCCGCCACCCTGTGCCACCTGTGCCCTGCCCACACCTGTGCACTCCCCATGCCCACACCTGTCCCCACCACCTGTCCCACACCTGTGCCCTATCAACCTGTCCCATACCTGTCCCCCACCCTGTCCGCACCTGTGCACTCCCCATGCCCTCACCTGTGCCCCACCTGTGCCTCACCTGTGCCCTTACCTGTGCCACACCTGTGTCCACCCTTGCCCAGGCTGCAGGGGCAGCGGGAGCCGCCGGTCAGGAGGTCGGCGGTGCAGAAGCTGTTGGGGGGGCAGCTGACCTCGTCGCAGGGCTGGGGCCGGGCCCCGGGCACCAGCCCACCCCGCAGCCCCTGCTCCAGGAACCCCCTTCCCTCCAACACCGAGGGGGGCTGCAGCTGCAGGGGGGGAGAGGAGGGGTGGAGAGGAGGGGTGAGGGGAGGTGTGAGGAGGAGGGTGGAGAGGAGGGGGGGAGAGGAGGGGTGGAGAGGAGGGGTGAGGGGAGGTGTGAGGAGGCGAGGAGAGAGAGGAGAGGATAGGGGAGCGGAGGGGAGATAAAGGGTCGAGAGGAAAGTGGAGAGGGGAGGAGGACAGGAGGGGGAGGGCAGAGAGGGGAGGGCAGAGAGGGGAGTGCAGTTGGGGGGGGGAGGGGAGAGGAGAGGAGGAGTGTAGGGCACAAGAAACTACATTTAGATAGCATCTTGGATGTGGGGAAGCACTCCATTGCGTTCTACTGAAGGAAAGGAAATAGATCATCCAGGTTAACAAGGGGTCTCAGGAGGGAGGGAGAGTGAGAGAGAGAGTTGGAAAGAGAACAAACTCCAAACTTAGATTGCAACATAACACCTCATGTTTATTTGCCTTGAGAGAGAGAGAGAGAGAGAAGGAGAGAGAGGGAGAGAGAAAGAGAGAGAAAGAGGGTGATGGAGAAGGAGAAGTAGCGAGAGGTGGATGAGGGAGAGAGGGGAAGGAAGAGCGAGGTGGGAGAGTGAGTGAGGGAGAGCGAGACACAACCAGAGAGAGGGAAGGGAGGGAGAGCAAGATAGATATAAAGAGAGATTTAAATAAGGAGAGAGAGAAAGAGAGGGAAAGAGAGCGAGAGAGTAAGAGGGAGACGGGAGAAGGGGTGGGGAGATGGGGTTAGAGAGGGGGGAGAGGAGACCGAGAGGGGGAGGGAGGGAGGGAGATGGGGAGACAAGGGGGCCCCCACCACCCCCAAGTCATTGGTCTCCTCCCTCCCCTTTACCCCCCTTCCCCTTCCCCTCACCTTCACCCTCCCCTCTCCCCCCTCTTCACCCCCCTCCTCCCCCCAGTCATGGTTCCTCCCCTCCCCCCTACCTTCTGGATGTAGATGTTGGGGTGCTGAGAGATGGCCCCTCCCGCTCCCCCCCTCTTCCCGCTCCCCATCTCAGAACGCCGCCCGGAATGTCCGCTCCCCGTCTCCTCCGAGCCTGAGGGGGTAGAGAGGAGGGAACTGGTACTGTCACACCCACAACTCACTCCCCCTCCGTCGCCTCACCGCTCACACCCCTCGCCCCCTCCACTCACCCCTTCTCCCCATTCCTCCGGCCCCTCTTCCCCTCCCCTCCTCTCCCCTCCCACCTCTCTCCTCGCCCACTATCCCCTCCCCTTGCCCCTCTTTCCCTTTCCTCCACCCCTCTCCCACACCCCTCACATCTCCCCTCACCCCCTCTCCTCACTTCCCCCCTCCCACCCCTCACCCCTCCCCTCACCCCCCTCGTCCCCTCCCACACCCCTCTCCCCCACCCCTCACATCTCCCCTCACTCCCCTCACCCCCTCTCCCCTCACCCTTCATCATCCCTCTCCACTCACCCCCTCTCCTCTCTCCCCTCCCCTTGGCCCTCACTCCTTGCCCAGCCACGTCTCCGTCCCCTCTTCCCTCGTCCCTCCTCCCCTCCTCCCCAGCCACAGATTTCCCCCTCCCTCTCGACCTCCTGACCCACAAACCGCTATCATCTCATAAAGTCATAAAGAGCAGAATTAGGCCATTCGGCCCGTCAAGTCTACTCTGCCATTCAATCATGGATGATATATCTCTCCCTCCTAACCCCATTCTCCTACCTTCTACCCATAACCTCTGACACCCACACTAATCAAGAATCTATCCAGCTCTGCCTTAAATATATCCATTGACTTGGCCTCCACAGCCGCCTGTGGCAAAGAATTCCCCAGATTCACCACCCTCTGACTGAAGAAATTCCTCCTCATCTCCTGTCTAAAGGAACGTCCTTTCTGAGATTGTGCCCTCTGGTCCTAGACTCTCCCACTAGTGGAAACATCCTCTCCACATCCACTCTATCCAAGCCTTTCACTATTCGGTAAGTTTCAATGAGGTTCCCCTCATCCTTCTAAACTCAGTGCTGACTGATGAAAAAATCTCCTCCACAATAACTCACCTTCCCATGTCCTGCAAGGATGTGTTATAGACAATAGGCGATAGACAATAGGTGCAGGAGTAGGCCATTCAGCCCTTCGAGCCAGCACCGCCATTCAATGTGATTATGGCTGATCATCCCCAATCAGTACCCCGTTCCTGCCTTCTCCCCATATCCCCTGACTCCGCTATCTTTAAGAGCCCTAACCAGCTCTCTCTTGAAAGCATCCAGAAAACCTGCCCCCACCACCCTCTGAGGCAGAGAATTCCACAGACTCACAACTCTCTGTGAGAAAAAGTGTTTCCTCGTCTCCGTTCTAAATGGCTTACCCCTTACTCTTAAACTGTGGCCCCTGATTCTGGACTCCCCCAACATCAGGAACATGTTTCCTGCCTCTAGCACGTCCAAACCCTTAACAATCTTTCAATGAGATATCCTCTCATCCTTCTAAACTCCAGAGTGTACAAGCCCAGCTGCTCCATTCTCTCAGCATATGACAGCCCCGCTGGGTCACCGAGAGGCCAGACACTTCCTTCCACTTTTTTCAAGGTTTCAGCTAAACAGCGAGAGGAAGAAATGGAGCAAGCTAACAATAGATTCAGTACACAGATGGAATGGGAAGTTAGATCAAAGGCCACAAGGTCCCAACGCAGAGATTGTGAGGGAGGGGGTGGTAGGGAACGATACAGAAACCACGCCCCTAGTCTGTGAGAAGAATACGGAGTAAGCCATTCAGAACGGAGACAAGATAAACTTTTTATCACACAGCGTTGTGAGTCTGTGGAATTCTCTGCCTCGGAGGGCGGTGAAGGTATCTCTGGATACTTTCAAGAGAGAGCTAGATAGGGCTCTTAACAATAGCGGAGTCAGGGGATATGGGGAGGGCAGGAACGGGGTACTGATTGGGGATGATCAGCCATGATCACACTGAATGGCGGTGCTGGTTCGAAGGGCCAAATGGCCTACTCCTGCGCCTATTGTCTATTGTCTATTGTCTATTGTCTATTGCCTCCCAAGGTTTGCTCAATATTGCCCCGGGGTAGGGAGAGGGGGAGAGGGGGGTAGAGAGAGTTGGAAGAGGCGTAGTGGTAGAGTTGTTTCCTTCCAGTGCCGGAGACCCCGGTTGAATCCTGACCATGAATCTTGACCATGTGCATGTTCTCCCCGTGACCTGCGTGGCTTTTTCCGGGTGCTCCGGTTTCACCCACACTCCAGAGACGCGCAGGTTTCTTGGCCAATTGGCTTTGGTGACAGCTGTAAATTGTCCCTGGTGTGTGTAGGGTGCGGGCGGGGGGCAGGTGACCAGAGGATGGGATTGTTACCTGAGAACCGCTTCCCAGGGTCGACCTCGTAACGGAACGCTTGCTGGCCCAGCCCCAAACTCTTCGCTGCTGCGTCCGGGAGGAGGGGGGGCGGGGGGGGGGGGGGGGGGGGCAGGGGGGGGGTGTGGGGGAGAGAGAGGCAATCCATCAGCATAAACCACAAACCTCCCCACCCCCCCCCCCCCCCCCCATTACTCACTCTCCCCCCTCTACTCCCCCCCAGCCCAGACGATCACACAAACCAACCTCCCTTCCATTGACTCCATCTGCACACTTGATGATGCTGCTGGCCTCGGCAAGGCCAGCAGCATCATCAAGGACCAGTCTCACCCCGGTCACTCCCTCTTCTCCCCTCTCCCATCAGGCAAGAGGTACAGAAGTGTGAAAACGCACACCTCCAGATTCAGGGACAGTTTCTTCCCATCTGTTATCAGGCAACTGAACCGTCCTTTCACCAACTAGAGAGCGGTCCTGACCTCCCATCTGCCTAATTGGAGACAATCAAAGTTGTCTTTAATCGTACTTTATCTTGCACTAAACATTATTCCCTTTATCCTGTATCTGTACACTGTGAACGGCTCGATTGTAAACATGTGCAGTCTTTCTACTGACTGGATAGCGCGCAACAAACAAGCTTTTCACTGAACACGTGACAATAGACTAAACTAAACTGATAGGATGATAAGATGGTTTGGAGAAAGAAGGAAATGTAGATGCTGGTTTACAATTAAAAACGCACAGAGTGCTGGAGTAACTCAGCGGGTCAGGCAGCATCTGTGGAGAACATGGAAAGGTGACGTTTCACAGAGTGCTGGAGTAACTCAGCGGGTCAGGCAGCATCTGTGGAGAACATGGATAGGTGACGTTTCACAGAGTGCTGGAGTAACTCAGCGGGTCAGGCAGTGTGGAAGAAAAAATTTAAATCCTTTCTTACTTAATTTTGATTGGAATTAACTAAAGTGTGTGCGCGTGTGGCAATTGGCATATTTCTTTGACCAGGTACCAAACAGGGTCGTGAGAACGGGAACAATAAGATTGAGACGTTTTACCTTTTGTCTGGGAATGTGTTGAATGGTGAATGTAAACATAACAACATGAGGACAGAGATAAGGAAGCTTGTTTCGCACTCGTGGATAAAAACTGTTTTTATGTCTGGCTGTGAGGGAGGTTTTGAATCTGGTTCCCCTTCTCTTCGTTTTGTGTGGCACGGTGGCGCAGCGGTAGAGCTGCCGCCTGACAGCGCCAGAGACTCAGGTTCCATCCTGACTGCGGGTGCTTGTACTTTCTCCCCGTGACTGTGTGGGTTTCCTCCAGGTGCTCCGGTTTCCTCCCACGCTCCAATGACATGCAGGTCTGCTGGTTAATTGGCCTCGGTAAAGATTGTAAATTGTCCCTAGTGTGTGTAGGATAGTGCTAGTGTACGGGGTGATCCCTGGTCGGCGGGCTGAAGGGCCATGATTCCACACTCTATCTCGAAGCTAAACTAAACTAAACTAAATTAAGACCCAAAATATCACAGCCTTTTTCTCAGGGTGGAAATGTCAAAGACTATAGGACATAGCTTTAAGGTGAGAGGGGCAGAGTTTAAAGGAGATGTGCGGGGCAAGTTTTTGGCGGTGGGTGCCTGGATCGCACTGCCAAGGGTGGTGGTGAAGGCAGATATGATAGTGGTGTTTAAGAGGCTTTTGGATAGGCACTTGGATATGCAGGGAATGGAGGAATACGGATCACGTGCAGGCCGATAACAGTTGGTCTTGGCATCATGTTCAACACAGACTTTGTGGGCCGAAGGGCCTCTTCCTGTGCTTTACTGTTCTGTTTTCTCTGAGCAGCCTCTGAGCTTTTGTTATACAAGAGGATATTTCAGTTATCCAATTTTACATCCAAGAGATCAAACCTCTTGAGGCCTCTTCGCTTGGGCAGTGGCTTGGGCTGTCGAAAGGCCTTTTCAGGGAAGGCCCCAAAGCCTGAAGTAAAGGCCTGAGGTAAAGGCGGTAAGGCCGCAAAACCTGAGGTACATGCCTGCAAAGCCTGCAATAAAGGCCCCAACCTGCCCCCGGAGGTCATGCTCTCAGTTTACTCCCCACTTCCCCCCTTCTCTCCCCGCGAGTCTCCCCCGTACTCACCCAGGGTCCTGACCCGGTTACTGGGCTCGCTGAGAGCGCTGGAGCCATGGGCGTTGACGGCCCGCACCGCAAACTGGTGCCAGGCCCCTGCCTCCAGCCCCCGGATCACCAGGGACTCCGCATGGACACGATCACCCAGCACCTCCCAGCTCCCGTTCCACATCGACCTGCAGGCACGGGGACAGGGGGCATCAGCAACTACTAGTACACGCAGCTCAGCCCAATACAACACTGGGCAGGGGGGAGAGGAATGGGAGACTGAGAGAGCGGTAGAGAGAGAGGGGGAAAGGGGAAGAGGTGAGAGGGGGGAGGGGGGGGGGAAGACGGGGAGAGGGGGCAGAGGGGAGGAGGGGAGGGGGAAGAGGGGGAGAGGGGGAAGAGGGGGCAGAGAGAGGGGAGAGGGGGAAGAGGGGGGCAGAGGGGGTAGAGGGGGAAGGGGGCAGAGAGGGGGGGAGAGGGTAGAGGGGAAGGGGTAGGAGAGGGAGAAGAGGGGGCAGAGAGGGGAAGAGGGGGGGGAGAAGGAGAGAAAGGGAGGGGGAAGATGGGAGAGGGGGATGAGGGGAGAGGGGAGAGGGGGATGAGGGGGATAGAGGGGGAAGAGGGGAGGGGGAGAGAGAGAGAGAGGGAGGGAGAGGGGTGAGAGAGCACGAGGGAGAGATATGGTGAAGAAAGAAAGGGGAAAGAGAGGGGAGAGAGAGAGAGAGGGAGGGTGGAGAGGGAGGAGAGAGGGGAGAAGGTGGGGAAGAGAGGGAGAGGGGAAAGGAGAGAGAGTGGTGGGGGGGAGGAGAGAAGAATGGGGAAAGGGGGAAGCTGAGGAGGGGGGAGAGAGAGAGAGACGATGGGGATAGAAAAAAGAGGGAGAGGGAGCGGGTGAGGGGGAAAAGGAGGAAAAAGGGAGAGGAGGAAGCTGAAATGGAGGAAAGTGGTAAAAGTTAGAGAGGCGGGGGGGACAAGAGAGAGGGGGTATATGACAGAAAGAGGGGGGAGAAACAGGGTGGGGAGTAAAGAGAGAGAGAGAACATCTGACATCTAATCCCAAATAAAATATCATCAAATTAAAAAAACAAACAAAATACCAATCCTGATTAAAATAACTATCTTTATTTGAAACATTGTCACACTCTCTCCTCTCCACGGAAGCTGCCTGACCTGCAAAGTGTTTCCAAGATTATTCCCTGATTTTATTTCGGATTTTCGGCATCTGCGGGACTTTCCTGTTTGCTTCATTCAGGGGCGAGGAACATGATTGGTCCCAGGACGGGGAGTTGCTCTGTACCTCTGTGCAGGGATCAGGAGGTGATCAGGGATGTGCCAGAGAGACACGGGTTCCATCCTGACCTCGGGTGCTGTCTGTGTGGAGCTTGCATGCCTCCCCGTGACTGTGTGGGTTTCCTCCGGGTGTCATAGAGTCATTGGGTCACACAGCACACAAACAGGCCCTTCGGCCCAATTGCCACACTCTGACCAACATGATTCCATATCTCACAGTTAGCCTGCCCCAGACACCTCCGCAGCTGAGAATGTTATTTGTGCAACCTTCCCTCATTTGAACTATACATGCAGGGCCAGGAATGCGAGCGGGGCATATCGTGCCCTGTACCTATCCAAGTTTTTATCCACGAGAGTTTTTTTTAAATAGCCTCCTTTGTGATCACAGTCCATTTTATGTTCCTCATCACTGTCTCCTCTGAGCACCGCTAGCATAAACTTACTTACTTACCAAATACAACCATAAGCTAGGCCCTCGAGTTGGTGTAAAAATGCTGCCCTCTGAAAAGATGACAAACTCATATGTTATTAAATCATATTTTTCAACCCTGACACCTCTTAAACCTACGTACTTTTGGCTGAGAGAGTAGGGATAACGTAGTGTGGAGTCGATAGTGCCGAAGGATCTGTTTCGTGCTGTATCTTTCTATTAATTGACCACCAAGTATCCAAATAGAGATTGTGGGGACTTTGTGGGATTTTGTGCTGGGAATCTCCGATATGAACAGCCTGGATAGAGTGGATGTGGAGAGGATGTTTCTACTAGTGGGAGAGACCAGGACCAGAGACCACATAGCCTCAGAATACAAGGACGTACCTCGAAAAAGGAGACGAGGAGGAATTTCTTTAGTCAGAGGGTGGTGAATCTGTGACATTCATTGCCACAGAAGTCTGTGGAGGCCAAGTCAAGGCGGAGATAGAAAGATTCTTGATTAGTAAAGAAGGCAGGAGTTATGGGGAGAAGGCAGGAGAATGGGGTGAAGAGGGAAAGATGGATACCTCAACCAGAGAGCAGTGCTGAACTACTATATACCTCATTGGTGACCCACGGACTATCCTTGATCGCACTTTGCTGGCTTTACCTTGCATTAAATGTTAATCTCTTATCTTGTATCTATCTATATGGTGTATACGGTGTAAATGGCTTGATTGTAATCATGTATTGACTTTCCGCTCCTTGGATGCAAGCAAGCTTTCCACTGTACCTCGGTAAACTCAGTACCTCGGTGACAATAAACTAAATTAAACTGTAGATCAACCATGATTGAACATAGAAACATAGAAAATTGGTGCAGGCGTAGGCCATTCGGCCCTTCAAGCCAGCAACGCCATTCAATATGATCATGGCTGATCATCCCTAATCAGTACCCCATTCCTGCTTTTTCCCATATCCCTTGATTCCGTTAGCCCTAAGAGCTAAATTTAACTCTCTCTTGAAAACATCCAGTGAATTGGCCTCCACTGCCTTCTGTGGCAGAGAATTCCACAGATTCACAACTCTCTGGGTGAAAAAGTTTTTTCCTCATCTCAGTCCTAAATGGCCTACCCCTTATTTTTAAACTGTGACCCCTGGTTCTGGACTCCCCCAACATGGGGAACATTTTTCCTGCATCTACCCTGTCCAATCCTCTAAGAATTTTATATGTTTCTATAAGATCCTCTCTCATCCTAAATTCCAGCGAATACAAGCGCAATACAAGCCCATATGTCAGTCCCGCCGTCCCTGGAATTAACCTGCTGAACCTACGCTGTACTCCCTCAATAACAAGAATGTCCTTCCTCAAATTTTTAGGAGACCAGAATTGCACACAATACTCCAGGTGCGGTCTCACCATGCTCTGTACAACTGCAGTAGGACATCAATGCACCTAAACTCAAATCCTCTCGCAATGAAGGCCAACATGCCATTAGCTTTCTTCACTGCCTGCTGCCCCGGCATGCTTACTTTCAGTGACTGATGTACAAACACACCCAGGTCTCATTGCACCTCCCCTTCTCCTAATCTGCCTTTCTGTTCTTGCCACCAAAGTGGATAACCTCACATTTATCCACATTATACTGCATCTGCCATGCACCTGCCCACTCACCCAACCTATCCAGGTCACCCTGCAGCCTCATAGCATCCTCCTCGCAGCTAACACTGCCATCCAGCTTTGTGTCATCCGCAAACTTAAGAGATGTTACATTTAATTCCCTCATCTAAATCGTTAATATATATTGTAAACAACCGGGGTCCCAGCACCGAGCCTTGCGGCACCCCACAAGTTACTGCCTGCCATTCTGAAAAGGACCCGTTAATTCCTACTCTTTGCTTCCTGTCTGCCAACCAGTTCTCTATCCATGTCAATACCCTACCCCCAATACCCGTGCTCTAATTTTGCACACTAATCTCTTGTGTGGGACCTTGTCAAAGGCTTTTTGAAAGTCCAGAATCACCACATCCACTGGCTCTCCCTTATCCATTCTACTTGTTACATCCTCAAAAAATTCCAGAAGATTAGTCAAGCATGATATCCGCTTCATAATAAATCCATGCTGGGGTTACATTCGCTAGCCCCCAGTCCACAGGAACTGATCCAGAGTTGAGAGAACATTGGAAAATGATCACCCCAATGCATCCACGATTTCTAGGGCCACCTCCTTGAGTACTCTGGGATGCAGACCATCTGGCCCTGGAGATTTATCTGCCTTCAGTCTCAACAGTTTACCTAACACCATTTACTGACTAATTTGGATTCCCTTCAGTCCCCTAGTATTTCTGGGAGATCGTTTGTGTCTTCCTTAGTGCAGACAAAACCAAAGTACTCGTTTAACTGGTCTGCCATTTTCTTGTTCCCATTATAAATTCACCCGTTTCTGACTGCAAGAGACCTTCATTTGTCTTCACTAATCTTTTCCTTTTTACAGATCTAAAGAAGCTTTTAGAGCCAGTTCTTATATTCCCCACAGGCTTTCTTTCATGCTCTTTTCCCCCCTCTTAATTAACCCCTTTGTCCTCCTCTGTTGCATTCTAAATTTCTCCCAGTCCTCTGGTGTGCTGCTTCCTCTGGCCAGTTTATATGCCTCTTCCTTGGATTTAACACTATCCTTCATTTCCCTCGTTTCCCACAGTTGAGCCGCCTTCCCCGTTTCATTTCTTCACCAGACAGAGATGAACAATTCATCCATCCGGTCTTTAAATCTTTGCCATTGCATCTCCACTGTCAACCCTTTAAGTATAATTTGCCAGTCTATCCTAGCCAATTGCCATCTCATACCTTCAAAGTCTCATTTATTCAAGTTCAGGACCCCAGTCTCTGAATTAACCGTGTCACTCTCCACCCTAATGCAGAATTCCACCAAGTTATGGACACTGCTGCCCAAGGGGTTTGTGCACAACAAGATTACTAACTAATCCTTCCTCACTACACATTACCCAGTCTATATTGGCCTGCTCTCTAGCCGGTTCCTCTACATATTAGTTTAAAAAACCATCCCGTATACATTCCAGGAAATCCTCCTCCTCAACGATGCTACAAATTTGGTTAGCCCAATCTATATGTAGATTAAAGTCACCCATGCTGACCCGCTGAGTTACTCCAGCACTCTGTGAAATGTCACCTATCCATGTTCTCCACAGATGCTGCCTGACCCTGAGTTACTCCAGCACTCTGTGAAACGTCACCTATCCATGTTCTCCAGAGATGCCTGACCCGCTGAGTTACTCCAGCACTCTGTGAAACGTCACCTATCCATGTTCTCCAGAGATGCTGCCTGACCCGCTGAGTTACTCCAGCACTCTGTGAAACGTCACCTATCCATGTTCTCCACAGATGCTGCCTGACCCGCTGAGTTACTCCAGCATTTAGTGTCTACCTTCGATCAGTATCTGCAGTTCTTTCTTACACTTCTGCATTGCCTTATTTCTCTAAATCGTCATATCATCCAAACAAACGTGCAAACTCTGTACAGATAGCAGCCGTGGTCAGGATCGAACCGGTGTCTCCGGTGTCGTGAGGCAGCAACTCTACTGCTGCTCCACCGGGCCGCCTCCTGGTGGCGTGAGGGGGAGGGGAGGGGATCTCTGTGACCGGTACCCCTGACACCAATCTGTCAGCAACACTTAACATCACCGGGCCACAACTACACGGGAAGACACTGCCAACAGATGGCAGGAGAATTAAAGACTTAAGCAGCAGGCTAATCATCTGGTCTATCCTCACTTGCTTTGTTCCCAGACTGTAAACAGTGGAGGTGAGGGAGAGCGGGAGACAGGAGGACCAGTGGCGCAGCGGTGGAGTTGCTACCTCACGGCGCCAGAGACCCGGGTTCCATCCTGAGTGATGGCGCTGTATGTGCGGAGTTCGCACGTTCTCCTTGTGTCCGCCACGGTTTTTTCCGGGCGCTCTGGTTTCCCGCCACGCTCCGAAGACGTGCCGGTTTGTCGGTTAATTGGCTTCTGTAAATAATTCCTAGTGTGTGCAGGATAGAACTAGTGTGAATGGCCAGGAATGCCGGAGATCTCGGAGAAAACCCAGGCAGTCACGGGGAGAAGGTACAAACTGTGTGCAGACAAGCACCCGTAGTCAGCAGCTCTACCGCTGCGCCACTGTGCTGCCCAAAGACTGTGCATTCACCTTTTCTATTCCCTTGATGATTGTATACACATAATCCACATCCCCCCGATTCCCTGTGTGACAAGGAACTGCAGAAGCTGCTTATACCGAAGATAGACACAAAAAGCTGGAGTAACTCAACGGGTCAGGCAGCATCTCTGGAGAACTGGAATAGGTGGCGTTTCGGGTCAAGACCCTCCTTCAGACCCTTTTCTGAAGAAGAGTCCCAACCTGAAACGTCACCTATCCATGTTCGCCAGAGAAGCTGCCTGACCCGCTGAGTTACTCTAGCACTCTGTGAAACGTCATCTATCCATGTTCTCCACAGATGCTGCCTGACCCGCTGAGTTACTCCAGCACTCTGTGAAACGTCACCTATCCATGTTCTCCACAGATGCTGCCTGACCCACTGAGTTACTCCAGCACTCTGTGAAACGTCACCTATCCATGTTCTCCACAGATGCTGCCTGACCCGCTGAGTTACTCCAGCACTCTGTGTGTATCTTTCCTCCATTTCCTCTAGCATCAGATATTTCCATAGTTCTCTAGCATTAGATAATTGCACCCTCGGCTGCTGCACTATGACCTAATCCAGTGACCCCCCTCTCCCTTTGCACCACTCTCTCTCTCTCTCTCTCGCTCTCTTGTCTCTTGAACCAACACAGAGGTCCCTCTGTCAACCTCCGGAGGCACAAGACCCTTCCAAACGCAGCAGCTCGGTGCCTGAATGTACGACCCCTGTGTCTGTCCAACAAGGCCCATTGATGTGGTCCAGGCTCCCAGGATGGGCTGCCATTTAACACATTCCCCGGGAGAGAAGGGGCCGATTGTTCTCGTGACCAGACAGTACGAGGGTGGGAGGGGGAGGGGGGGGGTTGGGGGGAGGGAGGGCAGAGGGGTGGCGAGGGGCTCCTGCTCAGACTGAGAGGATCAGAGGACTACCACCCTCCCCCACAGGAAGTACTCGAGACCAGGATTTTGGACTGATGCGCCATTGTCCAAGATACATTACCAAGTCATACGGGATGCTTGGCTTCATCAGACCAGGCGCTGAGTACAAACAGTCAGCCTAGTTTAGTACAGTTCATAAATTGGCTTGGTTGGTAAATGTAAAAATTGTCGAGAACCTTCTTCAGATTCGAAACATCACCCATTCCTTCTCTCCAGAGATATTGCCTGTCCCGCTGAGTTACTCCAGAATTTAGTGTCTGTCTTGATTGTAATCACACTTAGTTTAGTTTAGTTTAGAGTGGGTGTACGATAACGTTAATGTGCGGGGATTGTTGGTCACTGCGGACCCGATGGGCCGAAGGGCCTGTTTCCGCGCTGTATCTCTAAACTAAACTAAAAATAGCAGTTGAATTGAGTTTTGTTCAGTTTAGCTTAATTGAGTTCACTTCAGGTCGGTTTAGTTTAGATTAAGTTTAATTTAGAAACATAGAAACATAGAAAATAGGTGCAGGAGGAGGCCATTCGGCCCTTCGAGCCAGCACCACCACTCATTGTGATCATGGTTTAGTTTAGTTTAGTTTAGGTTAGCTCAGTCCAATTTATTTTACTTTCAGTTTAGTTTAGTATTACTGTCACATGTACTTAGGTGCAGTGAAAAGCTTTTTTATTGCGTGCTAACGAACCAGCGAAAAGTCCATACATGTGGACGCAGCCCAGACCATCACACAAACCAACTTCCCTTCCATTGACTCCATTTACACTTCACACTGACTCGGCAAGGCCAGCAGCATCATCAAGGACCAGTCTCACCCCGGCCACTCCCTCTTCTCCCCTCTCCCATCAGGCAAGAGGTACAGAAGCGTGAAAACGCACACCTCCAGATTCAGGGACAGTTTCTTCCCAGCTGTTATCAGGCAACTGAACCGTCCTATCACCAACTAGAGAGCGATCCTGGCCTCCCAACTACCTCATTGGAGACCCTCGGACTA
Source organism: Okamejei kenojei (assembly GCA_035221665.1). NCBI lineage: Eukaryota > Metazoa > Chordata > Chondrichthyes > Rajiformes > Rajidae > Okamejei > Okamejei kenojei. The sequence continues at coordinate 34,176,905 of CM069133.1, forward strand.
TCTTGAATCGGACTTTACTGGACTTTATCTTGCACTAAAAGTAATTCCCTTTACCTTGTATCTGTACACTGTGAACGGCTCGATTTTAATCATGTATAGTCTTTCCGCTTTTCACTGTACCACGGTACACGTGACAATAAATTAAATTAAACAAAACTAAACTCAAACTCAAACTAAAACCAAACTAAACTAAGTGTGATTACAATCAAGAGAGACACAAAATTCTGGAGTAGTAGCCCTGTGCCACTGTACGAGTTCATTCAAGAGCTCTCCTGAGTTTAAAAAAAAAATCAAACTCGTGGAAGCATGTAGAATGTACGTAGCGGGTACGTCGGAGCTCAGGTACGTCTCTTAGCGGCGCGTAACGCTAACGGCAGGTAAGCTCGGGAAGACTCACACGGCAGGTAAGCTCGGGAAGACTCGTTAAGATTTTTCAACACGAGAGCCCCGAGTACTGACGAGCAGCCATTACCGTAAATCTCCGAGTTCGAATCAGGGCAAACTCGGGAGAACTCTTGAATGAACTCGTACAGTGGGACAGGGCTTTAACTTAGCGGGACAGGCAGCATCTCTGGAGAGAAGGAATGGGTGATGTTTCGAATCTGAAGAAGGGTCTCGACCCAAAACGTCACCCATTCATTCCTTCTCTCCAGAGATACTACGGGGTGGAAGATTGCAACCTTCACGTGGTCCGCCCTGTTTCAACTAATGCAATCAACTCGATGTGGAAGATCAAATAGAACAAGTTGACCTACAACTTTAGGTTGTGCACGCCACACAAAAGAAGAAGAGAAGTGATGCTGCCTATCCCACTGAGTTACTCCAGCATTTTGTGTCTGTCTCTGGTGCAAACCAGCATCTGCAGTTCCTTCCAAAACACATGATTACATTCAAGCTGTCCTCAGCGTTCACGGTTCTTTCCATTAACTGTGCAGGAAGGAACTGCAAATGCTGGTTTAAAACGAATAGAGACCACAAAATGCTGGAGTAACTCAAATGGTCAGGCAGCATCTCTGAACATAAGGAATGGGTGACATTTCGGGTCGAAATCCTTCTTCAGAGTTAGGGGAGAGGGAGACTAGATATACAGACAGTGATGTAGAGAGATATAGAACAAATGAATGGAAGGTATGCAAAAAATTAATGATTATTAAGGAAACTGGAAATGATAAAGTCTATCTTTCCAGTAACTTGTTTATTAAACTCTTTACGTTTGACCTCTCAAAGTGCCACACAACTAGGGTTGCAACTGTCCCGTATTAGCCGGGACATCCCGTATATTGAGCTAAATTGGTTTGTCCCGTACGGGACCGCCCTTGTCCCGTATTTGGCTGCTACTACTCGGGTCAAAGGGTCTGTCGGGTCGGAGCGCCGCGTCCGGCCCGCCTCACCCGTCCCGATGTAGTGCAGCCCATGGAGTGCAGCAGCAGCAGCGCCTCGCCCGTGGCCCTGTCGGTCGGTCGGCAGCCCGGCCACATGTCCGACCTTCGGACTTTCGCTTACCGCCGACTCCACCACCACCCCTCCTTCTCATGGCCGATCATTGGTTCATGAGTTGGATGGGGTGCCGGGGCCAAAACTCCTCAGCTGGCCCGCCGGCTGGGCTTTGTGTGCAGTCCAGCACCCGGGCCAACTCATCATTCACCCAGCTACGGCCGAGTCGGTCAACGAATTGCCGTCGGGAATTTGTCCCTTATTTTGACCTTTTATCCCTTATTTGGGAGTGAGAAAGTTGGCAACCCTGCACACGACCCAGTTGCTTTAACTCCATCCGCCATTCCTCTGCCCAGCTGAGATCCGTGGATCTCCCCTCTGTGGCCCACACTCACCGAGACACTTCCACTGTGTAGTGCAGGAGCGGAGAGCTCCCGGTGCTCCTGCCCGCCTTCCACGAGAGGGCCACCTCCGAGTCAGACAGGGCAGCGGCCTCTGGTCTAGACGGGGCGTCTGGGAGCGAGCAGCGGTCTGCAGGAACACAAGGGCCAGAAGGGTCATCGGCCAGACGGCCAGAGTCTCGGACACTCTCCGACCGGGTGTGGCCCAGTGGCCATCAGCAAGACCCCCACCTTCGCTGCTGGGCATCCTCACCCCAATAACATCCCAGGGGATCTGCCAAGAGACCAGAATCCGATCCAGTCTGGAAGCAGGACTGGGGTCGAGGATCAAGGGTCGAGTCCAGGCTGCAGGGTCATCAAAGGTCAAGTCAAGGGTCGAGTCCAGGGACAAGAGTCAAATGTCGTCCAGATTCCAGTGTCAAGAGTCAAGGGTTGAGTCTGGGTTCAGGGTCAAGGGTGATGCATCAAGAGTCAAGGGTCAAGTCCAGGTTCAAGAGTCAAGTCAAAACTCCATGGTCCAGGGAGCAAGGTCAAGAGTCAAGAGTCCAGGCTCCAGGCTTAAGGTTCAGGGGTTTGGGACCAAGAGTTTGGAGTCAAGGGTTCAGGGTCAAGTACAGGGTTCTGGTCTGGCTGTCTTTGCCTGCTCCTGAGAATGCTATTGGTTTGACCTTCATTGGGGCAAGGGGGAGATGGGACGCGGAACGCAGAGCGGGGAGAAGTCGGTGCTGGCAGGAGATGTTGGGCTGAATGGCCTCTCCCCCTTCCCACACTCATAGAGCCACACAGCGCAGAAGCAGGCCCTTTGGCCCAAACGACCAAAATGCCCCATCTACACTAGTCCCTCCTGCCCATGTTTGGTCCATATCCTTCTAAACGTGTCGAGCTCTCCCTATAGCTCAGGCCCCGGAACCCTGGCAACATCCTCTCTGCACCCTTTCTATCGTCAGAACCTTTCCTATAACATGGTGTCCAAAACTGAACATAATACTCCAAATGCGGCCTCACCAATGTCTTATACAACTGCAACATGATCTCCCAACTTCTATACTCAATACTCCTACTGATAGACGGTAGACAACAGGTGCAGGAGTAGGCCTTTCGGCCCCTTGAGCCAGCACCGCTAATCAATGTGATCATGGCGGATCATCCACAATCAGTACCCCATTCCTGCCTTCTCCCCATATCCCTTGACTCTGCTATCTTTAAGAGCCCTGTCTAGCTCGCTCTTGAAAGTATCCAGACAACTGGCCTCCACCGCCCTCCGAGGCAGAGAATTCCACAGACTCACAACTCTGCGTGAAAATTGTTTTCCTCATCTCCGTTCTAAATGGCTTACCCCTTATTGTTAAACGGGTTGAAGGCCAATGTGCCAAAAGCCTTTGACCACCATATTTTGCACCAGCACTCCTAGAACCCTAGCATCCAGTCCGAGAAGCAACCTTCCACCATCTGAAGAAAGCTTTTGAAATGAAACGTTGCCTATTTCCTTCGCTCCATAGATGCTGCCTCACCCGCTGAGTTTCTCCAGCACTTTTGTCTGCCTTCCACCATCACCCTCTGCTTCCTTCCATCGAGCCAATTTTCTATCCATTCAGCTACCTCAACTTGGATCCCATGCGATCTAACCTTCCAGAGCAGCCTACCATGCGGAACCTTGTCGAATGCCTTATTGATATCCATGTACACAACATCTACTGCTCTGCCCTCGTCGACTTCTTTGGTCACTCGTTCAAAAACACGTTTTATGTTTTGAGGGGGCATCCCACCTTGGTGTTCGGTAGTCACGTTCTTCGGCGGGCTGGGGCGCCCATCCCCCGCCGCTCCGCGAGCTTTGACCAAGACACGGTACGTAGTCCCGGGCAAGAGTCCTCCCACCACCACCTCCTGTGGACAGAGAGGACAAGTTCAATACAACACCAAGACTAACCTGCCCCAGATACGCTGGGGGAGTGTACACACCGCACAACACACAATGGTAACCCCCTTTCTGTTTTCCCTACCCTACGATCTCTTATTGGATATTCACATGGTACAGAGTCGGGTGGCATGGTGGCGCAGCGGTAGAGTTGCTGCCTGACAGCGCCAGGGACCTGGGTTTGATCCTGACCTCATGTGCTCTCTGTACGGAGTTGGTACGTTCTCCCTGTGACCGCGTGGGTTTTCTCCGGGTGCTCCGGTTTCCTCCCACACTCCAAAGATGTATAGGTTTGTAGGCTAATTGGCTGGGTAAAAGCTGAAAATTGTCCCAAGTGCGTATAGGATAGTGTTAGTGTATGGGGATCGCTGGCCAGCATGGACTTGGTGGGCTGAAGGGCCTGTTTCCACACTGTATCTCTAAACTAAACTAAACTAACATGAATCCCAAAGACGTGCAGGTTTGTAAGTTAATTGGCTTTGGTAAAATTGTAATTTGTCCCAAGTGTGTATAGGATAGTGTTAGTGTACGGGGTGACGAAGGGCACGTTTCCACGCTGTGTCCCAAATGTCTAGAGTTAAGAAACGAAAGACCAAAGATCTGAAGTGAGGGGCCAAAATGCGATGCACAAAAGCTTGAAGGCACGTCACGTACCACCAGATTCAAGAACAGCTTCTTTCCCACTGCTATCAGGCTCTTGGATGGACCTCCCACCTACTAAGGATAATTTCCCTATCTTCCAACCTACCTTGTTATGACCCTCGCGCTCTATTTTATTTGCACTTCCTCTGCAGCTTAGTTTAGTTTAGTTTAATTTAGAGAAATACAGCGTGGAAACAGGCCCTTCGGTATTAGCTACCAGGAGAGGTCCGACTATCTTTGATTGGATTTTGCTGGCTTTCCCTTGAGCTAAACACTATTCCCTTCTCATGTATCTGTAACACTGTGGACGGCTCGTTTGTAATCATGTATTGTCTTTCCGCGGGCTGGATAGCACGCAACAAAAGCTTTTCACTGTACCTCGGTGCACGTGACAATAAACTAAACTGAAAATGAAGACAAATTAGGATAGTTTTCTCTGGGGTGTTAGAGGTTGAGGGGAAACCTGATAGAATTATCTCAAATGATGACAGGCAGAGATAAGGTAGGCAGTCAGAGTGGAAATGTCAAAGACTAGCGGGCTTTAAGGTGAGCGGGGCAAATTTCAAAGGAGATGTGCGGGTCACATTGTTTTTTTACACAGAGGGTTGTGGGTGCCTTGAAACGCACTGGTAGAGGTGGGGGTGGAGGCAGATACCATAGTGGTGTTTAAGAGGCTTTTAGACGGGCACATGGATATGCAGGGATGGAGGAATGTGGATCACATGCAGGCAGAGGTTAGTTTAACACGGCACGGACATTGTGGTCCGAAGGGCCTGTTCCCATTATTGTACTGTGTTCTGTTCCATGTTCCACGATCTATGATCCATGATCCATGTGTCATGATCCATGTTTTACATTCCATGATCCATGTTCCATGAACAACGTTCCATGTTCCATGTTCCATGTACAATGTTCCATGTTCCATGTTCCATGTTCCATGATCCATGTTCCATGAACAATGTTCCATGTTCCATGATCCATGTTCCATGATCCATGTTCCATGATCCATGTTCCATGTTCCATGATCCATGTTCCATGTTCCATGAACAATGTTCCATGTTCCATGTTCCATGATCCATGTTCCATGTTCCATGTTCCATGTTCCATGTTCCATGTTCCACATTCCATGGTCCATGTTCTAGGATCCATGACCCCTGTTCCATGTTGCATGATATATGTTCCATGATGTATGACGGATGGATGATCTGTGTTCTCTGCTCTCGCACTTACATAGGGTTGTGTATCCTTCACCCGATCCTGCAAGAAGAGGAGGATAAATTATAACCAAGTTCACATTCCATTCATCTCTCCCTCCACCTGTATCCTACGTATTACTTAGGTTTTTTGCATATCTTTCATTCATCTGCTTTATATCTCCCCATATCACCATCTATATCTCTCGTTTCCCTTCCGCTCTCCCCTGACTCTCAGTCTGAAGAAGGTGTCTTGACCCTCAACGTTACCCATTCCTTCTCTCCAGAGATGCTGCCTGTCCCGCTGAGTTTCTCCAGCATTTTGTGTCTACCTTCCACCAATTACTCTCCAGGCTTTGACCCACCCTCCCCCCTCTCATCCTGTTTTCATCCCCCTTCCCCCATCAGTCCGAAGAAGGGTCCCAACCCAAAGTCCTCTGTCCATTCCCTCTACAGATGCTGCCTGACCCTGAGTTCCTCCAGCACTTTGTATTTGTTTCCAGATTCCAGCACCTGCAGTTCCTTTTGTCACCAGGTTTATCCACCATTCAGATTGTGGATGATAACCCGCCCTTCCACCTCCCCCAGTGCCCGGCATCAACTTTCTCCTCAAACCCTTTGACACCTTTTTCCAGTTGGAAAGAGTGCGGAGATGATTTGCGAGGATGTTGCCAGGACTCGAGGGCCTGAGCTACTGGGAGAGGTTGAGCAAGCTAGGACTTTATTTCTTGGAGAGCAGAAAGATGAAGGGTGATCTTATAGGTGACCTACATATGTTCTCTGGTTCTCAATTCCCCTACTCTGGGCAAAAGACTCTGTGCACCCAGACATTATATTCCTCTTGTGATTTTGTACACCTCTGTAAGATCTTCCCCTCATCCTCCTGTGCTCCAAGGAATAAAGTCCTCGCCTGCTCAACTTCTCCCTATAGCTCAGGCCCTCGAGTCCTGGCAACATCCTCGCAAATCTTCTCTGCACCCTTTCCAGTTTGACAACATCTTTCCTATAACATGGTGATCAAAACTGAACACAACACTTTAAATGTGGCCTCACCAACGTCTTATACAAGTGTAGATGGGCACAATTTGCTGGGGTTACTCAGCGGGGTCTGGAGAGAAGGAATAGGTGAGGCAGCATCTCTGGGGAGAAGGAATGGGTGAGGTTTTGGCTGAGACCTCTAACAGACTGAGCATCAAGGGGAACTAGAGGTATCAAAAGGTGCAAACAACAAATGAATGAAAGACTTGAAAAGAACAAATCAAAGCTAGCAAGGATGATCAAGGAGAGGTGGAGCCCACAATGGTTCATTGTTGGGTGTGGCGAAGGTGATACGAGGGGGTTATGAACAGTGAATCTAAGCAGAATGACGGTGAAACTCGCAGGGTGCCTAGGGTGGGGGAGGGTCGGCAAGAGAGGGAAAGCAGGGTTACTTGAAGTTGGAGACATCAATATTCGTACCGCTGGGGTGTAAGCTACCCAAGTGGAATATGAGATGCTGTTCCTCCAATTTGCGCTGGGCCTCGCTCTGACAGTGGAGGAGGCCCAGGACAGAAAGGTCTGTGTGGGAATGGGAGGGGTACTTGAAGTGTTTCGAGTGTCCCCTCGAGTAGACTCCCCCTGAGGACCACGTGACCCAGAGACCCCCAGTAACTCAGTACTAACCTGGCCGCGGTGACTCAGGTCAAACAGAAGGTCCTGCGTTCCTCTGGGTGAAGCCACCCCGTCTCCCCTGACCTCTGTGTACATCACCTGGATGATAGGGACCACAGGGAGAGTTGGACCGGTCACACATGGTGCAAGTTGGTGCTCCTCTCCCCACCAACACTCTCCCCACCCACCCTCCCCACACCCACCCACTCCCCACACTCACCCTCTCCCCACCCCACACTCTCCACACCCACCCACCCGCACCCCCCACACCCACCCACTCCCCACCCACACTCACCCCACCCAAACTCTTCCCACCCACCCTCTCCCCACCCACCAGTACCCCGCACACCCACCCTCTCCCCCACCCACCCGCACCCCCCACACACCCACTCCCCCTCTCCCCACCCACCCTCTCCCCACCCACCCGCACCCCCCACAGCCACCCTCCCTCTCATCACCCACCCGCACCCCCCACACACCCACTCCCCACCCCACACTCTCCCTACCCACCAGCATCCCCCACACCCACCCGCACCCCACATACTCACCTCTCCCCACCCACACCCACCCACCCTCTCCCCACCCATTTTTCTTATTTTGCTGCCGATTTTATTCCCCCCCCTGGAGCGGCTCTATCACGCTGCCTCAAGCCAAAGATCGGCTCTTCCCGTGGACGGCGAAAAGCAGCGAGGGAACAGCTGACCTTTGCCTTCACCCAGCGTGAAAGTGCTGGCGCGTCAACGGCCTGTCAGCCCGCAGGCGCATTGAGGGCGTACGCTGCGTACTGACGGTGTTCGCAGCGTCTCGACGGCTGTACACAACATCACGATGGCCATACGCAGCGTCTTGACATCGTACGCTGCGTAAGCTGTTAAGACGCAGCGTACGACATCGAGACGCTGCGTACGACATTGAGACGCTGCGTACAGCCGTCGAGACACTGCGTAAGATGACGAGACGCTGCGTACACCCGTCTTGACAGCGGACGCCTGGCCCGCAGCCTCACTCAGCATCATGCCCGTCCACTCCACCCTCCCCCCCTCTCCCCCTCCCCCTCCTCCCTCCCTCTCCCCTTCCCTCCCTCTCCCCCCCCCCCCCACTCCCCATTCTCCCACCTCTCCCCCCCACCCTCCTCTTCCCTCCCTCTCCCCCACTTTCCCCCTCCCTCGCTCCCCCTCCCCCCCCACTACCTCATGTTCTGGGACCAGACCCAACGGGTCTGCACTTGGTCTAGTATCTATCTATCTATATTTAAAACTCTGTGTGTGTGTGTGGGTGTATGTCACATTCCATTTGATTCCATGGTCCGCCAAAACCACATGCGCTAATTCCGTTTTTTTTTCCATTTCGCTAGCGATTTCGCTCGTACATTCATGGATTTACTCCTCATTATATTTAGACATTTTTATGTACACATTTTTTAATAAAATACTCCCCCCCCCACACTCACTCATTTTAAAATCGAAACGGCACCTCACGAGCTGCTTACGTCATAATCTCACATGCCGACACAACCCAAGCCGCTTCTCTCTTCCCCTCCCTTCCCCCAACTCTCCCCCTCCCTTCCCCCCACCTCTCCCCCTTCCTTCTCACCCCATCTCCCCCCTTCCCTTCCCCCTCAAGCCCCCCTCTACCCCTCTCTCTCCTCCCATCTCCCTCTCCTCCTCCCCCACCCTCAAAAGCAACAAAAACCTTTTCACTGTACCTCAATACACGTGACAATAAACTAAACCAAACCATTGGACCATCTACACCATGCCCAGGCCAATGGTCATTGGTCCATCTACAGAGCAAAGGCCAATGGCCATTGGTCAATCTGCAGCAGGGACCTGAGCAATGGCCAATGGTCATTGGTCCATCTACAGTTTTTGTCTCCTAATTTGAGGAATGACATCCTTGTGATTGAGGCAGTGCAGAGTATGTTCACGAGATTGATCCCTCAGATGGCGGGACTGTTATATGAGGAAAGATTGAAAAGACTAGGCTTGTATTCACTGGAGTTTAGAAGAATGATGTGGGATCTTATAGAAACATATAAAATTATAAAAGAACTGGACAAGCTAGATGCAGGAAAAATGTTCCCAATGTTGGGCGAGACCAGAACCAGGGGCCACAGTCTTAAAATAAAGGGGAGACCATTTAAGACTGAGGTGAGAAAAAAACTTTTCACCCAAAGAATTGTGAATTTGTGGAATTCCCTGCCACAGTGGGCAGTGGAGGCCAAATCACTGGATGGATTTAAGAGAGAGTTAGATAGAGCTCTCGGGGCTAGTGGAGTCAAGGGATATGGGGAGAAGGCAGGCACGGGTTATTAATTGGGGATGATCAGCCATGATCACAATGAATGGCGGTGCTGGCTCGAAAGGCTGAATGGCCTCCTCTTGCACCTATTTTCTATGTTTCTACCATGCCTAACCCGATGGCCATTGGCCCATCTACAGCAGGGACCAGCCATTGGCCAGAGAAACCTCTCTTCCTGTTGGTTGGACATCATGGTAAATATGGCGGTGCACCCTTCCCCGTCTCCTCCCACCACTGGCCCAAGCACCTCCGACCCCACTCCCCGCCCCCACTCCCCGCCCCCACTCCCCGCCTGTGTTACCGTGTATCCGGTGATCCTGCCTTGCCGCCGCGGAGCTCTCCATTGCACCCGGAAGGCTGTGCAGTTCAAGGCTTCCAGAACCCCCCACAGCGGTGGGCTCAGCCGATCTGTGCCGGAGAAGACCATGGTTAGAAACATAGAAACATAGGTGTAGGATTAGGCCATTCGGCCTTTTGAGCCAGCACTGCCATTCATTGTGAACATGGCTGATCATCCACAATCAATAACCCGTGCCTGCCTTCTCCCCACACCCCTTGATTCCGCTAGCCCCGAGAGCTCTATCTAACTCTCTTTTAAGTTCATCCAGTGAATTGGCCTCTGCTGCCTTCTGTGGCAGAGAATTCCACAAATTCACAACTCTCTGGGTGAAAACGTTTTTTTCTCATCTCAGTTTTAAATGGGCCTCCCCTTTATCCTTAGACTGTGCTCCTGATTCTGGACTCGCCCAACATCGGGAACTTGTTCCACCTTGCTGAGTTTGCTGATACAGAGGGTGGTGGGTGCCTGGAACGCGCTGCCAAGGGTGGTGTGGAGGCAGATACGATAGTGGTGTTTAAGAGGCTTTTGGATAGGCATGTGGACATGCAGGGAATGGAGGGATATGGAACACATGCAGGCAGATAAGAGTTGGTCTTGGCATCACGTCGGCACAGACATTGTGGGCCGAAGGGCCTGTTCCTGTGCTGTACCGAGTTCTATGTTCAGTCAAACTAAGCTAGTCCCACTTAGAGTTATAGAGTCATAGAAACAGGCCCTTCGGCCCAACTTGCCCATGCCGACCAAGATGCCCCGGGGTGGTTGGGGCAAAGTCCGATTGTAGACTGGCCCTAGAGACGTTGGTGGGACCCACCTGCCCGCGTTTGCCCCGCAAACCTCTAAACCCATCCTATCCATGCACTTGTCTACATGTCTCTTCAATGTTGTTATATTACCTGCCTCAACTGCCTCCTCTTGGAAAGATAGACCCAGAGGGAGGAAGGAATTGGAAAGAGGATGGAGAGAGAGAGCGAGAGAGACAAAACGTCAATGACGGACACGAGGAAGTGACGGACAGGAGAGCGAGGGGACAGAGAGGAAGGGAGGGATGGAAGACAAATGGAGAGTCACAGTCATAGAGTGATACAGCGTGGATACAGGCCCTTCAGCCCAACTCGCCCACACCAGCCAACAATGTCCCACCTACACTAGTCCCATCTGCCTGCGTTTGGTCCATGTCCCTCCAAACCTTTCCTATCAACGTACCCGTCCAACCTTTTGTAAAACAATGGGATAGCCCCAGCCTCAACTACCTCCTCTGGCAGCTTGTTCCATACACCCACCACCCATTGTGTGAAAAAGTTACCCCTCAGATTCCTATTTTACTTCAGAGTCACGTGAGTAACTACGTGAAGACCCTGCCAACGCTGGTGAAAGCCCGTATGACCAGGACAAAGGTATTTTTTAGACCATGGCCCAGACTGGCCTTCTTGGAAGATGCGCCAACCCCACACCCCAGCGCCTCCACCTCCCAAGAAACAAGGACAGAACAAACCAACACAACACCACCGGTAACCATGGAGGTAGGTGGGTCTGGTTGCTTCCGGAACATAGCATGTGTAACTTCTTCACAGATTGGGGGAAAGTTACACTTGTCTAGAGATGCATGGAGTTCCATAACTTCTGATCCTTTCATACTGCAAAGTATTCAGGGATACAAAATTGAATTTGTTCACAAACTCCTCCCTCCGGTTCAGCATGCACCTAGCCGAACGTTCCTGCTTTCACAAAAAGAAAAATTAGAAGATCATGCGGAACTATTAAGACTTCATACAAAAGGTGTAATTGAGGAAACCAAACACGAATCTCTTGAGTTTGTGTCAAAAATCTTCACAAAAAACAAAAAAGATGCCGGATGCCGCATCATCATTGATTTGACACAACTGAATACTTTTGTGCAGTATACCCACTTCAAAATGGAAACTTTTGTTACTGCCAAATAACTAGTTTCCAAGAGATACTTCATGGCTTGCATCGACTTAAAAGATGCATACTATTCAGTACCAATAGAGAAAGATCACCGCAGATATCTGAAATTTATCTGGATGAGGCAACTCTGGCAGTATAAAGCGCTGCCTAATGGATTAACATCAGCCCCCAGACTATTTACTAAAATATTGAAACCAGCCTTGGCATTTCTCCTGCAACAAAAACATATTGTCATGGCATATCTGGATGACATCTTAATTGTGGGGAAAACCCTGTAGATGGCCAAATTGGCTGTCTCAGCACCAAGATCCTATTTCAGAAGTTGGGGTTTATCATCCATCCAGATAAATCCATGTTAATACCTTCTATGACTATGGACTACTTGGGGTTTACGATTGACTCTGTTCACATGTCTGTCACGTTGCCAAAGGATAAAGCAACAGACTTGATAGAGGCATGTAACAGCCTTGTTTGCGTCAGTAAACCATCTTTTCGACAAGTAGCCAGGGTAATTGGGAAGCTCGTGGCTGCCTTCCCATCCACACAATTTGGACCCTTACATTACCAAAATGTACAGAGGGCCAAGATTGTAGCACCCAAACACCATGCTGGTCACTTTGACAGGCCAATGCAGTTACCAGCCAAAGCAAAATTGGAATTGCAATGATGGATTAACAATGCTCGACATTGCTGTAATCCCATCATAGTCACAAACCCTTCGGTTGTGTTACAAACTGACGGCAGCGCTCACGGCTGGAGAGCAACCAATACCACCTCCAGTTGTGGTAGTAGATGGGATACACATGAGTTAACTTTACTTCAGACACTGGGTATCAATCATCTAGAGATGTTGGGAGCGTTTCATGGACTTCGGTCTTACTGTTCAGACATGCACCATCTGCATGTTCGTCTACAAATTGATAACACCACTGTGGTGGCATACATTAATCATATGGGTGGAATTAAGTCGATATCTTGTGATGAATTGGCCAATACAATCTGGCACTGGTGCATAGAAAGAAACATTTGGATATCAGCTACTTACCTTCCGGGTAAGCTCAATACAGTGGCGGACACCAGGTCACGCAAATTTAGTGACAACACCGAATGGATGTTGGACCAGCAGGTATTTACTGACATTGTAGCTCGGTATGGAACGCCAGATATCGACCTTTTTGCATCCAGACTTAATCACCAGATACCAACATATGGGGCAGCAGCGATGGATGCTTTCTCGCTACACTGGGGATTTGTATTTCTATGCATTTCCTGCCTCATCAGTCGGGTCTTGCGGAAAATTCAACAAGACTCCGCATCAGGTATTTGGTAGTAACCGATTGGCCTACTCAGTCATGGTTCCCTGTGGTACTCGACATGGTCTCAGAACCATGTATTCCAATCTCCAAATGCCCGAGTTTGCTGGGACATCCTGTGACAGGTGAGAGCCACCCGTGCCATGAAAGAATAAACCTGTTGATTTGCAGGATTTGAAAAGACCACTCCTGGAATTGGACTGTCGGACCGAACCATGAACATCATCACGGCATCATGCAGAGAGTCCACCAGGAAATAGTACCCCACATATATCAGAAAATGGGAGGTATTCTGTACCAGGGCAAACACCACTTACCACACAGCCACTATTACAGATGTACTGGAATTCTTGGTGAGCCTACATTTTAATGAAGGCTTGAGCTACAGTGCCATCAACTGTGCCAGGAGTGCCCTATCGTCATATCTGGGACAGGGGTTAGAACACCATGGGGTCGGATCTCATCCTCTAGTGTCGAAACATATGAAGGGTATTTTCAACTCTAATCCCCCCAGGCCTAGGTATTCCCAGAACTGGGATATTGGTATTGTGTTAACCCTGCTCAGGGATTGGGCACCAGCTACATCCCTTACACTAACAAAACTGACGTATATGGTGATGCTGATGGCTCTCGTAACGGCGCAGCGGGTCCAGTCTCTGCACAAACTAAGACTGGACGCCATGGTAACATCCAAAAATAGATGAGTTATTTAAACAGAACAGGCCTGGATTATCTGGCCTCAAATTGGAGTTCCTGGCTTACCCCATAGATATTCACCTGTGTTTAGTGACCCACCTTCTACATTACCTGGAGGTCTCCAAAAGTCACAGGGGCATGGAAATGGCTTTATTGATGAGTCATAAACGTCCTCATAAAAGAGTAACCGTGCAGACCATCTCAAGATGGCTTAGGGTGGTATTAGGTGCAGCGGGGGTAGCCTATGTTTTTTTAATCTCATTCCACCAGGGCTGCAGCTACATCGGCAGCAAGGATGATGGAAGTTCCTATGGACCACATCCTTGCAACGGCGGGATGCTCTAATGAAAGAACCTTCCAGCGGTTTTATAACAAACCCGTTGCCAGACCTGACACATTTGCAGACACGATTTTGAGTTCTGTATTATAATTTTCCCTGAAATTAGGGGTTAGTATTATTATTTGTTAATAAATACATTATTGTTTTTCAGCAACCGATTCATGTCTGAAATACGTTAACATACTTCCTCCATTGGTTATTATGGCAGTGTGTGAGCATGGACTCGGTTCCACGGCACAAAATCACAGAGCTTTGAAATCTTCACGTAGTCACACACGTGACTCCGAAGTAAAATAGTAAGATTAAATGAGAACTTATCAGTTTGAAGTTTGATCTTTATTTTATGAGGAGTTACGATGAGGGATTACGTGCCCTCCGCTCCCAACCCTCTATTATAAAGGTCAACTGGTATGTTAGTTCTCTTATCTTATTATCTTTAGTCAACTATACTATGTGTGATTTCACACCACTGCTTTGAAGAATGTCGCGCATTCGTGCTGGCGGGGTCTTCACGTAATCCCTCATCGTAACTCCTAAATAAAGATCAAACTTCAAACTGGTAAGTTCTCATTTAATCTTACTATTAAATCTTTTTCCCTTCACCTTGAACCTATGTCCTCTGGTCCACAATTCCCCTATTCTGGGCAAGAGACTCCAAAAGTAAAAGGCAGTGGAAGAGTAGAAGAGAAAATAGATGGAGAGATGTGAGACAGAGAGAGAGAAATAAAGTCAAAGGGAGAGAGAGAGAGAAATGAGAGAGAGAGAGAGATGGGGAGAGAGAGAGAGAGAACAAAGAGCAGAGAGAGAGAGTGGGAGAGGGAGAGACAGAGAGGGAAGGGGTGGGATGGAGAATGGATGGCCAGGACTGCTCAGCTGTGCTAATAGACCAGGAATGAGCCTTCAGCAGCTAATTCCCCATAATTCCAGTTTGTAAACTTCCTGTTTCAGGCCAGCTGCTGTGACTGTGGGCTACCGGCTGCCGCGGGCACCTCTCCCTGCTCCTCACCCCCGGCCATCTCTCTGCCCTTCCCCTCGGGGTGGGGAGAGTGAGCCGGTCTCCCCAACCCCCCCCCCCCCCCACGATGTCCGTGCCCACAGACCACCGCCTGTCGCCCCACCCCCCCCGCTCAGTTCTGACCCCCCCAAACCCCCTCCCCAGAGAGAGTGCGGATAATCTTCACCCCTCCATCCAAATCTCCACGCCTCCACCCTCATCACTCTGCCTTCTCCCTCTCTCGTCGCAGTCCCTCTATCCTCTCTTCCACTCCCCCCTCCATCACAACTCACTCCATCCACACCTCCACCAACTATCCCCCCATTCCTCCATCCCCCTCCCTCCACTCCATCCCTTCCACCTTCTCTCCACCCAATCCCCCTATCCGTCTCTTCCCCATCCCTCTGTTCTGCTACCCCCACTCGCTCTCCACCCACCCACCCACCCAACCCCCATCTATCAATCCGTTCCCATCCTTCCACCACTCTCCCTTCACCCCCTCCCCATCCCCTCCTTGGCCCCCTGCATCCCTTCCTCCACCTCTCCCCCTCCCCTCCATCCACCCCTGCCCCCATCTATCCCTCCACTGCCATGTTCCGCCTCCCCCTCCCCTCCATCTCACCTTCTCGCTTGCTCTCCCCTCGTCAATTTTCCTCCCTCCCTCTCTCCCCTCTTTTCCTTCCCTCCACGACCATTCCCGCTCCCCTCCATCTCCCGCTCTTTGCCTCCTCCATACCCACAAAGGGGCCTCACCCCATCAGCCCTCCACCCCCTGCCCAATTGCCCCCTCTGTGCCCTTGAGTGGGCTGGGGTCCCAAGACAACCCCTATTGCCTAAGAGGGCAGCGGTACGACCAGGGGGCGGAATGGGGAGATGTTTCCGAATTCAGCCCCATCACCATCTAGACTGAAGAAGGGTCCCGACCCGAAACGTCACCTATCCATGTTCTCCACAGATGCTGCCTGACCCGCTGAGTTACCCCAGCACTCTGTGAAACGTCACTTATCCATGTTCTCCCCAGATGCTGCCTGACCCGCCGGGTTACTCCAGGACTCTGTGTTTATCTTAAACCAGCATCTGCAGTTTTTCTGTTTCTACTCTCAAGTTTAGTTTTGATCCGTTTAGTTTATTAATGTCACATGTACCGTGAAACAGCTTTTGTTGCGTGTTAAGCAGGAGAGCACACTGTCAGGTTGAATCGCCGCGTGGTTTGTGAACAGCTCTGCCCACGACCGCCAGAAATCACACAGAGTTGTGGGTGTGGCCCAGTCCATCACACAGACCACACTCCCCACCAGCGACTCCATCTACACTTCACGCTGACTCGGGAAAGCAGCCGACATAATCAAAGACTTGTCCCTGTCCCACCCCGGTCATTCCCTCTTCTCCCCGTTCCCGTCCGGCAGAAGGTACAGAAGCTTAAAAGCGCGCACCACCAGACTCAGGAACAGCTTCTTCCCCTCTGTGATCAGGCTTCTGAACGGTCCTTCCATAAGCTAGGGTGCTGTCTGATTCACCTCTACCTCATTGCGGACATTGGACTTTGTCTCTGGAACTGATGCGCCACAATGTTGCACTCTGTATCTTCCCCTTTGCTCCACCTATTGTACTGGAGTTTGACTTAACACTCTATCCCCACCCCACCCTCCCACCCACCCCTGTCTCTCTCCTTACCTGCTCTTCTCAGGGTGGTCCTGCCCTGCTTCGAACCTTCTGTCTGCCCGGACAAGGAGACGAGGACTAGAAGAATCAGCCGCAGCCACGATTTGTTCCGTTCTCCCATCCGGAGACAGGTCCACGTCCACGGGAGAGAGACGGCCAGAAGATTCCTGGCTTCCTATCGGGGAGCCTGGCTCCGGGAGGCGTCGAGAGGGACCTGGGGGGGGGGGGGGGGGGGGGGGGGTGAATCCAATGGCAGAGAGACACGAGGCACGGGCTACCACTGGGTTCACGAGAGGAGGCAGCGGGGAGACAGCGGAGAGGCAGCGGGAGGCAGCGGGGAGCCACGTCCAGCAAGACAGAGCAAGGACTCAGCGGCTCATCCAAGCTGTTCCCCGTCTCTCCGCCGATCTCAGGCAGAGAGAGAGAGAGAGAGAGAGGGAGGTAGAAGGAGGGAGAGAGAGAGAGAGAGATCCCACAGCTAAGGAGATAAGTGAGGCTTAATCTGGTGCTGATGTCAGGGGAAACGCAGACAAAGTCTCTCTTCAAGCTAACTCTCGAGTGGCCCGATCAATATTTAAAGCCACATCACCCACTCAGACCGGGGCTTTGAAAGATCCTTTCAAACAGACTCGTGATCTATTTTAAGACATCGCTTCAATAAATTAAAGTCATTTGCCACAGTGGGCGTGGCTGCTTTTAAATGAGCCAGTATTTACACTGAGATGTTGCAGAGTTTAGTTTAGTTTGCTAGTTTAACTTACTAGTTTAATTTAATAGTTTGGTTTACTTGTATGGCTTCGTTATTTAGTTTAGTTAGTTAACTTTACTTTAGCTTAGTTTATTATTGTCACATATAACGAGATCCAGTCAAAGGCTTTTTATTTGCTGCGCGCTATCCAGTCAGCAGAAAGACTGTACATGATTACAATCGGGCTGTCCACAGTGTACAGATACAGGATAAAGGGAATAGCGTTCAGTGCAAGACAAAGCCCAGTAGCTTCCGATTGAAGATAGTCCGAGGGTCTCCAAATGAGGTAGATGGGAGGTCAGGACCGCACTCTGGTTGGAGATAGGATGGTTCAGTTGCCTGATAACAGCTGGGAAGAAACTGTCCCCAAAATAGGTATCTGCGTTTACTAATCCTGCTACACCTAGTTATTAGTTCCAAACTTGGCTATGGACGTGGGTGGCTTTATTTATAACATTCAAAGTAAACTTTCTTCATAAAAACATAGACAAAAATAATCAGTGCATAGCTCACTCTACATGAAAGCGCGCACCACCAGACTCAGGAACAGCTTCTTCCCTTCTGTTGTCAGGCTTCTGAACGGTCCTTCCACAAGCTAGGGTGCTGTCCGATTCACCTCTACCCCATTGCGGACATTGGACTTTGTCTCTGGAACTGATGCGCTACAATGCTGAGAACTATATTCTGCACTGTATTCTCATGGGCAGTACAGTGGCGTAGCGGTAGAGCTGCTGCCTCGCAGCGCCGGAGACCTAATTTCAATCCTGACTACAGGTGCTGTCTGTACCAGTGATGGAAATTGGGGGGTAGGCAGGGGGACGGCATTCCCCTACTTTTCAGTTTACAATTTATGTCTAATTTCTGTACCAGAAGGACGTCAGAGTTGTTAAATACATATTTTTTTTTAAACGACTGTGGATGATCGTTACAACGAGTCAACACTGCACCGGCCATGAGACGAAAACCATTTGTTAACTGCCACTGTTAGCACTTGTTAACAGCCAGTAGTTAACACGTAGTTATACAATGTGTCATCAATACCTCGCCCATGCTATATCTCTAGACTAAGCATGGCACAGTGGTAGAGTTGCTGCCTTACAGCACCAGAGATCCAGGTTCACTCCTGAGTACAGGTGCTGATTGCATGGAGTTTATACGTTCTCCCCATGAGGCTGCACAGATTTTCCACATGTGCTCTGGCTTCCTCTCACACTCCAGACATACAGGCTTGTACCTTACACACTAATTGCTGGAGTATCTCAGTGAGACAGGCAGCATCTCTGGAGAGAAGGAATGCGTGACGTTTCAGGCCGAGACTTTTATCAGTCTGTAGGGTCTCGAGCCAAAACATCACCCATTCCTTCTCTTCAGAGATGCTGCCTGCCCCGCTGTTACTCCAGCATTTCATGTCTATCTTCGGTGTAAACCAGTCCCTCCCTGCAAAGGTTTGTAGGTTAGTTGGCTTCGGTAAAGATTCCAAATTGACCCTTGTGTGTGGGATAGTGCGAGTGTACGGGTGATCGCTGGTCGGTGCGGACACGGTGGGACAAAGGGCCTGTTTCCACGCTGTATCTCTAAACTAAACTAAACTAATCGAAACTATAGGACCAGAGTGATCGCTCGACGGCATGGACTCAGTGGGCCGAAGGGCCTGATTCCACGCTGTATCTCTAAACTAAAGGCCAGTTCTCGAGTTATTTTTACATCTAACTTTGAGCAGGAAACAAAGCCCACAACACGAATGTGCTTGGCTGCTTTAAATGCCAATTCAAGGGGAAGGGGCTGTCGCTGTGTATTTCCTCTGCTCCGGTCACACAGGATGGTGGGAGACGGGAAAAGAAAATGCAATTGTTTTATATCCAGACTTCCTCTTGGCTCAGGGGACTTATTTTCTAGGCTGAGAATTCCCAGTATGAATGCAGACTGCACAGCGTGATCTAGGGTTGCCAACTTTCTCGCTCCCAAATAAAGGATAAAAGGTCAAAATACGGGACAAATTCCCGACGGCAATTTGTTGACCAACTCGGCCGTGTCTGGGTGAGTGATGAGTTGGCCCGGGTGCTGGACTGCACACAAAGCCCAGCCGGCGGGCCAGCTGAGGAGTTTTGGCCCCGGCACCCCATCCAACTCACGAACCGATGATCGGCCGTGAGAAGGAGGGGTGGTGGTGGTGTCGGTGGTAAGCGAAGGTCCGAAGGTCGGACAGCTGGCCGGGCTGCCGACCGACCGACGGGGCCACGGGCGGCTGCACTCCATGGGCTGCACTGCGTCGGGGACGGGTGAGGCGGAGCCGGATGCGGCGCTCCGACCTGACAGTCCCCTCGACCTGAGTAGTAGCAGTCAAATACGGGACAAGGGCGGTCCCGTACGGGACAAACCAATTTAGCCCAATGTACGGGATGTCCTGGCCAATACGGAACAGTTGGCACCCTGGCAAGATTCCACGTGATTCTATCAGGCCGTCTATGCTCATCTTAATTCACTGTGGACAGCTTGACTGTAATCATGTATAGCCTTTCCGCTGACTGGATACCACGCAACAAAAGCTTTTCACTGTACCTCGGTACACGTGACAGTAATGAACTAAATGAATGCAGTGTTGTAGAGAGGCCATGTGGAAACAGGCCCTTCGGCCCACCAAGTCCACGCTGACTATCAATCACCCATTCACATTGGTTCTATGCTATCCCACTTTCTCATCCACTCCCTACACACCAGGGGGCAATTTACAGAGGGCCGATTAACCTACATGTACCGCACGTCTTTGGGATGAGGGAGGAAACCGGAGCACCCGGATGAAACCCACGTGGTCAAATGGAGAACGTGCAAACTCTACACATACAGCAGCCGAGGTCAGGATCGAACCCGGGTCTCTGGCGCTGTGAGGCAGCTGCTCCCACGCTGCTCCTCTAAACTAAACACAAAAGTAAATCTAAACCACCTCCTCGTTTGCATCTCTCTCTGTCAGGTCTGAAACCTCGATAAACCCCCAGGCATTAAGCATGGAACCTCAACTATGCTTTGTGATTGCTATAACATTATAACTGCAAGCGGATTTAGTTTTAGAGACACAGCATGGAAACAGGCCCTTCTACAATCCCCTGCTGCTCCAGTCCCATTTGCCTGCATTTGGCCCATATCCCAGAATGGAGCGGCTGGGCTTGTATACTCCGGAATTTAGAAGGATGAGAGGGGAGCTTATTGAAACATATAAGATTGTTAAGGCTAGAGGCAGGAAACATGTTCCCGATGTTGGGGGAGTCCAGAACCAGGGGCCACAGTTTAAGAATGAGGGGTAAGCCATTTAGAACGGAGATGAGGAAACACTTTTTCACACAGAGAGTTGTGAGTGTGGAATTCTCTGCCTCAGAGGGCGGTGGAGGCACGTTCTCTGGATACTTTCAAGAGAGAGCTAGATAGGGCTCTTAAATATAGTGGAATCAGGGGATATGGGGAGAAGGCAGGAACGGGATACTGATTGGGGATGATCAGACATGATCACATTGAATGGTGGTACTGGTTTGAGGGGCCGAATGCCTGACTCCTGCACCTATTGCCTATTGTCTGAATGTTTTTATAGTTTCTGCCTCAACTACTGTATGGCCTCTGACAGCTCGTTCCATATTCCCCCCAGCCTCTGTGTGATAAAGTTACCCCTCGGGTTCCTATTAAATCTCTATACTCTACCCTGTTCACTTTGTTCTCTTTGGACTACCTGTTGTACATGTGTGCGGCTTGACTGTAAGCATAGAATCAGACTCCGTGGAAACAGGCCCTACAGCCCAAATTGCTCGTGCCGACCAACATGTCCCATCTACACAAGTCCCACCTGCCCCCATTTAGCCCATTTCCCTCTAAACCTATCCAATCCATGTACCCTGACAAGTGTCTCTTAAACATTATGGTAGTCCCTGCCTCAACTACCTCCTCCAGCAGCTTGTTCCTTACACCCACCACCCTTTGTGTAAATAGATATCCCTTAGGTACCTGTTAAATCGTTCCCCCCTCACCTTAAACCTATGTCCTCTGGTTCTCGATTCCCATACTCTGGATAAAAGACTGTGCATTCACCCTAGATATTCATCTCATGATTTGGTACACCTCTGTAAGATCATCCCTCATACTCTTGTGCTCCAAGGAATAAAGTCCTAGTCTGCCCAACCTCTGCCTATAGCTCAGACCCTCGAGTCCTGGCAACATCCTCGTAAATCTTCTCTGCACCCTTTCCAGCTTGGCAACACCCTTCCCATAATAGACACACAAAGCTGGAGTAACTCAGCGGGACAGGCAGCATCTCTGGAGAGAAGCAATGGGTGACGTTTCGGGCCGAGACCCTTCATGAGACATCTCTCCTACAGCAGGACGACCAAAAGTGAACATGATACTCCCAGTGTGGCCTCACCAATATCTTCTACAATTGTAACATTACGACAAACATCTATACTCAATAGACACAAAATGCTGGAGAAACAGTGGGACAGGCTGCGTCTCTGGAGAAGCATTCTCTCCAGAGATGCTGCCTGTCCCGCTGAGTTACTCCAGCATTTTGTGTCTATCTTTGGTGTAAACCAGCATCTGCAGCCCTTTCCTACACATCTATCCTGACTGATGAAGGCCAGAGTACCGAAAGCCTTTTCTACCACCCTATCTAACTGTGATGCCAGTCTCAGGGAATATTGGTTCACTTTCAGTTATATCCATGGGTGCTGCATTCTGGAAGGTCAAATTTATTAGAGGAAAATACAAAGTAAATGTTAGAACCTTGAGGATTATTGATGGATAAGAGGAATCTTGGGGTTCAAGTCCGGAGATTCACCTCCAGTGCCTCCTTCAAGCTTCTCTACTGCTTCGTTGCTCCCAACTTTTATTAAAGGGTATTTTTACACATTTTTGTTTCACCATGTAGAAATTACAGCTGTGTTTATACATAGTCCCCCCATTTCAGGGCGCCATAATGTTTGGGACACAGGGCTTCACAGGTGTTTGTAATTGCTCAGGTGTGTTTAATTGCCTCCTTAATGCAGGTATAGAAACATAGAAACTTAGAAAATAGGTGTAGGAGTAGGCCATTCGGCCCTTCGAGCCTGCACCGCCATTCAATATGATCATGGCTGATCATCCAACTCAGTATCTTGTACCTGCCTTCTCTCCAATTAGCCACAAAGGCCACATCTAACTCCCTCTTAAATATAGCCAATGAACTGGCCTCAACTACTTTCTGTGGCAGAGAATTCGACAGATTCACCACTCGCTGTGTGAATTTTTTTTTCTCATCTCTATAAGAGGGCTCTCAGCACTTAGCCTTTCCTCCAGCCTTTCCATCACCTTTGAAAACTTTTATTGTTGTTTAGCAACATGAGGACCAAAGTTGTGACAATGAAAGTCAAAGAAGCCGTTATGAGACTGAGAAACAAGAATAAAACTGATTAAGCCCTGTCCCACTGTACGAGTTCATTCAAAGAGTTCTCCCGAGTTTCCCCTGATTCGAACTCAGAGAACTACGGTAATGGCCACTCATAGGTACTCGGAGCTCTCGTGGACACTTTTCAACGTGTTAAAAAATCTTCACGAGTCTTCCCGAGCTTACTGCGTTTCCCGAGTACCTGCCGTTAGCGTTAAGAGCCGCAAAGAGTCGTCCCCGAGCTCCGACGTACCTGCGACGTACATTCTACGTGCTTACCACGAGTTGGATTTTTCTTAAAACTCGGGAGAGCTCTTGAATTAACTCGTACGGTGGGACAGGGCTATTAGAAACATCAGCCAAACCTTGGGCTTACCAAAATCAACTGTTTGGAACATCATTAAGAAGAAAGAGAGCACTGGTGAGCTTACTAATCACAAAGGGACTGGCAGGACAAAGAAGACCCTCACAGCTGATGACAGAAGAATTCTCTCTGTAATTTAAAAAAATCCCCAAACACCTGTCTCGACAGATCAGAAACACTCTTCAGAAGTCACGTGTGGATTTGTCAATGACCACTGTCCGCAGAAGACTTCATGAACAGAAATACAGAGGCTACACTGCAAGATGCAAACCACTGGTTAGCTGCAAAAATAGGATGGCCAGGTTACAGTTTGCCAAGAAGTACTTAAAAGAGCAACCACAGTTCTGGAAAAAGGTCTTGTGGACAGATGAGACGAAGATTAACTTATATCAGAGTGATGGCAAGAGCAAAGTATAGAGGAGAGAAGGAACTGTCCAAGATTCAAAGCATACCACCTCATCTGTGAAACATGGTGGTGGGGGTGTTGTGGCCTGGGCATGTGTGGCTGCTGAAGGTACTGGCTCACTTATCTTCATTAATGATACAACTGCTGATGGTGGTAGCATAATGAATTCTGAAGTGTATAGACACACCCTATCTGCTCAAGTTCAAACAAATGCCTCAAAACTTATTGGCCGGCAGTTCATTCTACAGCAAGGCAATGATCCCAAACATACTGCTAAAGCAACAAAGGAGTTTCTCAAAGCTAAAAAACGGTCAATTCTTGAGTGGCCAAGTCAATCACCCAATCTGAACCCAATTGAGCATGCCTTTTATATGCTGTAGAGAAAACTGAAGGGGACTAGCCCTCAAAACACGCATAAGCTAAAGATGGCTGCAATACAGGCCTGACAGAGCATCACCAGAGAAGACACCCAGCAACCGGTGATGTCCATGAATCGCAGACTTCAATCAGTCATTGCATGCAAAGGATATGCAACAAAAATACTAAACATGACTACTTTCATTTACATGACATTGCTGTGTCCCAAGCATTATGGTGGCCTGAAACGGGAGGACTATGTATAAACACTGCTGTAATTTATTACATGGTGAAAATAAAATGTATAAAAATGGCCTTTATTAAAATCTATGTGCACTTTAACCACATGTGATTTTTTTCTATTACAAATCTCAAATTGTGGAGTACAGAGGCAAATAAATAAATAATGGGTCTTTGTCCCAAACATTATGGAGGGCACTGTAGCTCTGAATTGCTAACCATTGCAGCGCCCTCCCTTTCCCACACAGACGTCTCTGTCCTGGACTCCTCCATTGCCCATCATATTGTTAACGCTGCCCTCTGCTGTATTGATGTTGCGTATACAACCTCACTCTCCGTAAGAGTGAGGCTGTGCTGAGTTAGATATTGTTCACTAATGGGAGGTGATGAGATACATAGTCATTCAGCCCGGAAACAGGCCCTTCAGCCTGACTCGTCCATGCTGTCCAAGATGCCCCAACAAGCTTATCCCATCTAAACCTTTCTTATTCATGTACCTGCGTTTAGTTTGGTTTGGTTAGGTTTCGTTTAGCTTATTGTCAGGTGTACTGAGGTACAGTGAAAAGCTATTTTGTTGCGTTCTAACTAGTCAGCGGATATTCATACATGATTACAATCGAGCCGTCCACAGTGTACAGTTACAGGATAAAGGGAATAGTAGAGGTTTAACAGATTGGAGTGATTGTAATGAATGATTGCAGATCCACTTCTGTGACCGGCCCAAAGAGTTTTGGCTTGGCCACCATCTTGCTTTTTGTTTAAAAAGTGTCTTTTTTCATTTAAATGTTAAGTGTCTTCCAAACAGGCCCTTCTTCCCAACTTGCCCACTGTGAATCTCCTCCTCACTGTGATGAAAGGCAAAGTTCTTCTCTCTCCCCCGCACCATTTCTCTCCCGATGTCGAAGCCTCAGGTGGGCGGTGTTAAGTCCAACGGCCATTTAGGCCACGCGGGGCGATGTACAGTCCCGCTCTAGGCCCAAAAGTCACAAAGTCGGAGCCCCCAGCGGATGCTGGAATGTCCTGCGCCATTTAAAGCCGCGCCGGGCGATGTACGGTCCCGCTCCGGGTCGTTCCAACCCCGCGACATGGGCTGGAGAAGTTGTGCTGCGGGAGCTCCGGAGAGCGGTCTCCCACCCGGACCCGCGAGCTCCCGATATCCCGACAGTCCACCGGTAGTAATCTGCAGCTGGAGCTTCAGCTGGAGCTCCGGAGTCGGGCCGGAGCTGGAGCTGGAGCTCCGGAGTCGGGCCGCAGCTGGAGCTGGAGCTGGAGCGCCAGTCGGCCCGCAGCTGGAGCTGGAGCTCCGGAGTCGGGCCGCAGCTGGAGCTGGAGCTCCGGAGTCGGGCCGCAGCTGGAGCTGGAGCTCCGGAGTCGGGCCGCAGCGGCGAGCCACCACCACTCCCCAGGCTCCGAGGCCGACCAGCCCCACGATGGTAAGTCTGCAGCTCCGCAGGCTCCGTGACTGGAGCCCCCAGGTCGTCCCGGTCGGAGTCCGCTCCACGGTGCTAGGCCCCAACGACAACGGAGACCCGACAGGGAAAATGTCGGATCACCCGCACAGGGAAGAGATTTTAAAAGTTTCTCCCTCCCTCCCCCCCACCCCCCACATATACACAGTTAGAAACAGTACAAAAAAAACACGAACAACTACATTTAACTAGACAATAAAATTATAAAAAGACAGACAGGCTGTAGGGGCCGCTGCAACGTGTCGCGCCACCGCACGATCTTGGTCTGGTCACCTTTAAAAGCCAAGCCAATTGGGCAAACACTTTGTAAGCCAACAAACACATTTTTCTGAAAACCACATCGAGGGGACTGACCGTGGAGTGGACGCGCGTTCAGTGTTATTCACAGTTTAGCGAGCTGTAACCCTCTCACTTCCTCCGCCTCGCAGAATCTGACCTTTCTGTCCTGGGCCTCTACCATGGCCAGAGTGAGGACCACCGTAAATTGGAGGAGCAGCACCTCACATTTCGCTTGGGCAGTTTACACCCAAGCGGCATAAACATTGACCTCTAAATTCAGGTAGTCCCTACTTTCACCTCCCCATCTCAGCTCTCCCTTAGACCACTGGCTCCGCCTCTTCCTTTCTTCTTCCCGCCCCCCCTCACATCAGTCTGAAGAAGGGTTTCGACCCAAAACATTGCCTATTTCCTTTGCTGGATAGATGCTGCTGCATACGCTGAGTTTCTCCAGCATTTTTGTCTACCTCATTTAATTAATAAGTTTTAATTGTAAGTCTTGTTGTAATATAGGGTGGATGGGATAAGATAGGGTGAATGTACAGTGTGCAGAATAGTGCATTGCAAAGCTATGGACTTATATTTACAGAGCAATGCACAGTCTTCTACCCAGGGTATGGGAATCAAGGACATGGTGCATAGAAACTGCAGATGCTGGTTTAAACCAAATAAAGACACAAAAAGCTGGAGCAACTCAGCGGGACAGGCAGCATCACTGGAGAGAAGGAATGGGTGACGTTTTGTGTCGAGACCCTTCTTCAGCCTGGTCCTTAGACATGCACAGGAGTCAGGAGCTAGTCGGTGCTGATGGTGCTCGGGGAGTCAAGTCAGAAGAATGAGGTTAGTATGGTGTTAGATTTAGGGGGCAGCTGGTAGAGCAGCTGCCTGGCAGTGCCAGGGACTCGAGTTAAATCCTGATATCGGGCAGTGTGTGTGTGTGGAGTTTGTACGTTCTCCCCGTGACTGAATGGGTTTCCTCCGGGTGTCCGCCTTCCACCCACATTCCAAAGACGTGCGGGATTGTAGGTTAATCACCCTCTATTAATTGCCCCTTGTAATGTTTTAGTTTAGGAATAGATTTAAGGGCCTGTCCCACTTGGACGACCTAGTTTAGAAGACCCTAGAAGAGTTGAAAAAAATGTCAAGGTCGTGTTGACTTGCCGAAGTAAATGACCTCCTACGACTATGTCTACGATCTACTAAGACTATGTCTACGACCTCCTACGACCCCCCTCGACCTCAGTCTTCCACACCTAAGACCAACTACGACTAACTATGAGTGGAAAATGATCACATGATAAAATTATGTCATGTTTGCATTTTTTTTCTCCGGCCAGTTACCGACCTACGACTACCATCACGACCTACGAAGGCCAACCTACGACCTATCTATGAGTAAAAAGTATCATTTTTTTCCATGCCGACCTTTTTTTCAACTCGTGGACATTTTTAATCAGGCTGGAAAAAACGCCATGACCTACTTGAGGCCATGAGTACGCGGGGACACTCACGAGCATGAGGAAGCGTTACGAAGACCTCCTACAACCTCATGACGACCATGCTGTGAGTATGAGTCAAGGGCAAACTCGGCAGAGGTCGCCATTTAGATCGCAAAAGTGGGACAGGGGCTTTAGGTTTAGGTTAGAGCATGGAAACAGGCCCTTCGGCCCACGGAGTCCACGCTGACCATGAATCACCTGTTCCAACTAGTTCCATGTCGTCTCATTTGCTCATCCACTCCTGACACACTGGGGCAGTTTACAGTGTGTAGGGAGTCCATGAGAAAGTGAGATGATGTAGAACTGATGCGAACGGGTGATCGATGGTCGACGTGGCTTCAGCGTCCTGCTTCCATGTTACATCTCCAATCTAACCTAATCAATAATCTAAGCTGATAGCAAGGATCGGTATGGACTTTACCTGAGAAAGGTTGGGCCAGTTCAGTAGTGATACGGTATTCTCTGGGTTGGGTGCAACAGATATGACTGAATGCAATGGCCAAATACGAGGAAAAAATAAATTAAATTCTCTAAAAGATTGCGCCAAACATATTTTTCCCATAGTAGAGATGTTCCTCTATATGAAAGATCATTTAAAGTTGCAGAAATTTAAGTTTTACTGGACTAAGTGAGACTCGTTGGGTCCCAGCTTCACACGGGAGGGCTGGTCCCCCAATATTGCTGGCCAGTGGGGGGGGAAGGGGACTTTTCAGGAGCACTAGTATGGGTGTTGTGGGCCGAAGGGACATATAAACCACATAAAGGGCACTCACAGTTCAGTAGACACTCAGTGTTGTGTAGATTCCCAGTCTCCCTCGCCATCTTGCATCGGCTGAGCCACATCCAGACTTCCGGGTTTTATAATCCCTCCCCCCACCCCAGAAGGGGCGTGGCCTTCGTGGCAGTGATTGACAGGTGAGAGAATCTTAAGATTTTTAAACACTAATAACTTTTATTTTTCATCGATGTGAAAAATCCTTGTGGCTTGATCATCGGAGGAAGATGGCCAAAAAAAAATCACATCCATATATGGTAGCGTTTCTTCTAAAATCAAACAACAGCGCAAAGAGGAAGTGGTCAAGATGAGACTTTTAATTATAAAGATAATCGGGTTTCCAGAAACTTAAAAGTAGACACCTACTGAAGAATCACCCATGCTCTGGGTTGCGTCAGTGAAGATATGGGCTCATTTGGAACACACTTCACCACACCTCAATGCATTTTGGTTGTAAAGGTCTTAAACAGACATCCTCAGGCTGAGAAGTACATATAACCTTATAGCAAGTCCCCTTTCTTCTTGGAGGCACAAGGAACTGCAGATGCTGGATACAAAAAAAGACACAAGGTGCTGGAGTAACTCTGTGGGTCAGGCAACATCTCTGGAGAACATGGATATCATCTGATATTTCATGAAGTTCTGAACGTCTTATGAAGAGCAGAAGGCATGGATAGAAATAGTTGTCAATGGTGTCATTGGGAAAAGGGGAAGTACAACGGGATCTGGGGGTCCTTGTTCATCAGTCACTGAAAGTAAGCATGCAGGTAGAGCAGGCAGTGAAGAAAGCGAATGGCATGTTGGCCTTCATAACAAGAGGAGTTGAGTATAGGAGAAAATAGTTCCTTCTGCAATTGTACAGGGCCTTAGTGAGATCACACCTGGAGTATTGTGTGCAGTTTTGGTCTCCAAATTTGAGGAAGGACATTCTTGCTATTGAGGGAGTGCAACGTAGGTTTACAAGGTTAATTCCTGGTATGGAGGGACTGTTATATGCTGAGAGAACGGAGCGGCTGGGCTTGTATACTCTGGAATTTAGAAGGATAAGAGGGAATCTTATTGAAACATATAAGATTATTAAAGGGTTTGGACACGCTAGAGGCAGGAAAACATGTTCCCGATGTTGGGGGAGTCCAGAACCAGGGGCCACAGTTTAAGAATAAGGGTTAAGCCATTTGGAACGGAGGTGAGGAAACACGTTTTCATGCAGAGTTGTGAGTCTGTGGAGTTCTCTGCTCAAAGGGTGGTGGAGGCCGGTTCTCTGGAAACTTTCAAGAGAGAGCTAGATAGGGGCTCTTGAAGATAGCGGAGTCAGGGGATATGGGGCCAGCACCGCCATTCAATGTGATCATGGCTGATCATCCACAATCAGTACCCCGTTCCTGCCTTCTCCCCATATCACCTGACTCCGCTATCTTCAAGAGCCCTTATCTAGCTCTCTCTTGAAAGTTTCCAGAGAACCGGCCTCCACCACCCTTTGAGCAGAGAACTCCACAGACTCACAACTCTGCATGAAAACCTATCTTCAAGACCCCTATCTTGCTCTCTCTTGAAAGTTTCCAGAGAACCGGCCTCCATCGCCCTTTGAGGCAGAGAACTCCACAGACTCACAACTCTCTGCGTGAAAACGTGTTTCTACATTCACTCCAGACAATAGACAATAGGTGCAGGTGTGGGCCATTCGGCCCTACAATCCAAAATATCACAAAATTATTATTTTGGATCACTGCCCCCTGTAAAATTGGAAGAAATGACAAATAAACAGCCGTGCTGGAGATTTAACCCACTAATACTTGCAGAGGCAAGTTGTTGTGACTATCTGAAGGTACAGACAAAAACCTTTTTTTGGATAAACGACATTCCTGGTATTTCTCCATCCTTGCTTTGGAAAACTTTTAAAGTCAATCTTAGAGGCTGCATTATTTCATACCATTCTTTCAAAATAAGAAAAATAGGGCAGAACAATTGGAATTTGAAAAACAAATAAAACATAGAAAATGTGGCTGACCCATCCATAATAAAACACAATAAGATAGCTGCACTCAAATTCAAACTAAACCAGATACTCTCTGCAAGCAGACTATTATTTAAATTTAAATGGTGGCCAATTAGGAAAAGGGGAGATGCAGCGAGACCTGGGTGTCATGGTACACCAGTCATTGAAAGTAGGCATGCAGGTGCAGCAGGCAGTGAAAAAAGCGAATGGTATGTTAGCTTTCATAGCAAAAGGATTTGAGTACAGGAGCAGGGAGGTTCTACTTCAGTTGTACAGGGTCTTGGTGAGACCACACCTGGAGTATTGCGTACAGTTTTGGTCTCCAAATCTGAGGAAGGACATTATTGCCATAGAGGGAGTGCAGAGAAGGTTCACCAGACTGATTCCTGGGATGTCAGGACTGTCTTATGAAGAAAGACTGGATAGACTCGGTTTATACTCTCTGGAATTTAGGAGATTGAGAGGGGTCTTATAGAAACTTACAAAATTCTTAAGGGGTTGGACAGGCTAGATGCAGGAAGATTGTTCCCGATGTTGGGGAAGTCCAGGACAAGGGGTCACAGCTTAAGGATAAGGGGGAAATCCTTTAAGACCGAGATGAGAAAGACTTTTTCACACAGAGAGTGGTGAGTCTCTGGAACTCTCTGCCACAGAGGGTAGTTGAGGCCAGTTCATTGGCTATATTTAAGAGTGAGTTGGATGTGGCCCTTGTGGCTAAGGGGATCAGAGGGTATGGAGAGAAGGCAGGTACGGGATACTGAGTTGGATGATCAGCCATGATCATATTGAATGGCGGTGCAGGCTCGAAGGGCTGAATGGCCTACTCCTGCACCTAATTTCTATGTTTCTATGTTTCTAAGAATCAGCAGGGCATTTCAATGTACTAAACAAAAATACTTTGAATTCGGCGATAAACCACATAAACGTTTAGCACGATAACTCCGCAAATTAGAGAATGACCGTACCAAACATAAAATTAGATCAGAAAAAGGCAAATTGCTCTCACTGCCCATAGATATCAATGAAAGATTTCTACAATTTATCAAACCCTATACTCGTCACACATAACAGCCGACTCAGCGAAGATGAAGAACTTTCTTGATAAGTGCAACCTCCCATCCCTCAGTGAGATGGAACTGGAGGAACTAGGTGCAGAGATAACAATAAAGGACATTTCAGAGACCATTAAATCACTGAAGAATTGAAAAACTCTCGGCCCTGATGTGCTCAATAATGAATTTTATTAAAAATTGTAACAACATAATTTCCCTACGCCTACGAAGCGTCTACACTCAAGCATTCAAGGAACAGACCCTACCACAGACTCTAGCAGAATCAATTATTACGTTAATTCCCAAAAAAGATAAAAACCTTGAAGAGCCTGGATCCTATAGAGCAATTGCCCTCTTAAATACTGACCAGAAGATCCTAGCCAAGACTTTGGCTCGTAGATTCAGCCTAGTAATTGGCAAACTAGTACACCCAGATCAAACCGGGTTCATTCCTAAACGACGCTCGTTTTATAATTTGAGACGTCTGTTTAATATAATGTATTCGCAGAGAATACCAAATGAAGACCTAACAATCATTTTACTGGACGCCGAAAAGGCTTTCGATCAAGTGGATTCACAATGTTGGAAAAATTCCAATTGGGAGAAAACTTCACTTTATGGGTGAAGCTTTTATATACTAATCCGACTGCTAGAATACTGACAAACCAAATGTTTTCACCTTCATTTCATTTATTCGGGGGCAATAGACAAGGATGCGCTCTCTCCCCGATGCTATTTGCATTAGCCATAGAACCTCTTGCTGAGAATATCAGGTCCCACCCAGGCATATATGGATACAATACTAAACATACTTCTAATAACATTTCCCTTTATGCAGATGATGTACTCCTATACGTTACTAACCCCCAAATTAGTATTTCAAATTTATTAACTACTATAAAACAATTTGGTTTCTTTTCTGGTGAAAGAATCAATTGGAATAAAACAAATTTCCCACCATTAATTACTAAACTCCATACGTACATTCAATTTAGGAAAACACTGCCTATTTCTCTTCCTGGTAGACTAAATGCCGTAAATATGATCTTTCTCCTGCAACTTCTATACCTATTCCAGTCTATACCGATATATCTTCCCAAAAGTTTTTTTCAAAAAAATTGATTCCTTTGTCACTAATTTCATCTGGGACTAAAAAAGCCACTGAATACACAAAAGACAACTGTGCAAATCCAAGGAGAATGGAGGACTAGCCTTACCTGACTTCCTCTTTTACTATTGGGTAATCCAATATTAAAACTAGAATTTTCTGGCTGGATGATTCATACCAACAGGCAAAAAAATAGAAAGGGAAGATTTCTTGCCTTTCTGTATAGGCTCGATAGTCCTGTCTCCAATATCCCTGAATAAGTCAAAGTATGAGCATAACCCGATAATACACAGTACTATCCGTATCTGGAAACAGTTGAAACTCAAACTGAGAAACATGTCTCTCCTTCTCCCTATTGCAAATAATCCCTCTTTTAAACCTTCTACTCTAGATGTGTTTTTTGTTCAATGGAAGAATCAGGGAATCAAGACAGTGGGAGACCTTTATCAGAGGGGACTCTTTCTTCCTTTCAGGAGAAATACGATCTGAACACCAATAACTTTTTCAGATACCTCCAAGTTAGGGATTACGTGAGAACATACATACAAGACTGCTCCTCTGCAGGTCCAGACAAACTCGATGAGTGTTTGGATAGACATGCAGATGCAGAGAAGTTGATATCCCACATTTACAATGTCCTCCAAAACATCGACACTCCATCATCTGAGATTTATAGGCGTTCGTGGGAGGATGAGATGGGTTAACACATCTCCAAGGATATGTGGGACGAAAGCCGACAATACATACATCATTGCTCTTTAAATGCCGGACACTGCCTGATACAGTTTGTACTGCACAGGCTATATTACTCAAAGACCAAATTGAGCAAGATTTTCCCCCCTTTGTGACAAATGTCATTCTCAAGAAGCCACGTTAACCCATATTTTTATACTCTACAAAAATAGAAAATGTTTGGGCGGAAGTCTTTAACGACACCTCTAAAACACTGAAAATTGCACTAGAACCAGACCCAGAACTGATCATACTGGGAATATCAGAGGCATGTGTCAAACTAACGGTCTCTCAAAGACGCTTTCTCGATTATGGTCTAATATCAGCAAAAAAACATACTTAAATTTTGGAAAAAGACATCAGTCCCCTCAGTGAAGATGTGGATTACGGAAATGACAGAGACACTACATCTAGAAAAAAATTAGGTTTGTCTTAACTGACAAACCAGATCAATTTTTAATAATATGGTCTCCTTTTATTGAATTTCTTGAAGAATACAATGATTGAACACAAACTCAAAACTGATTGTAAGGCTGGGTGAGTGGGCGCATGGGTGGGTCGACGGACATATCTCCTCTTCTTTCACCTTTTTATCTTTCTCTTTCCCTTTCTTCTCTCTTTTTACTTATTTCAATTTAATATTCTGTTTGTAAAATGTTAAAATTGAAGCTGTGCTAAAGTTGTTGTCATTCTTTTATGTACAATTGCTTCCAATAATAAAAAAAAAAAAAAAATAAAAATTAAGGGCTTGGATTCGCTAGAGGCAGGAAACATGTTCTCGATGTTGGGGGAGTTCAGAACCAGAAGCCACAGTTTAAGAATAAGGGGCAAGCCATTTAGAACGGAGATGAGGAAACACTTTTTCACACAGAGAGTTGTGAGTCTGTGGAGTTCTCTGCCTCAAAGGGTGGTGGAGGCCAGTTCTCTGGAAACTTTCAAGAGAGAGCTCTTGAAGATGGGGGATATAGGGAGAAGGCAGGAACGGGGTACTGATTGTGGATGATCAGCCACGATCACATTGAACGGCGGTGCTGGCTTGAAGGGCCAAATGGCCTACTCCTGCACCTATTGTCTGGAGTGGATGTGGAGAGGGTGTTTCCACTAATGGGAGAGTCCAGGACCAGAGGCACAGCCTCAGAATAAAAAGATTAACCTTTAGAAAGGAAATGAAGAGGAATTTCTTTAGCCAGAGGGTGGTGAATGTGGAATTTATTGCCACAGACGGCTGCGGAGGCCAAGTCAGTGGATGTTTTCAAAGCGGAGATTGTCAGGTTCTTGATTAGGAGGGTCGTCAAACATTATGGGGAGTAGGCAGGAGAATGGGGCTGAGAGGACAAAGTAGATCAGCCAAGATTAAATGGCAGAGCATCCTCGGTGGACCGAATGGCCTAATGCTGCTCTTATGTCTTCTGAACTTATAATTTTGGGTTGGGACAGAAAATCTATCTGATAAAGAGACCTGACCCAAAACATTGCCTATTCTCCAGAGATGTTGCCTGACCCGCTGAGTTACTCCAGAACTGTTTATTCTTCTTTATTCTTAACGCCCCGTGCAGTGGACTAGAGGCTCAGCATATTATTAACAACACCTGTGGTCACTCTTCCACTCGGGAATATAAACTAAACTAAACTCTCCCTCTTTGCTTCCCTTACTACTTGCTGCCTATTCACGCTCTGCATTTCCACTCATTTTTATTTATTTCTCTTCCCTTTTTCACTCTCCACGCTCTTCACGTATACTGTCTCCCCTCTCTGCATTCTCTCTATCCCTCTTCCTCCATCCCTCACTCCCTCTCTCTCCCTCCATCCTCCTCTCTCCCTCTCTCTACCCCCTCTCTCTCCCCCTCTCTCCCTCTCACCCCCTCTCTCATCCCCCCTCTCTCTCACCCCCTCTCTTTCTCCCCCTCTCTCTCTCCCTCCATCCCTCACTCTCCCTCCATCCCCCGTTCTCCCTCCATCCCTCTCTCCCTCTCTCTCCCCCTCTCCCTCTCTCCCCCTCTCTCTCCCCCTCTCTATCCCCTCTCTCTCTCCACCTCTCTCTCTCTCTCTCTCTCTCTCCCCCTTCTCCCCCCTCTTTCTCTCGCTCTCTTGCTCTCCCCCTTTCTCTCCCCTCTCTCCCTCTCTTTCTCCACCTCTCTCTCTCTCTCTCTCTCCCCCTCTCCGTCTCTTTTTAGACTTCAGAGATACAGCGCAGAAACAGCCCCTTTGGCCAACCAAGACCGCGCCGGCCAGTGATCAGCCCGTGCACGGCTCGGTGAAGTTTTGTAACTGTGTGGGCGCCAGAGACGTGGCAATCTGGTGTGCTGCCTCGGTGAAGTCTGCTGGGTTGTATGCAAGGATGAAGCCTTTCACTGTACCTCGGTACATGTGACAATACAGGTATCGCTGGTGCCAGAGTCGTTTGCATCCAAACAGAAGGTGTCCAAAAAGCTGTGGCGTAACTCCGTGGCGATGAGGGGCGAGCCGCGTAGTCGCCCTGGACAGGGGTGGGAGCCGACAAGGGTCACCTCTCACCAGGATCCGTGCCCATCGCCCATCTCCGGCCTCTACCGACTCGTCGCCACTGCGGCGTAGATCACCTCTGAAACACAAGAAGCATACGTTGGTGTAGTTGGGCGCAGTGGCGTGGGAGTGGAGGAAGGGGCAGACCCTTCCCACCCACCCCCAGAGAGGGAGCACACGGCAACAGGGCCAGGACTTGAGGACCTGAGCTATTGGGAGGGGTTGGGCAGGCTAGGACTCTATTAGTTTTGGGACACAGCACGGAAACAGGCTCTTCGGCCCACCGAGTCTGCACCGACCAGCGATCCCCGCAAATTAACACTATCCTACACACTCTGGGGAAATACTTTATACCAAGTCAATTAACCTACAAACCTGCGCGTCTTTGGAGTGTGGGAGGAAAGCAAAGATCCCGGGAAAAACCCATGCGGTCACGGGGAGAACGTGCAAACTCCGTACAGAGATGATAAGGACACCTGTACCCTCCTATCTCTTGCCAGGTTTTGTCCCGCTCCCATCTCTCTTCCAGCTTTCTCCCCTCTACTACAATCAGTCTGAAGAAGGGTCACAACTCGAAATGTCACCCATCCATGTTACTCCGGCGCTCTGTGAAACGTCACCTATCCATGTTCTCCACAGATGCTGCCTGACCCGCTGAGTTACTCCAGCACTTTCTGAACGGCCCTTCCATAAGCTAGGGTGCTGTCCGATTCACCTCTACACCATTGTGAACATTGGACTTTGTCTCTGGAACTGATGCGCTGCAATGCTGAGAACTATATTCTGTACTCTGCATCTTATCACCCCCTCTCTTATCAGATTACCAGACTCTACCTATTGTGCTTGAGTTTGAATTGATTGTATTAACATGTGGTATATCTGATCTTCTGCAACACAAAGCTTTTCTCGGCAGCTCAGGACACATGACAATAATAAACCTAAATGTAAACACTCAGACCCAAAACGTCACCCATCTATGTTCTCCAGAGATAGACACAAAATGCTGAGGTAACTCAACGGGACAGGCAGCATCTCTGGAGGGACGGAATGGGTGACATTTCGAGATGAGACCCTTCTTCAGGTGAATATGCTGTCAGACCAGCTTAGTTTTTCGGATTTAGTTTTAGAGAAACAGGCCCTTTGGCCCACCAAGCCTGCGCCGACCAGCGATCACCCTGTACACTGACACTATCGTACACACACTAGGGACAATTAACCTACAGACATGTACACCTTTGGAGTGTGGGAGGAAATGGGAACAGTTATCATGGGTGACTTTAATCTACATATAGATTGGGCTAACCAAATTGGTAACAGTGCTGAGGAGGAGGATTTCCTGGAATGTATATGGGATGGTTTTTTAAACCAATATGTAGAGGAACTGACTAGAGGGCAGGCCACCCTAGACTGGGTATTGTGTAATGAGGAAAGATTAGTTAGCGATCTTGTGTGCAAAGCCCCTTGGGCAACAGTGACCATAACATGTGCAATTCTGCATTGGGATGGAGAGTGACACAGTTAATTCAGAGACCAGGGTCCCAAACTTGAATAAAGGAGACTTTGATGTTAAGAGATGGCAATTGGCTAGGATAGACTGGCAAATTATACTTAAAGGGTTGGCAGTGGAGATTTAATGGCAAAGATTTAAAGACCGCATGGATGAACTCCAGAAATTGTTCATCGCTGTCTGGTGAAAAAATAAAGCTGGGAAGGCGGCTCAACCATGGCTAACGAGGGAAATCAAGGATAGTGTTAAATCCAAGGAAGAGGCATATAAATTGGCCAGAGGAAGCAGCACACCGGAGGACTTGGAGAAGTTTAGAATGCAATAGAGGAGACAAAGGGGTTAATTAAGGGGGGGGGGGGGGGAGGAGCGGGGAACATAAAAACTGACTGTAAAGATTCTTTAGATATGTAAAAAAGAAAAGATTAGTGAAGACAAATGTTGGTTCCTTATTGGGATACAAGAAAATGGCAGAACAGTTGAACAAGTAGACACAAAATGCTGGAGTAACTCAGCGGGTCAGGCAGCATGTCTGGAGAGAAGGAATGGGTTAAACGAGTTAAACGAGCACTTTGGTTCTGTCTTCACTAAGGAAGACACAAACAATCTCCCAGAAATACCAGGGGAGCGAGGATCGAGTGGGAGGGAGGAACTGAAGGGAATCCACATTCGTCAGGAAATGGTGTTAGGTAAATTGTTGGGAATGAAGGCAGATACATTCCCAGGGGCTGATGGTCTGCATCCCAGAGTACTCAAGGAGGTGGCCCTAGAAGTTACATTGGATCATTTTCCAATGCTCTCTCAACTCTGGATCAGTTCCTGTGGACTGGAAGGTAGCCAATGTATCTCCACCTTTTATGAACGGAGGGAGAGAGCAAACAGGGAATTATAGACCAGTTAACGTTCCACTGGTAGTGGGGAAGATGCTTGAGTCGATTATTAAAGATGTAATTGCAGCACATTTGGAAAGCAGTGACAGGATCGGTCAAAGTCAGCATGGATTCATGAAGGGGAAGTCATGCTTGACTAATCTTCTGGAATTTTTTGAGGATGTAACAAGTAGAATGGATAAGGGAGAGCCAATGGATGTGGTGTACCTGGACTTTCAAAAAGCCTTTGACAAGGTCCCATACAAGAGATTAGTGTGCAAAATTAGAGCACATGGTATTTAAGGGTAGGGTATTGACATGGATAGAGAACCGGTTTGCAGACAGGAAGCAAAGAGTAGGAATTAACAGGTCCTTTTCAGAATGGCAGGCAGTCACTAGTGGGGTGCTGCAAAGCTCAGTGATGGGACCCCAGTTATTTACAATATGTATTAGCGGTGTAGACAAGGGAATTAAATGTGACATCTCCAAGTTTGCGGATGACACAAATCTGGATGGCAGTGTGAGCTGCGAGGAAGATGCTATGAGGATGCAGGGTGACTTGCATAGGTTGGGTGAAACATAGAAATGTAGAAAATAGGTGCAGGAGGAGGCCATTCGGCCCTTCGAGCCAGCACCGCCATTCATTGTGATCATGGCTGATCGTCAGCTATCAATAACCCGTGCCTGCCTTCTCCCCAGAGTGAGTGGGCAGATGCATGGCAGATGCAGTATAATAGTAAGATTAAATGAGAACTTACCAGTTTGAAATTTCATCTTTATTTTATGAGGAGTTACGATGAGGAATTACGTGAAGACCCCACCAGCACGCATGCGCGGCATTCTTCAAAGCAGCGGTGTGAAATCACAGATACCAGAGTTGACAAACATAGTAAGATAAGAGAGAACTTAATATACCAGTTGACCTTTATAATATAGGGTTTGGGAGCTGAGGGCACATAATCCATCATCGTAACTCCTCATAAAATAAAGATCAAATTTCAAACTGGTAAGTTCTCATTTAATCTTACTATTTTACTTCGGAGTCACGTGAGTGACTACGTGAAGATTTCAAAGCTCTGTGATTTCATGCCGTGGTCACTCACGTTACTCCGAAGTAAAATGTGGATAAATGTGAGGTTATCCACTTTGGTGGCAAGGACAGGAAGGCAGATTATTGTCTGAATGGTGTCAGATTAGGAGAAGGGGAGGTGCAACGAGACCTGGGTGTGCTTGTACATCAGTCACTGAAAGTAAACATGCAGGTATGGCAGGCAGTGAAGAAAGCTTATGGCATGTTGGCCTTCATTGCGAGAGGATTTGAGTTTAGGAGCAACAAAGTCCTACAGCAGATGTACAGGGCCTTGGTGAGACCACACCTGGAGTATTGTGTGCAATTTTGGTCTCCTAATTTGAGGAAGGACATTCTTGCAATTGAGCGAGTTCAGATTAGGTCCACCAGGTTAATTCCCGGGATTGTGGAACTGTCATATGATGAAAGAATGGGTCGACTGGGCTTGTATTTGTTTAAATAAGGGGTTGGCCATTTAGGACTTAGATGAGGAAAAACTTTTTCAGCTAGAGTTTAGACAGTCTGAATCTTTTTAAGAATTAAGAACAAGGGATTGGCCATTTAAGACTGAGATGAAAAGCTTTTTAACTCAGAGAGTTGTGAATCTGTGTAAATCACTGCCATAGCAGGCAGTGGAGGCCAATTCACTGGATGTTTTCAAGAGAGAGTTGGATGTGGCTCTTAGGGCTAACGGAATCAAGGGCTATGGGGAGAAAGCAGGATTTTGGATGATCAGCCATGATCATATTGAATGGCGATGCTGGCTCGAAGGGCCGAATGGCCTACTCCAGCACCTATTTTTCTATGGTTCTAAAAACCATGTAATCACAGGGAGAATCTACAAACACCGTTCAGTCAGCACCCTTGGTCGGGATCGAAACCGGGTCTCTGGCGCTGCAAGCACTGTAAGGCAGAAACTCTACCGCTGCACCACCTACTCGGAACACAGGAGGCTGAGGGTAAACTTACAGAGATGTACAAAATCATGAGAGGAATAGATAGGGTGGATGCACAGAGTGCGGAATAGAGCACACCAAACACAAAGTGATATATTTACAGAAGAATGCAGTCTTTTACCCAGGGTACGGGAATCAAGGACATAGGTTTAATTCCTTGGAGCGCAGGAGGATGAGGGGTGATCTTATGGAGATGTACAACATCATGCGGGGAATAGATCAGATAAATGCTAACTTTTCCCATGTCGCCTCCCTCTCGGCCTAACACCATGGATTGGAGCAGCCTTTCCCGGAGTCGGGCACAGAGCTTCAGCAGCGGGCGCAGCGTGGATTTTTCCATGGACGAGCAGGGCGAACCCTTGCCGGGGGTTGCCAGGGAGGAATGCTCCAATCGCTGGCCTGGTGACTTCAGCATCATGGGGCTGTGGTCTGCGTAGCTTCTAGCCAAGGGCGTGGCGTGGAGTTAACATCTGGAGTCTGTGATCCCTTGCCGGGGATCGCCGGAGATGAGCTCCGACCGCCGGCCTGCGGCCTATAACATCGTGAAGTTGCGGTCTCCGGTAGGAAAGTGCCAATTCGGACACTCCAAGCTGCGGAGTGTGTTTGACTGTCCCGACATCGGAGTTTTGATCACCCCGACGAGAGGGCCTGTGCATCGGGCCGTCCGTAGCGGCGACTACGGAGGGTTCATGGCCCTGTCCACGGGTGAACAAAGGCGGAGGACTGGCTGAACTTTGTTGTCTTCCACCACAGTGAAGAATGCTATGGTGGATGTTTGTGTTAAATCTTATTGTGTATTGTGTGTTCTTTTTAAGTGTATCGCTGCTGGTAAATTCATTTCACTGCACCTTCGGGTGCTTGTGACAAATAAAATTGACTTTGACTTCATCCAGAGTAGAGGAATCAAAAATCAGAGGGCATAGGTTTAAGGTGAGGGGGGG
Source organism: Okamejei kenojei (assembly GCA_035221665.1). NCBI lineage: Eukaryota > Metazoa > Chordata > Chondrichthyes > Rajiformes > Rajidae > Okamejei > Okamejei kenojei. The sequence continues at coordinate 34,217,976 of CM069133.1, forward strand.
AAGATTTACTAGGAACTTTAGTGGCAACATTTTTACACAGAGGGTAGTGGGCACATGAAAAGAGCTGCCAGACTAGGTAGTTTATATTATATTTATTTATATGGAACGAGCTGCCAGAGGGGGTAGTTGAGACAGATACTTTAACAACACTTGGATAGGTACATGGAGGGACAGGCTTAGAGAGATATGGGCCAAACGCGGGCAGGTGGGACTCTTGTAGATGAGGCATGATAGTCGGTATGGTCAGGTTGGGCGGATGGGCCTGTTTCCTTGCTGGGACTCTAAGTGGGGATGCTGGTGTCACTGTGATGGGTAGGGGGCGTCAGCAAGCGGGGGGAGGGGCAGTGGATTTGGCCCCAGAGTAACCGCGAGCATTGAGGACCCACAAACGACAGATTGTGTGAGAAGCTTCACAACTCTTGATCAACGAGGCTTCCCCAAACCTCAAAAGACGCTCCATCTACACACCTGCCCACGTTTGGTCCATATCCCTCCTCATCTTACCCCATCCATGAATATATGATCAGCCATGATCACCTTGAATGGCGGTGCTGGCTCGAAGGGCATCTATTGTCTATTGTCTATTATCGCCAGAGAAGAGCTGAGTTACTGCAGCTTTATGTGTCTAGTTCTTCACTGTACCTCAGCACACATGACAATAAACTAAACTGGGGGAAAGTACAAAGGAGCACTGACCACCCTGATGTGGGTGAGGGGAACCCAGAACACATTGCCATTGGGAAGCACACCTCTGCTAGTTGGTGAAGAGGATGCGACGAGAGAGTGTGGCAAGAAGATGGCGGCACGCTGGTACAGCGGTAGAGCTACTGCTTTACTGCGCCAGAGACCCGGGTTCAATCCTGGCTGCGGGTGCTTGTCTGTCTGTACGTTCTCCCTGTGACCTGCGTTGGTTTTCTCCGAGATCTTCGGTTTCCTCCCACACTCCAAAGACGTACAGGCTTGTAGGTTAACTGGCTTGGTCTAAATGTCAAAACTGTCCCCTAGTGCAGGGTAGTGTTAATGTGCGGAGATCGCTGGTCGGTGCGGGCACGGTGGGCCGAAGGGCCGGTACACACCGGCATCTCTAAACTCAACTAAAGTAAAATAGGAACAGAATCGTTCTCACCTGAGTTTGCAGCTTCAGGTTTCTGCCCACCTGGAAGTAAAGGAGAATGTGCCATTAGTCAACTAGTCGAACTGTGAGGGATGTGGGAATTGGTGTTGGGAGCATGAGAGGAATAGATTGGGTAGACACACAGAATCTCTTGCCCAGAGTAGGTGAATCAAGGACCATAGGACATAGGTTAAAGGTGAAAAGATTTAATAGGAAGCTGAGGGGTAACTTTTTCACACACAAGGTGGTGGGTGTATGGAACGAGCTGCCAGAGGAGGTAGTTGAGGCTGGGACTATCCCAACGTTTAAGAAACAGTTAGACAGGTGCATGGTGTAGATTAGTGTCACTCATTTCATGAGTCATGCTTCTGTAGTTACGCCCACTAGCTTTTCAGTTATCACTGCTTGCTGGATTCCTTTAGTGTGTTGAACGTGCAAGTGTGAAGTCATGCTTGTTATGTAGATAATAAAGTCTTTGGATCTTAATCTTGGTGCGAGGCTTCTGTTATTGTTTGGTCATCACTCAACATGGGGTCAGAAGTGGGATTTGAACCCATTTTTTCAGATGTAGAGGGATATGGACCAAACGTGGGCAGGTGGGACTAGTGTAGCTGGGACATGTTGGCCGGTGTGGGCTAGTTGGGCCGAGCGGCCTGTTTCCACGCTGTGTCACTCTATGACTCTGTGAGCAAGGTGTGTACCTTCATCATCTGCCTGCGGCTTCTTCGCTTTCCCACTGTTGATGATAATGCTGGCGTACGTGCAGGATTCAGCCTGATCTGTAAAGCACACGAGAGTTACTCCTTCAAACTACGCAGAGAGAGAGAGAGAGAGAGGCACATATACACCAGACAAAGTGCTGGAGAAACTCAGCGGGTCAGGCAGCATCTGTGGAGAACATGGATACGTGACGTTTCACAGAGTGCTGGAGAAACTCAGCGGGTCAGGCAGCATCTGTGGAGAACGTGGTAGGTGACGTTTCAGCTCTGGCCCCAACCCGAAACATCTGAAGCAGACTCCAGAACCACGCGTGCGGTCACAGGGAGAACGGACAAACTCCATACAGACAGCACCCATAGTCAGGATGGAAACCGGGACTCTGGCGCTGTGAGGATGCAACTCTACCGCTGCACCACCGTGTGCTGCCCCTAAATAGCTTTGATCTCCAGAGAAGCTGCCTGAACCGCTGAGTTACTCCAGCACTAAGTGTCTCTTTTTTGTTAACCAGCACTTGGGACCCTTCTTGTAAGGGACTGATGCGCTACAATGCTGAACTAGATTCAATGGTGCTTTTATTGTTACATGTGTGAAGTGCTAACACGGTGAAATTATTTACCTTACATACACTCCAGTAGAGTATTGCCTTGATTAGCAAGTGTACAGAAACAGTCTACTGAACCCGCATGCGAGAGGCGCCATGTTTTGGCACTATTTCCACAGTCCACGCTCGTTCTGATGAGCGGTGCCTGTTGCAGGCGAGTCCCAGGCTGTTGAGGGCCTCCAGCTGTCTCCTTCCTTGGACACCACATCCCTCTCCTCTCCCGCCCGCCTTTGTTCCTGCAACTGACCTCAAGGGCTTCCCTCTCTGTATCTTCCCCTTAGCTCTGCCTATTGCACTTGAGCTTATACTGATTGTATTTACGTTCCGGACTACACGCAAAGCTAAAGCTTTCCACCGTACCTCAGTACACATGACAAAAATAAACCTGAGACTGAACCTTCAGTGGGATCCTGACCCGGAAACGTTACCCATCCGTGTTCTCCAGGGATGACGCCTGACCCGCTGAGTTCCTCCAGCACTTTGTGGGTTTTTTTGTAAACCGGCATCTGCAGTCCCTTGTGCCAACACTTCAACTGATCTGATTGCTATTCCCGTGAAATAAGTGAAATCTTGACAGTCATTTACAGACACACATATGAATGGAAAGAGACATGCGCCAGAGGGTGGTGAATCTGTGGAATTCATTGCCACAGACGGCTGGGGGGTTGGGGGGGGGGGGGGGGGGGGGAGTAAATCGATATGTCTATGGTGGAGGTTAATATGTTCTTGATTAGGTTGGTTGGTAAGATTGTAAATCGTCCCCAGTGTGTAAGATAGTGCTAGCGTACAGGGTGATCGCTGGTCAGCGCGGACTCGGTCGGCCAAAGGGCCAGTTTCCACGCAGTATCTCTAAAGTCACGGTGGCGCAGCAGTAGAGTTTCTGCCTTACAGCGAATGCAGCGCCGGAGACCCAGGTTCGAGCTCGTCTACGGGTGCTGTCTGTACGGAGTTTGTACGTTCACTCCGTGACCTGCGTGTGTTTTCTCCGAGATCTTCGGTTTCCTCCCACACTCCAAAGACGTACAGGCTTGTAGGTTAACTGGCTTGGTCTAAATGTCAAAACTGTCCCCTAGTGCAGGGTAGTGTTAATGTGCAGAGATCGCTGGTCGGTGCGGGCACGGTGGGCCGAAGGGCCGGTACACACCGGCATCTCTAAACTCAACTAAAGTAAAATAGGAACAGAATCGTTCTCACCTGAGTTTGCAGCTTCAGGTTTCTGCCCACCTGGAAGTAAAGGAGAATGTGCCATTAGTCAACCAGTCGAACTGTGAGGGATGTGGGAATTGGTGTTGGGAGCATGAGAGGAATAGATCGGGTAGACACACAGAGTCTCTTGCCCAGAGTAGGTGAATCAAGGACCATAGGACATAGGTTAAAGGTGAAGGGAAAAAGATTTAATAGGAATCTGAGGGGTACCTTTTTCACACACAATGTGATGGGGGTATGGAACAAGCTGCCAGAGGAGGTAGTTGAGGCTGGGATTATTGCAACGTTTAAGAAACAGTTAGACCGGTACATGGTGTAGATTAGTGTCACTCATTTCATGAGTCATGCTTCTGTAGTTACGCCCACTAGCTGTTCAGTTATCACTGCTTGCTGGATTCCTTTAGTGTGTTGAATGTGCAAGTGTGAAGTCATGCTTGCTATGTAGATAATAAAGTTGTTGGATCTTTATCTTGGTGCGAGGCTTCTGTTATTTTTTGGTCATCACTCAACATCGTGTCAGAAGTGGGATTCAAACCCATTTTTTTAGGACAGGTGTGGAGGGATATGGACCAAACAGGTGGGACTAGTGTAGCTGGGACATGTTGGCCGGTGTGGGCTAGTTGGGCCGAGCGGCCTGTTTCCACGCTGTATCACTCTATGACTCTGTGAGCAAGGTGTGTACCTTCATCATCTGCCTGCGGCTTCTTCGCTTTCCCACTGTTGATGTTAATGCTGGCGTACGTGCAGGATTCAGCCTGATCTGTAAAGCACACGAGAGTTACTCCTTCAAGCCAGAGAGAGAGAGAGGCACATATACACCAGACAAAGTGCTGGAGTAACTCAGCGGGTCAGGCAGCATCTGTGGAGAACATGGATACGTGACGTTTCACAGAGTGCTGGAGTAACTCAGCGGGTCAGGCAGCATCTGTGGAGAACATGGATACGTGACGTTTCACAGAGTGCTGGAGTAACACAGCGGGTCAGGCAGCATCTGTGGAGAACGTGGTAGGTGATGTTTCAGCTCTGGCCCCAACCCGAAACATCTGAAGAAGACTCCAGAACCACGCGTGTGGTCACAGGGAGAACGGCCAAACACCATACAGACAGCACCTATAGTCAGGATGGAACCCAGGACTATGGCGCTGTGCTGCCCCTTAATAGCTTTGATCTCCAGAGAAGCTGCCTGAACCACTGAGTTACTCCAGCACTAAGTGTCTCTTTTTTGTTAACCAGCACTTGGGACCCTTCTTGTAAGGGACTGATGCGCTACAATGCTGAACTAGATTCAATGGTGCTTTTATTGTTACATGTGTGAAGTGCTAACACGGTGAAATTCTTTACCTTACATACACTCCAGTAGAGTATTGCCTTGATTAGCAAGTGTACAGAAACAGTCTACTGAACCCGCATGCGAGAGGGGCCATGTTTTGGTGCCATTTCCAGAGTCCACGCTCCAGTTCTGATGAGCGGTGCCTGTTCCAGTCGAGTCCCAGGCTGTTGAGGGCCTCCAGCCGTCTCCTTCCTTGGACACCACATCCCTCTCCTCACCCGCCCGCCCGCCTTTGTTCCCACAGCTCTGCACTCTGTATCTTCCCCTTAGCTCTGCCTATTGCACTTGAGCTTAAACTGATTGCACTTGAGCTGAGTGTCACAGCTGGCGTCCTGGTGCCGTAGCAACAACCTAGAGCTCAATGCTCTTAAGACAGTGGAATTCATTGTAAACTTTAGGAGAGCTCCCCCTCCCCACACCCCACTCACCATCAACAACACCACAGTCACATCTGTGGAGTCTTTAAGTTCCTGGGAACCATCATCTCCAAGGACCTTAAGTGGGGGGCTACCATCGACTCCACAGTCAAAAAGGCACAACAGAGGATGGACTTCCTACGGCAGCTGAGGAAGCACAATCTGCCACAGGCAATGATGGTCCAATTCTACACGGCCATCATAGAGTCTGTTCTCACCTTCTCCATCATGATCTGGTTTGGCTCAGCCACCAAGCACGACACCTGGAGGCTGCAGCGAATCGTCCGATCAGCAGAGAAGGTTATTGGTTGCAACCCTCCCTCCATTGATGAACTGTACACTGCAAGGGCCAGGAAACGAGCGGGCAAGATCATCTCTGACCCCTCTCACCCTGGCCACAAACTCTTTGAATCACTGCCTCTGGAAGGCGACTCCGGACTGTCAAAGCTGCCACAGCCAGACATAAACACAGTTTTTATCCACGAGTAGTTGCTCTACTCAACAGCCAAAAATCTGTAGCCTCCCTTTGATCTGGTATTTTGTTGGTTCACGTGCTTGATCTATGGTGTTTTATAATTAATGTTTTATTATTATTACTGTTTAGTGTTTTCTGAGTCATTCGTAACTGTCACTGTATGCCATGTACTTGTGGGCGGAGCACCAAGGCAAATTCCTTGTATGTGAATACTTGGCCAATAAACTTACTTACTTACTTACGTTCTGAACAGCAAGCAAAGCTAAAGCTTTTCACCGTACCTCGGTACACATGACAATAATAAACCTGAGCCTGAACCTTCAGTGGGATCCTGACCTGGACCGTTACCCATCCGTGTTCTCCAGGGATGACGCCTGACCCGCTGAGTTACTCGAGCACTTTGTGGGTTTTTTTGTAAACCAGCATCTGCAGTCCCTTGTGCCAACACTTTACCTGATCTGATTGCTATTCCCGTGAATAAGTGAAATCTTGACACAGTCATTTACAGACACACATATGAATGGAATGAGACATGTTTCAGAGGGTGGTGAATCTGTGGAATTCATTGCCATAGACGGCTGGGGGGGGGGGGGGGGGGAGGGGGGCAAGTCAGTCGATATGTCTATGGTGGAGATTAATATGTTCTTGATTAGGTTGGTTGGTAAAATTGTAAATTGTCCCTAGTGTGTAAGATAGTGCTAGCATACAGGGACTCGGTGGGCCAAGGATGGTGTGTGTAGGATGGTGTTAATGTGTGGGGAGACATTCTCTGGTTTGCCCGACCAAGCTTGGAGCACAAATTAGATCACAGCTCTGACCCAAAATACGGTGCTAACACTTACCTGCCTCGCCACTGTTGGACACCACATTGTTGTCACGCTCTGTAACACAAATCAGTCTTAGAATGATACAACGTGGAAACAGGCCCTTCGGCCCAACTTGCCCACACCAACCAACATGCCCCATCTACCCTAGTCCCACCTTTCCTAGCCATGTACTTGTCCAAATCATATTTTAAACATTATGATACTAGCTACCCCCTCAGGCAGCTCGTTCCATACACCCAGCACCCTCTGAGTATAATAATTGCCCTTCAGATTCCTATTAAATCTTTCCCCTCTCACCTTAAACCTATGTCCCCTGGTTCTTGATTCCCCCAGTTGGGGTAAAAGACTGCATTTACGCAATCTATTCCTCTCATGAGAATCATAATTTCATGTGATAGAAGCAGAAATAGGCCATTCGGCCCATCGAGTCTACTCCACCATTCAATCATGGCTGATCTATCTTTCCCTCTGAACCCCATTCTCCTGCCTTCTCCCCATAACCTTTGGCACCCGTACGGTCAAGAGACTGTTGATCTCCGCCTTAAAAATACCCGATATCTTGGCCTCTATCATCGTCTGTGGCAATGAGTTTGACATCATACAATCCTTGCAGGGAATACACCCGTCGAGTCGGTGCTAGCCCCTCTTCCCATTAAACTTATTTTTGCCCTCAGAGCCTTGAGAATTGACCCCACGACCCAGGTTGTTGTGTGAAACCTTGTTTGAAATTTTTATACTACCGGGGAAAGTGTTGCATAACTTTAGTGAACTGACTTCCTTTCAGAAGCTTCTGTTGAAACATTGTAATGGGGTACTTTGTAATTGGTTTAGGGAACTGTCAATAACTGTATAATGTAATCGATATTTGTGATTGGTTTGTAGGGGGGCCACAGGGTCCGATGACCTATAAAAGAGTGGACCCCACGAGGATTGGAGTCGATCTTCTGGAGGGGCGCTTTGGACTGCGTAAAGGTGTCTGCTTGCACGAGGCTGAAGGGCTTAAACGAGCAGAGACAAGGAACGGACCCGCGGTGGTTAGGCATTGCAAAGCGAGTTTGTTATTGTTGGAAAGAACAAAGAATATTGATCTGGCGTTTGACTCGGTGTTTTACTGAACTACACTAAAGGGGGTAAGCTTTCGGAGTATAATTACACACGCGGAGAAACCCCAAGCGGCCACGGGGAGAACGTACAAACTCAGTACAGGCAGCATCTGTAACCAAGATCAAACCCGGGTCTCTGGCGCTGTGAGGCAGCGACTCCAATGCTGCGCCACCGTGCCACCCCAGTTATTCCAGCACTTTGTGTCTTTTATTTTGCAAACCAGCATCTGCATTTCCTCGTGTGCAGTCCCGTACTATCTCCACCCTCCATTTGCTACCTGCAAGCCCTCCTGCAGGTTTTGGTCTGCTTGCTGCCTTGGGCAGGGTAGAAGGTGCCCGCTCAGTACCTGAATCACACCGCGTCAGTACCCCTCGGCCAGTGTCATCCGGACTCGCAGCGCTCCTACAGAGAGAGGAACCAACGTGAGGAAATCGCATCACACGCCCAGGAAATCTCATGGCAATCCGCGCATCTCAACTTCCTGCGCACACCGCAGATCTCCGAGGGTGATTACCACAGTGAGTATATGAAATTTTACTTTGGACTTTACTTTAGACATCCGCTACAATGCTGAGAACTATATTCTGCACTTTGTATCTTATTACCCCCTCCCGTAGCCAGGATCGAACCCGGGTCTCTGGCGCTGTGAGGTGGCAGCTCTACCCACTGCGCCACCGTGCCACCCCGCTTAGCCTTGGATTCATGTTCACCCCTCTTACCTTTTTGAAAATCTGGCTGACCCCATTATGGGTGAAAACACTGCAGGAATAAAGAGATGAGAAAAGATTATGTTTAATGGCTGACATCCACACTGTATAACACGTGTATAATAAAAAAAGATTCATCAAAGTCACAGCCTAAAGGCAAATCTCTCCCCCCTCACCCACTCCCACCCCTCACCCACTCCCTCCCCCCACACACTCCCCCCCCCCCTCACCCACTCTGCCCAATTCTGCAAGAAATTGCAAAAAGTTGAAGATGTAGCCCTGTCCAACACACACACCAGACTCCAACACCTACACTTCAACAACCAACATAATCTATGACCTTTTACACCTCTGTCTTTCCCCTCTTCTCCCCGCTCCCGTCCGACAGAAGGTACAGAAGCTTGAAAGAGCGCACCACCAAACTCAGGAATAGCTTCTTCCCCTCAGTTATCAGGCTTCTGAACGGTCCTTCCATAAGCTAGAGTGCTGTCCGATCACCTCTACCCCATTGCGGACATTGGACTTTGTGTCTGGAACCGATGCGCTACAATGCTGAGAACTATATTCTGCACTCTGTATCTTATCACCCCCTCTCGTATCAGACTACTGGATGTTTCGCTCACAAGCTAATGGGCCTGTCCAACTTGGGCGATTTTTCAGGCGACTGCCAGCGACGAGGACAATGGAATTCATCAAAGTCAGCACAGGCGACAACCTATGACAACCTACGCCAGTCCAAATGGTCGCTGAAAATTTTCAGCGACCATTCACCTAAAAAATCGCCTTAGTGGAACAGGCCCATAAGGATACTGACCAAATCCCCCAACCTACCTCATTATGTCCCATGTGTTTTTTCTCTGAAAATTGAACACAATAACATATATTCTGCATTTTTCTCTTTGCACCACTTGTACTCTGTACTCATGTATAGTATTATATGATGGGATAGCTTTAGTTTAGTTTAGTTTAATTTAGTTTACTTTATTTTATTGTCACGTGTACCGAGGGGCAGTGAAAGTTGTTTTTGTTGCGTGCTATCCAGTCAGCGGAAAGACTATACATGATTACAATCGAGCTGTCCACAGTGTACAGGATAAAGGGAATAACGTTTAGTGCAAGATAAAGTCCAGTAGAGTCCAATTAAAGTTAGTTCAAAGAGCTCCAATGAGGTAGATGGGAGGTCAGGACCGCTGATGACAGCTGGGAAGAAACTGTCCCTGAGCCTGGAGGTGTGCGTTTTCACACTTCTACACCTCTTGCTTAATGTGAATCAATTGTGTTTCATTGTCATGCACTCGGAAATGGAACAATTATAATCTTACTTCATTAGAGGGGAGAAGAGCGGTGAGACCGGTCCTTGATTATGCCGGTGGTCTTGCCGAGGCAGCGTGAAGTGCAGACGTCCGATTGAAGACAAACGATAGCACATAAGCAAAGCTGATCGCAAGGGACAATAGTAACGGATAGCAGACAGAGAATTGCATTGGCTTATTTGCAGGTCAACTCACCTCCTTTCTTCCAGAGGATAATGATGACCAGGATGCAGAGCATGAGGAGGAGAATCAGAATGGGCAGGATGTATATTGATGGATTGATGTTTGTCCCTGTAAAACAGAGCAGTGAAGACTAGGAGATCAGTAGGCCCATGTATCCACATCCGGCTTTAACATATGATCAATGATGATCCATCAAATAACTCGGATGTGGGAATGCCATTTCTAAGTTGCTTGTGAATTAAGGTAAATGGTCTAAGTTTAGTTTATTTTATTTTAGAGATACAGAGCGGAAACAGGCCCTTCGGCCTGCCGAGTCCACGCGGACATCATTAACACTGTCCTACACACACACACACACACTAGGGACAATGTTTTATATTTATACCAAGCCAATTAACCTATAAACCTGTACGTCTCTGGAGTGTGGGGAGGAAACTGAAGATCTCGGAGAAAACCCACGCAGGTCACGGGGAGAACGTACAAACTCCGTACAGCACCTGTAGTCGGGATCGAACCCAGGTCTCCGGCACTGTAGAGCAGTAGCTCTACCGCTGCGCCACCGTGCTGCCCTAAATGACGAGACTGGAGGATGGCAAATGTTGTGCCTCTATTTAAGAAGGGTGGCAGGGAAAATCCTGGGAACAACAGCCCTGTGAGTCTAACTATCTGTGGTCAAAAAGTTACGAGACAGTATTCTGAGGGATAAGATGCACTGTCTGAACAGTCCTCCCATGAGCTAGGGTACTATCTGAGTCACCTCTACACCATAGCGGACATTGGACTTGACTGAATGACCAGAGATGTAAAGGGGCTTGGGAGCGCTGGTGCAGGATTCCCAAAATGTTAATCTGCACATTGAATGGGTAGTAAGGAAGGCAAATGCAATTTTGGATAGCATTTATTTTGAATGGTTTAAGGACTAGAATACAGTTGTCAAAACAAGAGATATGAAACTTGCTCTACAAGTCACTGGTCATAGGCATAGAAATTAGGTGCAGGAGTACATTCAGCCATTCGAGCCTGGAGATCATACTGGTGAGAAATTTTGGGCCCCATATCTGAGGAAGGATGTGCTGGCACTGGAAAGGGTCCAGAGGGGGTTTACGAGAATGATCCCAGGAATGATTTATTATTAATGTTTTAATGTTTTAATGTATCATTCTTAACTGTCACTGTATGTCACTTGCAGTTGCATCCTGCGGGCACCAAGATATTGCAAATTCTTGTATGACTCATTGTGAAAAGATACTTGGCCACCCTATATCCACGCTCATCCTCATTCCACATTCATGATTTCATTGCTGACTTTGTCCTTCATTCATGTGCTGCTATCATCTTTATTAACTGAAGCAGTTTCTATAGACTAACTGGTCTGTAAATTAAAAAGAGGGGTTAACATTGCCACCCGCCAATCCTCAGGAACTACATCCAGAACGAGTTTTGAAAGGATTTCCTGAGCACTTAAGTACTGGGCCTGTACTCGCTGGAGTTTAGGATGAGGGGGGGAACCTCACCGAATAGTGAAAGACCTGGATAGAATGGATGTGGAGATGATATTTCCACTAGTAGGAGAGTCTAGGATCGGAGGCCATAGTCTCAGAATAAAATAATGTACCTTTAGGAAGGAGATGAGGCAACATTGCGTTAGTCACAGGGTAGTGAATCTGTGGAATTCATTGCCACAGAAGGCCATGGGTCTTGGATATTTTTTAAGGCTGAGATTCATAGATTTTTGACTGGTATGGGTATCAGGGGTTATAGTGAGAAGGCAGGAGAATGGGGTTGAGAGGGAAAGACAGATCAGCCATGATTGAATATTAGCCGATGATAGGGTGATCATAAAGGCTTTTGGCACATTGGTCTTCATCAGTCAGAGTATTGAGAATGGAAGTTGGGAGGATATGTTACTGTTGTATAAGACATAGGAGAAGCCACATTTGGAATATTGTGTTCAGTTTTGTTCACCGTGATACTGGACTGTCTGAACTGTGAACAGTGAAGAATGCTGTGGTGGATGTTCGTGTTGAATTATGTTGTGTACTGTGTCCTTTTTTAATTGTAACACTGCTTGGTAAATCACATTCACTGCACCTTATGGTGCATGTGACAAATACATTTGAACTTGAAGTTGAACGATGTTGTCAAGCTGGAAAGGATGCAGAGAGGATTTACAAGGGTGTTGCCAAGGATGTGACGAGATGCTGAGCTGTAGGGTGACGTGGAGCAGGCTAGGACATTATTCCTTGGAGCGCAGGAGGATGAGGGGTGATCTTATAGAGGTGTATAAAAATCATGAGAGGAACAGCTTGGGTAAATGCAGTCTTTTGTCCAGAGTTGGCGAATCCAGAATCACGACATAGGGCGGGAAAGACTTAATAGGAATCTGAGGGGTAACTTTTTTTACACAAAGATTAGTGGGTGTAAGGAAATGGCCGCAGGAGGAGGCAGTTGAGGCAGGGATTCTCGCAACATTTAAGAGACATTTAGACAGGTTCTTGGGGAGGATAAGTTTAGAAGGCTATGTGCCAAATGCGGGCAGGTGGGACTAGTGTTATAGACAATAGGTGCAGGAGTAGGCCATTCGCCCTTCGAGCCAGCACCACCATTCAATGTGATCATGGCTGATCATCCCCAATCAGTACCCCGTTCCTGCCTTCTCCCCATATCCCCTGGCTCCGCTATTTTTAAGAGCCCTATCCAGCTCTCTCTTGAAAGCATCTAGAGAACCCGCCTCCACCGCCCTCTGAGGCAGGTTGATGTTGATGGGGCATGTTGGTCGGCGTGGGCAGGTTGGGCGGAAGGGCCTGTGACTCTCTGATTCTCTGCGACTCTATGAATAACGACTCACTGGCTCGGACTCCGACAGTCGGTCTGACTCTGAGAGTGACACACACGGCATTCAGCGCAAGGGTCCGGGCTCGGGAGGGGAAGCTACACTGAACGGCACAAGTGTGTGTGTGGGGGGGTGGTGGGGGGGGGGGGGGGTCGGACAAACTATTGACCCTCGCTCTACACGGCAGAGTGTGGCGATGGTTTCTTACCGGGTGTGACCAGGACCCGCAGCCGGACCTCACGCTGGTACTGATGGGTGTACGGCGGGTGTACGCTGGTCGTGAACTCGCTGTCGACGTCCTTTCTCGGATCGTAGCTTTCCGGTTTGCTGAACGCCACCAGACACAGGTAGCCGTCACTGTCCCCCACCCTCAGCTGCTTTATCCTGGTTGAGGCGTTTCCCAGCTCTGGGTCCCCGACCAGCTCGAACCGAGTTGCTCCGTTCTCCGCCACCCCGGATCCATCATCTCGGGGTGTGAACTTGACGATGTGTCGGTGGGAATCCTTCCTCATCCACGCGACCGTGAGGGCCCTGGGGTAATACTGGGGTTGCCGATACACACATGGTAACGTGGCAAAACCCCCCTCAGTCCCGGTCACCGCTGAGACATTCCCGCCGGCAGCTGAGGGAAGGACAGACACCGGAATGTATCAGTTGAACCTCGCCGACCGCAATCAACCAACTTCTCGGGGAAATAAAATCGAGGCTTAAAAACTGCCCCAGAGAACCCAACCAGCCGAACATGAAGACTCAAGGAACTGCAGATGCTGGAATCTGGAGCAAAAAAGAAAGTGCTGGAGGGACTCAGCGGGTCAGGCAGCAACTTTGATGCTAGTTTAGTTTAGAGATACAGCATGGAAGCAGGCCTTTCGGCCCACCGAGTCCGTGCTGACCAGCAATCAACCCACTCAGGGAAACCTGAACAGCAGCCTCTGGTGACCATCCCCGCCACCCAAGGGTGCCATGAGGTCACAGGAGGTTTTGGTCACTCTCCCTAATGGTCGAAAGTGGTCTTTCTTCATAGTCAAGGAAGGTTTTCAACATATGCGTGGGAGGTGGTAGGGGGTTGCAGGTCACCTCGACCTTGATTTTTTTTTGGGTGGCGGGCAAGGTCACCAGAGGTTGCTGTTTAGGTCTCCTAAGTGGGACAGGGTTTAAATCCCCTGTCCTGAACGGAAACCCCTGGTGACCTTGCCCACGTCCCAAGGTTTCCATGAGGTCGCTGGAGGTTTTGGTCACTCGCCTGGAAAGCCTCGAGCTGTATCAACCGAAACGCGAGCTGCATCTATCGACCGCACGCACACACACACACAAACACATCGCGAAGGTGGGGGCCATGGAGAACGGAGGAGGAGTGCTGTCTCCACTGGCTTCGACCAAACGGCAACCTATTTTTAGTCGAGGCCAGTTTTGATTATGTTGAAACAATCGAAGCAACCTAGATGAAGCCTCGACCACGTGGAAACCACTTTCGACCATTAGGGAGAGTGACCAAAACCTCCGGCGACCTCATGGAAACCTTGGGTCGCGGGCAAGGTCACCAGAGGTTTCCGTTCAGGTTTCCTAAGTGGGACAGGGGCTTAACACTACCCTACACACACTAGGGATAATTTACAGAAGCCAATTAACCTACAAACCTGCACATTTTTGGAATGTGGCAGGAAATCGGAGCACCCGGAAAAACCCACGTGGTCACGGGGAGAATTTACAAAACTCCATACAGACAGCACCCGTAGCCTGGATCGAACCCAGGTCTCTGGCCCTGTGAGGCAGCAACTCTACCGCTGTGCCCCTCTTCATGGTAGGCTGGTCCAGAAGGATTAATGGTGCTATGATCATTTGGATTCAGAACTAACTTACTGATAGAAGACAGAGGGTTGTGGTGAAGAGACTCCAGCAATCCGGGGAGGTAAATGGACAGATGACCTTTCGGATCGATTCCTTTCTTTAGCCTGACGGAGGAGAGGGGAGATGGCTGGTAGAGAGAGGTGAGGGGAAGGGGTGGAGCGAGAGCTGGAAAGTGATAGATGGAAGATAGACACAAAATGCTGGAGTAACTCAGCGGGACAGGCAGCATCCCTGGAGAAAAGGAATGGGTGACGTTTCAGGTCGAGACCCTTCTTCAGACTTTGGACAAGTGATAGATGGATCCTGGTGAGGAGAGGGATGAGTGAGGTGGTGGAAGAAGGGTGGAAATAGTGACCAAGGCTGGAGGTGTTCAGTGGGGAAGACTAAAGGGTGTAGAGGGTGGAATCTGATAAGAAAGGTGGGGAATGTTATAAAACGTGGAACATCGAGCAGTGCAGCACAGGAGGGTGCTTCATTCCAAGATGTCTGTGCCGAACATGAAGACAAATTAAATTGATCTTCTTTGCTTGCACACAATCCATATCCCTCCATTCCCTGCATATCTATGGGCCTATCTAAAGGCCTCGTCAACACCACTGTAGTATCTGCCTCCACCAACACCCCTGATAGTGCACTCCAACTTGCCCATGCCAACCAAGATGCCCATCGAGACTCGTCCCACCTGCCTGCGCTGGGCCATTTTAACATTTCCTGTCCATGTACCTCTCCAAATACCTGCCTAACTACCACCTTTGGCAGCTCATTCCATACACCCAAACCCTTTGTGTATAATAGTTACCCCTCAGGTACCCATTAAATCTTCCCCCCCCCCCCCCCCCCCCCCTCACATACCTTTCTCCTCTCGATTCCCCTACTCTGGCCAAAAGGCTCTAAGCATTTACCCCATCTATTCCCGTCGCGATTTTATACACCTCTGCAAGATTACCCCTCATCCTCCAGCGCTCCATGGAATAAAGTCCCAATCTGCCCAACCTTTCCCTACTGCTCAGGTCCTGGCAACATCCTCGTAAATCTTCTCTGCACCCTGTCCCGCTTGACTACATCTTTCCTATAACATGTTGAACAAATCTCAATACTCCAAATGTGGCTTCACCAATGTCCTGTACAACTGTAAGATAACATCCCAACTTCCATACTCAATACTCGGAGTGATGAAGGCCAATGTGCCACCCTATCTACCTGTGACGCCACGTTCAAGGAACTGTGTTCCTGCACTCCTAGATCCCTCTGCTCTACAACACTCTCCCCAGTTCCCAACCATTTACTGTGTAGGTTCTGCCCGGGTTAGACCTCCTAAAATGCTACACCTCACACTTCTCCTTAATAAACGCCTTCAACCATTCCTCAGCCCACCTGCCATTCGATCGAGATCCTGCTGCAATTTTTGACAATCATGTAAACTGTCTACAATACCACCCACTTTAGTATCATCTGCAAACTTGCTAATCGTGCCTTGTACATTCTCATCCAAATCGTTGATATAAACCACAAATAGCAACAGCACTGATCCCCGAGACACACCACTAGTCACAGGCCTCCTGTCCGAAAAGCAACCTTCCACCATCACCCTCTGCTTCCTTCCATGAAGCCAATTTTCTATCCATTCAGCTATCTCTCCTTGGATCCCATGCGATCTAACCTTCCAGAGCAGCCTACCATGCGGAGCCTTATTAAATGACTTGCTGAAGTCCACAGACAACGTTTATGCATTTGGTCTTGTTGGTTGCCTCTCCAAAAAACTCAATCAGATTTGTGAGACAATCTCCCACGTACAAAACCATGCTGACTCTCCTTAATCAGTCCCTGTCTATCCAAGTACATATCTTATCCCTCAGAATACTCTCCAGTAACTTGCCTACCAAAGATGTTAAGCTCATTGGACTGTAGTTCACAGGCTTTTCTTTGCAGCCCTTTCTAAATAAAGGAACATTAGTCACACTCCAGTCTTCCTGCACACAGAAATGTGAGGTATTGCATTTTGCAAAGCCTAACAAGGGCAGGGCGTACACAGTGAATGGTAGGCCTCTGTGGAGTGTTGTGGAGCAGAGGGATCTAGGAGTACAGGTGCATGGTTTCTTTAAGGTCGAGTCGCAGGTAGATAAGGTGGTCAAAAAGACTTTTGGCACATTGGCACTTTCTTCTAGCTAACAATGATCTATTTTACATTTTCCTTGAACTCATCCTCTTTGATGTCTCCTTTTCACACCTTACACTTCATTATCTCTATGTCTCCCTCTCCCCTGACTCTGTCTGAAGAAGTGTCTTGACCCAAAACGTCACCCATTCCTTCTCTCCAGCGATGCTGCCTGTCCCGCTGAGTTACTCCAGCATTTTGTGTCTGTCTTCAGTGTAAACCAGCATCTGCAGTTCCTGATGCTGGTTTACACTGAAGATAGACACAAGACGACTTTGAAGCTGGGGTAGGGGAGGGATGGAGGGAGAGAGGATGCAAGGGCTACTTGGTTAGAGTATTCAATCTTCAAGGTACAGAGGGTGGTGGGTATATAGAGCGAGCTGCCAGAATAGTTTAGAAGGATGAAGGGATATCTTATAGAAATATATAAAGCTACAAAAGGACTGGACAAGCTAGATGGAGGAAAAACATTCCCAATGTTGGGTGGGTCCAGTACCAGGGGCCACAGTCTTAGTATAAAGGGGAGGTCATTTAAGACTGAGGTGAGAAAAAACTTATTCACCCAGTGGGTTGTGAATTTATGGGAATTCCCTGCCACAGAGGGCAATGGAGGCCAAGTCACTGGATGGATTTAAGAGAGAGTTAGATAGAGTAGTTGCTAGTGGAGTCAAGGGATATGGGGAGAAGGCAGGCACGGGTTATTGATAGGGAACGATCAGCCATGATCACAATGAATGGCAGTGCTGGCTCGAAGGGCCGAATGGCCTCCTCCTGCACCTATTTTCTATGTTTTCTAAGAGGTAGTCGAGGCAGGGACTATAACAACATTTAAAAGACATTTAGACAGGTACATGGATACAAAAGGTTTAAAGGGATGTGGGTCAAATAGTGGGCAAATCGGTCTAGTGTAGATGGGTCAGCATGGATGAGTTGGGCTGAAGGGCCGGTTTCCATGCTGTTTAACTCTACTGACTCACTGTACAAGATGCAGCGACAGTCTCTGAACATTGTTCTCACCTTTCACAGTCAGCTGCGTTAGAATCACAGATTGAAATTTCCCAACACTGAGCTTCAGGCGGCACCGGTACTTATCACTGTCCTCCCGTCTCAGTGGCTCCACCATTATCGAGGCATCTCCCTCTCTGAGGTTCCCCACAAATTTGAACCGACCTCCTCCGGCCTTCTGTGTTACTTCATCGCATCGGGGGCGGCCGGGACCGGCTAATGTGCAGTTAAACACAAGGCTTGTAGTCGCTGATTGCACCTTGTGCCACAGCACGGAGCCGGTGAGGGTGCGATCACTGTGTGGGTGGGTGAATGTACACGGCAACACAGCAGAGGCTCCTTCCACGGCAGACACCTCATCCGCACCGGACATTGTCCAACCATTGTACGAAAATTCTGGGGAGAGAGAGAGGGAGAGGGAGAGAGAGGTGAATATTAGAACAACAGGGGAAGAAACACAGGTTCCAGAGCCACGCTGCGCTTGGACTGGAGTCACAAGTGGCACCACCAGTTGGCGGTGGTACTGATTTACACATCGACGCAGGGGAGTGGGTTACAGCCAGCAACAAAGTCCCAGAGGGATGAACTCAGCAGGTCAGGCACCATCTGCGGAGGCAATGAAGCGGAGACATTTTAGGTTGGGGCCCTTCTTCAGACAGATGGCAGTTGGCCGGAGGTGGGGGTGAAAGTTGATAGAGAGATGTGGGGGCAGGACAAAGCCTGGCAAATGACAAAAGGGTCCCGACCCTTGAAAGCTTAGACCACCAGACTCAGGAACAGCTTCTTCCCCACTGTTATCAGACTACTGAACGATCCTCTCATTTGCTAAGGATAAATTCCTGATCTTCCAATCTACCATGTTTTCCCCCTTACACTTTTTTTAATCTGCACTTTCTCTGTAGCTAAAACTCTATACTCTACCCTGTTCACTCTGTTCTCTTTGGACTCCTGTTGTACATGTGTGAAACCTGACTGTAATCATAGAATCAGACACCCTAGAAACTGGCCCTACGGCCCAAATTGCTCGTGCCGACCAACATGTCCCATCTACACGTCCCACATGCCCGCGTTTGGCCCATTTCCCTCTGAACCAATCCTATCCATGTACGCTGACAAGTGTCTCTTAAACATTATGATAGTCCCTGCCTCAACTATCTCCTCCAGCAGCTCGTGCCTTACACCCACCACCCTTTGTGTAAATAGTTACCCCTCAGGTACCTGTTCAATCGTTCCCCTCTCACCTTAAACCTATGTCCTCTGGTTCTCGATTCCCCATACTCTGGGTAAAATACTCTGCATTTATCCTATCTATTCATCTCATGATCTTGTACACATTTATAAGATCCTCCTGCGCTCCGTGAAATAAAGTCCTAGTCTGCCCAACCTCTCCCTGAAGCTCAGACCCTCGAGTCCTGGCAACTTCCTCGTAAATCTTCTCTGCATCCTTTCCAGCTTGACAACATCTTTCCCATAATATGGTGACTATAGAGCCATTAAGCTTAAGAAAGTTTATTATAGTTGTGTCCAGTTGCCTTTAGTTATTATCTGCCTGTGTTAATGTGGGTGGGATTTTATACCTAGTCTGGGGCGTTGTTTTGGCTAGAGGGCTCTCAGATGAGTAGTTTTAGTTTGATGTCAGGCCATGGGATGAAATCGTTTTCTACCATGACCACGAGCATGTAATAATAATAATAATAATAATAATAATAATAATAATCATCATCATAATAATAATAAATCCTTTATTTCAAACAGACTTAAAAATAAAAAGCAAGTATGAAACAAGCATACAAAAAACAAAAAAGACAAAATAAGAATATTTATAAAGTATCTTAACAATATCTATAACTAAATGAATCGTATGTGTCCGAAAAGGAGCAGGAAGAAGCCAAAGCTCATTAATTCCCACCCCTTAACTGCTTATAAAGATCTTATACACATTTAGCAGCTATAAACACCTATTTCCATATGTACACCAAATTATTTACATTTATACACTAATCACATATTTGCATGATTGGGACATATATATATATATATATATAATATATATGTGTAGTCAGACGATGTACTTTTACAAGAAGAACTTTTTATGATTTATAGGACCTGAATGAAATGAAGATTAAGAACGGAAAATGAAGAGTTATTTCCACAATAAAGAAGCAATGCATCAAGAGACAACTTCTGGTAGGTTCATCTTTGCTGTTTCAAATTTGTCGTGGAGTGCGTGAGACTACTTTTCTAAACATCCCCCGACAAATTAGTGGCTATCGAAGGTTGAACTTTGAGAAGTTGTAAATACCATCACGACAGTGACCAAAACGTGTGCAGTATGATCGGACTGGATAGCACGCAATCAAAATTTTCATGGTATCTCCATACTTGTGTCAATAATAAACTGATACCAATGCACACAGTCAGGTTCCAACCCAAAGCGTTCCCTATTCCTTTTCTCCAGAGATGCTGCCTAAACCACGGAGTTACCCCAGCACTTTGTGTCTATGCCCAAAGTCACGTCTGGTTTTGTACCTTGCGCAGCCTTGGAAATGATGTTGAACCAAATTGGTGATTCAGACTGCGAATAGCTGGGTCTCACAGCGCCAGAGACCCTGGTTCAATCCCGACTGCGGGTGCTGTCTGCGCGGAGTTTTTACTTTCTCCCGGTGACTGCGTGGGTTTTCTCCGGGTGCTCCGGTTTCCTCCCACACATCCAAACGTGTTTGGCAGGTGAATTGGCTTTGGTAAAACTGAAAATTGTCCCTGGTATGTAGTATAGAACTAGTGTACGAGGGGATCGCAGGTCGGCGCCGACTCGGTGGGCCAAATGGACTATTTCCGTGCTGTATGTTTAAAGTCTAAATATGGTCCTAGCATCCTGTTTGGCATTGTGGGGTGAAGGGCCATGTTTGTGGTGTACTATTCTACCAGATATGTTCTAAGACCATGGCATCTGGTATAGCGTGTTGCGAGGTTTACAGAAGTGGTTGGGTTGGGTTCAAAAGTTCCTTCCAGAAAAATTGTTTTTGTTGCGTGCTATCCAGTCAGCAGATGGACCGTACATGATTACAATCGAGCTGTCCACAGTGTAGGTAAAGGATAAAGGAAATAACATTTAGTGCAAGATAAGTCAGCAAAATCAGATTAAAAAGGGCCTGTCCCACTATACGAAGTAATTCAAGAGTTCTCCCGAGTTTCCCCTGATTCGAACTCGGAGATTTACGGTAATAGCTGCTCGTAGGTATTCGGGGCTCTCGTGGACATTCTTTAACATGTTGAAAATTCTTCATGAGTCTTCCTGAGCTTACCGCATTTCCCGAGTACTTGCCGTTAGCGTTACGAGCCGCTAAGAGACGTCCGAGCTCCGACGTGCCCGCTACGTTCATTCAACATGCTTACCACGAGTTTGATTTTTTTTTAAACTCGGGAGAGCTCTTGAATTACCTCGTGCAGTGGGACAGCCCCTTAAAGATAGTCTGAGAATCTCCAATGAGGTAGATGGAAGGTCAGGACCGCTCTATAGTTGATGAGAGGACAGTTCAGTTGCCTGATGTCCCATCGCTATCCCATTTACCTGCATTTGGCTCATATCCCTCCCACCCCCCCCAAAAACCTTTCCTATTCACGCCCCTGTCTAAGTGTCCTTTAACTGGTGTAATTGTAGTCTTGCTGGTCAGTGTCCACAGGGAACGTGGTGGAGTACACACCACAGTAAGTATCACGAGCTTTGTTCCCAGCTGTAAATATCACCCATAAAGCCCTGACCCACGGTACGAGTTCATTCCAAGAGCTCTCCCGAGTTTAAAAAAATCAAACTCGTGGTAAGCATGGCGAATGAACGTAGCGGGTATGTCGGAGCTCGGGGACGTCTCTTAGTGGCTCGTAACGCTAACGGCAGGTACTCGGGAAGACTCGCTAATGGCAGATAAGCACGGATAAGACTCGTGAAGATGTTCCAACGTGATGAAAAATGTCCACGAAAGCCCCGAGTACCGACGAGTGGCCATTACCGTAAATATCCGAGTTCGAATCAGGGCAAACTCGGGAGAACTCTTGGAATGAACTCGTACCGTGGGACAGGGGTATTAATCTGTCCTGGTGCAAACACATCAACAATATGGTGGATGCATTAGTGATAATTTTTCAAAACTCTTTAGATTCTGGAGTAGTTCCTGAGGATTGGAGGGTAGCTAATGTAACCCCACTTTTTAAAAAGGGAGGGAGAGAGAAAATGGGGAATTACAGACCAGTTAGTCTAACATCGGTAGTGAGTAGTATAGAACTAGTGTACGTGGGGATGCTAGAGTCAGTTATTAAAGATGGGATGGCAGCATATTTGGAAAGTGGTGAAATCATTGGACAAAGTCAGCATGGATTTATGAAAGATAAATTTTGTCTGAGGAATCTAAGAGAATTTTTCGAGTATGTAACTAGTAGAGTGGATAAGGGAGAACCTGTGAGACCTTGTCAGAAGGCTTTCGACAAGGTCCCACATAAGAGATTACTATGCAAACTTAAAGCACACGGTATTGGGGGTTATTTATTGATGTGGATAGAGAACTGGCTGCAGACAGGAAGCAAAGAGTAGGGGTAAACGGGTCATTTTCAGAATGGCAGGCAGTGACTCGTGGGGTACCGCAAGGCTCAGAGCTGGGACCCCAGCTATTTACAATATATATTAATGATCTGGTTGAGGGAATTGAATGCAACATCTCCAAGTTAGCGGATGACACAAAGCTGGGGGGCAGTGTTAGCTGTGAGGAGGATGCTAGGAGGCTGCAAGGTGACTTGGATAGGAGGGGTGAGTGGGCAAATGCATGGCAGATGCAGTATAATGTGGATAAATGTGAGGTTATCCACTTTGGTGGCCAAAGCAGGAGGGTAGACTATTAATTGAATGGTGGCCGATTAGGAAAAGGGGAGATGCAACGAGACCTGGGTGTCATGGTACACCAGTCATTGAAAGTAGGCATGCAGGTGCAGCAGGCTGTGAAGAAAGCGAATGGTATGTTGGCATTCATAGCAAAAGGATTTGAGTACAAGAGCAGGAAGGTTCTACTGCAGTTGTACAGGGATTATTGCGTACAGTTATGGTCTCCTAATCTGAGGAAAGACATTCTTGCCATAGAGGGAGTACAGAGAAGGTTCACTAGACTGATTCCTGGGATGGCAGGACTTCCATATGAAGAAAGACTGGATAGACTCGGCTTGTACTCGCTGGAATTTAGAAGATTGAGGGGGGATCTTATAGAGACTTACAAAATTCTTAAGGGGTTGGACAGGCTAGATGCAGGAAGATTGTTCCCGATGTTGGGGAACTCCAGAACAAGGGGTCACAGTTTAAGGATAAGGGGGAAGTCTTTTAGATGAGAAAATCATTTTTCACACAGAGTGGTGAATCTGTGGAATTCTCTGCCACAGAAGGTGGTTGAGGCCAGTTCATTGGCTATATTTAAGAGGGTGTTAGACGTGGCCCTTGTGGCTAAAGGGATCAGGGGGTATGGAGAGAAGGCAGGTACAGGATACTGAGTTGGATGATCAGCCATGATCATATTGAATGGCGGTGCAGGCTCGAAGGGCTGAATGGCCTACTCCTGCACCTAATTTCTGTGTTTCTATGTTTCTATGGCTAAGAAGCCACACCACGCCTCTACTTCCTGAGGAGACTAATGTAATTCAGCGTGTCTCCAGTGCCTCTGAGAAACCAACAGATGCACGGTAGAGAGCACACTGTCAGGTTACATCACAGCCTGCGTTGGGAACAGGAGAGAAATCGCAGAGAGTTGTGGATGTAGCCCAGCCCATCACACAGACCACACTCCCCACCATCGACTCCATCTATACTTCACGCTGTCTCGGTAAAGCAGTCAACGTAATCAAAGACTTGTCCCTGTCCCACCCCGGTCATTCCTTCTTCTCCCCGCTCCCATCCGGCAGAAGGTACAGAAGCTTGAAAGCGCGCACCACCAGACTCAGGAACAGCTTCTTTCCCTCTGTTATCAGGCTTCTGAACGGTCCTTCCATAAGCTAGGGTGCGGTCCGATTCACCTCTACCCTATTGCGGACATTGGACTTTGTCTCTGGAACTGATGCGCTACAATGCTGAGAACTATATTCTGCACTCTGTATCTTCCCCTTTGCTCTACCTATTGTACTGGAGTTTGACTTGGTTGTATCTATGTATGGTATTATCTGATTGGATAGCGTGCAAAACAAAGCTTTTCACTCTACCCCAGTACACGTGACAATAGTAAACTTAAACCTAAACATAAGGAACTCTCATACTAAGGATGTTTTCCCCAAACTTCTAATCTACCTCAGTGCAACGTAATGGAATCAAAATGGAGTCGGACAGCAGGGAAACTGGCCCTTCGGCCCAACTTGTCCATGTTGACCAGGTGCCAATGTGAGTTGGCCCATTTGCCCCAGTTCCCTCTGAAACTTTCCTATCTGGGTGTAGGAGTCAGCACTAATGAAGTCATTGATGTAACTGAGAACGTGTTGTGGAGTGATACTGTAGACGGTTTGGGGCAGGGAGAGCTTCACAGAGCTATTGTAAAGACAGGCGGAGCTAAGGCCCACACCAGTGCCCATGGTTACACCTTTGATTTGTGGAAAGTGAGAGGAGTCGCTAGAGAAGTTGTTGGGCTGAGAACAAGTTCTGCTGGGTGGATGAGAGTGCTGGTGGAGAGAGGGGAGCCGGTTGGATCTCTGTTTCAGAAGAAGTTTTAAGATCTTCCTGATGGCAGATGGAGGTTTTGTTTTAAAGATACAGCATGTAAACGGGCCCCGCAGCCCACACTGACCAGCGATCACCTGTTCGCTCTAATTCTACATTATTCAACTAGCCGATTAACCTATAAACCTGCACGTTTTGGGGGTGGGAACCCACAGGGAGAACATACAACACCGTTCACGGACAGCACCCAAATTCAAGATGTAACCCGTGTCTCTGGTGCTGTGAGCCAGCGGCCCGACCGGCTGCACCACTGGGCCACCGTACATCCCTGGTGAACATGAGGCAGTGGGAGAATTTGACCATGTCAAAATGGTGGAAGGCATGTGAAGTGTCCTGCATCTGGTTGCTATCGATCTGTTGGTATTGGTACTGATCTCTCCTGGCCCCAGAACACTGATGCAATAAAGAAAGCACATCAGCGCCTCTACTTCCTGAGAAGATTACGGAGAGTCGGTATGTCAAGGAGGACTCTCTCGAATGTCTACAGATGCACAGTTGAGAGCTTGCTGACCAGTAGCATCGTGGCCTGGTTCGGCTACTTGAACCCCTATCCCACTTTCCCGAGTTACTCACGAATTCTCCCCTTGATTCAAACTCGGAGAATTTCCGTAGCGAGTCCGTAGGAATCGTAAATATTTCGTAGCGGCTCGTTATGCCAGCAGTAGGTATTCGGGGCATCAGGTAAGTCGGGACGTTTTTCAGCATGATGAAAAATGTCCACGAGTAAAGAAAATAGCCCCGAGTACTGACGGCTGGCTATTACTGTAATTCTCCAAGTTTGAATCAAGGGGAAAACTCAGGAAGGTGGGGCAGGCCCTTGAGCATCCAGGAGCAGAAAAGGATGCAGAAAGTTGTAACCACTGCCCAGTCCATCATCGGCTCTGACATCCCTATCAATCAAGGGGATCTATCGCAGTCGCTGCCTCAAAAAGGCTGCCAGCATCATCAAGGACCCACACCATCCTGGCCACACACGCATCTCTCCGTTGCCATCAGGTTGAAGGTACAGGAGCCTAAAATCTGCAACATCCAGGTTCAGGAACAGCTCTTCCCCACAGCCATCAGACTATTAAACACAACCATGAACTATAACAGCCTATTGCACTTTATCTGTACATTTATGTGTGTATATATATATATATATATATTCTATGGTATATGGACACACTGATCTGATCTGTATTTATGCCTACAATATTCTGTTGTGCTGCAGCAATGCAAGAATTTCATTGTCGTATCTGGGACACGTGACAATAAACTCTCTTGACTTGACTTGACTTGACTTGACTTGACTTGCATTGAGTATAGAAGTTGGGACTCACAACACGTTGGTGAGGCTACGTTTGGAGTATTGTATTCAATTATGGTCACCCTGATACTGGAAGGATGCCTTCAGCTGGAAAGAGCGCAGGGAAGATTCACGAGGATGATTTCAGGACTCGAGAGCCTGAGCTGTAGAGAAAGGTTGGGCAGGCTAGGACTCTATTCCTTGGAGCGCAAGAGGCTGAGGGGTGATCTTGTAGAGGTGTAAAAAACTATGAGGGGGATATATAGGGAGGATCACAGTCTTTCACCCAGAGGGGAATCAAGAACCAGAGGACATAGGTTTAAGGTGAGGGGGGAGCCTGAGGACAATTTATTTACAAGGGGTGGTGGGTGCATGCAATGAGCTGCAAGAGGGAGTAGTTGAGGCAGTTACTATAACAATATTTAAAATACAATTAGACAGGTTAATGGATAGGAAAGGTTTAGAGTGATATGGGGAAAACTAAGATGGGTGGGACTAGTGTAGTTTAGTTTTAGTTTAAAGATACAGCACGGAAACAGGCCCTTCAGCCCTACGAGTCCGCAACGACCAGCGATCCCTGCACATTAACACTATCCTACACACACGCTAGGGACAATTTACACATACACCAAGCCAAATAACCTACTTACCTGCACGTCTTTGGAGTGTGGAAGGAAACCAAAGATCTCTGTGAAAACCCACAGGGTCAAGGGGAGAACGTACAAACTCCGTACAGACAGCACCCGTAGTCAGGATCGAACCCGGGTCTCCGGCACTGCGAGCGCTGCAAGGCAGCAACTCTCCCGCTGTGTCACCGTGGTGCACTAGATGGGGCATGTTGGCTGGCGTGGGCAAGTTAGGCCTAAGGGCCTTTTTTTCCGTGCTGTACGACTCTAAATGCACTGAAGTTGGAGATCACATTGAATGGCGGGACAGACAAAATTGCCTCATTTTGCTTTAATTTCTAAGATCCTTGTACAAGAACATGGATAGATTATCAAGCAGAGGGCCACGTGATAAATACAATCATTTGGGTCGGTACAGAGAAGAATTTGAAGCTTTATCGGACTTTAGTTCGGCCACATTTAGAGTGTTGCGTGTAGTTTTTGTTGCCCCATTACAGGAAGGATGTGGAGGTTTTGCAGTGCAGAGGTTTGCCAGAATGATGCATGGGCGAGCGGTAATTAGCTGCAGGGAGAGGTTGGACAGACCTGGAGTGTTCTCTCTGGAGTGTTGGAGGTTGAGGGGAGACCTGAAAGTATATAAAATTATGAGAGGCATAGCTGGGACAGAATGTTTTTTCCCCCAGTGTGGAAATATCAAAGGCAGAGAGGGAGAGGATGTTGGCTTGACTTGACACCGTCACTGAGATCTCTATTTCCTTCCTGTCCTTCAGCTTGTCACTGTTTGTGATCTGTCCCACCACAGTGGAGTCATCTGCAAACTTGTAGATGAAGTTCGGGCAGTGTTTAGCTGCACAGTCCCAAGTGTACAGGGAGGCTAGTAGCGAGGGCATAGCTTAAAGGAGATGTGCGGGGACAGTTTTATTACACAGAGGGTGGTGGGTGCCTGGAACGCACTGCCAGGGGGTGGTTGGTGGAAGCAGATACGATAGTGCCGTTTACAACTTGTAAGTTGTAAACGCCTCTTTTAGCAGAATAATGAATTCTGTTGTTTTTTCAAGAATAGACGATCAGAAAAGCCACAATAGTATAGCCACAATGATTAGACTCAAAACTTTAAGGACGTGGGTTTAAAAGGTAGCCTGATGATTCATGTAGTTCTTGTGAAATGCCATCTTGTATAATGGCATCATAGCAGATTTAGAATTATTATCTCTGGGGGTCGGAGTCGGATACACATGAAATCAAGGAGTCGGAGACGAGGCGGGTGTTTTGGGTGTCGACTCCACAGCCCTGTTTACAATGTTTTTAGATAGGCCCATGGATATGGAAGGTTATATGTTCAGACAGAGGGGATTAGTTTGATTCGGCATCATGTTCGGGACAGACACCGTGGCCCGAAAGTCCTGTTACTCTCAGCATGAAGCAAGGTGGTCTGCGTTTACGAGAGTGAAGGGCCTGTCCCACTTTCACGACCTAATTCACGACCTCTGCCGAGTTTGCCCTTGACTCATACTCGCAGCATGGTCGTCGCAAGGTCGTAGGAGGTCGTAGGTAGGTCATAGCAGGCCGTGATGCTAGTCGTAGGTACTCGTGGCATCAAGTAGGTCGGGGCGTTTTTTTAGCCTGATGGAAAATGTCCATGAGTAAAAAAGGTCGTGAATTAGGTCGTGAAAGTGGGACAGGCCCTTTAATTTCAGTGTCAGAGGCGCTGACGGCCTGGATTCACTTCACTAAAACATTTTTGGACCGAATAGTTATGATTTATTCCTTCGTGGTCATTTCAGCTTGAATATTCTGTGGACATTCTATACAGCTTTGCATTCAACACTATAATCCCAACCTCGTTCATCACCAAACTCCAGGATCTAGGAATCAGCTCCACCCTTGGCCACTGGATTCTTGGCTTTCTGACCCACGCAGCACAATCAGTGAGGAGAGGTAACAAAACACCTCTATGATGATCCTCAACACCAGAATCCTGTAAGGATGCATACTCATAAATTCATAAGTTATAGGAGCAGAATTGGGCCATTCGGCACATCGAAGGGCCGAAGGGCCGAATGGCCTACACAGGATCTCGGGTGAGCTCTTGAATTACCTCGTACAGTGGGACAGGCCCTTTAGAGAGCACACTGTCGGGTTGCATCACAGCTTGGGTTTGGCACACCTCTGCCCAAGGCCGCAAGAAATCACACAGAGTTGTAGGTGTAGCCCAGTCCATCACACAGACCACACTCCCCACCATCGACTCCATCTGTACTTCGCATTGCCTCGGGAAAGCAGCCAACATAATCAAAGACTTGTCCCTGTCCCACCCCAGTCATTCTTTCTTCTCCCCGCTCCCATCAGGCAGAAGGTACAGAAGCTTGAAAGTGCCCACCACCAGACTCAGGAACTGCTTCTTCCCCACTAGTCCCAAACTACTGAGGGGCCCTTCCTTGTTAGAGTGTAGTTTTGATCTTCCAACCTACCACATTGCAGACTTTGCAACTTTTTCTCTGTAACTGTAATGCTGCAGCAATATATTCTGCACTCTGGTATTTTTCTCTTTGTACTTGTGTATGGCTTAATTGTATTCATGTATTGTATGATCATGCCTCTACTCCCCGAGAGGGTATCGGAGAGTCGGTATGTCAAGGAGGACTCTCTCGAGCTTCTACAGGTGCACAGTAGAGAGCATGCTGACCGGTTGCATCGTGGCTTGGTTCGGCAACTTGAGCATCCAGGAGCAGAAAAAGCTGCAATGTCATAACCACTGCCCAGTCCATCATCGGCTCTGACCTCCCTACGATCGAGGGGATCTATCGCAGTTGCTGCCTCAAAAAGGCTGCCAGCATCATCAAGGACCCACACCATCCTGACCACACACTCATCTCTCCGCTGCCATCAGGTAGAAGGTACAGGAGTCTGAAATCTGCAACATCCAGGTTCAGGAACAGATTCTTCCCCACAGCCATCAGACTATTAAACACAACTTCAAACAAACTATGAACTATGACAGCCTATTGCACTTTATCTGTTTACTGATGTGTGTGTATATATATTCTACGGTATATGGACATGCTGATCTGATCTGTATTTATGACTACAATATCCTGTTGTGCTGCAGCAATGCAAGAATTTCATTGTCCTGTCTGGGACACGTGACAATAAACTCTCTTGAATTGACGGCTTGTAGGACTTTGTAGGTGGGTAAGATCGTGAGAGGAATAGAATGCCCAGAGTATTTATATACAGAATCGGGGAATTAAAAACCAGAGGACATAGTTTTAAGTTGAGGAGGGAAAGATTCAATATGAACCTGATGGGCATTTGTTTAAACACAAAGAGTGGTGGGTATGTGGAACGAGCTGCTGGAGGAGGTAGTTGAGGCAGGTATTATCACAATGTTTAAAGAAACATTTGGACAAGTACCTGGATCGGAAATGTTTAGAGGGATATGGGCCAAACGCGGGCGGATGGGACTAGTGCAGATGGGGCACGAAGCTCGGCATCGGCAAGTTGGGCTGAAGGGCCTGTTTCCACGCTCTATGACTAAGGATATCACACAAACATAGGTTTTCACTGAATCTAGGTACACGAGGCAATCACATAGCAGAACCAAAGTTAAGGTGGACTCAACATCACATTTACGAAGGAGCTGCCGACGTATTTGCAAAAAAAGAATGAGCAGGATTCTTCTTCTTGCGTTTCAGCAGAGATTATGTAACAGCCTCCAGGCGCTGTCGCCAGCTCAATGTGCTGTTGTCGTGGGCTGTGAGGTCTACCCCTCCACTGGGGGGGGGGGGGGGGGGACAGTGGTGGAGACCTCACCAGCAGGATTGAGCAGGAGGCTGACGTGGCTGGATTGCTTTTGCAGCGCGCCAGTACGATCACAATGGGAGGAATGGCCTCTTTCCATGCTGTAACAATCTGTGATGCTGTACAGAAACTTTGTTGCTCAGTGCCTTTCAACTGATGTCCTGTGACAGCATTTAGCAAAGCACCAAGAAGAAGAAGGGTCCTGACCCCGATCGTCCCCTGTCCATGTTCTTCAGAGATGGCGCAGTGAGCTGATGGTAGAGTTGCTGCCTCATAGCAGCAGAGACCCGGGTTTGATCCTGACTGCGGGTGCTGACTATACAGAGTTTGCACGTTCTCTCTGTGACAGCCTGGGTTTTCTCCGGTTTCCTCACACATGCAGGTTTTTAGGTTAATTGGCCTCTGTAAATTGTCCCTAGTGTGTAGGATAGGACTAGTGTGAATGGGTGATTGCTGGTCATGGTGGGGCTTGGTGGGCTAGAAGACCTGATACCATGCTGTATCTCTCCACCAAACAAAACTAAGATGCTGCCTGATCCACTGAGTTACTCCAGCACTTTGTGTCCATTTTGGAAAACCAGCAACTGCAGGTCCTTGCGTCCAATGTTTAGATTTCCCAACGTAATCATCTTGCTCTGGCCCACAATATCTGTGCTGAACATGATGCCAACCTCTCCCGAAAGCGCAGCCCCTCGAGTCCTGGCAACATCCTGGCAAATCTTCGCTGCACCCTTTCCAGCTTGGCAGCATCTTTCAAACAACATGTCAAGTCTCTTTCTGTCCCTTTTTTTTCCTCCTCTTCAGGGTCTATCTCTTAATCTCCTTCCTCTAACTCTTCGCCCAAGGGTTCCCTTTCCATCTGCCATGCTTTTTCACTTTCACAACTCTTCTACTTTCTCTGTTGATATTTCTTTTTTTTTTCTTTCTTTTCTAAAGCCTTAAAAAATTAAGGGGTACAATGATTGTAATACTATATATTGGATGTACACTGATGTAACTTACGGTACCTCTAAACATAGAAACATAAAAATTAGGTGCAGGAGCAGGCCATTCGGCCCTTCGAGCCTGCACCGCCATTCAATATGATCATGGCTGATCATCCAACTCAGTATCCTGTACCTGCCTTCTCCCCATACCCCCTGATCCCTTCAGCCACAAGGGCCACATCCAACTCCCTCTTAAATATGGCCAACGAACTGGCCTCAACTACCTTCTGTGGCAGAGAATTCCACAGATTCACCACTCTCTAATAAATAAAGCTTAAAAAAAAGTTTATTCGTGTATGTGACAAATAAACTTGACTTGACTTGACATGGTGAACAAAATGGAACACAACACTCTAAATGTGGCTTGACCACGTCTTGTGCAACTCACATGACCTCCCAACTTCTACACTTCAAAGCACCTCTTTCACCAACCTATCTACTTTTTATATCACTTGGTGAGGCCACACCTGGAGTATTGCGTACAGTTTTGGTCTCCTAATCTGAGGAAAGACATTCTTGCCATAGAGGGAGTACAGAGAAGGTTCACCAGACTAATTCCTGGGATGGCAGGACTTCCATATGAAGAAAGACTGGATAGACTCGGCTTGTACTCGCTGGAATTTAGAAGATTGAGGGGGGATCTTATAGAGACTTACAAAATTCTTAAGGGGTTGGACAGGCTAGATGCAGGAAGATTGTTCCCGATGTTGGGGAACTCCAGAACAAGGGGTCACAGTTTAAGGATAAGGGGGAAGTCTTTTAGGACCTAGATGAGAAAATCATTTTTCACACAGTGGTGAATCTGTGGAATTCTCTGCCACAGAAGGTGGTTGAGGCCAGTTCATTGGCTATATTTAAGAGGGTGTTAGACGTGGCCCTTGTGGCAAAAGGGATCGGGGGTATGGAGAGAAGGCAGGTACAGGATACTGAGTTGGATGATCAGCCATGATCATATTGAATGGCGGTGCAGGCTCGAAGGGCTGAATGGCCTACTCCTGCACCTAATTTCTATGTTTCTATGTTTCTATGGCTAAGAAGCCACACCACGCCTCTACTTCCTGAGGAGACTAAGGTAATTCAGAGTGTCTCCAGTGCCTCTGAGAAACATCAACAGATGCATGGTAGAGAGCACACTGTCAGGTTACATCACAGCCTGGGTTGGGAACAGGAGAGCAATCGCAGAGAGTTGTGGATGTAGCCCAATCCATCACACAGACCACACTCCCCACCATCGACTCCATCTATACTTCACACTGTCTTGGGAAAGCAGTCAACATAATCAAAGACTTGTCCCTGTCCCACCCCGGTCATTCCTTCTTCTCCCCGCTCCCATCCGGCAGAAGGTACAGAAGCTTGAAAGCGTGCACCACCAGACTCAGGAACAGCTTCCTCCCCTCTGTTATCAGGCTTCTGAACGGTCCTTCCATAAGCTAGGGTGCTGTCCGATTCACCTCTACCCTATTGCGGACATTGGACTTTGTTTCTGGAACTGATGCGCTACAATGCTGAGAACTATATTCTGCACTCTGTATCTTCCCCTTTGCTCTACCTATTGTACTGGAGTTTGACTTGGTTGTATCTATGTGTGGTATTATCTGATCTGTTTGGATAGCGTGCAAACAAAGCTTTTCACTCTACCCCAGTACACGTGACAATAGTAAACTTAAACCTAAACATAAGGAACTCTCATACTAAGGACGTTTTCCCCAAACTTCTAATCTATCTCAGTGCAACGTAATGGAATCAAAATGGAGTCGGACAGCAGGGCAACAGGCCCTTCGGCCCAATTTGTCCATGTTGACCAGGTGCCAATGTGAGTTGGCCCATTTGCCCCAGTTCCCTCTGAAACTTTCCTATCTGGGTGTAGGAGCCAGCACTAATGAAGTCATTGATGTAACTGAGAACTTACATATCACTTTCAAGGAACTATGTATCTGCATTCCTGGATCCCTCTGCTCCACAACATTCCCCGGAGACCAACCGTTCGCTGTGTAGATCCTGCCTTTGTCAGTTCTCCCAAAATGCAACACCTCGCATCTCTCCGCATTAAAGTCCATCAACTATTCCTCAGCCCACCCGCCCAACCGATGAAGATCCTGCTGGAATTTCTAACCATCTTCACTATCCACAATGCCATCAATGTTGTGTCATCTACAAACTTGCTAATCGTCTCTTGTATGTTCTCATCCAATATAGACAATAGGTGCAGGAGTAGGCCATTCGGCCCTTCGAGCCAGCACCGCCATGCAAAGTGATCATGGCTGATCATTCCCAATCAATCCAAATCATTGATATCGATGACAAACAACAAAGCCAATTTTCTAACCATTCATCTACCTCACCTAGGATCCCATGTGATCTAGCCCTCCGGAGCAGCCTATTGGTATCTCTGGGCTTATTCTTGTGACGTGTAGCGAGGTACAGTGAAAAGCTTTGTTTTGCACGCTATCCAAACAGATCAGATAATACCACACATAAATACAATCAAGGCAAACTCCAGTACAATAGGTAGAGCAAAGGGGAAGATACAGAGTGCAGATTATAGTTCTCAGCATTATAGCGCATCAGTTCCAGAGACAAAGTCCAATGTCCGCAATGGGGCAGAGGTGAATCGGACCGCACCCTAGCTTATGGAAGGACCGTTCAGAAGCCTGACAACAGAGGGGAAGAAGCTGTTCCTGAGTCTGGTGGTGCACGCTTTCAAGCTTCTGTACCTTCTGCCAGACAGAGCGGTTTCAGAGGAGTTTAGTTTTGAGAAACAGGATGTAAACAGGCCATTCAGCCAACCAAGTGATCACCCATAGACTCTTCTATCCTACACAATAGGGACAATTTACAGAAGCCAATTAATGTACAAAACCCACGCATCTTTGGAGTGTGGGAGGAAACCGGAACACCCGGAGGAAGCACGTTGTGGTCACGGGGAGAACGTGCAAACTCCATACCGACAGCTCCCAAGGTCAGGATCAAACCCGGGACTCTGGTGCTGTAAGGCAGCAACTCTACTGCGCCCTAAAGTTATTGCAGGAACTACTAACCACAGAGCTACACAACGTACGGGGTGTTGTTGATGTACTGAGTGAGAGCCTGCTTTAATTTTAGAGATACAACATGGATTCAGGCCCTTCAGCCCACTAAGTCCATGCTAACCATCGACCACCCGTTCACACTGGTTCAACATTACTCCACTTTCTCATCCAGTCCCTACAAGCCAGGAACAAATTACAGGGCTAATTCGCCTACAAACACACACATCTTAGGGATGTGGGAGGAAACCGGAGCACCCGGGGAAAACCCATGCGGTCGCTGGGAAAAGCGTGCAAACTTCACGCAGAGAGCACCCGAGGTCAGGATTTAACCAGGGCGTGTGAGCCAGTGGCTCTACCCGCAGCACCACCGTGCCACCCTGTTCCTGAGTCTGGTGGTGACAACAAGGAAAGAATCAGGTCAAGAAAAAATACCTACTGTAACCCTGGACTGAGACGGAGAGCAGGACGGTGCAGAGACAAACCCGGAGAGAGCACATCGCCAACACTTCAGTGTGGTGTCCACCGCACACACTGCTGTGAGCTTCTTGTCGCTGAAATACAGAAGTCGCTCAAAGTGTTTCTTCATTTCCCTTTAAGCCCTCAGAAACTAGTTGAGGACTGCCGGAAGTCATTTCGTAGTGGGCTAAGAGAGTCTTTGTACTGTGACCGTGGGAGACAAATTTGGGGTGCTTATTGAAAAGGTAAAACTGTATATTAGAGGGCACTGCAAGGGGTTAAATAGAGAGTCAAAGGCTCATACAGCATAGGCAGGTGAGGCAGGTACAACTGCAACGTTTAATAAGCATCTGGGCAAGTACTTGGATAGGGAAGGTTTAGAGGGATATGGGCCAAATGCAGGCAGGTGGGACAAGTGTAGATGGGGAATGTTGGTCAGCGTGGGAAAATTGGGCCGAAGGGCCTGATTCCACACTCTATGATTCTAATCCCATCTGGCCCTTATCCCGCTAAACTTTTCTCATCCATGTAGCAGTCCACGCCTTTTAGAGTCGTTAGCATGCCTGCCTCAACTTCCTTCTCTGGCAGCTCGATCCAACTGTGCGAAAAAGTTGCCCCTCTCGGGGTTCCGATTAAATCTTTCCCCTCTCAACTTTAATTCTTGATCCTCCTATTCTGGGTAAAAGACTCTGTGCATTCACCCAATCTATTCCCCTCATCATCAAATACACCTCTATAAGATCACCTCGCAGGCTCCTGCACTCCAAAGTATAAAACCCTAGCCTGCCCAACCCTCCCTATAGCTGAGACCCTCGGGTCCCGGCAACATCCTTGTAAATGGTCTCTGCACTCTTTCCAGCTTAACTACATTGTTCCTGCAGCAGGGTGACCAAAACTGAATACAATACTCCAAATGCAGCCTCACCAACTTCTTACAGCAGGCAGTGAAGAAAGCGAATGGCATGTTGGCCTTTATAACAAGAGGAATCGAACATAGGAGCAAAGAGGTCCTTCTGCAGCTCTACAGAGCCCCAGTGAGACCACACCTGGAGTATTGTGTGCAGTTTTGGTCCCCTAATTTGAGGAAGGACATTCTTGCTATTGAGGGAGTGTAGCGTAGGTTTACAAGATTAATTCCCGGGATGGCGGGACTGTCATAAGCTGAGAGAATGGAGCAGCTGGGCTTGTACACTCTGGAGTTTAAAAGGATGAGAGGGAAGCTTATTGAAATATATAAGATTGTTAAGGGTTTGAACACGCTAGAGGCAGGAAACATGTTCCCGATATTGGGGGAGTCCAGAATCAGGGGCCCCAGTTTAAGAATAAGGAGTGAGCCATTTAGAATGGAGACGAGGAAACACTTTTTCTCACAGGGAGTGGTGTCTGTGGAATTCTCTGCCTCAGAGGGCAGTGGAGGCAGGTTCTCTGGATGCTTTCAAGAGAGAGCTAGATAGGGCTTTTAAAGTTGGCGGAATCAGGGGATATGGGGAGAAGGCAAGAACGGGGTGCTGATTGGGGATGATCAGCCATGATCACATTGAATGGCGGTGCTGGCTCGAATGGCCGAATGGCCTACTCCTGCACCTATTGTCTATCATACAACAGTAACCCGATCTTCCAACTTCTACATTCAATATCAACTGATGAAAGCCAAAATGCCGAGACCTTCCTTAACCATCTATCAATGCTGCCACTTTCAGGGAACCATGTCCCTACACTACTAAACCCCTCTGCTCTACAACACTCAAACCCACAACTCCATGCCATTCACTGTTTAGCTTCTGCAAGTTTGACTTCCTCAAAAGACAACGCCTCTGCATTAAACTCCATTAACTTACTTGTCTGCGTTAACCATTCCTCAGCCCACGTGCCCAACTGATCAAGACCCTGCTGTCATTTTTTATAACCATCTTTGCCATCTACAAATACCCACTTTAGTGTGATCTGCAAACTTGCTAATCACACTGTATGTTGCCAACCAAATCATTGATATAAACCACAAAAGGCAATGGGCCCAGCTATAAACTAAACTAAATCTACAGCAACAAGTCCTGCCCTATCCAACCTCTTCCTGTGACTCAAGCCCAGTTAATATTAATATGCTAACACTAATATACTAATTGTGTTACTATCTATGATAACAGTGGCCACAGCAGAAGCTTGAAAGCGCGCACTGCTACACAGGTACAGCTTCTTTCCTTCTGTTACCTGGGACTGTGGCGCCGTGAGGCAGCAACTCTACTGCTGCGTCACTACTGTGTTGAACGTGCTGGCGTGGGACTTCACTCTTCTGTACCTCCTGCCTGGCAGCAGCAGTGAGAAGATGCCGCCTTCTGGAAGCAGCTTAACGGACTACAACCCCGCATGCCTGAGTTGTGGGAAGAAACCGGAGATCCGGGAGGAAACCCACGCGGTCACAGGGAGAATGTGCAAATATCGGATTGAATTTGGCTCTCGGGCACCGTGTGGCAGCGGCTCTTATCCCTTGCACTATATCGTTATCGGTTTATCATTGTCACATATTATTGTCTCCTCACAGAGGGGCAATCCATCTACGAACCTGCACGTCTTTGGGATGTGGGAGGAAACCGGAGAACCCGGAGATAACCCCACGCGGTCACAGGGAGAACGTGCGAACTCCACGCAGGCAGCACCCGAGGGCAGGATCTAACCCGGGTCTCTGGCGCTGTCAGGCAGCAACTCTAGCACTGTGTCACTCCAATGCTACAAACTATCTAAGTCCTCATCTGCCTGCTCCTTCACTGTTAAGGGCCTGTCCCGCTTTCACAACCTAATTCACGGCCTCTGCCGAGTTTGCCCTTGACTCATACTCGCAGCATGGTCGTCACGAGGTCGAAGGAGGTCGTAGCTAGGTCGTAGCAGGCCGTGATGATAGTCGTAGGTACTCGTGGCATCAAGTCGGTCGGGGCGTTTTTCTAGCCTGATGAAAAATATTCACGAGTAAAAAAGGTGGTGAATTAGGTCGTGAAAGTGGGACAGGCCCTTAACTGTTACGAGCTGCTGAACATGACCGGCAACTTAACAATGTCCATGACAACCCTGTGTAAGTTCCTCTTTTTGTCTTGATTGAGGTCCCTGCTGTCATATCCTACCCTTTTCTATTTATAAGCTCACAAAGTATAGTTGTCTTCCCCTATACAGCACAGCAAATATTTTTTTTTATCTTTGGCTCTAGTTGCACTTCCCCTCTGATTCCTTGTCGACAGCACGATGCATTTAGGGGCTGTCCCACTGTACGAGCTAAGTCAAGAGTTCTCCCAAGTTTCCCCTGATTCGATCTCAGAGAATTACGGTAATAGCTGCTCATAGTTACTCGGGGCTCCCTTGGACATTTTTCAACATGTTGAAAAATCTTCACGAGTCTTTACGAGTTACCGCGTTTCCCCAGTACCTGCCATTAGCGTTACGAGCCGCTAAGAGACGTCCCGAGCATTGACGTACTCTCTACGTACATTCTACGTGCTTACCACAAGTTAGATTTTTTTTTAAACTCGGGAGAGCTCTTGAATTACCCCGTACAGTGGGACAGGCCTTTTACCGATATTGATGTGGACAGGATCTGGTCTGTTGAAGGGCCTCGACCTAAAACGTTATCCAAAGATGCTGTCCCTCCCCGCTGAGCTATTCCAGCATTTTGTGTCTATCATTGGTATAAACCATCATCCACAGTTCCTTCCTACACCTTTCTCACCCTCGTCTCTCAGGTTGGCGCGGACCTGGTGGGCCGAAGGGCCTGTTTCCGCGCTGTATCCCTAAAAGGGAGATGAGGGATTGGTCACAGAGAGACGAGGGTGAGAAAGATCATGGAGTCAGGGGATATGGGGAGAAGGCAGGAAGGGGGTACTGATTGGGGATGATCAGCCATGATCACATTGAATGGCGGTGCTGACTCGAAGGGCCAAATAGCCTACTCCTGCACCTATTGTCTGTTGCCAAGCCAATTAATCTACAAACCTGTACGTGTGGAGTGTGGGAGGAAAGCGAAGATCTCAGAGAAAACCCACGCAGGTCACGGGGAGAACGTGCAAACTCCGTACAGACAGCACCCGTAGTCCGGATCGAAAACACGGGTCTCCGGCGCTGCGTTCGCTGTAAGGCAGCAATTCTACCGCTGCGCCACTGTCGGACAGAAGATACAGAAGCTTTGAAAGCACATACCACCAGATTCAGGAATGTCCTCTTCTACACTGTTATCAGACTTATGAATGGTCTATCATGAGCTACGGATTAATTCTGAAGTCTGAAAAAGGGTCCCGACCCAAAACGTCACCCATTCCTTCTCTCCAGAGATGTTGTCTGTCCCGCTGAGTTACTCCAGCATTTTGTGCCTATTGTAGCGGCGCCTGCTGGCGCACGCAGGTATAGAACCCGGCGTTCGCAAGCCGCGGTCACGTGACACAGTGCGCCTTATCCTGCCCAATCTCCCGGTTGCTCAGCACTTTAACTCCCCCTCCCATTCCCAATCTGACCTTTCTGTCCTGGGCCTCCTCCATTGTCAGAGTGAGGCCCAATGTAAATTGGAGGAACAGCACCTCATATTTCGCTTGGGTAGCTTACACCCCAGTGGTATGAACATTGACTTCTCTAACTTCAAATAGCCCTTGCTTTCCCTCTCTCTCCATCCCCTCCCCCTTCCCAGTTATCCCAGCAGTCTTAGTGTCTCTGACTACATTCTATCTCTGTCCCGCTCCCTTCCCTGACATCAGTCTGAATGTTCTCGACCCAAAAAGTTGCCCATTCCTTTTCTCCAGAGATGCTGCCTGTCCCGCTGAGTTCCTCCAGCATTATGCGTCTACCTTCCTTGTTTCTACATTCAGTTTGTTGCTTAGTTTCTTTGCTCTTCTGTTCTCCTACCCACTTGCTTCCTGCAATATAAAACAAGCTATTATCACACTTGGAACATTACGAGAATGGTCCCAGGAATGAGTGAGTTAACATATGATTAGCTCTGGACCTCTATTCACTGGAGTTTAGAGAGATTAGGTTGGGGTGGGTGGGGGAGGGGGGAGGGGAACCTCATTGAAACTTACCAAATAGTGAAAGGCTTGGATAGGGTGGATGAGGAGAGGATGTTTCCACTAGTGGGAGAGTCTAGGACCAGAGGCCACAGTCTCAGAATAAAAGGACGTTCCTTTAGGAAGGAGATGAGGAGGAATTTCTTTAGTCAGAGGGTGGTGAATCTGAGGAATTCATTGCCACAGACGGCTGTTGAGGCAAAGTCAATGGATATTTTTATGGTGGAGATAGACCGATTCTTGATTAGTGCAGGTGTCAGGGGTTACGGGGGAGAAGGCAGGAGAATGGGGTTGAGAGGGAGAGATAGATCAGCCATAATTGAATGGTAGACCTGATGGGCTGAATGGCCTGCTCCTAGAACGTATGAACCCTAATTTGTACCTGGCATGGACACCGCCTGACCTGGCATTCCTCTGAATCTTCCTCACACAATGGAAGATGGTTGTTCTTTTTTTTAAAATTTTTAAATTTATTTATTAGAAGTAAGTACATTACATTTTCATGGTACCTTTTTATAGAAGAATTATTAAGACATTCTTTGTACAACTTCCTTTTTTTTTAGAAAGAAATGAAAAAGAAAGAAGTATCGAAGAGTAAAGAATAGTCTAGTGAGTGTAGTATAAAGAAAGAAATAAGTGAGAAAGTGAAGCAGAAAGGTGATTTTACTTCGGAGTCACATGAGTGACTACGTGAAGAAGCCCCGCCTGGCGCTGGAACGACATTACGTCGATGCTGACGGCAGAGCATGAGCTGCAGAGGCAGCTCCTCGACAGCGGTAGGTACGGGCCCGCAGGTAAGTGCAGTTGAAAAACTTACAGGGTCTAAAATCTCCGTGGCTGGTGTATTGAACCACCAGGATTTAAAACGAATTTAAAAGCAAAAAATAAATAAAAGTTAAAATAGAAAGAAAATACTCTGTGTAAAAAACAACGGAGTTTAATAAGAACGTCCCAGGGGAATACTCAGCGATCGGGACGGGAGATTAAGTACGGAGACGGTTCCGATACTGGTGGCCGTTAAAATTACGTTAGGGAGACTTTTAGTCGCTCCACAAACTTTTGGCAGGGGGGAAAATTTTTAAAAAGTCAGAATGGCCATATTTAAAAAAAAAAAAATTCAATAAAAGGCCTTCAGACTAAAAAAGCTTTATGGCTTAAAAATAATGGAAAAAGATTCCAAAAATAAAAATAAAAATTCAACCAAAAAGGGTTTAAAAGGCCCAAAAACATTCCCACCCTAAGGGGGTTTCAAACCCTAACCTACCCTAAGGGGGTTTCATATATTAATATATATGATGAAATATTGTGGGAATATCTACCTCAGATTGTTTGGAGGTAGTCACCTTGAGGGAAACCTCAGGAGTAACAAGGGCAGTAAAACAAAATGGAAAACTGACCCTAAAAGTGCACTGATAGTGGTGGCTGGTCATAAAGTATCCACCACAGCACAAATATATATATATATATATATATATATATATATATATATATATATCCACCACAGCACATATATATATATATATATATATATATATATATATATATATACAGGTGTACTAGGTACAAAACCTGAATAAAGGAGTGAGGCCATGGAAAATAACCATGGAAACCAAAATTAGTTGGTCTCTCACTAAAGCTGTTATGGTTAAAACAGCAGAATAATAATAAAACGTTTATGTTTTATTCAGGTGCACCACAGCACAAAATATATATATAGAGGTGTACTAGGTACGATACCCGAATGAATGAGTGAGGCCATGGAAAGTAAACATGGAAACCAAAAAATTAATTGGTCTCGCACCAAAGCTGTTACGGTTGAAACAGCAGAATATTGATAAAACTTTTATGTTTTATAAAGATATCAACGGTGAATCCGTTATGATATCCATGTCTCAATTATATGAGATATAAGGAAATACGATTTCAAAATATTTCAAACTGGTGCATGGCATCACTATTCATGGAAAACAAATAAAACATTGTGCAAATAACCAATACATTTAAAATAAAAAATAAATTGCCATCAGTTTGTGGAGCTCAAATGGGAAGAAATATATAATATTCATTTTAGTTATATATATGTAATTGTATAGGGACCAAATTTGCACTCTAGATTTGCAGGTCAATGCAAATCAGGTTATGTTAAACTCCTGATTATTATGGAATAAAACCTGCCTTATGATAAATCAAAAACATTGATTACAAAAGAACAGACTAATGGTCTTTAAACTTTGGGGAAAAAATTATGATCCAATATAAAGATTTGATAATGGATCAAAACAAAGGCAGAATTATTATAAATAAATATTATCCAACACAGCCTTATCTGAACCCATATAATTGGGAAAATAAAGCTTGAAGTACGTTGAAGAGGTGCAAACAACTTGTCACAAAATAAGTTGATGAAATCTCCGATTGTGGGGGATTACATGTGTATTATGATCATTTATTTAATATAACTAAGGACTACAAAAAATGTAGAAGGAATTGGTTCACCTGTATAGGAAAACCTAAACACCTGTATAGGAAAACCTGATTTTAGGTTTGCACCCAAAGTAACTCCAATAAAGAAGGGGTACGTACATATATATTATAAAATTACCTCAGTGAAAAGATGTGATGGTATAAACCATACAAAACATCATTTTATATACACTTTCACAGTGTAAAAGCATTTTATTAAAATGGAAACATCTTCAACATTGAAATACAGTTGTTATTAACAAATTGTTAATCAAATATTACAGGTGCTTGAAATTAATTAAAATGGGTCAGCTGTGCAAGTTAAAGCATTGTCTAAAGGATTAAAACCAGTTCTAGGCTGTTAACAGAATACTGGAACAACAATTGTACTGATAAAAAGATCAGCACTTGCACTAATGAGGACATGGTCATGGTTTATCTTGATCATATTTAAATTGGAAGGTTATAATGAGTCCGCTGCAAATTAGTGCTGCAATTACAAGCCGGTTGAAAGGCAAGGACCTGACCTATGTCACATAAGCCTATGTTTAGGCATTCATAAATATTCATAAATTACAATTCTGGATTTAGGAGTAATTCAGCACCATAAGAGGGGGAAAATTGTTTCCATGATACAAATATGTCTCATTGCTTTGTTGACATACTTTGTCCCTCCATCAGAAAAGGAGCCCAGATAAAGAGTAAATAAAGCTCCAAAAGAAGAAATACAGAAGCTTTATAAGAGTATGTATGCCTTTGTGAGAGGTCTATGCAAATACCAAATGATACATTATCATTATTAAAGTAATGGATAAAAAAGGTCCACAAGCTGCTTCAACTATAAGCTTAGCAGCTGTTGCAAGCTGAAGCAAGATGATTAATAGATGATGGACAGCTTCTGTGAATATTTGGGTTAAGATAAGAATAATATCTATTCTTATAAAGATAATTGATACGTCTCTTGTTGGGACTACGGACAATAATACCGCAAATGGATTGTCCTAAGAAATTTCTCCAAACATTTGTTTTAATTATTGAAGTATAAGGAGTTATGTATTAAAATATCGATTGTTCTATTATGGAAGTGTCCATGTCATATCAAGGTGAACAATACCACGGCTGTGGCATATATCAAATCACATAAGATAAGTAAAATAATAATCAAGTGATTATCTGAGTAAACAGATGTGGCATATTCTAAAATGTTTTAGTCCAGCTGTTTATCTCTAAGAAAGAGACAATGTTATCACAGACAACAAATTAAGGGGGGGAAAAATATTGTCAGTAATATGGATTACTTACGATTAATCTGGTTGTATACAGATTAAATCACCGATCTTTCAAATGTTCTCGTGGGTAAACCAAGAACAGGAAAGGTGGATGCATTTCTCTCAATTACATGAGGAAAGATGTTCTTTTATGTTCCTCATTTGTCTGATAGGGCAGTGTCTGATGAAAATGTAGCAGGACACTGCCAGAGGCGCTTTGGTGGCCCAAAACGGACCTTCATGGTTTCATAAATATTGAGTGATGTTGAACCACTTATGATGATTCATAGTTGCAGTAATTTATTGTTGTACAAAGGCATCCATGACATGAAAATATGAATTTGACTATCTGCAGGTTGACCAGACCATTACAACAGTTTGATGGTCAAAGAAGTCTATGAATGTTTTAACTAATATAACAACATAACAATAAAATAATTATGTACAAAAGAAGTGTTATACCTGAAATTTGGAGAAATAAGTTTAAAAAAAAAACAATATTTTGTTATAAGAAATTGGAAGTCTGTGTAGACAGTAAAGTTATTTGTCATATTAGATATATGTGAGTTCCTTGTGGATTGCATTTTTTCTGAGTATCTAATTGATAGAGCCAATAATAGGGCTCAGAGTGTTTATCGTCCTATTTACGGACAATCTACTAACCAAGAGGTTATCGGGTTCATTCGTAATATCCCGATATGAAAAAGGGATATATATGTAGATATATATATATATTCTGTCCAAAGTTGCAATACATAAGTCGGGAGATCAATATAGTCCTGAAATGCCTTAGGCAATGGACTCCAATTCTATCAATGATTAAAAAAAGTTAACATTGAAAGTAATAATGCTGATGACTTTAGTATCAACATAAGAGTGCAAACATTGCAAATATTATGTTATAATTGCATGTGGATACAGATTACATTATCATATATGTTTATGAATTTAC
Source organism: Okamejei kenojei (assembly GCA_035221665.1). Lineage (NCBI taxonomy): Eukaryota > Metazoa > Chordata > Chondrichthyes > Rajiformes > Rajidae > Okamejei > Okamejei kenojei. The sequence goes on from CM069133.1 coordinate 34,262,454, forward strand.
CAAACAAAGCAGACCAAGAAAAGCTGAAACCAAGGTAAACCTATAAGCATATCCTGTCGGCCATAAATTGTGTGTGAGTCAATATTGATGAAATATGTTGAAATAGGTAAGAGTCTCTGTGGTGGTGAGACAGCACTACTTATTACACACAAAAAAACACATTAGATATCAGTAAAAACTGATGGTTCTAGAGAAATGTATTCTAGATGGTTAAAACTTGGATAACACTCAGTGGAACTAGACACTGAAATGTGGAAAATCACTCTGTTAAGGAGGTAGATACATTCACAGGAATGGCACAGGATGAGCCGCTCGAGCAAAGATTCAAGGCCACAGGAGGGTGTAAAATAAATATTAAATTAAAAGGAACCAGTCATGGTGTCAGGATTGGACACGGAGTGTTGGGTTCTCTATAATTGTTGCTTTGTTCATACCATCAAATTATATATCAATTGATATGTTTGTGATAAATTTGCCTTTCAATGGAAAGGGCATTACTTTTATTCTTTTATAATGTGAAATAATTTATCACATAACTTGAGGCAATGTTTGGAGGAAAAAATGTGTTATTTGCACATTACTGTGTTGAATGAGCCAGAGTGTCGTATGGAATGAGTCTACGACATAATAGACACAGAAAGCTACAAAATCTTCACGTAGTCACTCACGTGACTCCGAAGTAAAATAGTAAGATTAAACGAGAACTTACCAGTTCGAAGTTTGATCGTTATTTTATGAGGAGTAACGATGAGGGATTACGTGCCCTCCACTCCCGACCCTCATAAAATAAATGATCATCTGGTAGTTCTAAATCTATGATGAGCCTTACTATCTTACTCCGGCTATTGTGTTCTGTGTTTTTCATGCCACTGCTTTGAAGTATGCCGTTCCAGCGCAAGGCGGGGCTTCTTCACGTAATCCCTCTTCGTTACTCCTCATAAAATAACGATCAAACTTCGAACTGTTAAGTTCTCGTTTAATCTTACTATTATCACATGCCACAAGTCGATATATATATATCTATATATATATATATATATATATATATATATATATATATATATATATATATATATATATATATATATATATATATATATATATGTTCTTAATCATTTTTCACACAAACCCAGAGTTTTTAATTTTACGATGTTATTACACCCCATTAATCCACAAGATCAATAAATGGAGACCAACTCGTTAAGAATTGGTCTTTTTTTTCTATTAGGAGGAGTCTCAATTCTTCCAAATGGGCCGTTTCCAACATATTACCAATCCACATTTTGAGTGTTGGCATAGTAGCCTTTTTCCAGAATTTGAGTATAAGTTTTTTCGCTATTATTAAACCATAATTAAAAAATGAGATTTGGGATATATTTAATTTGTTTCCATCTCCTAATACTCCAAAGATAATCATTTCCATGCTAGGTTCCATTTTTATCTTAAATAAACTAGTGAATATATCAAATATATCACACCAAAATCTTTGCGGTTTTGTGCAAGAAATGAAAGAATGTGTGAAGTTGGCTTTTTGAGAAAGGCATTTATCACAGATGGGAGAAATATTTGGATAACATTTATTCAACCTAACTTTGTAATATTTTAAATTGAATTAAATTATGTCTAGTGTTAATCGAACATTTCTGTATATATATCAAATACCTCTCCCATGTTTCTTTAGAAATTTTTATAATTAAATCTTTTTCCCAGTCTTCTCTAATTGCCTCTGTTGATGGCAATTCTCTATTAAGAATACTGTTATATACATATGATATTAATTTTTGTGAGTCCACCATAATATTCATTGCTTCTTCCAGTGGGTCTATCATTATATTCTGTAATCTTGGTATATATTTTTTTATAAAGTCACAAATCAGTAAATATTTAAAATAATGGTTATTATTCAGATTAAATTTTGATTTTAATTGTTGAAATGATAATAAATTTCCCATTTCATACATGTCACCCAACTTTTTAATTCCCAATCTTTCCCATTGTCTATATGTTTTATCCATAAAAGATGGCTTAAATACCGGATTATTCGCTATTGGTGTTAATGATGATGTTTCTTAATTTTAATGTTAATTTTATTTGTTTCCAAATTCGAATTATATTGTGTATAATTGGATTCTTCTTATATAACATATTATTCAATTTTATCGGGGAGAAGAGGATCGCTCCTAAATCGTAAGGAAAACAATCCTCTTTCTCCATTCTTATCCATTCTATCTGTTGAGAAGGACAATCCAACCATTAAATAATATTCTTAATATGCACTGCCCAATAATAATATAAAAAATTAGGTCGTACAAGTCCCCCTACATCTTTAGGTTTACACAAATGATTTATTTTAATTCTATGTGCTTTGTAGTCCCATATAACCATATAACAATTACAGCACAGAAACAGGCCCTCGTGGCCCTTCCAGTCCGTGCCGACCATTTATTTTCCCCTAGTCCCATCTACCTGCACTCAGACCATACCCCTCCATTCCCTTCCCGTCCATATACCTATCCACTTTACTTTTAAATGTTAAAATCGATCCTGCCTCCACCATTTCTGCTGGAAGCTCATTCCACACAGCCACCACTCTCTGAGTAAAGAAGTTCCCCCTCATGTTACCCCTAAACTTCTGTCCCTTATTTCTCATGTCATGCCCTCTTGTTTAACATTAGTAATATTAGAGTCTAGTTTAAAAAAAATATTTTGGTATATATATTGGTATGGATTGAAATAAATATATTATTTGTGGTAGCACTATAATTCTTATAGCATTTATTCTGCCAATAAATGATAGTGGAAGTGTTTTCCAAAAATAAAATCAGAGCGTTGAATTTATTTAACAAAGGACTAAAATTAGTGTTAAATAATGATTTATATCTTCTGGTAACTTGAATACCTAAATAGTTACATTTTTCCGTTGCAATTTTAAATGGAAATTTTAATAGATGATTCGCTTTCTGGGGCTGTAATGACATAATTTCACTTTTATTCCAGTTTATTCTATTTCCAGAAAAGGAGCCAAATTCCTCCATTACATTTAATAAATTTGGGATACTCGTTTCTGAATTTCTAATATATAAAAGTATATCATCCGTGTATAATGAAATTTTGTTATTAGAGTCCTTAGTATTGTATATTCGGATGTGTTCTTATCCTTTCAGCCAGTGGCTCTATCATAAGGGAAAATAGCAGGGGTGATAAAACACATCCCTGCCTATTGCCCCGTGATAATTGGAATTTTGGAGACAACATATTATTAGTTAATATTCTTGCTGTTGGATTATCATATAATAACTTTACCCATCTAGTAAAATTATCTAAAGTATTAAATTTTTGGAGTACTATGTATAAATACTGCCACTCTACCTGGTCAAATGCTTTCTCTGCATCGAAAGATATAACTGATAAGGCTTCCTTTTCCCCTTTATATGAATACATTATATTAAAAAGTCGTCTCAAATTGTTAAATGATTGTCTTTTGGGTATAAACCCTGTTTGGTCCTGGTTTATCAATTTATTAATATATTTGCTCAATCTTCTTACTAAAATCTTTGCTAACATTTTTTGATCTGTATTTAAATGTGAATATTGCTTTATACAAGCCCGGATCTTCTAGATCTTTATCTTTTTTTAGATATGAGCGTAATTGTAGATTCTGCTAAAATTTCTTGTAATTTATTTTCGGTAGAAGCATAACTCTATAATTTAAGTAATCGTGGGACCATTAACTCCTGAAATCTTTTATAGAATTCATTATTAAAACCATCAGGCCCTGGTGTCTTCCCATTTTTCAGTTATTTTATTGTTTCTCTTATTTCTTCACTTGTAATCTGCGCTCCTAATTCCTCTAGTTCTAAGATATCCAATTTCGGCAAGTTATACTTATCTAAAAAAATTATAATGTTATTGTCTTCAATGTTAGTTTTAGATGTATATAAATTTTGATAAAATTGAGCAAACCTTTTATTAATGTTCTTAGGTACAGTTAGCAATTCCCCATTCTCTCATTTAATTTTACTAATTCTTTTTTCCTTTTCTTGCTTCTTCAATTGTCGTGCTAGAAGTTTATGTGGTTTATCCCCAAATTCAAACTGCACTTGTTTTGTGATCTGAAATAATCTTTTTACTCTTGCCGATAATATTCGATTAAATTTAAATTTCAATAATGTTATCTTATTATGTTTGTCTATGGTTGGGTCTTTTGCATTTCCTAACTCTAATAATTTAATTTCATTTTCAAACGTCCATTGTTCTGTCCTGTTTTTTTTATTTAGAAAACTTTGATACGAAATTATAACTCCACGAATGAATGCCTTAAAATAGAGATGGTGAAGTACCTGGTGTCTCGTTTGTTTCAAACAAAAAATTCATTTGTTGTTTTAAATACTCGTAGCCTTCTGAGTTATTAGCTATTTGTGTGTTAAATCTCCAAAAGAATTTTATACCTGGCATTCCCTCAAGTTTTAAAGTAAAAGTCAGCGGGGAGTGATCCGAAATAATACTATTGTGGTATTTAGGATTAATCGTATATGGTATTAATTTTGTGTCCACTAAAAAATAATCAATTCTTGAATAAGTTTTGCGTACTGATGAGTAAAACGAATATTCCCTTCCTGTTGGATGGTTGTTGTTCTTGAAGATCAATAACCCATCAACAGGTACATCACTGTAGGAGATCCTCTGGGGTAGTCCTGGGCCCGGCCATCTTCAGCCTGCCTCACTCATAGAATCATGGAGTTGCAGAATCATATGGACATTCAGCTGTTAGCACGGAAACAGGCCCTTCGACCCACCTTGTCCATGCTGACCATGTTGGCACACTGGGCTGGTACTACTTTTCTGCATTAAGCACATGTGCCCCTAAACCTAGGGCCTGAGCTATGGGGTTAGGTTGGGCAGCCTCTGTTCCTTGGAGCACAGGAGGATGAGGGATGATCCAATAGAGGTGTACAAAATCATGAGAGGAATAGATCAGGTAAACGCACAGTTTAAGAAGGAACTGCAGATGCTGGAACAATCGAAGGTAGACAAACATGCTGGAGAAACTCAGCAGGTGAGGAGCGAAGGAATGGGAGACGTTTCGGGTCGAGACCCTTCTTCAGACTGATGAGGGGATGGGGGGGGCGGGAAAAAGAAAGGAAGAGGCGGAGACAGTGGGCTGTGGAAGAGCTGGGAAGGGGAGGGGAAAGAGGGAGAAAAAGAGGTAAACGCACTGAGTCTCTTGCCCAGAGTAGGGGAATCAAGACCAGAGGACTTGGTTTAAAGTGAGGGGGGAATGATTTAATAGGAATCTGACGGGTGACTTTTTTGCACAAAGGGTGGTGGGTATGTGGAATGGGCAGCCAGAGGAAGTATTTGAATCAGGTATTATTGCAACGTTTAAGAAACATTTGGACGTACGTGGATAGTATAGGTTTACAGGGATATGGACCAAACACAGGCAGGTGGGACTAGTGTAGATGGGGCATGTTGGTCGGCGTGGGCAAGTTGAGGCTGAGGGCCTGTTTCCACGCAGTACGACACTAGGCCCGCTGTGTTACTCCATCACTTTGTGTCTTTTTTTGTAAACCAGCACCTGAAGTTCCATGTGTAAAAAAGGAAGTGCAGATGTTGGTATACACTGTAGATGGACAAAAAAATGCTGGTGTAACTTGCGGGTCAGGCAGCATCTCTGGAGGAAAGGAATAGGTGACATTTTGGGTTGAAACCCTTCTTCAGATATTCTATGCTGTATGATTCTACGACACTAATCTCCCCTATCCATATGTCAGCCAGCAGTCATTTCATGGTGAGCTGAGGCAGACTATATAATGGTCTGAAGAAGGGTCTCGACCCGAAATGTCACCCATTCCTTCTTTCCAGAGATGCTGCTTGTCCCGCTGAGTTACTCCAGCATTTTGTGTCTATCTTCTGTGTAATTTAGTTTAGTTTAGAGATACAGTGCGGAAACAGGCCCTGTAAATCTATATAGAGTCATAGAGCTTATTTAGCATGGAAACAGGGCCTTTGACCCAAATTGTCCATTGCAAGCAAGTGTTCACACTTGGCGAGTCCCACATGCCTACATTGGTCCATAAACCTTTCCCATCCATATATCTGTCCAAGTGTCTTTGGATTTGTAAATATAAACACTTCTACCACTTCCTCTGGCAGCTCATTCCAGATACAGACTACCCTCCGAGTGATAAAAGCCCTGAGGTCCCAGTCCACAATCTCTCCCCTCTCATCTTGAGCCAATCCCCTCTACTTTAAGAACCCGCTGCCCTGGGAAAAAGACTGTGAGCGTTCACTTTATCCATGCCCCTCATGATCTTGTACACATCGATAAAGTTATCCCTCAGCCTTCTACATTCCAAAGAAAAGAGGCCCATCCTTTCCTTACAACAAGCCCGCAAGACTACAGAACATCTTGGTGAATCTCTGTTCTAGAGTTTATATTCACTACAGCACAGGAACTTGCCCTTCATCAGTGCCGAACATGATGCCAAGTTGAACGAATCTTCTCTGCCTACATGTAATCCACACCTCTCTATTCCCTGCATATCCATGTGCCTATTGATACGACAGAGAGCAAACTAACGTATGGCATCTCTGTGTGGTATCTCAGTTGCACGGAGGCGGAGAGCGGAGCTCTTCAGCGCGTCGTCCACAGAGCGCAGAAGATTATTGGGACACCGCTATCAGCCTTGGAGGGCATCTACCACACACGGTGCCTCAGGAAGGCCGTCAGCATCCATAAAGACTCCTCACACCCTTGTAATGGACTGTTCGAACTACTCCCTTCCGGCAGACGTAACAAGGCCTTCTACACCCGCACCTCCAGACTCAGGAACAGCTTCATTCCCAGAGCTATAGCGGCTCTGAACTGGCCCTGCTGAGTGCCCCCCACCCCCATGGACTGTCTCCCTCGGATGGTCACGTCGCACAGACACATCTGCACTTTAGTCTGTTTTGGCTGTTTTACTGTTCTAATGTTCTTTTTACAAACATTGTTCTCGGGGTATCCAAACCTAAATTTTTTGAGTTCTTTAAGTTATGACACCGGATGGAAGTTGCAAACCAAATCTTGTTGCACTTATGTGCAATAACAATAAAATATATTATTATGATTATGATTATTAAAAGCCACTTAAACACAACTGTCATATCCCCCTCCACCACCACCCCTGGTTCCAGTCACCCACCATTCTCTGTGTAAAATAACTCAGCCCATACATCTCCTTTATACGCATTGGATGCCCTCGGACTGTCTTTACCTTGCACTAAATGTTATTCACGTTATTCATGTATCTGTACACTGTGGATGACACAATTGTAAATATGTACTGTTTTTCTGCTGACTGGTTAGCACGTAACAAAAGCTTTTCACTGTCTCACGATACATGTTACAATAAACTAAACTAAACTCTCACCATCAAGCAGTGCCCTCCAGTTGTTTCCACCCTGGGGAAAAGATAACTCTACCAGTTTTCTATGCTTGCTTATACAGTGCCTTTAATCTGCAATGTCAGCCATGTTTCATTGGCATTCATCAAAAAAACATTTCAACAAGATGCATCATTTCCTTTCTCGAAATAATTCCCACTGGTCCAAGTGTTTATTTTGGGTATACTTTGAGTTTCTTCCTCATTCACAACTTCCGCAAAATGCAATGAGAACATTTCAAATGGTGAACCCAATCTGACATTGCAGGCACCTTCTTATTTACAAAATGTCACGGAGTGCTGGAGTAACTCAGCGGGTCAGGCAGCATCTGTGGAGAACATGGATAGGTTAATTATTTCAGTTATAGTTTTAGAGATACACCGGGGAAACAGGCCCTTCGGCCCACCGAGTCCGCACCGACCAACGATCCACACACATTAAGGTCATATGGTCATAAGGGATAGGAGAACCTCTGACACCCATACTAATCAAGAATCTATCTATCTCTGCCTTAAAAATTGCCATGACTTGGCCTCCACAGCGTCTATATTAAAGAATTCCACAGATTCACTGCCTCTGACTAAAATTGCTTCTCTTCTTCCTAAAGGAAAGTCCTTTAATTCTCAGCCTATGACCTCTGGTCCTAGGCTATCCCTCTTGTGGAAACATCCTCTCCACATCCATTCTGTCCAAGCCTTTCACTACCTTTTAATGAGGTCCCCCTCTAATCCTACAAAAAAAATCTTCCTAACATTAACACCATCCTATACACACTAGGGAAAATATCCATTTATACCAAGCCGATTAACCAACAATCCTATACATCTTTGGAGTGTGGGAGGAGACAGGAGAGCTCGGAGAAAACCCACGCAGGTCATGGAGAGAATGTAGGGACTCCATACAGACATGCACCCGTAGCCAGGATTGAACCCGGGTCTCTGGCACTGTAAGGCTCTACCATTACCTGAGTTACTCCAGCACTCTGTGACCTTTTGTGCATTAGCCATCTGCATCTTGTGGTTTCTGTATTTTTTATTTGGTTGACAGGATCAGGGACCCTCTGGCAGCTCAGCGTCTATGGCCTATCTTGATTAGGCTTATAAGATCACTTTAAAACCTTCTTCCAGTCTGAAGAAGGGTCCCAACCTGAAACGTCACCTCTCCATGTTCTCCAGAGATGTTCCCTGACCCGCTGAGTTACTCCAGCACTCTGTGAAACGTCACCGTTCCATGTTCTCCACAGATGCTGCCTGACCCGCTGAGTTACCCCAGCACTCTGTGAAACGTCATCTATCCATATTCTCCACAGATGCTCCCTGACCCGCTGAGTTACCCCAGCACCCGGTGAAACGTCATCTATCCATATTCTCCACAGATGCTGCCTGACCCGCTGAGTTACCCCAGCACCCGGTGAAACGTCATCTATCCATATTCTCCACAGATGCTGCCTGACCCGCTGTGTTACCCCAGCACTTTGTGTCTACCTTAAATCAGCATCTATGACATCACCTACCTCAGGAGAAGTCCAGCTACACCCATTGGCGTCAAACCCACTGTCACTGAAAAATTTCAACAAGTTGAAAATCCAATAGCGACCAGAAAGACGCTACGACTCTTTGGGCGACTGAGGAGACGACTCACGACCGTACAGGCGACACCCCGGCGACCATGTGGCGACAGCCTAGTCACCAGTAGTCGCCTAAAAAAAGCCTAAGTGGGACAGGCCCATTAGTGTTCCATTGCACATTAGCAAAGCAAAGGAAATGGTCATCAACTACAGAAGGCACAGCGCGGATCCTGCCCCTCTCTACATCAACGGGGACTGTGTCGGGAGGGTTTCCATCTTTAAATTCCAGGGAATGCACATCGCGGATGACCGCTCTTGGTCTGCCAACATTTCAGCAGTGGTAAAAAAGACCCAGCAGCGATTGTACTTCCTGAGAGTGCTAAGGAAGAACAGTCTAGAGGAGAAGCTGCTGGTGGCCTTTCACCGTTCCACCATCGAGAGTGTACTGGCATATTGTATCACGGTGTGGTATGCCGGCTGACAATAGACAATAGATAATAGACAATACATAATAGGCGCAGGACCAGGCCATTTGGCCATTCGAGCCAGCACCGCCATTCAATGTGATGATGGCTAATCATCCCCAATCAGTACCCCGTTCCTGCCTTCTCCCCATATCCCCTGACTCCGCTATTTTTAAGAGCCCTATCTAGCTCTTTTAGCTAATTAGTATGTTTTAATGTCTGTTTTTTAATGTTTCTTTGTGTGTCTTGTGCGGGGGGTGGTGTGGGGGGGTAAGGGGGAAATCGCTTCGGTCGCCTCCCCCGTGGCCTAACATCGAGGATTGGTGTGGCCTTTCTCGGAGACGCACCCAGGACTTCAGCAGCGGGCGCAGCACGGACTCTCGGCGTGGAGTGGGTGCGCCCTCGCCGGGGCTCGCCGGTGGGGAGCACTCCGTTTCACTGGCCCGCGGCAGCCTGAAGCCGCGGTCTGCAGAGCTCCAGCTGGGGCGGCTTCCACAGCCTGGGATCCCTCGTGGGGACCCGGGGGAAGAAGAGCTCCAACTGCCGGCCCGCGGCAAACTTCTACCGCGGGGACTTACTTACCATCAGGAGCGCGGTCCCTCGCCAGGGTTCCCTGGAGAAAAGCTCCAGACCGCCGGCCCTGCAGTCTGCGGTGCTTCTGGCTGAGGCGTGAACTTTAAATCTTCGACCGCCGTCCTGCGGCCTACACCAGCCTGAAGACACGGTCTCTTGAAAGCATTCAGAGAACCCGCCTCCACAGGCCTCTGAGGCAGAGAATTCCACAGACTCACTACTCTTTGTGGGAAAATGTGTTTCCTCGTCTCTGTTCTAAATGGCTTACTCCTTATTCTTAAACTGTGGCCCCTGGTTCTGGACTACCCCAACATCGAGAACATGTTTCCTGCCTTTAGTGTGTCCAAGCTGTTAACAATCTTATATGTTTCAATGAGATTCCCTCTCATCCTTCTAAACTCCAGAGTGTACAAGCCCAGCTACTCCATTCTCTCAGCATATGACAGTCCCGCCATCCCGGGAATTAACCTTGTAAACCTATGCTGCACTACCTCAATAGCAAGAAAGTTCTTCCTCAAATTAGGGGACCAAAACTGCACGCAATACTCCAGGTGTGGTCTCACTAGGGCTCTGTACAACTGCAGAAGGACCTCTTTGCTCCTATATTCGATTCCTCTTGTTATAAAGGCTAACATGCCATTCGCTTTCTTCACTACCTGCTGTACCAGCATGCTTACTTTCATAGACTGATGTACAAGGACCCCCAGATCCCATTGTACTTCCCCTTTTCCCAACTCTGCTCAGCAGCAGTCAGGAGAGCCCTGCAGAGAGTGATCAAAACTGCCCAGAAAATCATCGGCTGCCCACTGCCTTCCCTGGAAGATATCTCCAGCTCTCGGTGCCTCTGTAGAGCCAGGAAAATAATCAAAGGCCCCTTCCATCCCGGACAGTCACTGTTCAACCTCCTGCCATCTGGTAGGTGGTACAGGTGTGTCAAAAGCCGGATAAAAAGACTCAAGAACAGTTTCTTTCCCTGGGCCGTCAGAATCAAAGATCCTATAGCGAGCAAGATATCCACTCGACGAAAAAGACGTAGTACGGTCATGGGCAGATTCATGGGTAATTTCCGGCCCCATTTCCGTAACCGGCTTCCATCTCCACACCAAAGATCCCAAAGCAGAGCAAAGATACTAGTGCGGAGACGGAAGCCGGTTACGGAAACATCCTTGTTAAAATAAAAGTTCTTGGTAAAAATCTTCTCTTCATTTTCAGAATTATAATTTATTAACACAAACTGTTCCCCCGCAATGTTGATTACACTGTGAGTTGAGTCGGGTTACAGAAGTGGATGAAAAGCCCACGTTCCACTCCGTTGCGAACTACACGTCAGCCCATTGCATTTAGAATGAGTGGTCTATTTTACTTCGGAGTTCGGAGTCACATGAGTCTGGCCTACTGGATTCTGGGCGAAGTTGGACGGGCCGTGGGAAACCGGTTATGGACCGTGGAGAGATCCCGGACCGGACCACGGAAGCGCGGGTAGCCGGTGGCCGTCAGGTTCACTCCCAAGTCGCTGACAAGGAGATCAGCGACACCCAGGAGTGGAAGGCGAGTGGGAGTTTCTCGCAGTATGGGCTCCCAGACCGCAATGGTCTCCCCCAGAATAAGGGGTTAGTCTGGCAGTTAGCCGGTCTTGCTACCCCGGTCACTCACCATGGGGTCCGCAGCTCCCACACCGCAATGGTTTCCCAGAAATAGGGGTTAGACTGGCAGTAAGCCGGTCTCGCTACCCCAGTCATGAACAATGGGGCAGCAACCCCCAGACCGCTTATGTCTTCCCAGATAGCGGTTAAACTGGCAGTAAACCAGTCTCGCTACCCCAGTCGCGGACAATGGGGTCAGCAGCCCCAGACCGCTTTGGTCTTCCCAGATAAAGGGGTTAGACTGGCAGTACGCCGGTCTCGCTACCCCAGTCGCGGACAATGGGGTCAGCAGTCCCAGACCGCTAAAGTCTCCCCAAATAGGGGAAAACTGGCAGTAAGCTGGTCTCGAGACACAGTCACTCACTATGGGGTCAGCAACTCGCAGACCGCTATGGTTCCCCCTGGAAAGGGGTTAAACCACGAGGAAGCTGGTCAGGCCTTGGAACTCGGTCGAGTCGCGCCAGGAGGTTTCCCCCCCCCTTCTATGGGTAGCGTCTGTGAACGCGTAAAACCCACCTGGAGCATCTGATGGAGGTTGCTCCAGAGAGATATGCTCCAGAAGAGAGCTATCTGAGCCTGGGCATTATGGAGAACCCACTGGCAGCGGCACCTGTCTCAGGGCTGCACAATGTCTCCCTCTCTGAGGAAGGGAGCATCCGGGGTCAGTTTCAGTCTGGCCCAGAGTCATTTCCTGATATAGGTCCAAGGGCCACCTCAGTGCAGGTATCCTCAGGGGCTTGCGGCAGCAGCTGTCTCAGGGCTGTCTATGAGTCTCCCTCTCGGTGGAGGGGAGTGCGAGGATACACTTGCAAGGGAAGATGCAGAAATCCCAGAAGGGGCCAGATTTCCCTTACGCCACATGTGCCGGCAGTGAACAGAGTTATCAAATGAAACCATCGTATCGGCGATGATACCCCCACGCCTCATCGGCAGTAAGCAGTTCACTGAAGTTGATGGTCGCTTGAAAGCTGGGCACAGGTCTTTCAGGCCAAGGGCCAGGCCGGTCTCAGGAATATGGAATTCACATACACTACCATTCCTACTCTCCAAATCAAGGATGGGAATAGAACCCACATCAGGGGCCTTTGGGCTTACCATAAGACCACCGGTAACCATGGAGGTAGGTGGATCTGGTTCTTCCGAAGTATGGGGTAAGTGGACCATTTACAAGTTGGTAATATTTACACTTGTTTTTGTACAAATGAAAATGATAACATGTGATGGGTTATTAGTACACAGTATACAAGGGTGCCAAGCATGACTTGGAATTGGGGCCAGAGTTGTCTTTCGAGGCAGGCTCAGTATTACTGCCAGGATTGCCTTCGGATACAAGCTAGGTAATATGGCTAGAGTTGTCTTTCGAGGCAGGCTCAGAATTACGGCCAGACCAGTTTTTAAGGCAGGCCCAGTAGTATGGCCAGAGTTGTTTTTCGCAGCAGGCACGGAATTGTGGCAGGCGTGGCCTGCTCATTGTGAAAGATGGAGGATGTCGGTTCATAATTGATTTAACTCCCATGTGCAACATAGCTTTCAGTATATGGAATTTCTCTACTGTCTAACTGTTTTAGCTGCAACTATATTTGAGGAATCAAGGTTCCTCAGCCATCCAGTCAAATTTGAATTGGTACCAACTGGAAGTTGTTGTTCTTTGGATTTATCTTTAACAATTAATTTATCTGTGACTCCGCCTTGGGGCAACAGATTGCAATTAATAGAAGCCTGTAACAACCTTGTTATCAAGCAGTTTTCTATTCATCAAGTGCAATTGGCAATATAGCAGCTGTGTTTCAGCTGTGCAATTGGGCCTTGCATTATCAGAACTTTCAACATGCAAGTAGTAACCTCTCAAGTGCCATCAAGGCATTGTTTACAGATCTATGCTATTACCAGCTGAAGCTACCAAAGTCACAATGGTGGTCAAACTATATTCAGCATTGCTCCAGAAGTTTTGGTCAAATAATCTTCAGTTATATTTCTAAATGATGCTAGTGTTCAAAGATGGAAAATTACGAATGCCATCTCCAGTAACGAAGGCCGATGGGATTTGCATGAATCACCAATTCTTCAGTTATTGGTCTCAACTACCTATAGACACTAGGTGCATACTATGGGTTAAAGGGTTATTGTGTGAATTTGCAAAATCTACATGCTCAGTTACAAGTTGATACACTGTGGTGGTGGCGGCATATGTTAGTCATATGGATGCAATAAGTCAAAGTATCCTGTCATAATTTACCCAACCTTTTTTATCATCTTGCAAAATCAATGACAACACAGTATGGATGTTGGATCACAAAGTAGTTTAGGATCCATGGCTCGATGGCACCCTATATCGATATGTTTTGCATATAGGCTCATTCACCAGTTGTAAAAACATGTGGCATAACAGTGGCGGGAGATACATTCTCGCTACGCGGGGGAGGAATGTTCTTTTATGTGGTTTATCCATTTTTGCCTCATCAGTCGGGTCCTGCAATAATTCAGCAAGATTTCGCTTCAGAGTTCTTGTACTGTCTGACTGGCCTACGCAGCCATGGTTTGCCACAAATGTTGGGAATAATAATAGAACCTTATATGAGGTTCTAAGCATAAAACATTGCTGGTTCAGCCTGGGATTTGGGGAACCAGCCTCTACATGAGAAATCAATTCATTGCTTTACACAATCTGAGAAGACTGCTCCTGCGGCTCGGGCTGTCAGACTGATCCATGTATGTGCTCACTGCAGAGTGCAGGGATAGCACCAAAAAAGCAGTACTTTGCCTCTTCTGGAGATGGGAAGCTTTTTCTGTTAAATGTTATGTTACATATAATACGGCACGGACACTGACGTCTTAGAGTTCATTTTCTATAGGTCTTTGATAATAAATTAAGTTATAGTCCCATTAACTCTGCCCAACGTGCTTCTCATCATAGTTGTTGCAGCAAGTGAGACCCGCTCTCTCGGGTCTCACCCTCTGATGTCCAGTTATTAAGGATATCATTAACACAAGTTCGCCCAGACCCAAGTACATGGAAGTATGGGATATTGACATTGCGTTAACATTTATTCACCATGGGGCTCCAGCTATATCTTTATCTTTAGTTCGGCTCTCATAGGTAGCTTATTCCCTGGCGCTGCCCTCAGCGCACGGGCCCAGTCATTACATAAATTGCAACTGGACAGGATAGTTACACCTGCTATATAATAATTCATGTTTACATACCCCATGCACCTTCGGTTACGTGTGGTCACACATTTACAACATTACGTCAAGTTCATCTAGAGCCTTAGCGGCTCTGCTACTAGCTATGTTTGTTAGTTACAAAAAAAAAAAACCTCATAAGAAGGTGTCAGTTCAGACCATCTCCAGGTGGTTATGCGAGATTTTGGCTTAAAAAGGAGTAGATACTAATTTATAATCTCACTCCACCAGGGCTGCTACAACATCAGCAGCAAGGTTTATGTGTGGTCCTCTGGACCACATCCTGTCAACTGCAGGATGGTCTAACGAACGAGGTATTTTAACCCTTTGCCAGACCAGGGGTATTTGCCAACTCTATTTCAGATTCTATTTTATAGTTTCCCCTCGGATGTGTTTTTGTTTTGTTTAGACTTGCTTAGGTTGCACTGACCAGGAGTAGCTCCCCTAATTTCCTTGTATTTCTAAATACAATGACATCGAAACATAGAAAATAGGTGCAGGAGTAGGCCATTCGGCCATTTGAGCCAGCACCGCCATTCATTGTGATCATGGCTGATCGTCCACAATCAATAACCCGTGCCTGCCTTCTCCCCATATCCCTTGATTCCACCAGCCCCTTAACTCTCTCTTAAATCCATCAAATGATTTGGCCTCCACTGCCCTCTGTGGCAGGGAATTCCACAAATTCACAACTCTCTGGGTGAAAACGTTTTTTTCTCACCTCAGTCTTAAATGGCCTCCCCTTTATTCTAAGACTGTGGCCCCTGGTTCTGGACTCGCCCAACATTGGGAACATTTTTCCTGCATTTCCTGTATCCATATTATTAATATTATTATTATTATTAGTAGTAGTAGTAGTAGTATGTAGTAGTCACCTACACCTCTACGTCCCCAGAAAGTTGAGAAGTTTGGCATGTCTCCAATAACTCTTACCAACTTCCACAAATGCCCTGTAGAAAGCATCCTATTTGGGATGCAGAACAGTTTGATTTGGCAACAACTGCCAAGACCAGGTGGGGGGAGGGGCCACTGGTGATGACGGACATGAGGAGTGGGTCGGTAGGAGAGAGGCTGGGGTATGGCCTCCAAAGCCTTCAGGGTTTGGCATCAGGAGGCACCCCCCGGGGAACAGAGGCGAGTGGGCGAGGAGAGGGACGTGGGTTCACGGGCCGAGCCGGCTGAGGGTGACGGAGGAGTCCCTGCAGCAGCCTTGGGGCTTACCTGGATCGGAAGCTGTTCCAGTACATCGAGTGTGTGGGCTGGACTTTGGACTTTTATAAATGGCGCCAAATATGGTGAATGTGCGCGCTACGCTGAAAGATTCTTACCGTGCAGCGCGCACGTGACAACAAAGAACCATTGAACCATTTACACTTCACGCCGCCTCGAGAAAGCAGGCAACATAATCAGGGGCCACTCACACCCTGGTCATCTCCTCTTCTCCCCTCTCCAGTCGGACAGAAGATACAAACGTCTTAGGATTTAGGAACAGCTTCTTCCCTGCTGTTATCAGAATACTAAACTGTTGTGAGATTTTCTTTTCTAATTCCCGTTGAATATTTGGGGGCTTATTGTACAGTCCCAACAAGGTGATCATCTTTTTATTTCTCAACTCCACCACTTTAGCCTTACTGGATGAACTCAGACTGATAATATTGGCCAAATACAGTAAGGATGTGACAAAAAGGAGGATCTCTGCCTTTGCAGAGCCTGCTTGTCATCTTTCTGTGAAAGGATGCAAAGCCATGAGGCTCATGGCTCAAGAGTGTCTGGACCCTGGGAGGAAGTTAAGCATTGGGTGGTGTCCAGATGTCCCCTCAATTGTTAATATGTATGAGGGTTTTGCAGAAGGAGCTGAGCTGGGTTGCAGATGCATGAACAGGATTGGTTACAGAATGGGGTGTTATAAAAGTATTGTTAATTATGTTGCAGAGTCTTTGCACTGTTATCTTGTGATTGGTCAGGGCATGGAGCCTTGCTCAAATTGTTGATGTAACCTGGGGAAATGTCTCTTTACTTTGATTAGCTACTAGAACCTTCCAACTAGAACCTTCTATGGATATAATGTAATGAGGTATTTTGTGATTGGGTTTGGAACTGTCAATAAGTGCATTATATGATATTTATTAGTGATTGGCTTGTAGGGGTTGCCCCCCCCCCCCCATATAGTTGCGTGCCACGGGTCCGACACAGTATAAAAGAGGGGACACCACATGGATAAGAGTTGATCTTCTGGAAGTGCACTTGGGACTGTGTGACTGTCTGGAGGTGTCTATTTGCACGAGGCTGAAGGGCTTGAACGAGTAGACATGAGGATCGGACCCGCCGTGTTGGTTAGGTATCGTATAGGAAGTTCGTTTGTGAGTGATTGATAATAAAGAGTTTAGTTAATCCAGTGCTTGACTCAGTTTTTTATTGAACTTGATTAACAGGGTAGGCTTTAGGAGCATATTTACAAGATTACTGCCATAATGCAGTGTGAAACAAGGTCCTTCGGCCCAACTTGCCACACCGACCAGAACGCCCCATCTACACTAGTCGTACTTACCTGCATTTGGCCCATATGCTTCTGAAGCTGTCCGATCCATGTACCTATCTACATGCTTCTTAAACGTTGCGACATTACCTGCCTCATCTACCTCCTCCGGCAGCTCATTCCAGACACCCACCACCCTTTGTGTGAAAGGTCAATATTAATTACTAACATATATTAACATATACAAACATATACTAAAATTAATACACTGGTATCATTATTAATTAAAGCTAATAACTACCAATTATTGATTAATAATTAATTATAGTTGATTAACCTAGAATTAAGTAAATAGTAAATATAAATACACAAAATATAAACTTTGACTTTATTTATCCCCCCTGATACTTTTTATTTCTTTTTTATTTATTTTTTTTTCTATATTTTTTTAATATATTCTTATTATTATAGCTTTTAATAAGTATTAAGTATATATATATATTAGTATATACTTGATTGAACTTTGTACACATCACAGTTTAATACTCCCGGTTTAAATATTTTTATGGAATAATAATCTTAGTGAATCATGGAGATGGATAAGTACGTAACATTGACTACGGAAGTATTTCGATTGCTAGCCATGGTAGTATGGCTAATACTAACTACACCAATATTAGATGTAGTTTTTTTCTTTCTTTGTGCACCTTACTAATCTCTTAATCTATCCCTTTTGTGATATTATTTCTTGTTATTATTACTTTACATTTGAGTGGAATTATAAATTAATGCAAAGGAGATATATATGTGAGAGATACTCAAGGGTCTTGAAATTCATCTATTCGGAGTTCAGGTGTAAAGTCGGGTATGTCGAACTGAACCATTCGCTCTATTATATATTCCTTTAGATAAAAGATGCAAGACTTACATACGAATATGGGGAATGGAGGAATAACGTTTTGTAGCTGGAATGTTAAAGGTATTAACGAACCAATTAAGAGAGGTAAAGTATTAGCACATTTAAGAGCACTTAAAGTAGATGTGGCATTCATCCAAGAGACACATTTAAAAAAAGAGGCAGAACATAGATTAACGGCTAAATGGATTGACAAAGTCTATCATTCTTCTTTCACACACAAATCTAGAGGTGTAGCAATATTAATTCGTAAAGGCACTGCATTTAAACATACTTCAACAATAACTGATAGTGACAGTAGATATATTATTGTAATAGGAGAATTATATACACAAAAATGATTTTTGTCAATGTATATGGCCCAAATTTTGATAGCCCGCTGTTTTTAAAAAATATATTTAATACCATCCCGGAATTATCACAACACAATCTAATAATTGGAGGAGATTTAAATTGTACACTAGATCCTTATTTGGACAGATCATCAAAACAACAGAAACTTAAATCGCATCCCAGTAAGTTAATGAATGCATATATAGATACTAGTAATATTAAAGATGTTTGGAGAATGCAGCTTTGGACGAGAATACTCATTTTACTCACCTGTGCATAAAACTTATTCAAGAGTAGATTATTTTTTGGTAGATTTAAAACTTATCCCACTTACATATAATTCAAAATATCACAATATTATAATTTCAGATCATGCACCTTTAACTTTTATGATGAAAAATAACTGGTAAAACGGAAAACAAGGACAATGGAGATTTAACCCACAAATTTTAAAAAACAAAATAACTCAAGAATACATCACAAAACAGATCAAGATTTTCTTTGAAATAAATGATACGTCAGAAATATCTTCGTCCCTATTATGGGAAACGTTTAAAGCGTATGTTCGGGGAATTATGATATCCTCTCAAGCATTTTATAATAAAGAGAATCGGAGGGTACAACAGGCATTGGAAAGGGAGATCAAACAATTAGACACAGAGAACGCTGTTAATCCAACCATGATAAAACATAATAAAATCTTTGCATTGAAATATAAATTAAATAAAATACAGTCAGACCAAGTTGTAAAACTATACCAATATACTAAACAAATACAATTTGAATTTGGAGATAAACCACATAAATTATTGGCTCGTCAATTACGAAAATTGGAAGGAGAAAAATTAATCTATAGGATTAAATCAGAAAAAGGGGAATTACTAGTACAAACTAAAGATATAAACGAGAGATTTTTGCAATATTATAAACATTTATATTCAGCCAAAACGAAAGAAAATCGGATAGGAGTAGAAACATTCTTAAAAAATTGTAATCTAAAAGGACTGGATTTAGAAGATAGATAATTATTAAACGTTGAAATAACTACTAAAGAAATCGAAGAAGCTATTAGATCATTAAAAAATGGTAAAACTCCAGGACCAGATGGTATTGGATCAGAATTTTATAAAACATTTTATGATATGATAGCTCCACGTTTGAAGACACTATATGAACACATTTATGCACAACAGAAATTACCAGAAACATTAAATGAATCTATTATAACGCTCATACCTAAATCAGATAAAAATCTGGATGACCCAGGGTCATATAGAGCTATATCTCTTTTAAATACTGATCAAAAAATATTAACCAAAATACTAGCACAAAGAATAAATACAGTGATTAATAAACTAATTCATTCAGATCAAACAGGATTTATACCAAAACGATACTCCTCAAACAACCTGAGAAGATTATTCAATATTATATACTCGAAAAGAAACATTAATAAGGATTTATCAATTATTTCGTTGGACGCAGAGAAAGCTTTTGATCAGATTGAATGGTCTTATTTATTTTCGGTTATGGAAACTTTTCAGTTGGGGGAGAAGTTTATAACATGGGTTAAGTTACTATATACCAAGCCAACAGCTAGAATATTAATAAACCAAATGTTAACAACTAAATGTAACTTATTCCGAGGCTGCAGACAAGGTTGTCCTTTATCTCCACTACTGTTTGCACTTGCAATAGAACCACTAGCAAAATCCGTGAGATTGCATCCTGAAATATACGGGTATGAAACTAAAGAAACTGAAAATAAAATCTCTTTATACGCAGATGATGTATTACTTTATATCACAAAGCCGGAAATTAGTATTCCTAACTTATTAGATTTAATAACTCAATTTGGATAGTTTTCAGGATATAGAATTAATTGGAATAAAAGTGAACTTATGCCAATAATGGGAAATAACTTACATATATTACAACAATATCCTTTTAAGATAGCAAATGAAAAAAATCAAATATCTTGGAATTTATGTACCAAAAAGATATGATTCTTTATTTAAATCCAATTTCCCACCCTTATTGAATAAACTACTTAAGAATATCCTATATTGGAAAACATTACCTATTTCAATGCTAGGTAAAATTAATGCGATAAAAATGATTTTTCTTCCGCAATTATTATACTTGTTTCAACTGATCCCAATATATCTTCCTAAAAATTTTTTTAAGAAAGTGGACTCTATAGTTACCAATTTTATTTGGGATTATATGAACCATAGAATAATTAAAAAACATCTATGTAAATCAAAAATGAATGGAGGTTTTGCATTGCCTAATTTTATGTTTTATTACTGGGCAGTTAATATAAAAAATATGAATTTCTGGTTGGAAGAAGTAGATAAACAACCAAACTGGTTAAAAATGGAAAAGGAAGACTGTTCACCTTTCGAAATTAGCTCGATTTTATTTGCTAACACTAAAATACATAAGAAAATTTATAGAGGAAACCCAATAATAGAAAGTGGTATACGTATTTGGAAACAATTTTAAAAAAAACATTAAAATTACAGAGTATACCACTGGCTCTTCCAATTGTAAACAACATTACTTTTAAACCTTCATTGATGGATAAAGGTTTTTTAGAATGGAAGAACTATGGAATAAATAAGATGGGTGATCTCTACAGGGAAAGTTTATTTCTTTCATTTCAGGAATTACAACAAAATTATGGATTACACTCAAAAGAATATTTTAGATATCTACAAATTAGAGATTATGTTAAATCAAATACACCAGATTTTAGGAATAGAAAGACAGAAATTTTAGATGAATGTCTAAATAAACATCCGAATACAGAACAATTAATATCATATATTTATAATATCTTACTGGAAAATGATTTACCAAATACGGAAAAATATAGACAAGCATGGGAAAACAAATTAGGTCACACAATTAGTGTAGAAGTATGGAATGCAAGTTTACAACATATACACCACTGCTCATTAAATGCCAGATACTCCTTGATACAATTTAAAGTTTTACATAGATTACACTTCTCAAAATCCATATTAAACAGAATTTTTTCAAATGTTTCTGCTATATGTGATAAATGTCAGCAGTTAGAAGCTAATCTAACGCATTCATTCACAAAATGTACAAAAATTACTAATTTTTGGACAGAAATTTTTAAGATAATCTCGAATGTAGTTAATGCAAATTTAATTCCAGACTCAAAATTAATCATATTAGGAATATTAGAAACGGATCAGCTACTAACAACACAACAAATAATTTTTATTGGTTATAGTTTAATAATTGGTAAAAAATTAATACTAAGATTTTGGAAAGGTCCCATATCCCCTCAAAATGTGGATTACAGAAATGTCGGAGACACTTCACTTGGAAAGATTAAGACTTGTCCTAATGGACAGGTTAGATCAATTCAGAGGAATATGGTCTCCATTTATTGAATACTTAAAGGGTTAAGGTGGTCCGGTTCGAGGCCCTGACTGAAGCCTGAATGAAGGAATAGATGAAGAGTTATATACAATAGACCATGAATATATCTCCAATGAAGAATATCTTGCTTAATACTCCACTCATTTTATTGATTTTTTATTTCTTTCTTATTTCTTTTTCTTTTTATTATTTCTCTTTACTTCCTACTGTTATAAAATAATAAAAAATATAGAAGTATAAATAAGAATGACCGTAAATTTTAAAAATATTAAGAATGTATGTGACGAGTAATATGTTTCCTTTTTTTTCGATTTTATATTATTTCTTCTTAATATGTATTTACTTCTAATAAAAATATTATACAAAAAAAAAGAAAGCGACGATCTCAGAGAAATCCCACGCTGGTCACGAGGAGAACGTAAAACTCCGTACAGACAGCACCCGTAGTCAGGATGGAACCCTGACTCTGGGGCTGCATTCGCTGCATTCGCTGTAAGGCAGCAACTCTACCCCTGCACCACCGTGCTGCCAACCATGGTGCGCTGCAAACACCCTGGACCACTGCTGTACCACCATCAGGGATGCCTATCGCTCCATCCCTTGCCCTTACTATGGACCACTCGGCTCTGCTCCTTCTTCCTGCATACAGGCAACAACTGAAGAGCGCACGCCCAGCGGTGAGGACTGCACATTAGAGTTGCTGGCGTTTCGGGTCGGGACCCTTCTTCAAACTGCTGAGAGGAAGAGACTTACGTATGCAGTGGGGTAAGCCAAAATGTAGAAGCAAAGAACTGCAGATGTTGGTTTATAACAGCAGTCTGAAGAAGGGTCCCACCGCAAAACGTCACCTATCCTTTTTCTCTAGAGATGCTGCCTGACCTGCTGAGTTACTCCAGCACTTTGTGTATTTCTTTGGTATAAACCTGCATCTGCAGTTCTATATTTCTAAATTTAACTATGCTCTCAACGTCAGTAAGACCAAGGAGCTGATTATTGACTTTAGAAGAAGGCCGGGGATCCACAAACCTGTTTGCATTGACAGGTCGGTGGTGGAGAAAGTCAACAACTTTAGGTTCCTGGTCATGCACATCTCTGAAGATCACCACTGGACCAAGCACATTGATGCAGGGATCAATAAAGTCCACTAATGCCGTTACTTCCTGAGAAGATTGACGAGATTCCATTTGTTAAGGTGTACTCTCCTGAACTTCTACAGACGTGCACTAGAGGACATATTGACTGGTTGCGTCACGGCCTGGTTCAGCAACACGAATGCCCAGGAATGAAGGAGACTACAGAGAGTGGTCCATCACGGGTACTGACCTCCCCGGGGATCTATAGAAGAAGTTGCCACAATAAGGCATCCAGCATCATCAGAGACCCACACCACCCTGGCCACGCTCCCATTTCAATTCTGCCATTGGGATGGAGGTATAGGAGCCTGGCAGCATGGGAATAGGCCCTTCGGTCCATCTTGCCCATGCCAATCAGCTTGGCATATGGGACTAGTCCCATTTGGCCCATGGGCCCTCGTACCCCTTCCTATCCATGTATCTGTCCAAATGGTTTCTGAAAGATCGCTTCTATAGCTGCCTCTGACTTGTCACAGTGCAACACAGTGGTGCAGCAGTAGAGTTGCTGCTTCACAGCACCAGAGACCCGGGTTGCATCCTGACTAGGGTTGTGGTCCGTACGGAGTTTGTACGTTCTCCCTGTGACCATGTGGGTTTTCTCCGGGTGCTCTGGCTTCCTCCCACACTCCCCAAAGACGTGCAGATTTGTAGGTTAATTGGTTTCTGTAAATTGTAAATTGTCCCAAGTGTGTAGGACAGTGCTAATGTACAGGATGATCACTGGTTGGCACGGACTTGTATCTGCGCCCGATCTCTAAAGTAAACCGAAGGTGAAGTAAGCGTTCCAGATGCGGACTAACTTCTGATTGGAAACGTTGTCGCAGAGGACACTTTTTATAAAACAGAAATGTAAAACTAACCACTTGCAAAAAAATGTTCAGAGACTCAAGGAACTGCAGATGCTGGAATCTTGAGCAAAACACACAGTGCTGGAGGAACTGTGTGATTTTGTGGATGTAAATGAACTGGTGATCTCATTGAAACCTACTAGATAATAAAAAGGCCTGGATAGAATGGATGAGGAATGGATGTTTCCAGTATGGAAGAGTCTAGGACAAGAGGCCACAGCCTCAGAATAATAGGATGTACATTTAGAATAGAATTGAACAGGGTGATGAATCTGTGGAATTAATTGCCACAGATGGCAAAGGAGGCCAATATTTGGGTATTTTTAAAGCTGAGATTCTCCGTGGATTGTCACCTTGTCGTGGTGGAGAAGCTTGTGTGGTCCTGAGATCTTGAGAGCGATGCCGTCAAGAGCTATTTATGCTCCTGGTAGGGCCACCCATGGCGGTAAGGTCGAGGGGGAGGTCTCTGACAAAGAGCGATCCAACCAAGACCTCAATGGTGGAACAGGCGGAGGATGATGGCTGACCTTAGTGGAGTGTCACAATGGCTGGGAAGGCGGATGAAGGCTGCAATAGAATAGGGTCTCCGGTCGTCTTGGACTCCATGCCACTGGATCCTGACCCAGATCTGTCAAGAACCGTGTGGTGGCTGTCTGTGCACCATTCTCCCCACATTAAACAAAGTCACGCACTGGTGTCCTCCAACCCTGGAGACACCCATGGTCAGCCATGACCGAAGGGGGCTTAAGAAGATTGATTGGTTCTTGATTAGTAAGGGTGTCAAAGGTTATGGGGACAAGGCAGGAGAATGAGGTTGAGAAGGAAAGATAGATCAGCCATGATTGAAAGGCAGAATAGACTTGACGGGCTGAATGGCCTAATTCTGTCACTATGTTTTATAGGTTGGGATTCTTCCTCAGTCCATTTGCTTCCACAGATGCTATCAGACCTGCTGAGTCCCTCCAGCACTTTGTGAAGTTCAAAGAATGATCAACGGTCAATCAAATGGTATGTGATCCATCAATAGCTGGCCTTGGTGTGTTGGTCAGATTAGTTTACCTGTCTAGTAACCATTCTAGAAAAAAGTGAGAATGACCATTTGTAAATTAATGCTCATAAGTTCATGTCAAAGGAGCAGAATTAGGCCATTCGGCCCATCAAGTCTACTCCGCCATTCAATCGTGGTTGATCGATCTGTCCCTCCTAACACCATTCTCCTGCCTTCTCCCCATAACTCTTGACACCAGTACTAATCAAGAATCTATCTATCTCTGCCTTAAACATATACATTGACTTGGCCTCCACAGCCTTCTGTGGCAAATAATTCCACAGATTCATCACCCTCTGAGAAATTCCTCTTCATCTCCTTCCAAAAGGAACTTCCTTTAATTCTGAGGCTATGACCTGTAGTCCTAGACTCTCCCACTGGTGGAAGCATCCTCATCGCATTCACTCTATCCAGGCCTTTCATGTTTAGCTAAGTTTCAGAGGACCCCCCTCATACTTCTAAACTCCAGCGCATAGAGGCCCAGTGCCGCCAAACGCTCATCATATGCTAACCCACTCATTCCTGGGATCATTTTCGTAAGTCTCCTCTGGACCCTCTCCAGAGCCAGCACATCCATCCTCGGATATGGTGCCCATGTGGCGCCAATGCTCCTCCCAGCCAGGACAGGAACAGGCCCTTCAGCCCACCTTGTGCATGCTGACCAAAGACTGTCATCAGCGATGACTCATCCACCATTTAACACTGGTGTTACTAGATGGATTAAAATTAAAAATATATATTAATGCAAACCGCACTATTTGAAGAGCTTACACAGAGATATAAAGGAAGAAGTAGGAACCAAGATACAATTACCATTGAAGCAGTCTGAAGAAGGGTCCTGATCCAAAACGTAGCTTGTCCATTCCTTCCACAGATGCTGCCTGACCTGCTGAATTCCTCCAGCACTTTGTGTTTTGCACAAAATTCCAACGTCTGCTGTTCCATTCATCAACATTTACCATTCTTCTCTCCTCACCAGTGGCACGGTGGCACAGCTGGTAGAGATGCTGCCTCACAACGTCAGAGACTCAGGTTTGATTCTGACTTCGGCTGCTGCTTGTGTGGAGTTTGCACATTCTTCTTGTAGCCGCGTGGGTTTCCCCCCACATCCCAACGATGTGCAGGTTTGTAGGGTAATTGGCCACAGGTATGTCGGGAGTGAATGGGAAAGTGGGTAACATAGAACATAGAACGGAAACGAGGAAGCACTTTTTCTCACTGAGAGTGGTGAGTCTGTGGAATTCTCTGCCTCAGAGGGCAGAGGAGGCGGGTTCTCTGGATGCTTTGAAGAGAGAGCTAGATAGGGCTCTTAAAAATAGGGGGAGTCAGGGGATACGGGGAGAAGGCAGGAACGGGGTACTGATTGTGGATGATCAGCCATGATCACATTGAATGGAGGTGCTGGCTCGAGGATCCGAATAGCCTACTCCTACACCTAATGTCTATTGTCTATTGTCTAGTGTGAACAGGTGATCGATGGTCGGCATGGACCCGGTGGGCTGAAGGGCCCGTTGCTATGCTGCATCTTTCGATCAATCAAAACAGCCTGAAACATATATTACTGCAATGCAACGTAATGTAAAAGAGACTAAGGAACTGATCGTTAACTTCAGAGAAGGGATGTCCACACCAGTTTTCACGGGTGGGTCAGTGGTGAAGAGAATTATCAGCTTCAAGTTCCTAGTCTTTAATATTTCTCCGGATGTTTCAGTTTCCTCCCACGCTCCAAAGACATGCAGGTTTTGTAGGTCAATTGGCTTCTGTAAAATTGTAAATTGTCCCTAGTGTGTAGGATAGTGCGAGTGTGCGGGGTGATCACTGGCTGGCATGGACTCGGTGGGCCGAAGGGCCTGTTTCTGAGCTGTATCTCTAAACTAAACTCACTATCAACTATGAAAAGTTCCATGAAGTTCTTGCAACTTGCCTCAGTTAGCGTATAGAGATTGTGCTCTTCTACACTATTCCTGCAGTCACCATCTAATTAAAGCCGGGTTGGAAGATTGCAACCTTCACGTGGTCCACCCTGTTTCGACGAATGCAATCAACCAGGCGTTCGCAAACAGAAGATCAAAGAGAACAGGTTGTCTTACAACTTTAGCCTGTGCACGCCATACGCAAGAAGAAGAAGGAGATCTATTTAAAGCTGAGAGTTTGCAGGATAGACGGCACGGTGGCGCAGCGGTAACATTGCAACCTTACAGTGCCAGAGACTGGGCTTCCATCCTGACTACCAGTGCTGTCTTTACGGAGTTTGTAAGTTCCCCCCCCCCCCCACCCCCCCACAACCAGAGTGGGTTTTCTCCGGGTGCTCCGGTTTCCTCTTACACTCCAAAGATGTGCAGCTTTGTAGGTTAATAGACTTTGTGTAAATTGTCCCTAATGTGTAGAACAGTGCCAGTGTAAGGGGTTGAAAGAGTTAATCGCTGTTAGACAATAGACAATAGACAATAGGTGCAGGAGTAGGCCATTCGACCCTTTGAGCCAGCACTGCCATTCAATGTGATCATGGCTGATCATCCCCAATCAGTATCCCGTTCCTGCCTTCTCCCATATCCCCTGACTCCACTATCTTTAAGAGCCCTTTCTAGCTCTCTCTTGAAAGCATCCAGAGAACCTGCCTCCACCGCTCTCTGAGGCAGAGAATTCCACAGACTCACCACTCTCTGTGAGAAATGTGTTTCCTCGTCTCCGTTGTAAATGGCTTACTCCTTATTCTTAAACTTAACCTGGTTCTGGACTCCCCCAACATCGGGAACATGTTTTCTGCCTCTAGCGTGTCCAAACGCTTAACAATCTTATATGTTTCAATGAGATACCCTCTCATCCTTCTAAACTGCAGAGTGAATAAGCCCAGCTGCTCCATTCTTGCAGCATATGACAGTCCCGCCATCCCGGGAATTAACCTTGTAAACCTACGCTGCACTCCCTCCATAGCAAGAATGTCCTTCCTCAAATTAGGGGACCAAAACTGCACACAATACTCCAGGTGTGGCCTCACTAGGTACAACTGCAGAAGGACCTCTTAGTTAGAATTACCTTACATGATGGCATACTTGACCATTTTCTGTTTTCTTGCTGAAATGTTTATGTAGCTTTAAAACTACTGACAGAGGAAATATACTGCTGACATGTGGATGTGAGCGAGACTTGCAATACTTGGAAAAAACCACAAAACAGAATAGACGAATAAGCTAACTACAGAACGGCAGTAGAAAAGATAACAGTTACTGGAACAGACATCAGCAGTTACTTCTTGGAAGTGCTCCTCGGCAGTAGTTTTTGGGAAAATGACTAAAGTTACTTTTAATAATTACTAGACCAAGTGTAGACCCACTGGGTCTGTTCCTCTCAACGCGCGGTGGGGGAGGGGGTGCTGCGGCTTCACAGGCACACTAACCACCTCCCACACACACAGGAGGGAGGGGGCAGAGAGGGGGTGAGAGGGGGGTAGGGGGAGGGAAGGGAGAGGATGACCGCTGGGTCCCGTAGGGGGGAGGGGAGGGAGGGGAGAGGGGAGGGAGGGGAGAGGGGGAGAGGGGGAGAGGGGGACGAGGGGGACGAGGGGGAAAGGGGGGGAAGGGGGAGTGGGAGAGGGAGAGGATGGGGAAAGGGGGAAGGGGGAGCGAGGGGAAGAGGTAGAGGGGGAACGGGGGAAGGGGGAAAGGGGGGAAGGGGGAGAGGGAGAGGGAGAGGACAGGGGAAGGGGGAAAATGGGGAAGAGAGGGAAAAGAGAGGAGGGGGAGAGAGAGAGGGGGAGGGGAGGAGGGGGCAAGAGAGTGGGAGGGAGAGAGGAGGTGGGGAGAGGAGTGGGAGAGATGAGCAGGAGAGATGAAGAGAGAGAGAGAAGAGGAGTGGGTAGAGAGGGGTGAAAGAGAGGGGGGGAAAGGGAGGGGAGTAGAGGGGAGGTTGGATGAGGGGAGAGGGGTTTGGAGCAAGGGAGATGTGGTTGCAGGAGGGGAGAGTGGGGTTGGAGGGGGAGGGAGGGGGGTTGGAGAGGGGAGAGGGAGCTTGGTGAGGGGTAGAGGGGTGTTGGAGGAGGAGAGAAGGAGGGTAGAGGAGGCGAGATGGAGAGAGGGGGGATAGTGGGGAGGCGAAGGTGGGAGATGGGGGAAGGGGAGGGGGGAGAGAGGGGGTGGGGAGGGGAGGAGAGGGGGGAGGGGGAGGGGGAGGGGCAGAGAGAAGGGGAGGGAGGAGGAGGGGGAGGGAGGAAGGAGGAGGGGGAGAGATGGGGAGGGAGGAAGGAGATGGAGAGAGGTGAGGGAGGAGGATGTGGGGGAGGGTGTGAGGAGGGGGAGAGAGGGGGGAGAGAGGGTGCAGAGAGGTGTGAGGAGAGGGATAGGAGAGGTGGAGGAGGAAGGGTGCAGATGGGGGAGCAATTGGGGAGGGGAGGAGAGGGGGGAAGGGAGAGTGCGGTGGATGGGGAGGGTAGCAGAGCAAGGAGGAGGGAAGGGGAGAGAGGGGTAGTGGTGGGAGAAGTAGGGCGGTTGAGAGTGGTGGGGGAGGGTGGAGAGAGGGGATGGGGAAGGGGGAGTGAGGAATGGGGTAAGGAAGAGGAGGAAGGGGGAGAGATGGGTGGGGAGGGTGGAGAGAAGGAGAGGAGGGGAGGGAGGGGGAGAGGGGTAGGGGAGGGGTGGAAGGGGAGAGTGGGATGGGAGAGAAGAAGGCAGAGGGGTAGGGGGTGAGAGGGGGGAAAGAGCGATGGGGAGGGGATGTGAGGGGGCGGGACAGAGGTGGAGAGAGGGGGTGGGGGAAGGGGAATGAGGGCTAGGGGGAAAGGAAAGGGGGGAGAGAGAGGGGGGGGAGGGTGCTGTACTAACGCTGCTGCATGGCACCTACACGCATCTTGAGAAGCCCCAATCATTCATTAGACTGGACTTTGTGGACTTCTCTAGCGCCTTTAACTCCGTGCAACCTCACCTGATGGGACAAAAACTGATCCAGATGGATGTCAACCCGCACCTGATCCTCTGGATCCTCTCATTCTTGACAGATAGACACCAAGAGGGTCCGAGTCAACGGTCACCTCAGTTCATCCAAGACAGTCTCCACAGGAGCCCCACAAAGCTCTGCAATCTCACCAGTTCCGTACACACTATACACAAACGACTGCAGGAGCACTAACCAAGGTGTAACATACATTAAATACTCTGATGACACTGTGATCATGGACACCACCAACTCACAGGGACAGCTACAGTCTGAGTTGGGCATTTTTGCAGAGTCATGTAGGCGGAACTGCCTTGATCTCAATACCTCCAAAACAAAGGAGTTGGTTGTTAACTTCCGTAAAGGTCATTCCATCATCCCCACTCTATTAGTCAACAACCAGCCAATAGCAAGGGTCAAGTCATACAGACACCTTGGGACAATAATAGATCACAAACTCACCTTCCAACTAAACAGTGAAACTATCTTTTCTGTGTCTGCAGCGCCTCTTTTTCCTAAGGAAACTCCGCAGACTTCTGGTTCACCAGTCAATCCTGACAGCTTGTTACAAATGTTTCAAAAGACAATGGACAATAGGTGCAGGAGTAGGCCGTTCTGCCCTTCGAGGCAGCACCGCCATTCAATGTGATCATGGCTGATCATTCCCGATCATTACCCCGTTCCTGCCTTCTCTCCATATCCCCTGACCCCTATTTTTTAGAGCCCTATCTAGCTCTCTCTTTAAAGCATCCGGAGAACGTGTCTCCACCACCCTTTGATGCAGAGATGAAAGAGCATGCCAAAGGGGAGAAAAAAAAACCCTTGGTCAAATAATTAGAGAAAGGGGATTAAAAGATAGACCCTGGAAAAGAAAAAGAAAAAAGAGAGACAAAGAGACAAAAAAAGCCAGTTACTATATTATATACATCACACAAAAGGAATCCACCAACTCAATAGTTTTTCATCCCCCCCTACCAAGGCCCGAGGTACACCTGCACCCTATCTTTGTAGCAATTCTATAAATGCAGACCACGTCTGATAGAAGCGAACTGATTTTCCTGCCAGGCGGAGTCTCATGTCTTCCAGATGTAATGTTTCAAACATAGTTGAAATCCACATATTTAATGTTGATATAGGAGCATTTTTCCAGAATTTTAAGATGAGCTTTTTTCCTATTATTAAGCCGTAATCAAATAGATTATTTTGATACACATTTAATTCTGAACTACCTTCTGTCATTCCAAAAATAATCCATTCTGGCTTTGGTGTCATTTTTATTTTAAACAGTTTTGCGAAGATCTCAATCCAAAACCTTTGAATTTTGGTACAAAAGATGAATGAGTGCGCTATAGTAGCTTCTTGAAACTGTCATTTATCACAAATTGGTGAGACGTTGGGGAAACATTTATTTAATTTAGTTTTTGAGTAGTATAATCTGTGTAAAATGTTAAATTGTATTAAAATCTTACGTTAATTGAGCATTTGTGCACATTTAATAAGTACTCTTACCACCTTTCATTGGAAATTTTTATGCTTAGTTCGTTTTCCCACTCACCTGATACCTTCCGTTGTTGGTTTTACAGCATTATTACTTCATCTAGTAAGTCTAATGGCATTTTGTGAAATTCTTGTGCATGTTTTTTCAGATAATCACATATTTGGAAATATTTAAAATACTGATTGTTACCCAGATTGTATTTTAGTTGTAATTGTTTAAATGATAATATTTTCCCGTATCATCCAAATCTCCCAAAATGTTAATTCCTGCTCTTTCCCATTAATAAATGCTTTATCTATAATTGAGGGTTTAAACAGAGGGTTTTTAGCGATAGGAGATAGGAGAGATAAGCTTCTTAATTTTAAGTTGTATTTTATTTGTTTCCATTTTCTGATTGTACTATGTATAATTGGGTTTTTGTTGTAGTTTGTATTATTCACCGTCATTGGTGAAAGAAGGATCGCACCGATATTAAAAGGGGAGCAGTCCTCTTTCTCCATAATGATCCATTCTGGTTGATGAAGAGAATTATCCAACAATTGAATCATATTTCTAATATTTACCGACCAATAATAATACATGGTTAAGGGGTGCTAATCCCCCTACTACTTTGGGTTTATTCAGGTGTGGTCTTTGTATTCTATGGGACTTATAATCCCAAATAAAATTTGTAATATCCGAGTCCAATTAAAAAAAAAACTTTTTGGATAGATATAATGGGATTGATTGGAACAAGTATAGAATTTGCGGTAGAAAAATCATTTTTATGGCATTTATTCGACCTATTAAGGACATCGGAAGCGTTTTCCAGAATTTAATTAAATTATATAGTTTCTTAAGTACAATGTTATAGTTTGCTTTAAAAATGTCTTGGTATCTTCTAGTAATTTCAATACCCAAATATTTAAATTTTTCCACAGCTATTTTAAAACAAAATTGTATGAGATGTGTAGAATCTTTTGGTTTTATTGACATGATTTCACTTTTATTCCAGTTTATTCTATAACCTGAAAATGAACCGAAATCCTCAATTAAATGTAAAATATTGGGTATTGTGATATGCTTTGTGATGTACAAAAGTACATCAGCGTATAATGATATTTTATTGTTTGAATATTTTGTATTATATCCATGGATATTCGGATGAGTTCTAATTATTTCCGCTAGTGGTTCATTTATGAGGGCAAATAACAATGGTGATAATGAACAGCCTTGTCTATTACCCCTTGACAGTTGAAATTTTGTGGATAAATTATTATTAGTTAATATTCTGGCCGTTGGCTTATTATATATTTGTAGCGCTTCTTTGCCTTCTACATGAGCTGCGCCCCAGGTTCTTAAACTTTAATTCCCTTATAGGCGTTAGTTAATCCTTAATTTAAGTATTTATGCACTCTTTAAATTTGGACAATAGGGCACCTTCAATTTCAATATTAAATGGTATACCTTACTGTAGAAACAGTTAAAATAAATCAACTGACAACTATGTTCCAATGAATTACCTTCACATTTATTCTATTAATTAACATTAAAAATATGTTGGTCAGGGAAATACAAAATAGAATATCAATAACCAAAAATAGTAAGATTAAACAAGAACTTACCAGTTTGAAGTTTGATCTTTATTTTATGAGGAGTCGAGTTGAGGGACTACGTGAATAGAAGCCCGTACAGCCGTTGGTGCGTCAATCTTCAAAGCAGCGGAATGAATTCACAACTAAACCATGACTGAAGTATAATGGTAAGATGATAAAACTAGAACTACCAGATGAGATCTATGAGGGTGGGAGCGGAGGGCACGTAGTCCCTCAACTCGACTCCTCATAAAATAAAGATCAAACTTCAAACTGGTAAGTTCTTGTTTAATCTTACTATTTTACTTCGGAGTCACGTGAGTGACTACGTGAAGACTTCAAAGCACTGTGAATTCATGCCGCAGATCGAAATCCGTCGTTCACACTGCATGGATTGACTCAAAAGTCGTTAACAATCAATCATGCATCATTAACACGTTTGTTAAACGAATAACAATTTATTTACAAACAAATCATAACAAACCCCTCTAACTCAGGGGGAAAGTGTAACAGAACTCAAAACAGAATCAGCAAACATCCCGAGCCTTGAAATCGGCTTGTGATAAAACCTCTGAAAAGTTAGCTCACTGGACCATCCTGCGGCCGCGAGGATATGGTCTATTGGCACGTCCATCGCCCTTGCCGCGGAAGTTGATGCTGCCCTGGTGGAATGAGATTTGAATTTATCAGTATCGATTCCAGCACTTGCCAGGACCTGCTTTAGCCACCTTGAAATTGTTTGCACCGACACCTTACTGTGTGGCTTTTTGTGACTAATAAACAAAGCCGACTCTGTCCCTCTCAGAGGTTGAGTAATCTCAATGTAACGTGATAAATGTGAGACTACACACAAGCGATCATCTGCAGGATATGCTGAAAACACAATCTTACATCCTGTCTTGCCTCTTCTATTATGTTTAAGCAAATC
Source organism: Okamejei kenojei (assembly GCA_035221665.1). Lineage (NCBI taxonomy): Eukaryota > Metazoa > Chordata > Chondrichthyes > Rajiformes > Rajidae > Okamejei > Okamejei kenojei. The sequence continues at coordinate 34,296,412 of CM069133.1, forward strand.
ATAGACATAAAATGTAATGGCATCTGCCGACACATGCATTCTATCCAGCCTTAGCTTTTGCAACGTTTGTACACGTTGAGCTGAAACTAATGCCATAAGCATGACCACCTTAGTAGTTAATTTGGCTATAGACAGACTTGTAATCGGAGCCCACTGGCGAAGGACCATAAGAACCTCACTCACATCCCAAATCCCGACATACCTGGGTTTAGGAGGATTAGAATTAAAAACTCCCTTCATGAACCGTGAAACTAACGTGTCCCTACTGTATGTAATTCTGCATTCATAGGCAAATAAGAAGACAGAGCACTTCTGGCTGAATTTATCGCACTATAACTTAATTTTTGGTCAAAATAAAGAGTTGACAAAAACTCTAATACATCCGTAACCCCTGCAGTGTGATATCCAATATTCTGCTGTAGGCAGAATTGCTCCCACTTCTTTATGTAGGTGACATATTGCTGCTGTGTACTATCCCTGCAGGCCGACGTGAGAACATCCACAGTCCGATGAGATAGTCCTTTCCCCAGGTATGGCCTCCTTAAAATCTGCAAATTAACAGATCAATACGATCATGTAAAGGATGTTGATCCCCAGTGACTGGATTTACCAGTAGATTCTTATTCTTGGGAATAAGCATGCAAGGCTCCCTAGCCATTTGTAATACCACAGGAAACCATGCTTGTGTAGGCCAATCTGGCACTACCAATACCCCTGAAGCAGAGTCCTCCTTGATCTTTTGCAAACACCTGCTAATGAGACAGAATGGAGGAAATACATACACAAACATTCCTCCCCAATGTAGCGAAAACGCATCTACTGCCACTGCCCCAGGATCTGGCTCCCATGAAACATATCGAGGTAACTGATGATTTAACCGAGTTGCAAACAGGTCAATATCTGGCAATCCATACTGAACAATCATTTGGTTAAATACATCCTGATTTAACATCCATTCAATGTTGTCATTAAACTGACGTGACCTAGTGTCAGCTACAGTGTTGAACCTTCCTGGCAAATAAAGTGCTGAAAGCCAGATATTTTGGTCAATACACCAGCTCCAAATCTGGTTAGCCAGTCTATCACAAGACTGTGACTTAACTCCACCCATGTGTTTTACATATGCCACTGCTGTGGTGTTGTCAATCTGAACCTGCACATGCAGGTCCCTCCTTGTAGAACAATAAGCTTTGAGCCCATACCAGGTGCCCAACAGTTCTAAATAATTGATCCCTCTTAGTTGAAGAAGCGATGTCTCATCCACATTCCATCTGCCTCCACAACTAGAAACCATGTCTGTTGCACCCCAACCCAGTGCACTTACATCAGTTTGTAATATCAATGACGGTGGTTCCACCAAAACCTTCCTAAAACTTGTCGAAACATTTGCTATCCACCATTGTATGTCAGCAATCGCCCCTGCTGACAACTGCATAGGCCTATCAAAATGGCCCCTTTGTATTCTCAGTGCCTGTTCCTTGGACCGTTGTAATTGTTGATGATGCAGAGGACCATACTGCACAGCTGGAAATGCTGCCACCAACTTCCCAATTAACCTGGCTACTTGCCTAATTGAAGGCCTTTGTTCTCCAATGAGATTAACACAGTCCTCAATTAACTGATTCAATTTATCCCTGGGCAAAGTCACCAACATGTGATTTGAATTAATGGTGAACCCCAGATAATCAATAATTTGGACTGGTGATAATTTAGATTTATCTGGATGAATCACAAATCCCAATTGTTCAAAAGTGATTTTAACAACTGAAACTGATGATTGAGTTTCAGCACGAGTCTTGCCAACAATCAGAATATCATCTAAGTAGGCCATTACCACATGCCCCTTAGCTCTAAGTGATGCTAACACAGGTTTTACCAATTTAGTAAATAGCCTAGGAGCTGAAGTTAATCCATTGGGCAATGCCCTGAATTGCCACAACTGAGTCATCCAAATAAATTTCAAATACCTTCTATCATCCTCATGAATAGACACTGAGTAATATGCATCCTTTAAATCAATAGTTGCCATATAACACCCTTTGGTCACTAGATGCTTGGCCGTAATAAAGGTTTCCATTTTGAAATGCTTATAACAAACAAACTTGTTCAAACTCGATAAATCCAAAATAATTCTACACCCCCCAGTCTTTTTAGATCTAGGAAATATATTTGACACAAATTGTCGACTTTGATAGACAGAGGGCTCAATTACCCCTTTCTTATGCAATGACTGAATCTCTGCATAAATAAGCACATTTTCCTCATCTGAGAAAACAAGTTTACGACTAGGAAAATGTTGATTAGGTAGACTGTCCTTAGAGTAAAATTCAATTTTTACCCCTTCAATACTACTAAGTATGAACAAGTCAGATGTCAACTGCTGCCATTGCTTGAGAAACAACTTTAACCTTCCACCAATTTGAACAGGAACATCAATTAATTTATCGTCTGTTAATGTTTTTCCTTACCTGCATCCTTCCTTGCGGACCTTGTTGTCCTCGACCTCTTGTGGAGAAAGGCACCTTCCCCTTCGTGCTGGCAGCCTGCCAGTTCCGAAATTGGAAACCTGAACGGCTCGTTCCTTCTCCAGGATCCATATTAGCTCCTTTCCAATATGGAGAAAACCTTTTGCCCTGCTTGCCACCCGGCTTAATAAGGGCCATAGTCTTAACATCTTCATGACACTCTTTAACTCTTTTCGCAAGATTTCCTCCAAACAACAAATTTTGTGGTGGAATGTTGGTTGGTTTGCACAAACTTGCCAAACTTGTATTAAGCACTGGCCGAATAGCAGTCCTCCTGATGTTATTAATCTCAAAAAACGCATTGCAAAGAAACCCCAGTCCATCCTGGTGTGTGTCAGCCACATTGCTTGGATCAATCATTTTTACCACAGCTGTGATACCTGCCGACAGCAGTTTAAGAACTTTCTGGAACTTCATCTCCTGAGCCCTAGCAGGCATACCCATTTGTGCCCAGATCTGATGATTAACCACCGGCACCTTCAGGAGATCACAATTAACCGGAGCCTTGTAATTTTTAGCTGCTTCGTCCAGAGCTAGCTCCTGTAACTGGTGGGAGAGCATATACTGAATGGCTTCAGCCAATTCCCCATCAATCGCCTCTACAGCCTCTCTAGGCTCAGCAAACTTTCCAGCAATGTTCGGGATTATCTCCAACCGAACTTTTTTACTGCTCTCCCCCAGTATAGACTCAGTGTCATCAAACTGCACTGATTGAACATCCTCCTCACAGGCAGGATAGTTCTGCAGCCCTGAAACAGGCGCTGCTAGCACAAGCTCTCCTTCAGCCTGGCTTGGGCACCACTCCTCCTCACGGAGCTGGTCCCTGTCGAGCATTCTCTGTAATAAAATCTCGACTTGGGAGAGCCGTGAGCAAACGGTCTCTCCAAAGGAGGGTATAACCTCCTGGCCCGACTCATCTACGGGCCTGACAGACTTGCCAGTGGCCTTCCGCCCTACTGGCAAACCTGCACTGCCCCCCGGCAGTGGGCCCGCAACCACTGGCTGTGTAGCCAGCACCGGACCAGGTGTACTAGACGGGCCTCCTTCCCCAACACTCTCTTGGTCAGTCTCCTTTCTGCCTACGGAGCGCCTCGCCGACACCTTCTTGATTTTCTGCAACATATCGCCAACAACCCGTCGCAGAAATGACCTAAAGGTAAGTTCAACAATTCTTACCTTGGTTTTTAAACTTACCGCTCGGAGGAGCGCTGCTGCTCCAACCGCGACTGCACCAGCGTCTGACGTCATGACGCACCAACGGCTGTACGGGCTTCTATTCACGTAGTCACTCACGTGACTCCGAAGTAAAATATGGTGTTTTACTGGTGTTTCTCACACAGATATTCAAACAACACCACTCAATAAATCAATCTTTTTATAGTTCCTTTCAGTATTAATTACTATGTGGGCCCACACACTCACTCACACAAGCCGGCAACATGAAAACAAAACAATAACCCCACGTTGCAGGCCTGGTCGAAGCTGTAGAGCGTCGCGGCCAAATACAGTTGAAGCAGACAAGTGCACAGTGCAGAAGCTCACAAGATGGCGGGCGAATGGCGAGTTGCTGGCGAGTTGGCTGACCAAAGAGGACCCCATGTGGCAGAGGTCTTCCTTCTCCCTCGGCGTCTCCCGGGCTCAGCTAACCGTTGCTCCCACTCCCCCGTAATCACAAAGTCCAGACAGCGACAGTCTTTATTAAAGTCTTAATCTTACCTCACCACGAGGAAAGATATTTAAGCTGTTTACTGACCGAGTAGAACAGTCAGAACTTATTTTTCTCAGTCTCTGTTCTTCACATCTCTCTCTCTCTCCTCCTGCCCAGGACTTCATCTGTCCTTCTTCTCCTCACCAAAATCACCCACAATTTCTAAGCTCCCGCCCCCAACCAATCACCACACAGGAAAAATTATCTAACTCATTAAGAACAAATCAAATGCATTTAAATCCATTCACACAAGCTGCACGCTGGTCACCACACCTGTTCACCAGGTACACTGCAGAAAAATATTTAAAGGGGCAGTAGCACATATCAATGTGAACCAGCTAATGATATCAAACACCTATTCACAGCAAACTTATATAAAGTTCTTAATAAGAAAAACTAATGAAATAGTCATGGATATGAAGTTACACAGGGCTACATATTAATTTAATCCATTGAATGAAGTTCTCTCCCAGTTGAAATTTTTGCAATTCCTTAACCATACACTTCCATTCAACCTGATCGAATGCTTTCTCTGCATCCAGTGAAATAATTGCGAGATTTGGATCTTGAGTTTGGTGTGAGTGCACTGTGTTAAGCAGACGTCTCAAATTATTAAATGATTGTCTCTTAGGGATAAACCCTGTTTGATCCGGATGTATTAGTTTACTGGCGTACTTACTTAATCTTCTTGCTAATATTTTTGCTAATATTTTTTGATCTGTATTTAACAATGCGATAGCTCTGTAATATCCAGGTTCTTCCTCATCTTTATCTTTCTTAAGTATTAATGTAATCATAGATTCTGCTAATGTATCAGGTAATATTTGTTCTCTGAAAGCGTGTGTGTACATTTTCTGTAGACGAGGACTAAATATATTGTTAAAACTTTTATAGAATTCATTACTGAATCCGTCGAGATCTGGTCTTTTTCCATTTTTTAATGAGATTATTGTTTCTTCCATTTCCTTATTTGAGATTTGTGCTCCCAATTCCTCTTGTTCCTGCAATTCTAGTTTGGGAAGATTGCAATTATCCAGAAACTCAGTAACTTTGTTGGTGTCCGTTGTCATTTTGGATGTATACAAATTCTCATAAAATTGCACAAATCTTTTATTAATTTCATTCGGTAATGTTAATACTTCCCCTCTATTTGATTTAATCTTTGAATTCATATGTTCCTTTTCTCATTTTTTTAACAGGCATGCAAGAAGTTTATGGGGCTTATCCCCAATTTGAAACTGTTTCTGTCTTGTGAGTTGGAATAATCTTATAACTTTCTCTGATAGTAATTTATTTAATTTAAATTTTAGTATTAATATTTTATTATGTTTATCCATGGACGGGTCTTTAGCATTATCTATATCCAATTGTCTAATTTGTTCCTCTAGGTGCCGTTGTTCATTCTTATTTTTTTTATTCTGAAAGGCTTGGTATGAGATTAAAACACCTCTAATAAAAGCTTTGAAAGATTCCCATAATAATGTTGGTGATGTCTCTGGCGTGTCATTTATTTCGAAAAAAAGATCCATTTGCTGTCTTAGATATATACTCCCTTGTGGGTCTTTTAAAATTTGGGGGTTATATCTCCAGAACGATGTATTCTTAGATATTCCTTCTATTTTTTTTTTTTAAGTTAGGGGGGAATGATCTGAAATCGTATTTGTATGGTATTTTGGATTTAGAGTACACGGAATTAATTTTGTGTCTACCAGGAAATAATCTATACGTGAATAAGTCTTGTGTTCCGATGAATAGAATGAATATTCCTTGCCGGTCAAATTTGCAATCCTCCAAACATCGGTTATATTTGTATTTTTTATATTTGTGTTTAAAAGTTCACTAGTTTTAGATTTCGTATTACCTCGCTTGTTTTTTACTGGATTTATCTAAATAAGGGTCTAACACACAGTTAAAGTCTCCACCAATTATAACATTCTGGTAATTATATTCTGCGATTATAATCAGAATTTTATTTTAAAAATGCGGATTATCAAAGTTAGGCACATATATATTTACCAATGTAATTGGGATGGTATGGATCTCACCGGTAACTATCAAATATCTCCCATCCTTATCTGTTAAGGTATTTTTCTGTTTAAATGGTATACCTTTGCGAATAATGATGGACATGCCTCTGGATTTTGACGTGTGTGACGAATGAAAAGTTTGACCTATCCAGTTCGCCCTCAATCCAACTTGATCTTGAACGTTAAGATGCGTTTCTTGAAGAAAGATAACATCTGAGTTGAATGCTTTCAGCTGTGCTAAAATCTTACATATTTTAATGCGTTCATTAGCCCCCCTAATATTCCAACTGCAAAGTGAGATTCCTCCCAGTTTATTCTGTTTAATGTCTTGCATTTGGCTAGGTTTAGTACCTGTGTATCTTGCGGTGCATCCGTACCTCAGGTCTTTAAGTAATGGGGGAACATTCAACTGACCAAGTTCAATTTGTGGATTCCTTTTGCGATTCTCGTTGAATAAAAAACACACACATGTGATTAATTGTGATAATTTAAAAAAAATACTAAAAGTGAAAATACAGTGACCGAGCTTGTCGGCACTGTAATAAGTGGCCCATCTGTTGGTCGGAGAAAACATTATGCCAACTTCCATTGTCGATGTTAGCAAACAACTAGCTCCGCTCCATCCGTTAGTCATAACATATTCATACTAGAGCAGTGCCGGTTCAAAATCAATTATATAGTTCCCAGATGCATATGTATTCCCAGATATATCTAACTGTTTTACCTGCAAAGTATTAAGCATCAGGTTTTACCTCGATAATAATCAGCTATTAGTTGAAGGGGCTAGCTAGGGCCGACTTCTGGTTCTGAGCCAGGGGCCCATCTTTCCCCCTCACACCCCGGTTATAAATCTGCTTAAAACTTATTAAGTTATTAAGCTATACATGTTATTTTGTAAATCAACCCCTTACTACCATTCTGGTTAATATTCATTACAATTTCTATGTTAGTGTTCTATGTTTTAAGTGTTAAAGGTGTTAATTCTATAATATTCGGTTGTTCATTTAAACTCTTAAATCAGTGTTTATCTTTTTCCGTTTCACTTGGAACCTGATATGTCCTTGAGTTAACATTCCTCGATAAGCCGTCGAGTAAAACATAAGGAGAGTTCCATCTTCTGGTAAGCACATTTCATGGTGAAATACTAAAGTGAAAGAATATCCATACAGTTTAGCTTTTCAAGTTACTGATTCTCTTCCACGATGGTTAAGGCATATTTATATGCGTTCTCCGGATTTGTAAACGATTTTTGCTGTCCCTTGTAAGAAATGCGCAATTTCACGGGGTAGTAGACTCCATAATGAAATTTCGTGCCTGCAGTCATACATATAATAAAAGTAACAAAAACACACAATAAACACAAAATTAACATCCACCACAGTGAGTTCACCAAACACCTCCTCACTGTGATGGAAGGCAAAAGTCTTAGTCTTTGTCTCTTCCCTCCTTGTTCTCCCTCTGCGCTGAGGCGATCCAGGCCTCCGAGGTTGCGACCCCGCCGGGCGCTGGCAAGCGAGTCAGTCCCGCGGCTGAATCCAACTCCGCGAGCGGGCCGGTTCAACTCCGCGGCCCGGGGTGGTCGAAGCTGCCGAAGCTGCCGCCCTCCAGTCCAGCGGACGCAGCTGTTGCTGCGGGAGCTCCAGAAAAACAGGCCACCAACCTGTGACCTGTGGGCTCCCGACGATGTCGTCCGCTGGGCCCGCGGCCGGGCCTCCGAAGCCGCGCTGCCACCGCCGCAGAAACGCCAGAACACCGCCACAGCTCCGAGTCGGGTCGCTGCCGCTGCCGGAACGCCGGAGTGCCGCCACAGCTCTAAGTCGGGCCGCTGCCGCTGCCGGAACGCCGGAGTGCCGCCACAGCCAAGTCGGGCCGCTGCCGGAACGCCGGAGAGCTAGCCTTACCTTAGAGAACTGATTTCATTTCTGCACAATTTCATGGTGATAATCCCTGAATATGTCAGCCCGTGTTTCAGTGGCACTCCATATTTAATATTACTCATAGCCTCTTCCACACCAGAAATGTCCCGGAATTTCACAATAATCTGACGTGTGTATTCTGAGCCTGTTTGAGATTTTTGTTTGAATCTCGGGACTTGATGTGCCGCTTCAATTTTCGGAAGGTTAGGAAGATTGAGAGCTTCTTTAATTAGATCTGCAGCGAACTCCCGAGGGTTATTTCCCTCGTCTCCCTCGGGTACTCCTACTAATCTTCGATTAAAGCGTCTCGAATGAGATTCCAAATCCAAGAACTTATCCAAGACTTTTGCCAGCTGTTTTGCAGTGAGATCGTGATGTATCTTCATTTTCTTCATATCCTCGGCCATTCGTCCCATCTCTTCCTCCATCTCTTTAATTGTTTTCCCATATGAGGAGACAGTCTCATTCACTGCAACAAACTTCTTAGAAGTGTTTTCTTCACCCTTATCCATTCTCTGCAATAGTTCAACTCTCACATCTTCAATTTTTTTATTTACGGTGCCAATCGAATCCTGCACAGACTGCACAGGCTCCATAATTTTCAAATTGCCTGCGTTCGTATTAACCATCAGCTTTTCCATCATATCACTCATCATTTTTTCCATATGCTGTGCGTCCACCTTTTCATCTTTCAGTTCTCTTACTGACTGCTTTAAGTCCTCAATTTCTTTCTCCTTATCTGCTTTAGATCTTGTAGCCATTGTAGCCATTTTGGAAGGCACTTTTCCTTCAAGAGCCACTTCAAAAATCAATTCTTCAGGCTTCTTCTCGGTGTTCTAGTAAAATTTTTAACTGTTTCTCTGAGGACTCTGAGCAGAAACCGGATTTTGAATGGAGACTTCCGGTGGCGCTATGGAGTAGGTGGAACTCGCACCAACCAGCTCCTTAAAAATTGTATAAAAAACGGGGAAAAACGGGGTGATTTAAAGTCACTTACCGGAGGAGAACGGGTGAGAACGGCACCGGCAGCTTTAGAAAGGTGCGTGACGTCATCAGGCGCGCGACTTTACCGATAGTATGTCGATGCAGCATATCCCCCCCAAACAGAAAATTCCAACACTGAAAAAAGAAGTAGGCCCGACTGGAGCCTCGGGCTCGAGTTTGACAGCCTCCCAGGAAGACATCTTAAGGAGGAAATCCGAGATGGAAGAACTTAAAAAAGCTGTTTCTGCAGAAACAAAAACTATTATGGGTGAGCTGAAAAAAATGAAAAAGGAATATAAAGATGATTTAAGGATCCTTAGAGAAGATTTTCAAGTGTTTAAAGAACAAGTGAAAGATGACTTAAGCAGAGAAATTGTACTTACAGTAAAGACTATGCTTGATGAATGGAAAACACAGGTGGATGCTGCTCTGCAGCAACATGTGGATGAGGTAAACCGTAAATTTGAGCTGATGGAGTCGAACTTTGATAATAAGCTAGATAATAAGCTAGAACCTATTTTACGGTCACTTGATCAACAACAAGAGGCAATTAATTAATTGTCTAATATTGCCAGTACAAGAGTAAAGGCGAATGAGAAACTTCTCTCCGAGAACAAATGTTTATCAGATTTATTACACAAAATAACTAAGAAATGTGTTGACTTGGAGGGACGGCAAAGGCGCCAGAACTTATGAATTGTTGGATTGAGTGAAGGTAAAGAGGGAGATCAAGACCCTCGAAAATTCGCAGCAAGTCTCTTAAAAACTCTCTTAATCTGGATCAAGAGCCCCTCCTGGGTCGGGCACACAGGGCACTGAAACGCCGTCCACAGAGGGGCGTGCCACCAAGACAATTGATTGTGAAAGTGGTTTATGATCACGTCTTGGAGGATATGATGAAGATAATAATTCATAAGAGAAACCTCATCTACGATGGTGATAAGATTAGCATATTCAGAGACTATCCTGCGGAAGTCGCCAAGAGAAGAGCTCTATTTACAGAAACAAGAGGGATTCTTAAGAAGATAGATGGTCTGGCATATGATCTGATGTATCCTGCAACGCTAAGAGTAACCTATGATAACAAAGAGCATCACTTTGTCAAGCACACAGAGGCACTTGAATTCGCTCGGAACATCGAGAAGAAGGAGGAAGAGCTAGAAGAGGGAAAAAACAGACGCGGATGAAGAACTGTGAATTTGAACTGTATCTAATATTTACCTGATGGTATCGAATATCCATAGAGAAGGAGGAAGAATAATGGACTCTTAAATACACTAAAAAACTAACATATAATAGGAATAGTTTAGTATTAACTATCACTTAAAATTGTATGCTATCCCACCCAAAACAGTTATGATATTATTAAAAATTCAAATAAGTGTTCATAATCTATAATCATTAAAATTTAGCACCCCACCCCTATATAAATAGCCCTTAAGGCAATTAAAAATTTTCCATTAAGGAAAATCTGGAGCTGGAACGATTAATATCTTTTTTTAATAACGGAAGTCGTTAAATAGCCACACTAGTGTGGCTAACACTAACTGCACTTAAAAATAGCTGTAGTTTACCCTTTACCCTCCGCACATTACTAACTCTATTAACATCTATTATTCCTATTTTTATTTTATTTTTGTTTTACATAAAGTATTATATTACATTTTTAGTTATGAATGGTATCATGAATTTTGTTTTGAAAAGATATGTACGTAAGATAAAGTTACATGTATTAAAAACGCATCGATCTGAAACACGGGTATGAGGTTGGGATAGACGTGCTGAGACATCTACTCCATTATAATCCACCTTAACACCAAAATGCAAAATGAAGGTGATTCCATCACCCCCAGTTTTCTGATCCTGGATCATATAAAGCAATTGCTCTTCTAAATACTGATCAAAAGATATTAACTAAAATTTTATCCCAAAGGTTAAGTTTAGTGATTAATAAACTAATACATCATGATCAAACAGGCTTTATTCCCAAACGCTACTCCACTTATAACTTGAGACGACTATTCAATATCATATATTCAAAAGAGTTAATGATATTGAATTAGCTGTCATTTTACTAGATGCGGAAAAAGCATTCAAACAGGTTGAATGGCCTTATGTATTTAAGATAATGCAGAAATTTCAACTTATTTCAACTGCAGACAGATTTTGTAAATGGGTTAAAATTTTGTACTCCAACCCTACAGCAAAAAATACTAAACAAACCAAATGTTATCAGCTAAATTTAATCTTTCTAGGGGTTGTAGACATGGATGCCCGTTATCACCTTTATTATTTGCTCTCGCAATCGAGCCATTAGCCGAAAGGATTAGATCAGATCCAGAAATATATGGATACAATACTAATACCACAACGAATAAAATATCTTTATATGCAGACGATGTTTTAATATATATCACAAAACCAGAGATCAGTATTCCTAACTTACTTAACATTATAAATAAGTTCGGTACATTTTCTGGATATAGAATTAATTGGAATAAAAGTGAAATTATGCCTATAACTGGAATAAAAGTAAACATATTACAACAATTTCCGTTTAAAATAGTTACGGATAAATTTAAATACCTAGGAATTAATGTATCTAAATCTTATAATCTATTATTCAAATTAAATTATCCTCAGTTATTGGATAAACTAAAAAATAATATTTTATATTGGAAAACACTACCAATATCAATGATTGGCAGAATAAATGCTATAAAAATGGCCTTTTTACCACAATTATTATATTTATTTCAAGCTATCCCATTATATCTCCCAAAACAAATTTTCAAAAAAATCGATTCTATTATTAACAGCTTTATTTGGGATTATAAAAATCACAGAATAAGTAAAAAACACTTATGTAAATCCAAGATAAAGGGAGGATTAGCGTTACCAAATTTTTTATATTATTTTTGGGCGGTTCAGATTAAGAATATGAATTTTTGGCTGGTAAAAATGGACCAAGAACCAGCTTAGCTAAAGATGGAAATGGAAGACTGTTTACCTTTTGATATAAGTTCGATTCTTCTTGCTCCAAATGAAGTACAAAAAAAAACTTATGGGGATAACCCTATAATTTATAGCAATATACGTACTTGGAAACAAATAGTTAAGACTTTACATCTGGATAATATGTCACTCTGTTTACCAATTATGAATAATCTTTATTTAAACCGTCAAAATTGGATTAATAAATAAATATTATAAGTTAAAAGGAACCAGTCATGGTGTCAGGATTGGACACAGAGTGTTGGGTTCTCTGTAATTGTTGCTTTGTTTAATACTATCAAGTTACTTTCAAAGATGAATCTTTGCTCGAGTGGCCCATCCTGTGCCATTCCTGTGAATGCATCTACCTCCTTAATAGAAGTGATTTTCCATATCTCAATGTCAATCTCAATGTTCCACTGAGTGTTAAACATGTTTTAACCATCTAGAATATAATTCTCTAGAACCATCAGTTTTTACTGATACCTAATGTGGTTTTTTGTGTGTAATAAGTAGTGCTGTCTCACCACCACAGAGACTCTTACCTACTTTAACATATTGAGCCAATGTTGACCCACACACAATTTATGGCCGACAGGATATGCTTATGGTTTACCTTGGTTTCAGCTCTTCTTGGTCTGCTTTGTTTGGTAAATTCATAAACATACAAGATAATGTAATCTATAGCCACATGCAATTATATAACGTAATATTTGCAATGTTTGCACTCTTTTGTTGATACTAAAGTAATGAGCATTATTACTTTCAATGTTAATTTTTTGAATGATTGATAGAATTGGAGTCCATTGCCTAAGGCAATTCAGGACTATATTGATCTCCCAACTTCTGTATTTCAACTTTGGACAGATTATATATATAAATATAGATATATATATCCCTTTTTCATATTGGGATATTACGAATGAACCCGAAAACTTCTTGGTTAGCAATTTGTCCTAAAAAGGACAATAAACACTATGATCCCTATTATTGGCTCTAACAATTAGATACTGAGAAAAAATGCAATCCACAAGGAACTCACATATATCTAATATGATAAATAACTTTTACTGTCTACAAAAGACTTCCAATTTCTTATAAACAAAATATTGTTTTTTAAAATTATTTCTCCAAATTGCAGGTATAACATTCCTTTTGTACATAATTATTTTATTGTTATATTGTTATATTAGTTAAAACATTCATAGACCTCTTTGACCGTCAAACTGTTATTATGGTCTGGTCAAACCTGCAGATAGCCAAATTCATATCTTCATGTCATGGATGCCTTTGTACAACAATAAATTACTGCAACTATGAGTCATCATAAGTGGTTCAACATCAGTCTCAACATTAATGAGAACCATGAAGGTCCGGTTTGGGCCACCAAAGCGCCCCTGGCAGCGTCCTGCTACATTTTCATCAGACACTGCCCTATCAGACAATAAATGAGGAACATAAAAGAACATCTTTCCTCATGTAATTGAGAGAAATGCATCCACCTCTCCTGTTCTTGGTTTTCCCACGAGAACATTTAAAAGATCGGTGATTTAATCTGGATACAACCAGATTAATGGTAAGTAATCCATATTACTGACAATGTTTTTCCCCCTGATTTGTTGTCTGCGACAACATTGTCTCTTCCTTAGAGATAAACAGCTGGACAAAAACATTTTTAGAATACGCCACATCTGGTTACTCAGATAATCACTTGATTATTATCTTACTTGTCTCATGTGATTGGTATATGCCACAGCCGTGATATTGTTCACCTGATATGACATGCACACTTCCATAATAGAACAATAGGCATTTAATCCATAAAACTCCTGATACTTCAATAATTAATACAAATGTTTGGAGAAATTTCTTAGGACTATCCATTTGCAATTACCTGGTGTTATTGTCCGTAGTCCCAAACAAGGGACGTATTAAATATTAAACTTGATAAGAATAAATATTATTCTTATTGGATAGGTGGATAGGTATATGGACGTGAAGGGAATGGAGGGGTATGGAGGGAATGGAGCAGGTAGATGGGACTAGGGGAAAACAAATGGTCGGCACGGACTGGAAGGGCCGAGAGGGCCTGTTTCCGTGCTGTAATTGTTATATGGTTATATGGTTATATGGTTATCTAAACCCTAAAATAATCACAGAAGCTATCCATTCATCAGATAATACTTGCTTCAGCTTGCAACGGCTGCTAAGCTTATATTTAAAGCAGCTTGTGGACCTTTTCTATCCATTACTTTAATTCTGATAACGTATCCTTTGGTATTTGCATAGGCCTGTCACAAAGGCATACATACTCTTATAATGCTTCTGTTTTCCCTCTTTTGGAGCTTTTTTACTCTTTACTTAAGCTCCTTCTCTGATGGAGGGACAAAGTCTGTCAACAAAGCAATGAGACATATTTCTATCTCGGAAACATTTTTCCCCCTCTTATGGTGCTGAATTACTCCTAAATCCAGAATAGTAATTTAGGAATGTTTATGAATGCCTAAAACATAGATTTTTTTGGGATGGGTCAGGACCCTCGCCTCTCAACAGGCTTGTAATTGCAGCACTAATTTGCAGCTGACTCCTTATCAACCTTCCAATTTAAAATGTGATCAAGATAAACCATGGCCATGTCCTCATTAGTGCAAGTGCTGATCTTTTTATCAGTACAATTGTTGTTCCAGTATTATGTGAACAGCCTAGAACTGAATTTAATCCATTAGACAATGTCTTAACTTGCACAGCTGACCCATTCTAATTAATTTCAAGCACCTGTAATATGATTAACAATTTTTATTTTTATTTTTTTTAATAACAACTGTTTTCCTATGTTGAAGATGTCCATTTTAATAAAATGTTTTTACACTGTGAAAGTGTATTTAAAATGATGTTTTGTATGGTTTTACCACCACATCTTTTTCCCTGAGGAAATTTATAATACAAATGTACGTACCCCTTCTTTATTGGAGATATTTTGGGTGCAAACCTAAAATCAATTTTTTAGATTTCCTATACAGGTGAACCAATTCCTTCTACAATTTTTTGTAGTCCTTTGTTATGTTATATCAATAATCATAACACACCTGCAATCTCCCACAATTGTAGATTTCATCAACTCTTCTGTAACAAGTTTTTTTGCACTCTTCAAACGTACATGAAGCCTTCTCTTCCCAATCATATGGTTCACATAAGGCTGTGTTGGATAATATTTATTTATCATACTCCTGCCTTTTGTTTTGATCCATTATCAAATCTTTACATTGGATCATAATCTTTGCCAAAGTTTAAAGACCAATAGTCTATCTTTTGTAATCAATGTCTTTGATTTATCCTGGCAGGTTTACTCCATAATAATCAGGAGTTTAACATAACTTGATCTGTTTTTGACCTGCAAAATCTAAAGTGCAAAATTGGTCCCAATAAACAATTACATATATATAACTAAAAAATAATATTATATATTTTATCGCATTGAGCTCCACAAACTGATGGCAATTTACCTTTTTATTTTAAATGTTTTGGTTATTGCACAATGTTTTATTTGTTTTACTTAAGTAGTGATGCCATGCACCAGCTTGAAATACTTTGAAATTGTATTTCCTTATGTCTCATATAATTGAGACATGGGTACGATAAACGGATTCACCGTTGATACCTTCATAAAACATAAAAGTTTAATCAATAATTCTGCTGTTTCAATCATAAACAGCTTTGGTGAGAGACCAATTAATTTTGGTTTCCATGGTTACTTTCCATGGCCTCAACTCCTTCATTCAGGTATTGTATATTTGTGCTGTGGTGGGTACTTTATGACCAGCCACCACTATCAATGCACTTTTTAGGGTCAGTTTTTCCATATTGTTTTACTGCCCTGGTTACTCCTGAGTTTTTTCCTCAAGGAGACTACCTCCAAACAATCCGAGGTAGATATTCCCACATTGATAATTCCACCATATATATTAATATATGAAACCCCCTTAGTGTTTGTTTTTGGGAATATTCTGGCCTTTTAAACCCTTTGGTTGAATTTTTTATTTATTTTTTATTTTATTTTTGGAGGTCTTTCTCCATTACTTTTAAGCCATAAAGCTTTTTTTAGTCTGGAGGCCTTTTTATTAATTTTTTTAAATTATGGCCTTTCTGACTTTTTAAAAAGTCTTTTCCCCCTTGCCAAAAGTTTGTGGAGCGACTAAACGTAATTAATTAAAACGGCACCAATAATCGGAACTGGCTCCGTACTTAATCTCCCCGGCCCGATCGCTGAGTATTCCCCCTGGGACGCATTTTTTTTTTTTTTCCGTTGTTTCTTACACAGAGTATTTTTCTTTCCATTTTAAACTTTTTATTTATTTTTTGCTTTTGAATTCTTTTTAACTCCTGTGGCTCTGTACACCAGCCACGGAGTTTTAGATATGCCCTGTAAGTATTTCAACTGTATCTACGTGCGGGCCCGTACCTACCGCTGTCGAGGAGCTGCCTCTGCAGCTCTTGCTCTGCCGTCAGCGTCGACGTAAGGCCGATCAAGCGCCAGGCGGGCATTCTTCACGTAGTCACATCACGTGACTCCGAAGTAAAATCACAACGTCTTGATTTTGATTTTATACTTTTACTTTTTTTTTTCACTCCCTTACCTTCCCAAAAAAAATCAAAAACAGTGGCAATATATCAATTATCCCGTAACATCTGTTACAACATTTGTGAAAAGTCTGATTTGTATTTAAGTGCCGTTGTACCTTAATAATATGCAATGTTCTAATAAAAATAGAAACAAAAAAAAAGGAACCGATTTTGCATTTAAAGGGTTAATCCACCGTTAAATCCACAGCTCTTACTGATGACGTCATCAGCGCGACGTCCAGAGGCTCCGGAAAGATTTTAAATCGTCCCCTATCGTAGACCCAGTTTTAATGCAAAATCGCAAATTTTGCGGAGCGGAGCTATGTGTGACGACTGTTACCAAAACTGGCACCACCGGAAGTCCACAATCTTATATTTCAAGAGATATCCTCTCATACTTCTAAACTCCAGAGTGTACAACCCATCTTCTCCATTCTCTCAGCATATGACAGTCCCGCATCCCGGGAATTAACCTTGTATACCTACGCTGAACTCCCGTCATAGTAAGAATGCCGAAGAATCCTTTAGGGGACAAAACTGCACACAATACTCCAGTGGTGTCTCATTAGGCTCTGTACAACTGCAGAAGACTAATTGAAATCAGTAATAACCTTCAATATGTCAGCCTGGTTTGGGTCACTATCCAACATCCATCGCACCCACTAAACAAAATCATATCAATGAGCCGTAAAATATCGGACTGGAGCAGGAACACTGATCAGTATTTACAATTGAAGAACTAATCTAAAAGGACATAAAAAGCCTCAGACAACCACTCACTCACTGCGTACAAGCCAATATAGTTCTTCTCCCCTCAGGCCAGAGATACAGGTCACTCACATTCAGGACTAAGAGACCATGTCGAGTTTCGTGCTTACATCCATTAGACTCATGAATAGTTGATCTATTTATTAATTCATTTATTTATATATACATTTTAAACATTCTTTTAATGTTTTTATTGCCTATTCTTCATGTATTGGGCTTTGCAAGTTTTACCTACTGACCACTGTTGGACTGCTGGTATGTGATGGGTGTGGTATATTGTGTTGTGTTGCTGGGTAAGTGAAGTGTACAGCCACTGATGTTCTGCACAAATGAAGTTTCTAACGGATACATAAAGTTCATTGAATTGAATAAAGGGCCTGTCCCACTTGGCTGCCATTTGCGCGGCATTTACGCGACCTCCAAAAACGGGGTCATCGCGTTGTGACGCACGGGTAGCGTGAGGGTAGCGCGGGACGGACGCATGGAGAGGAGTGGAGGAGTGTGGAGTTGCCGGCGGACGTACTGCGGTCGCAAGCTGACGTCCGGACCTCGTACGTGTAGTGCGTGGTGACGCATGATTACATCACAGTGCGTAACCATGCACCGCCACGTGCCGTCCATATGCAGTCGGCCACAATGAGAAAATAATTACGCCATAAGCATCAATGCCTCCAGAGTAACACCTTAATAAGTATTTTTGAAACATCCTTAGTTAAGCATGTTTCAAAAGTTAACATCCAGGTATGGATTGCATATTTTATATCCTAAAAGTGACCAAATTAGTTTTTTTTTTAATAACCATCAACAATTTTAATAACACCATTTGTTAAAAAAATTGCAAACTAATTCTTAAGCTGGGTTCAAACCCTCAAACTGCTATAATGGAATACAATTTTGTGTTTGTTGGGAGTACTTCACCCACCCATCACCACAATGCAACACGTTCCCCCAAGTAAATATTCCACCACTCACCCATTGCCCCTAACTGTGCAGGCACGGCTCAATTCCCCTCCCCCCAGCATTAACATCCCCTTGCCTTCATGTGTGGGGTGGGGAGGAGGCGAGGGGGGGCGGGACAGGGGGTGTGTGGCAAGGGGAGTGTGGGGTGGGAGGGAAGGGTGTGTGTGTGTGGGTCAGGGAGTGTAGGAGGGGAGAGGGTGGTGTGGAATGAGGGGGTGAGTGGAGTGGGGGGTGGAATGGGTTGTGGGGGTGAGAGGGCTTTGTGGGGAGGGGTTGTGGAGGGGGAGAATGGTTGGGGGAGGGTTGTAGGGAGGAGGGTTTGGGGTGGGGAGGGGTTGTAAGAGAGGAAGGTGTTGTAAGGGGGGCTGTGGCAGAGAGGGGTTGTGGGGGAGGGTTTATGGGGATTGTGGGGGGGGGGGGGGTGTTGAGGGGGTGTTGTGTGGGGGAAGGGTTGTGTTTGGGGAGAGGCTGTGTGGGGGGAGTGGTTGTGTTGGGGGGGAGGGGTTGTGTGTGGGCTTGGGGGTTGCATTGGGGGAAGGGGTTGTGTGGAGGGGGCTAGGGCCGGGCGGCTGGGCGGCTCTCGGGCTGGGAGGCTCGTGGGCTGGGGGGCAGGCATTCTCACTCACGGACTCTGAACTCAGCCCTGCCTCTGGGGTTTATTTTCCTTGCTGCAGTGATTGACAGCGGGTGCCGGAAGGGGCGCTACCTTCATGGTGAATGACAGGCAAGAAGACCATCTGCTGATCTCACGATTTTTAAACCTTCATAACTTTTGTAATATTCCACCAATTGGAACAACTCTTGGTGCTCTTGGAGCAGAGGAGAACGATGAGTAAGGTGGCGAAAAAGTCCTAACGATGTAGGGTACCGTTTTTGCGCAAATGTTAAAAAAACGCAAACCGGAAGAGGACAAGATGGGAGTTTTAGTAATAGTATAGAAGATAAGAAATTGTAAAAACACTTCATCTTTTGGGTGGCTGCTCGGGAGTACTGAGTGTATTGGTATACTCTCTGTACTGTTCTCTGCCACCCTTGTCATGACGATTGAGTAAAGCTTGGTTTGGGTTTACCTTTAACCCTTAACGTTGTTGTCTGTTTAAGAAGTGAACTTTATCATTGGCGTAGTCGGCAGCATTTCACTGGGACCATCAACAAAACACTGAGTAAGAGGCCGCAATTTGACAGGGATTGGATAGGGAGAAAAAAGTGCACTAGTTGGACCCCTTGAGACCGACCTCCTGAAGAAGCTCCCGGGAAAACCATGTCCCTCAGTCAGATGGTTGATCTAGTTTCCCTGCTGAAATCCTTAGAAGCAGACAACAAAGGTAAGACCAACTGTATTGGTATTTTGCTACTGGGAAAGTAGTTGGCAATTTGATAAAACAAACTAAAAAAGTTTGTCGTAAATTAACATGTATTTTTTGCGACTAGGATAGTAGTTGGTAAGAGGTTTTGCTACTGAGAGAGTAGTCAATAAGGTAATTTACTACTGGGAAATGAGTTGGCAATTGGATAGAGCAAACTAAAATGATTTGTTGTAAATTAATATGTTTTGCCACTAAAGAGAGTAGTCGGCAATTGGATTTAGCAAACTAAAAAAGTTTGTTGTTCACAAAGTAGCCGGGCTGAGAGAGACACGCGGCTACGGATGCTTTTGGCATCCTGGTTAAAGTGTTAGATACGATTGGAGATGCCAATATCGCAGGGAAAAAATTAATTTGGGAAAATTGTGATTAGTATAAATTTATACTAGGAATTTGAAATTGTCAATTTGGGGAGATGGATTGGAACAATTAGGAATAATTTTTTTTTAAAATTCTTAATAATAATCTATTTTTTAAAGGGTTTAAGAATATTAGCGAAGAGTTATGGATTACTGATTTTGAGTTTTTGAGTTCTTTTGGGAAAGCCTGGTTTGATGTGATCATTATGTATGTCTTTTAGAATGCAAATGAGCAGCCAGGTTTCCTGTCTCCAGGCAAGTAAATGAGTGGAAGCTTGAAGCATGTGCTGTGTAAAGGCCAAATGAAGGTCCCTGCATTATTGTGCTAGTCGATGACATCAGACCGTAGCTTACAAAAGTGGGTTTGAGGGAACTCAGTATATGGGGGGGGGGGGAGTGGGGGGGGGAAACATGAGGGATAAAGTAGATTGGGGAGTAGAAACATATTTGCATAATTGAAGACAAAAATACCAACTAACCCCCTTACCTCCTTCCCAGCATTGGGATTCTCATATTTGACAACCGTTTGTGCTGTGATAATGAAAGCAGGGTACATAAGTGGTAGTAACAGACCATGAAGACAGAATGAGGCCAGTTGCATGCTGTTCAGCTAGGCAAAGTCCAGTGGTAACTGGGCTGCTCTGATGTGTTTAAGCACGCGACTACGCTACATGGGCAGTGGAAATCTAACACACTAAGTGGGATTATAGTTTTACACTCTCCCCATAGTATAGTGTGACTTAGAAGCAGGGAAGTTAAGGGCAGTATGAGATGTGCCAAGTGGGAAATGAGTATAGCCTGCAGATCAACATAGACAAATATTGATAACAGGACAAGCTATGAACCTACCAGAAGATGACCCTCTTTAAAATGAAGGTGACCCCATGCTACGTAGCCACTGGGGTACAACTAGAGTGTGGAAGGTACACCTACAGGCCCTCAGCGATGAATTTATTATGTATGCACAGCAATTAACCCATGTCTTGCCAGGTCTGCATTCCCAGGTACGAGAGGCACAGACCAGCCACTACCAGCTGAACGCAGAGACGCGTCCATACAATCAGACTACGTACTGATAAGGTAATGGGATTGGAAGAAATTGAAACTGTGTTGAAAGGAACTGTACCAAGTTCTACCAACAACACCAACCGCCGTGAAGATTGAAGATCACCCCGTTTGTACATCTGATTGACTGTAAACGGATCAACGAACCAAGAAAGGACAATGGGGCTGTTGACCCTCCGTTTTATTTTGGGTTGGCCCAGATGGTCTGGACTTGGAGAACTAATTTGTTCTGTCTATGGAGTTTTGAATTGTGCCCTTCACGAAAATATAAGTGCATGCTGGGTGAGTGTGTATGCACATCCCATATAATGTAGCAATGTTACAAACATTTTTGAGATTTTATGAAGTCTGCAATTTATCCCATCAGATAAAGCATAACAAGAGGTTTAATTTGATACCTAATTCACTTTCATATCTTCAGTATCTAAAACGTTATGGCCATTTTCATACTCGGAAATTAGCATATTGTTCCCCTATTGCTTTTCCATTGACTTAACTCCAAAGCTGTGATCGAGGACAGTCAAAAAGCCCAAAACTTTCTTAAAAATATAAGAACTGAATGAAATGTTCAGTTATTGTGGATTGAAGCATTCTGAAACAAATATGAAACATCTTACTTGGATGACCTGAAATTGAAGCATATAATTAGTTAGTTACCTAATTGACCGTTGTGAAGGACATAGTAATAAACACCCAGACTGCCTTGAAAATTCAAAAATGTGATATCTCAAGATCAGAACTTAATATTATTGTATTACATGCTGTAAGTTTATACAAGTTAATTCCTGGATGGCGGGACTATCATATGCCAGAGAATGGAGCAGCTGGGCTTGTACACTCTGGAGTTTAGAAGGATGAGAGGATTCTCATTGAAACATACAAGATTTTTAGAGGCTTGGACACACTAGAGGCAGGAAACAGTTCCTTGATGTTGGGGAAGTCCAGAATCAGGCCATAGTTTAAGAATAAGGAGTAAGCCATTTAAACGGAGGCGAGGAAAAGCTTTTTCTCACAGGGAGTGGTGAGTCTGTGGAATTCTCTGCCTCAGAGGGCGGTGGAGGCAGGTTCTCTGAATGCTTTCAAGAGAAAGCTAGTCATGGGGGGGGGGGGGGGCTCTTAAAAATAGCAGAGTCGGAGGATATGGGGGAGAAGGCAGGAACGGGTACTGATTGGGGATGATCAGCCATGATCACATTGAATGGTGGTGCTGGCTCGAAGGGCGAAATGGCCTACTCCTGCACCTATTGTCTATTGTTCATTGTTTTATTGTATATTAAGTCCGTAACAGATAGGTAAATAAATTACAATTTCTAGCAAAAGACCAAGTTCTTTATAGAGAAGATCAGCTGTTAGCTGGTACATTGCATATCATAATCATAGCATCATCATACTCCTCAGATTGCAACCAATAAGCAACTCTTTCACTGCCATGCAGAGCACATCCACCCTACAATGCTCCTCGAGATTATAAAGGGAATTGACTGTTTCTATCTTGCAAGCCCGCATCCACATGACAAATAACACATGGTGGCATTGGGAGATTTTCTGTTTCGATGAGCTAAACATCCCATTATCCCTCCGCATCAATGTTGTTATGATCTTGCTGATGCAGTCTCCTCCTTCAGTTTTCTCAGTTACATCAAGTTCAAAGTATTTACTATACTGCCTCTCCAACACAGTGATGACAGCTTGAAGACAGCTCCTCATCTTTGAACTGAACTGTGGATGTACTGGTAGCTCCCGAAGTTTTTGTCAATGTGGCATCAAGATGTATCTCCTCACCGAAGAAAATCTTCCCTTGCCAATATCAAGATGTCCTGGAATTTCTGTGGCTTCCTATAGAGCGGCAATCACCCCTTTAACCACTTTGATGCCATCAACATGGTTGAATCTGATCTGGCTTGAAGTGTAGAAGCGCTTCATCCAAGGCCCAGTCAGATATTTTGCCAAGTAAGCCTAATATCTGAAGTTCTACGTTTGCTTCAGCTTGGGTGAAGTCATGAGGATGGCGCTTCTCAACCCCCTACAGGATGCTCCGCTATTCAGCAGGGCAAGAAGTCATCCTAATGTACATGGATTTTGCCACCAATATGAAACAGTATGGTGCAATCTGTTGCCACGGTAACCGTGGATGACACCTCGGGGATGCTCCTGTCATCGAAAAATGCGACAAATATTTTTTGGTCCCTTTTTCCGTTCTTGTACTGAAGTTTGCTCATCTGCAGTATGACATTTCCTGCTAGACAGTCCTTTCCCAAATAAGAAATTTCCTCTGGATTGTTTCTGTATTTGAGGACTGAGCGAACTGATGTTGCGATGGAGCAAGAGGATGCAAGTGGCAGTAGAGCTTATTCAAAGATTTACCCCCCCACTCACTGTTCACAATCCTAATAGCACATGATTAAGCTGCACACCTGTCACGCATTGTGTTTGAAATGTTGTCGATTATCTTTTGCCTGGTGTCTTGGAAATCTGCTTGCTCATTTGATATAAGTGTAAGTTTTACACAAATTGTTAACTGTTTCGCAAATATGTTGCGCATAGTCCTCAGCAGCCCCACCAGCCAATTCATCGACTGCTGCAGAAAGACATTTGTCTGTGGTGGTGAAATGACACTGTTAATGTGGGTCTCTTCCTGGGTGGTTGCATCAAAACCTCACAGTCAAACCCTTTGTTGCTAGGATCATCTCTGCTGTTTGCAACTCAGCAATAGCTCCCAATTCCGGGCCATAACTTCAACTGCACTGCGTCGAGGAACATGATCCAGATTAAGTCCACTACGCTTGTAGAACTGGCTTATCAGGATTGGAATGTTTGCTGTGGGAGTTTTGTTCACAATACAGTCAAACACATGCATCCTTGTTGTTGAGGAGTAAGTCTCTGGTCCACCTTTTGACTTGACAATACTGGCAGCCTGCAGAGTTTCGATTGTTTCTTTGAGGACAAGATTGTCAAATTCGAGGTGTCTCACATCCTCTTCCCTGTCCTTTAGTTTTTTCATGAACTTTTCTGTACTGGTGAATTGAAAACCATTTTCCTCTTTTTCTTACTGCAACAAAACTTCAGCAATTGTCAGTGTCTTTTCTAATAACTGAGTCCTAACTTCATCTGGAACTGAAAAACTGAGCTCAACAGATAGAATGTTCAAGTCGCAGGCTGTGCGCCAAGTTTTCAGCCCTGATAATTATTAGACTGTTCTTTTTTGAATTTAAAACAGTTTTGATGGTCTGCCTTTGTCTCAGTACTATATGATCTACTATTCACATATACATAGATATGTTACAATACCTACCTTATAGCACGCTGCAGTTCTGCCGCTCCCCGTGTGCGTGACTTTGCGCCTTTCAGAGGGGGGCGGGTTTAAAATCCCGTTTTTTTTTCCCTAGACAGTCCAAATCGATCCATGTCGGGCGATTTCGTCGCTAAAGAGAAATCGCTCCAATATTTCATTCATGAAGCTATTTTTAAACTACGCTAGATTATTTATTAACTAGAGTAGTTTAAAAATCATCTTCTAAAGCTCTGATGCTGACAGCAGAACGGACCTAACATAGGCAATAAAATAAGCAACACAGTTTATTTTTACATTAAAAAAATTGGTTTTTAGGAAGCATTTAATCACATTTTCATGTTGCAGAAGGGACAAAAAAAAAATGTATGAACCGGCTGTATTTTCCCGGCCGACAGGGGATAAATTCACCGCAAACCGCAACGTTCTAATTCACCGCATTCACTACAAAAAAAAACCCACTCGCAAGTTGATCTAAATGGGCCATTAATTTACAGGCATTAAACACTAAATTCCTTCCATTTGGCCTATAAATTCATGAAAATGAGATTTAAAATCATGTTATATTGTGGATTATTGTGTGAATGTTATTTGGACACGTAGGCAATTTAAAAATGTTTATCATGTCTTAATAAATGGACAGATGTTTAGATTTAGTAATTGAATTCGGAATTAGCTACAATTAGATAACTAACTAATTATATGCTATAATTTCAGGTCATCCAAGTAATATTGTTTCATATTTGTTTCAGAATGCTTCAATCTATAATTAACTTAACATTTAATTGAGTCTCTTAATTTTTTAAGAACGTTATGGGCTTTTGACTGTTCTAGATCACAGCTTTTGTGTTAAGTCAATGGAAAGGCAATGGGGAACAAGATGCTAATTTCCAAGTATGAAAATGGCCATAACTTTTTTTAATACTGAAGATATGAAAGTGAATTAGGTGTCAAATTAAACTTCTTTTTATGCTTTATCTGATGGGATAAATTGCAGACTTGATTTTTAAATCTCAAAATTTTGTGACATTGCTATATACAGCATATAACTAACTAACTAATTAACTAAATATATACAATAAACTTAATTAACGCTAAAGGTTTAATGTATTATACTAACATGACTAACTACATAGTAGGAAGGATGGGGGAGGTTGGACAGATATTCTAAATATTAATTGTGAATTAACTAACATATAGGCGAATGAAAAGTGTGATTACTGACGTGGTACTTTAACCCATAATAACTCTATTTTATTTTATTTTAAATCTTCTAGTTTTTCTTTTATTTAAAATGTTTTAGTTATTAATCGAGCTGACATGATCATTTTCGTTAGGTGGCTTTTTGTAAGATATCGCTCTTTTGAAAACTTACACTCACTTTTTTTGTTTATTCACTATTACTAGTTGTATGATTTAACAAATCTTTATGAACACTTCATTTTAATGTTTTTCTCTCTTCTCTAATTATGTTTAATAGTGTCAGGAGATGCAAAACTAGTGCCGAAATTATGAAGGACAACCCTGGACTCGGGATTTTCGAGTACTTAGCTGTATCACATGAATCATACATTCTGGTAATAATAGCCACTGCAAGATAATAGTCGAATAAACACCAGAGGTCTCACTTTCTGTAGTTGGAACATTAGAGGTGCGAATGAGCCAATTATGGGGGGGGTAAAATTCTGGCACAATTAAAATCATTAAACATGGACATTGCTTTCCTACAAGAAACGCATTTGAAACAACAAACTCAGATCAGATTAAGGGCAAACTGGATAGGTCAAACTTACTACTCCGCATTTACTTCTAAAGCAAGAGGCACGCCATTATAATTCGGAAAGGTATACCTTTTAAATTAAAGAAGTCCATATCAGATAAAGAGGGAAGATACGTTATAGTCAAGGGAGAAATTTATAATACACCATTAACTATTAAAGATAAATATTTATGCGCCTAATTTTGATAACCCCAAATTTTTTAAGAAAATAGTAGAATATAATTGCAGAGCATAATTATCAAAATAAATAATGGGGGAGATTTCAATTGTGTTATAGACCCATATTTAGATAAATCAATAAAGGTAGGGAAGTGTCTTGTTAAACTAAGACCTCAGTGAATTTTTAAATACTTATAAAAAAATAATAACATAACTGATGTTTGGAGAATAGCAAACCCAATTGGAAGGGAATATTCGTTTTACTATATTGGTTCATAAAACATATTCACGAATTGACTATTTTTTATTGGATACAAAATAGTAAGATTAAACGAGAACTTACCAGTTTGAAGTTTGATCTTTATTTTATGAGGAGTGACGTTGAGGGATTACGTGAAGAAGGCCCGCCAGGCGCATGCGCGTCATACTTCAAAGCAGCGGCGTGAAAACACAGAAACAAATAGCCGAAGTAACATAGTAAGACTAGAACTCGTAGAAGACTAGAACTACCAGATGATCTCTTAGATTATGAGGGTGGGAGCGGAGGGCACATAATCCCTCAACGACTCTCCTCATAAAATAAAGATCAAACTTCAAACTGGTAGGTTCTCGTTTAATCTTACTATTTTACTTCGGAGTTACGTGAGTGACTACGTGAAGATTTCAAAGCTCTGTGTTTGCATGCCGCAGATGCACTCCATATGACAAGCTGCTTCAGTTTGACACAGTAGTAGTACAATAAAGAAGATATTAACATTGCATAATAATTCAATAACGATTTTAATAATAACAAACAGAGTAATGACCCCTCTGTCCCAGGGGAAATTACAAACAATAAGTGATATAACAAAGCAAGAAAATTAAAGGGAACCCAAAACAGCAGGCCCCAAAATGTGGCTCTGCCTGAACTGGTTTATCGTAAAACCGAGAAAAAGTTGCCTCTCTAAGACCACCCGGCGGCCGCGAGGATTTGATCTAGCGCACGTCCTGAGCCTTCGCCGCGGATGTAGATGCCGCCCTGGTGGAGTGAGATTTAAAACACATCAGTGTCGATACCCACAGAACTGAGCACCTGTTTTCAACCATCCAGAAATAGTTTGCACGACACGTGCTTATATGACTTTTTGTGACTAATGAGAAGTCCTGACTCAGAACCTCTCAGACTCCTGTTAACTCAACATATTGGGTTAAATGTTTAAATGACACATAACAGTTGGTCACCCAGGATATGCTTTAAACATCACCTTGATTCCAGACCTGCCTGGTCTACTTAGTTTAAGTAAATCACAGACATAAAATAACATCATCTTGAGAAACATGCATATAATCTATTCTTAACAAGTGCAATGTTTGGACACGTTGTGCTGAAACCAAAGCCATTAACATAACCACTTTTAAGAGTCAATCTTTGCAAAGATAATGACGCAATTGGAGCCCATTGCCGCAGCAGTGTGAGAACTATACTGACATCCCAGATTGCTATATATCTGGTTGAGGAGGATTTTTGTTAAAAATTCCTCTCATAAACCTGGATACCAATGGATGAGACCCAAAAGGTTATTGTGCTGAAGACTGCCCTAAATAAGAGACAAAGCACTGCGAGCAGTGTTAATAGCACTATAACTAAGGTGCTCATCAAAATGCAAAGTAGCAAGGAACTCCAACACATCACTTAAACTAGCAGTAATCATATGATATATTAGACTGTACACAGAAGCATTCCCATTTCCTTAATGTGCACGAGGTATTGCTTTTTAGTGCTAGTTCTCCACCCTGCAGTCATAACCTCCATGTCCTGTTCGATAATCCAAGGCCTTGAAATGGTCTGGTCAGAACCTGCAGACCAACAAATTGATATGGTCATGTAATGGGTGACTTTCTCCTGTAACCGGATGCACCAACAAATGAACTGCTGCTGGGAATGCGCATGAATGGCTGTGCCATCATTCTCATGACCAATGGGAACCATGATTGTGTTGGCCAATCTGGGACCACCAAAACTCCGTTGGCGGAGTCCCGCTCTATTTTAGTAAGACATTTTGGAATCAGGCAGAATGGAGGAAATGCATAAAAGAATGAGTGTCCCCAGTGTAACGAGAACGCATCCACTGCTACTGCACCTGGATCTGGCTCCCAGGAGACATATTTAGGCAACTGGTGATTCAGTCTGGATGCAAAGAGGTCAATATCTGGCAATCCAAATCTGGCAACAATGGTTTGAAATATGCTGACATTTAACATCCATTCTATATTGTCATTAAACTTTCGCGACCTAAAGTCTGCTACCACATTATCTATGCCTGGTAAGTAGATGGCCGAAACCCAGATGTTGCATGAAATGCACCAATCCCAGATAGTATTAGCCAAATTATCACATACACCGATCGAGTTCCTCCCATATGATTGATATATGCCACAGCTGTGGTGTTGTCAATCTGGAGTTGAACATGGAAATCTGACATGGTGGAAACATGCTTTTAGCCCATAAAAAGCACCCAATAACTCCAAGTAATTAATACCGTGTGTGAAGAAGCAAGACCTCTTGCTCAGTCCATCTACCCCCACAGCTAGACTCTGTGTCTGTAGCCCCCCATCCAAGAGTGCTAACATCAGTCTGTAAAATTACTGAAGGTTCGTCCACCAAAATGTAATTGGTGGCTTGACTAACATTAACAATCCACCACTGCAATTCTGCCAGAGCCGTGGTGGGTAACTGCATAAGCCAATCAAAATGACCTGTATTCTGTTTCAATGCTTGTTCTCTTGCTCTTTGCAAATGTTGATAATGCAAAGGCCCGAACTGTACTGCAGGAAAGGCTGCTACCAATTTCCCAATAACCTTTGCAACATCTCGGATGGAAGAATAAAGGTTTTGTGTAAGACGAATACAGACATTAACAATATCTATTACCTTGGCTGCTGGTAATGCAACTGTCATATGAAACTGAATCCAGAATAAACCCCAAATAGTCAATCTGCTGGGTTGGCTGTAACTTGGACTTAAGTGGATGGACCAAAAATCCCAATGATTCAAAGAGACTCTTAGTTGCTATAACAGAAGCTGCAGCTGACTCTTTAGTGTTGCCAACAATTAAGATATCATCTAAATAGGCCAAAACAATGTGATGGTGGGCCCTCAAGTGCCCTAGCACAGGTTTCACCAATTTAGTAAATAACCTAGGTGCAGAACTTAACCCATTAGGCAATGCTCTATATTGCCACAGCTGTTCCCATCCCAATTAAATTTCAAGTACCTTCGATAATCAACATGAATTGGCACCGAATAATAAGCATCTTGTAAATCAATGGTGCCATATAACAACCCTGGGAACATCAGCTGCTTTGCAGTAACAAACGTGTCCATTTTAAAATGCCTATAAAGAACTGAAGTATTCAATTGAGTGAGATCCAGAATTACTCGACCACCACCATCTTTCTTGAGTCCTGGGAAAAATATTAGACACAAATTGTTGAGGATGATGAACTGCTTTTTTAATCACACCTTTACGGAACAAATTCTGAATCTCCACATTGGTTTGCTCAGTCTCTGGAACAGAAAACACCATCACTTTACTAGGCTTAGTCTGGACAGGGGGATCTATCCCTGAGATAAACTCAATGGTGGACCCTGACACAGTATTTAGTATAAAGATATCAGACGTTATACAACACCACTCGTTATAAAAGAAATGTAACCGATAGGAGGTTGCACACTCGAATTTGTAACACAAAGTCCCTGTACCTCTGTCGGTGTTTTGGAAACCTGTTGTCTGGCTGTGTTGGGGTTATAGGGAACCTGACGTGGTGGATACCCTCGTTGCCACCCTGTCCTCCCTCTGCTGGGCCCAGCACCCGGATCGGACCTGCGGTAAACGTTCCCCGACTTCCGAAGAGACGGACGAGATGCGGCCGGCTTCATTAGCCCCATAGTTTTCGCCTCCTCATCAATATCTCTCTAATTTGCTTGACCAGATCGGAGACTACAAACAGGAGTTCAGGCGCCTGAACATTGGTCGCCTTACAGAGTGCAGCAAATTTTTGGTTTAAAATAGGCCTGATGGCAATTTTCCGAATGCAGTTAATTTCGAAAAAGACGTTACACATCATAGCTAACATATCCTTCTGTAACGGAGATAACACGGTCCCTCGGACCATGGTGCCAAATGCAGTGATCGTGGCCCCACCAGTTTGAGGACGTGCTGGTAACGAACCTCCTGCCCCCTCATGGAAGGACAATATGGGTGCCCATATTGCTGGGTTCACCATTGGCACTTTTAATGAAGCACAGTTAACAGGTGTTTTATATTTGCTGCTTGTCTCATAGTTGCAGCTGATGAGAAACCAAGTAATTTATATTAGTTGCGAGGTATTCCTCCATGGCCTCACCTGTTCCCTCCGGAATAGCAAAAGACATTGCTATCTCCGGTACACCCGGAGCAAGGCTCCTGTGCTCTGGTGTTTGCACATAAGCAGGGACACCAGACATAGGGCCAGCTACATCCTGCCCCGCATCTCCTATTTGATATTCTAGGGAGGCATCCCCAAGTCCTATAACAGGCGCTGAAGGAATTCACCACGGCGGTATTACAGGTAATCCTCTTCACAGGATCCCTGCTGCTCAATTGTCTGAGAAGTCTCTGTGGCCTTAGCTCCTTGCTGTACCAAAAGCTGCAGCATGTGTTCCATCTGTTGCATTTTTCCCCACATCTCTTTAGCCCCTGGGGGAGAATCACCACCGTCATCTGAATCATCAAAGAGTACTGGCCAGTTTGTTTTACTTGTGGCCTTGCTGTGCCTCTTAGCAGCCACAGCCTGTTGAGTTTCAGGCACTGGCCTGGAAGCACTTTCCACTGGTGGTAACGTGAAAACGGCCCCTCGTATCAGAACCGAGGTCCGGTTACTATCTCCCGCCCCGATCGAGAATGCGACTCGACGCTAGAACACGCGCTTGGAGCGCACTCTCCGCCCGGACCCGCTCCATGTTGCAACTCCAACTGACTTCGCGAGCCAGTTTTACGGAGTTAAATAACCTGCAGGAAAAGTAGTTTAACACTTACCTGCAAGTTTTTACTTACCCGCTGGTGGAGCTGTGCCCTCCAGCCCGTTTGGTGCGACATGCGCAGACGTATTGACGCGCATGCGTCCGGCGGGCCTTCTTCACGTAGTCACTCACGTGACTCCGAAGTAAAATTAATCCCGTATACGACTAAACCATAATATACCATAACAGTATACCACAATAGTATTATTTCCGATCATTCACCAGTGACTTTTATACTTAAAATCGAGGGAATGCAGGATAATAAAACCTTTTTGGAGATTCAAAACGCACAAATATGAAATAACCCGCAGGTTTATGATATATAAAAAGAATAAACAAAAATTTTCTTTGAGATAAATGAGACGCCGGGTATTTCTGTATCGCTATTATGGGAAAGCTTTAAGGCATACATCCGCGGTGCTATAATCTCTTATCAAAGTTTTAAAAAATAAAGAAAATAAAAGAGAGCTTCAGAGGATTGAACAGGAAATAAAATGACTAGAACTGGACAATGTAAGTGACCCAACCATAGATAAACATAATAAGATAACCTTATTGAAATATAAACTCAATAGAATATTATCGGCAAGAGTAATAAGACTATTCCAAATTTACAAAACAGCACACTTCGAATTTGGGGATAAGCCACATAAATTATTAGCGAGGCAACTGAAGCAACAAGAAAAGGAAAATACTATCACTAAAATTAAATCTAATAAGGGCGAGCTTCTATCACTACCAAAGGATATTAATAAAAGGTTTGCCCAATTTTATCATAATTTATACACAACTAAAATAAATACAGATGATAGTAAAATTACAAATTTTTAGGTCCATTGCAACCTCCCTAAATTGGATAGTTTAGAACAAGAAGAAATTAGGAGCACGGATTACTAGTGAAGAAATATTACAAACAATAAAACTCATTGAAAAATGGGAAGACCCCATGACCAGATGGTTTAGCAATGAATTTTTATAAGCAATCTCAGGAGTCAATTGTACCAAGATTATTCAAGTTATACACGCAGGCATTATACCGAAAATAAACTACCAGAAACTTTAGCAGAATCAACAATAACGCTTAACCAAAAAAAGATAAAGACTTAGAGGAACGGGTTCTTACAGAGCTATGTCACTTCTAAATACGGATCAGAAAATTTTAGCAAAGAATCTAGCAAGAAGACTGAATAATTATATTAACAAATTGGTAAACCCGGATCAAACGGGATTTATACCTAAAAGGCAATAATTTAATAACTTGAGAAGGCTTTTCATATAATGTACTCTCACAAAGAGCACATTGAAAATATTTCAGTCGTTACGTTGGATGCAGAGAAGGCATTTGATCAGGGAGAATGGCAGTATGTATACAAGGTACTCCAAAAATTTAATACGGGAGAGAATTTTATCAGATGGGTTAAACTACTTTATGATAAACCTACGGCAAGAATATTAACTAGTAATATTTTATCTCCAAAATTTTATATTTATCAAGGGGTAATAGGCAGGGTTGTGCCTTATCACCATTGCTATTTGCCCTTATGATAGAACCGCTGACTGAAAGGATTAGAAACCATCCGAATATTCACATATATAATATTAAGGATTCAAAGAATAAAATTTCATTATATGCTGATGATATTCTTTTATATATTACTAATACACAAACGAGTATCCCCACCTTATTAACACTAATCGAGAAATTTGGTTCTTTTTCAGGATATAGAATAAATTGGAATAAAAGCGAAATTATGTCTTTGAAACCACAGGATGCGAGACACTTATTTTACTTCGGAGTCACGTGAGTGACTACGTGAAGAGCCCCGCCTGCGCTGGAACGACATTACGTCGACGCTGACGGCCAGAGCAAGAGCTGCAGAGGCAGCTCCTCGACAGCGGTAGGTACGGGCCCGCAGGTAAGTGCAGGGGAAAAACACTTTCAGGGTCTAAAAAACTCCGTGGCTGTTATTGAATACCAGAATTTAAAACTAATTTAAAAGTAAAAAATAAGTTGAAAAACAACGGATTTTAAAAAGAACGACCTAAGGGGAGCGATCGAACGGAGATTACGGAGCCGTTCCGATACCGTACCGTCAAAAATTACGTTAGAAAGATTTTTAGTCGCTCCACAAACTTTTGGCACGGGGGGGGGGAGGGGAATTTTTTATAAAGTCAGAAAGGCCATAATTTTAAAAATTCAATTAAAAGGCCTTCAGACTAAAAAAAAAAAAAGGTTATGGCTTGAAAAAATAATGGAAAAAAAAAAAAAAAATTCCAAAAATAAAAATAAAGTAAATAAAGAAATTCAAGTCAGAAAAAAGGGTTAAAAAGGCCCAAAAACATTCCCGTAACCTACCCTAAAGGGATTTCATATAATTAATATATATGATGAAATATGGTGGGAATATCTACCTCAGATATTTGAAGGTAGTCTCCTTGAGGAAAACTCAGGAGTATAAGGGCAGTAAAAATAAAATGGAAAACTGACCCTAAAAATGCACTGATAGTGGTGGCTGGTCGTGAAGTACCCACCACAGCACCAGTAAACAAAAAAATATAATATATATAATATATAATACAGGTGTAAGTACAACACTGAATAAGAAGTGAGGCCCATGGAAAATAACGCATGGAAAACAAAAAAATTGGTCCTCCACTAAAGCTGTAATGATTAAAACAGCAGAATCAATAATAAAACGTTTTAATGTTTTATTTAAGTACACTTCAGCACAAAATAATATAAGTGTACTAGTTTGATAACCTGAAATGTATGAGTGAGACCATGAAAATTAAATTTATGAACAAAAAAAAAAAATGTTGCCTCACCAAAGCTGAATAGTGAAACAGCAGAATATGATAAAACTTTTAAGTTTAAAGATAATCAACGGTGAATCCGGTTATGATATCCATGTCTCAATTAGATGAGAATATAAGGAAATACGATTTTTAAAAGTATTTCAAACTGGTGCATGGCATTTCCATTCAATGGAAAACAAATAAAATATTGTGCAAATAACCAATACATTTAAAGAAAAATTAATTGCCATCAGTTTGTGGAGCTCATTGGGAAGAAATATATAATATTTAGGGACCAAATCTGCACTCTAGATTTGCAGATCAAATCAGGTTATGATTAAAATCCTGATTATATAATGGAATAAAACCTGCCCTTATAGATTATTCAAAGCATTGATTACAAAAGAAACAGACTATTGGTCTTTAAACTTTGGGGGGGAAAAATTATGATCCAATATAAAGATTTGATAATGGATCAAAACTAAGGCAGAAGTATGATAAAAAAACATAATCAAACATAGCCTTATCCAAACCCAATATAATTGGGGAAAGAAGGCCTGAAGTACGTGGAAGAGGTGCAAACAACTGTATACAAAATAAATTCATGAACTCTCCGATTGTGGGGGATTACAGGTGTAATTATGATCATTAATTTAATATAACTAAGGACTACAAAAAAATTAGAAATGATTGGTTCAACTGTATAAGAAAACGTAAAAATTTGAATTTTAGGTTGGTTTTGGCACCCAAAAGTAACTCCAATAAACAAGGGTTACGTACATATATATATTTAAATTACCTCAGTGTACAGATATTGATGGTATAGACCATACATAAACATCATTTTATATACACTTTCACAGTGTAAGAACATTTTATTAAAATGGAATATCTTCAACATTAAAATACAGTTGTTATTAACAAAGTGTTAATCAAATATTACAGGTGCTTGAAAATTAATTAAAATGGGTCAAGCAGTGCAAGTTAAAACATTGTCTAAAGGATTAAATCCAGTTTAAGGCTGTTAAACAGAATACTGGAAAGAACAATTGCACTGATAAGATCAGCACTTGCACTAATGAGGACATGGTCATGGTTATCTTTGATCACATTTAAATTAGAGTCAGCTGCAAATTAGTGCTGCAATTACAAGTCTGTTGAAAGGCAAAGACTTGACCCATCACATAAAGCCTATGTTTTAGGCATTCATAAATATTCATAAATTACTATTCTGATTTAGAGTAATTCAGCACCATAAGAGGGGGGAAATTGCTTTCCATGATACAAATATGTCTTATGGTTTTTTTTGACATACTTTGTCCCTCCATTAGAAAAGGAGCCTAGGTAAGAGTAATAAAGCTCCAAAAGAAGAAATACAGAAGATTATAAGAATATGTATGCCTTTGTGAGAGGCTTATGCAAATACCAAATGATGCATTATCATTATTAAAGAAATGGATTAAAAAAAAAAAGGGGGGTTCACAAGTTTGCTTCAACTATAAGCTTAGCAGCTGTTGCAAGCTGAAGCAAGTATTAACAGATGATGGACAGTTTCTGTGAATATTTTTGGGGTAAAGATAAAAATATTATCTATTCTTATAAAGATAATTGATACGTCTCTTTGTTGGGACTACGGACAATAAATACCAGGTAAATGCAAATGAATTGTCCTAAGAAATTCTCCCAAACATTTGTATTAATTATTGAATTATAATTATAGGATTATGGATTAAATATTATTGTTCTATTATGGAAGTGTCCATGTCCATATCAACGGTGTACAATACCATGGATGTGGCGTATATTAAATCCACATAAGATAAGTAAAATAATAATCATGTGATGTAAACAGATGAGGCATATTCTAAAATGTTTAGTCCAGCTGCTTATCTCTAAGAAAGAACAATGTTTTTATCACAGACAAACACATAAGGGGGGAAAATACATTGTCAATTAATATGGATTACTTACGATTAATCTGGTTGTATACAGATTAAATAACACAATTTTCAAATGTTCTCGTGGGTAAACCAAGAACAGAAAAGGGCATGGATGCTTTCTCTCAATTACATGAGGAAAAATGTTTTTTATGCTTCCTCATTTTTGTCTGGGGCAGTGTCTGATGAAAATATAGCAAAACACTGCCAGAAAACGCACTTTGGTCCCGGGTCCAAAACGGATCCTTTATGGTTTTCATAAATATTGAGTGATGTTGAACCACTTGTCATGATTCATAGTTGCAGTAAATTTATGTTGAACAAAGCATCCATAATATGAAAATATGAATTGACTATCTGCAGGTTGATCAGACCATTACAATAGTTTAATAGTCAAAGAAGTCTAATGAATGTTTAACTAATATAACAACATAACAATAAAATAATTATGTAATAAAGAAGTGTTATACCTGCAATTTGCAGAAAAAAAAAACAACAATATTTTATAAGAAATTGGAAGTCTGTGTATACAGTAAAATTATTTGTCATATTAGATATATGTGAGCTTGTGGATTGCATTTTTTCTGAGTATCTAATTGATAGAGCCAATAATAGGGCTCAGAGGTTTTCGTCCTATTTACGGACAATATACTAACCAAGAAGTTATCAGGTTCATTCGTAAAATCCCGATATGAAAAGGGATATATGTAGATATAAATATAAGTATTTATATATGTATATAAATAATCTGTCCAAAATTGCAAAACATAAGTCTGGAGATCAATATAGTCCTGAATTGCCTTAGGCAATGGACTCCAGTTCTATCAATGATTCAAAAAAGTTAACATTGAAAGTAATAATGCTGATGATTTTAGTATCAAGATAAGAGTGCAAATATTGTAAATATTACGTTATAATTGTATGTGGATACAGATTACATTATCATATATGTTTTATGAATTTACCAAACAAAGCAGACCAAGAAGAGCTAGAACCAAGGTAAACCTATAAGCATATCCTGTCGGCCTTAAATTGTGTGTGTGTGTGAACATTGATGAAATATTTAAAGTAACTAAAGTCTCTGTGGTAATGAGACAGCACTATTTATTACACACACAAAACCACATTACGTTCAGTAAAACTGATGGTTTCTAGAGAAATGTATTCTAGATGGTTAAACATTGAAAACACTCAGTGGAACTAGACACAGAAATGTGGAAAATTACTCTGTTAAGGAGTAGATACATTCACAGGAATGGCACAGGATGAGTCGCTCGAGCAAAGATGCAAGGCCACAGGAGGGTATAAAATAAATATTAAATTAAATGAAATCAGTCATTGTGTCACGATTGGACATGGAGTGTTGGGTTCTCTATAATTGTTGCTTTGTTCATACCATCAAATTATATATATCAATTGATATTTTGTGATAAACTTGCCTTTCAATAGAAAGGCATTACTTTTATTCTTTTATAATGTGAAATAATTTATCACACAACTTGAGGCAATGTTTGTGGAAAAAATGTGTTATTTTGCTCATTACTGTGTTGTGTGAGCCAGAGTGTCATATGGAAGGAGTCTACGACATGAAAAACACAGAAAGCTTCAAAATCTTCATGTAGTCACTCACGTGACTCCGAAGTAAAATAGTAAGATTAAACGAGAACTTACCAGTTCGAAGTTTGATCGTTATTTTATGAGGAGTAACGATGAGGGATTACGTGCCCTCCACTCCCGACCCTCATGAAATAAATGATCATCTGTAGTTCTAAATATATTTGAGCCTTACTATCTTACTCCGGCTATTATGTTCTGTGTTTTTTCATGCAGCTGCTTTGAAGTATGCCGTTCCAGCGCCAGGCGGGGCTTCTTCACGTAATCCCTCATCGTTTACTCCTCATAAAATAATGATCAAACTTTGAACTGGTAAGTTCTCATTTTAATCTTACTATTAAAATTCCCTTTCAAAATTGCAACAGAAAAATTCAATTATTTGCTATTCAAATTACGAGAAGATATAAATCATTATTTAGTGCCAATTTTACGTCACTATTAAATAAACTGAATGTTATGATTAAATTTTGGAAAACGCTACTGCTCTCATTGATGAGTAGAATAACGCTATAAAAATGACTTTCTTACCACAATGAATATATTTGTTTCAAGCGATCCCAATATATATTCCAAAATATTTTTTCAAAAACCTAGATATTAATATCACTAATTTTATATGGGATTATAGAGCACACAAAATTCAACTAAAGCATCTGTGCAAACCTAAAGAAGTTGGGGGTTTATCATTACCTAACTTTACGTATTACTACTGGGCAGTGCATATTAAGAACATAATGTACTGGCTGGATAGTCCCACTCACCAGTCGGAGTGAATAAGAATGGAGAAAGGGTAGTGTTTTCCCGTACAATATAGGAACGATCTTGTTCTCACCGACAAAATTGAATAGTATAATATATCAGAAGAACCCAATCATTCACAATACAATAAGAATTTGGAAACAAATAAAATTATCCTTGAAATTAAATAATCTATCAGTACTAACCCCAGTATTGAATAATCCTGCATTCAAACCATCTCTTATCGACAAAACATATAAACAATGGATAGACTGGGAATTAGGAAAGTAGGAGATATGTATGAATTAGGTAAATTGTTATCATTTCAACAATTAAAATCAAAATTTAAACTGAATGATAATCAATATTTTAAATATAACAGATATGTGACTTTATGAAGAAATATATACATAGATTTCAAACTATATTTTTAGACCCTTTAGAAGAAGCAATGAATATTAAGGCTGATTCACAAAAACTAATATCATATTTTTATAAGTATATTAAATAGAGAATTACCCTCAACAGAGGCACTAAGAAAAGATTGGGAACATGAACTAATGATAAAGATTCCGAAAGATAGATGGGAAAAGTTCTGATGAACACACATAATTGTTCCATTAATGCAAGACATAATTTAATTCAATTTAAATTATTACATAGACTATATTATTCAAAAAAAGAGGTTGAATAAATTCTACTCAAACTTCTCTCCAAGATGCGATAAATGTTTGTTTTCAAAATGCCAATATAACACATTCATTTGTAGATGTAATAAAGTTGAATAAATTTTGGAGCGATATATTTGATATATTTACAAAGCTCTTCAAATTAAGAATAGAACCTAATATGGAATGGATTATATTTGGAATAATAGTAGAAGATATCAATTTAAACAAAGACCAAAAAGTATTCTTTAATTATGGGTTAATAATTGGAAAGAAATTGATACTTAAATTTTGGAAAAATACAGCTATACCAACTATTAAAATGTGGATTAGTAATATGACGGACATAGCTCACCTTGAAGAAATGAGACTCCGCCTAATAGATAAATATGACCAATTCTTAAGGAGTTGGTCCCCTTTCATCGACTTTTTGAATCATGTGATGCAGCAATACCGTAAAGATTACTGATTTCAGGTCAGGTTGTGGATAGAATTACATCTCCGAACAAAGATTTGAAAATTTTTCTTTTTTAAGGGTCTTTTTTTTCTCTTATTTCTACTTTCTACTTTTTCTTTTGCTTATATACACAACTTCATGTTTTTTCTATTTTCTACTATCTATTTTTCCTCTATTTCTTCTCTCTATTTCTTGAATTTTTTTTTACTTCCTTTTCAAAAACATAAAACTAGAGGTTGTACATAGAATGTATTCCGTCATGACATAGTTGGCACGTAAAATTAGGTGCCACTGTATTGTTTTGTACTGTATTAACTTCTAATAAAATAAACACAAAAAAAAAAACAAAAAAAAAACTCTGCCTTGGTTTCAGCAAGCTCTCGTGCAAAAGTTTTCCCCACATAATTTGGTTTTGACTTCCTGAATCTTTCTGTCCTTTAAATCTATTTGGTTTTTCTTTCTCTTTAAGGCTTGATAAACACACGTTTGGGAGTTTTCAACCGTGCCTTAAGTTCACTGATCTTTGTGTGATACTTTTATTGTAAGAGCAGCCTTGGATGCGGACAGAAAGTTTAGTCTTTTCTTCAATTTCTGTTTCCTTGTGAAAGACTTAGAAGTTCTCTGCTACATCTTGTTGTAACACTTGATGTCAATTGCATTGGTTCAGGAAGGCAGCAGCGTGTCGTTGCGTTGCTAGATTCAGTCCTCAGTGTCTTGAAATAAGGGCACTTGGCTTTCGGCAGATGTCAAGGATTCCAGGATCTTGAGCACCAGGCAGTGAATGTCATCTAAAGAAATGGGTTGACTGCCTTCTGGAAGTTTAAAAGTTTCATCACAAATTTTCATAAATGCTCCAAGTTCCTTTTGATTGGTGAGTTTTTTAAACTTAAGCAAAGTCCGGTTAGCGAGAGTCCTCATTCTTGAGTTAACAGCAGCAAATGAATACCTTCTGCATCCGACAACGAGAAATGTGAACTCAGTGATTTCTCTGTTTCAAGTAGACTTTTTCCAAATGAGGTATACTAGTACAAGATATGTCCATTTTTAAGATCCCTCTTAGACTCGGGCATGACAGAGAAATTCAAGTTGAACTCTAGCTATGCCTGGCTGGGCTTTTGGATTGACAATTTTGCATTTCTTCTTCGGACACATCTGTTTATAATGTAAATTTTTTTTTAAACACTGAACAAGTTATTATTTGCTGTTTTAGAAAAAAAAGGTAGAAATGATAAAGTTAAACGCTAAAACAAATACCCAACAAGAAATTCATATTCATCAGTTTCATCAAATCAATTTAATCTATTAAATTCATCTAAATTCAATTACTAGACCTAAACATCTATCAATTTCTTAAGAAAAGGTTAACATTTTTAAATAGCCTAAGTGTCCAAATAACATTCACATAAGAATTCACAATATAACATGATTTTTAAATCTCACTGTCATGAACTTATAGGCCAAATGGAAGGAATTTAATGTTTAATTCTCATAAATTAATCCAGAATCATCCACTCAAAATATAATCAAAATTATTGGTTTTTGCACAATACATGTGACTCAAACTGTTGTGAATATTTAGTTTAAAAATAATGATCATGGAGAGAGAATAACACAAAATATCGACAATTTAGATGGCTTATGACATGATTGTCCAAAAAAAAAGAGCATTTAAATCATCTATAGTGGGTGGGTGATTCTGGAATTCGATCGATTGGAATGTTGCTGCTGCAGTGAGTTTTAATCCCCATATCGGCAGGGAAAGACACTGCCGGTTCGTATGGGCCCAAATAACATTTTTTCCACAACATAAAATTAGACTAAATACATCCAAGAAGCAAGAATTAATATGTAAAATAAACGACTCGCCCTTTGGTTTGTCCCTTTATTTTTGCGATCCGTCACATTGTAGGTATGAGGGCGTTAGAAGTCGCTTTTTATTTTAAACCAATTATTAAATTGTCCCAGCACATTTCTCTAAAAATAAACCCGGGAACGGAAGTCCGATCGATTTTTCTTCATCAGCTAGCAGCCCGAGGAAATCCACCTGCGACAAGCAATACAAACCTGGATTTTAATCCCGCCCCCCCCCCCCCCCCCTCTCAAAGGCGTCAGAGTCGCTCGCAAGCCATGGCAGAACTGCAGCGCCGCTGAAGGTAGGTTTTGTAACATTGCTATATAATGGTGGAGGAGAAATACCGCTCTTTACAATAACCCTTAACCTTACTGAGATTCTGGCCTTATTCCTGTTTTCACAATAAAACAGCCAACTAATTGATCCTTCAGAATGGCAAACTTGAGGACAAACCCATATATAGGTGGATGGTATACGGCCCCTTTTAAGCCAGGATGGAAGGTAAATTAGACCATGGTTTGGGAAATACCAAGACTTAAATCAGTGGATTGCCCCCACAGTCCAGTTGTTACCACCTGTTATTGTGACAAAAGAGGCAACGGGGTATACTTAGGGGACAGCACCTGCATTAAAGTTAGTGTTAGTGGCCTGCCACATCCAGTAAATAGGATGCATTT
The DNA here is from genome assembly GCA_035221665.1 of Okamejei kenojei. Lineage (NCBI taxonomy): Eukaryota > Metazoa > Chordata > Chondrichthyes > Rajiformes > Rajidae > Okamejei > Okamejei kenojei. Next base: position 34,338,710 of record CM069133.1, read on the forward strand.
GTGTGTGGATCCTGGTGCATACCCATGGTTAACTGTATGTCACCTGGGGATGAGAAGAACTGGGAAAGGTTGATCAGGCCAACCTACAACTGAAGGGGATGCTTTTATTTGCCCTTTGTTGTCCCTCGCATGTGAGCTGTATAACATTTAACTGAATTGGATATCCCCATGAGGGCTAAGCAAAGTATATCGGAGTCAGAGCAAATCTGATGATTGTCTCCCAATTTACGACAGACCGCCTATCACGGAATTGATTACTATGACCTCCGTATTAGAGAAATTGACAAATGAAACTGCGGACACTTTTACTAACACACATCCATGACAGTTGAAATGTTTGCACTTTGCACTTTAGTCCTATAGAATAAAATGAGGAACGTGCTGTAATAGGCAGAAATGCTGCACCTATGTCCCCTGAAAAAAATTGAGTCCTCTAGCATTACTAACCTAGCTGTCCACATATCCCAGGAAATAAAAATTGGGAGCCTGAGCATGGCTTACAATGATGGGGGCAACTGTGTGCAATTTGCTGGTTTGGAGGTCTCCTAGGGAACCATACTACATTACGGTTCTATTTTTCTGTTGGTGCTTACGTTGATATTTGTTATGCAATGTATCTGACCACTCTGTGCTTCGCGGAGACTGTAATGTTTATCATGGTATGATAAAATGAGGGAATGAAAGAGGTAATCCCGATTAGAAGAATCACCTTACATGATGGGATACTTGACCATTTTCTTGTTTTAAACATTAGAGCTTAAATGCTAATGTAGCTTTAAAACTACAGACAGAGGAAATATACTGCTGACTCATGTAGCTGAAAACTGAAATACTGTTGGTGCCTCGTGGGGGGGGGGGGTAACTGATAACTGAAATAATGCTGACTCATGAAGATGTGAGTGAGACTCGGGGCAATACTTGGAAAATCCACAGAACAGAATATGCCTGGGATAAGCTAACTACAGAACGGCAGTTGACCGAACTGACATACATTGATCGATCTCCGGAGTAGAAAAAGAATAGCAGTCACTCAGACGTCACAGTTAACTCTTGGAAGTGCTCCTCGGCAGTCGTTTTTGGAAAAATGACAAAGGCATTTTACATTGACTTTAAGAATATATAACACTGGGACTTCCGGTGGTGCTATGGAGGCTAGAAAATCAACGCCAGCCCAGCCTGTGAAAAAAAAACGGAGGAAAAACTGGGAGAGAAGACCTAACCTGCTGCCTGCTGTTTCTGCACTGGCTGACCGTGAGTGACGTCATCAAGGCATGCGACTTGTAATGGCAACACAGCGCAGCCCACCCATGGATAAAACAAAACTCCGGTACGCAAGGAAAACGGCAGAACAAGAACAAGGCCCGACTGAAGCCTCGGCCTCAGTAGGACACTATCCCTAGAAGATGTGTCGAAAAAAACGAAGAAAAAATCGGAAATTGAGGAACTCAAAGTTTTTTTTTGTACAAGAAATACAGAAATTAAAGAAAGAAATAAAGTTGGAATTAAAGACTGAATTGCAAAATGAATATTAAGGAAGAAATAGAAACAAATCAAGGAGGAGATGAAGGAGTTAAAGTTTTGAAATCAATACCTCGGCCATGGAATTATCTGACAAACTGCAAAAGGATATTGCAGAAATATTGACGGATCAATCTGCAAGTACAGTGGAAGAGATGAATGAAAAATCGAAAAATAAGGTGGAAACAGAAATGGAACCCATGGTGGAAGAAATCAAGGAACAGTCAACAGCCATAAAGAACCTTGAAGAACTAGCCAAAACAAGTACTCAGACTACGAAAACACTCCTCAAAGAAAATCAATGTTTATCTGACTCACTGGGCAAAATTACTGATAATTGTACCGAGTTGGAAGGATGCCAGAGAAGACAGAACCTAAGGATCGTGGGTATTCGAGAAGGGAGAGGAAAGAATCAAGCTACCCGAGAGTTTACTGCAAACTTATTGCAAAAGGTTTTATCTCTGGAACAAAAGCCTTTACTAGCCCGAGCACACAGAGTAATGAGACGTTATACAAAGCAAGACGCTCCTCCAAGACAAATGATAGTAAAAGTCCATATGATCATGTCCTGGAGGAAGATGATTGAACAAAATTGTAAAAAAGTAGAAATCTTACATATGAAGAAGATTCGATCAACATTTACCGAGACTATCCAGCAGAGGTCTCCAAGAAATGAAATGCGTTCAAGGAGACCAAAATAATTTTGAGGGATGTGAAGAATCTGAAGTACAGTCTGAGGTACCCAGCCACCCTGAGAGTCACCTACAACCAGAAGAACATTATTTCAAAAATCCAGCGGATGCAATGAGCTTTGCCCAAGGATTAAGGAGCGAGAGGTAGACTGAATGAAAGCTTCAAAGATGAACTATACCAACAATTAAATTGTACTTTCAAGATTGGAATGGACTATGGACTTGTTTTCTAAAGAAGATGGATGAAGGAGGCGGATGGGAGATTCGGGGAGATACCGATTGGAGACTCTCCTATGGATACTAATAATTAGAATAGTAACACTACTAATATTAATAACTAACACATACTAAAATTAATACTGTGGTATTATTATTAATTAAAGCTAATAACTACCTAATAATGATTAACAACTAATTATAGCTGATTTACTTAGAATTAAGTAAATAGTAAATATAAATACACAAAAAATTATCTTTGACTTTATTTACCCCCCCCCCCCCCCCACCCCCCCCCCCCCCCCCCCGGTACTTTTTTTCTATATTCTTCTTTCCCTTTTTCTTATTTTTTTATTATTACTTTATTTTTTATATTTTCTTATCATTATAGCTTTTTAATAAGTATTAAGTATATATATTATCATATACTTTGTTCTTGTACACATCAGAGTTTAATACGCCCCCGGTTTAAATATTTTTATGGAATAAACAATTTTAATGAATCATGAGAAGGATAAGTTTGTAACATCGACTACGGATGTCTATAGATTGCTAGCCATGGTAGTATGGCTAACACTAACTAAACCAATATTAGATGTATTTTCTCTCTTTGTGCACCCTATTAATCTCTTAATCTAATCCTTTTTTAATATTATTTTGTTATTATTATTTTAGATTTGAATGGGTTGTAAAATTAATGCAAAGGAGTTATATACGTGAGAGATACTCAAGGGTCTTCAAATTCATCTATATCGGAGTTCGGGTGTAAAGTCGGGTATGTCGAGCAGAACCATTCGCCCTATTATATATTCCTTTAGATAAAAGATGCAAAGACTTACAAATGAATATGGGGGAATGGAGGAATAACCATTTTGTAGCTGGAATGTTTAAAGGTATTAACAAACCAATTAAGAGAGGTAAAGTATTAGCACATTTAAAAAGCACTTAAAGTAGATGTGGTATTCATCCAAGAGACAACCATCTAAAAAAAGAGGCAGAAAACATAGATTGAAGGCTAAATGGATTGACAAAGTGTATCATTCTTCTTTCACACACAAATCTAGAGGTGTAGCAATATTAATTCGTAAAGGCACTTCATTTAAACATACTTCAACAATAACTGATAGTGATGGTAATATATTATTGTAATAGGAGAATTATACACATAAAAAATGATTTTTGTCAATGTATAACGCCCAAATTTTGACAGCCCACTGTTTTTTAAAAAAAAAATTTTAATACTATCCCGAATTATCACAACACAACCTAATAATTGGAGGAGATTTTAAATTGTACACTAGATCCTTATTTTGGACAGATCATCAAAACAACGGAAACTTAAATCGCATTCCAGTGATCTAACAAATGCATATACAGATACTAGTAATATTAAAGATGTTTGGAGAATGCAAAAACCCAGTTGGACGAGAATAACTAATTTTAACAACACCTGTGCATAAAACTTATTCAAGAATAGATTATTTTTTGGTAGATTTAAAACTTATCCCACTCACTTATAATTCAAAATATCATAATATTATAATTTCAGATCATGCACCTTTAACTTTTATGATGAAGTTAACTGGTAAAACGGAAAAACAGGGACAATGGAGATTTAACCCACAAATTTTAAAAGACAAAATAACTCAAGAATACAATCACCAAACAGATCAAGATTTTCTTTGAAATAAATGAATACGCCAGAAATATCTTCGTCCCTATTATGGGAAACTTTTAAAGCATACTTTCGGGAATTATGATATCCACTCAAAGCATTTTAATAATAAAGAGAATCAAAGGGAACAACAGGCATTGGAAAAGGAGATCAAACAATTAGACACATAAAACGCTGTTAACCCAACCATGATAAAACATAATAAAATCTTTGTTTGAAATATAAATTAAATAAAATACAGTCAGACCAAGTTGTAAAACTATACAATTATACTAAACAAATACAATTTGAATTCGGAGATAAACCACAAAAATTATTGGCCTCGTCATTACGAAAATTGGAGGGAAAAAAAAATTAATCATAGGATTAAATCAGACAAAGGGGAATTATTAGTACAAACTAAAAGATATAAATCAGAGATTTTGCAATATTATAAAAAATTATATTCAGCCAAAATGACAGAAAATCGGATAGGTGTAGAAACAATTAAAAAAAATTGTAATCTAAAAGGACTGGATTCAGAAAATAGAGAATTAGTGATTCTAATCGCTGAAATAACTACTAAAGAAATCGAAGAAGCTTTTAAAAAAAAGTCATTAAAAAATGGTAAAACTCCAGGACCGATGATATTGGATCAGAATTTTATAAAAACATTATATGATATGATAGCTCCATGTTTTGAAGACACTTTATGAACACATTTATGCACAACAGAAGTTACCAGAAACATTAAATGAATCTATTATAACGCTCATACCTAAATCAGATAAAAATCTGGATGATCCAGGGTCGTACAGAGCCGTAGCTCTTTTTAAATACTGATCAAAAAAATATTAACCAAAATACTAGCACAAAGACTAAATACAGTGATTAATAAAGTAATTCATTCAGATCAAACAGGATTTATACCAAAACGATACCCTCAAATAACCTGAGAAGATTATTCATATTACATACTCGAAAAGAAACATTAATAAGATGTATCAATTATTTCATTGGACGCAGAGAAAGCTTTTGATCAATTGAATGGTCTTATTTATTTTCGGTTATGGAAACTTTTCAGTTGGGAGAGAAGTTTATAACATGGGTTAAGCTACTATATACCAAGCCAACAGCTAGAATATTAATAAACCAAATGTTAACAACTAAATTTAATTTATTCCAGGCTGTAGACAAGGTTGTCCTCTATCTCCACTACTATTTCGCACTGGCAAATTGAAACCAATAGCACAACGCGTGAGATTACATCCTGAAATATACGGGTATGAAACCAAAGAAACTGAAAATAAAATCTCTTTAAACGCAGATGATGTATTACTTTTATGTTACAAAGCCGGAAATTAGTATTCCTAACTTATTAGATTTAATAATTCCATTTGGATTGTTTTCAGTATATAGAATTAATTGGAATAAAAGTGAACATATGCCAATAATGGGAAATAACTCATATATATTACAACAATATCCTTTTAAGATAGCAAATGAAAAAATCAAATATCTTGGAATTCATGTAACAAAAAGATATGATTCTTTATTTAAATCTATTTCCCACCCCAAATTGAATAAACTAAAGAATATCCTATACTGGAAAACATTACCTATTTCAATGCTAGGTAGAATCAAATTGCGATAAAAATAATTTTTCTTCCGCAATTATTATACCTGTTATCAACTGATCCCGATATATATCTTCCTAAAATTTTTTTTAAGGAAGTGGGCGACTATAGTTACCAATTTTATTTGGGATTATAAGAGCCATAGAATAAATAAGTAAATAAACAACCAAACTGGTTAAAAATGGAAAAGGAAGATTGTTCACCTTTCAAAATTAGCTCGATTTTTATTTGCTAATACTTAAATACATAAAAAATTTATAGAGAAAATCCAATAATAGAAAAGTGGCATTATTTGGAACAATAAAAAAACATTAAAATTAGAAAGTATACCACTGGCTCTTCCATTGTAAATACCATCTTTAAAACCTTCAATGAGGATAAAGGTTTTTTTAAAATGGAAGAACAATGGAATAAATAAGATGGATGATCTCTACAGGGAAAGTTTATTCCTTTCTCAGGAATTACAAAAAATTACGGATAACACTCAAAAGAGTACTTTAGATATTTACAAATTAGAGACTATGTAAATCAAACACACAGGATTTTACAATAGAAAGACAGAAATTTTAGATGAATGTCTAAATAAATATCCGAATACAGAAACATTATCATATATTTTATAATATTTTACTGGAAAATGATTACCAAAGTCGGAAATATATAGGCAAGCATGGGAAAACGAATTAGGTCAAACATTAGTGTAGAAGTATGGAATGCAAGTTTACAACATATACACCACTGCTCATTAAAATGCCAGACACTCCTTGAATACAATTTAAAGTTTTACATAGATTACACTTTTCAAAATCCAAATTAAACAGATTTTTTCAAATGTTTCTGCTATATGTGATAAATGTCAGCATTTAGAAGCTAATCTAACGCATTCATTCACGAAAATGTATAAAAATTATTAATTTTTGGATAGAAATTTTTAAGATAATCTCGAAGGTAAGTTAATGCAAATCTGACTCCAGACTCAATATTATCATATTAGGAATATTAGAAACAAGATCAACTACTAACAACACAGCAAATAATTTTTATTGGTTATAGTTTAATAATTGGTAAAAAACTAATACTAAGATTTTGGAAAGGTCCTACATCCCCCACAATCAAAATGTGGATTACAGAAATGTCGAGACACTTCATCTGGAAAGATTAAGACTTGTCCTTTTGGATAAGCTAGATCAATTCAGAGAATATGGTCTCCATTTATTGAATACTTAAAGGGTCAAAGGTGCCGGTTCGAGGGCCTGAACTGAAGCCTGAATGAAGGAATAGATGAAGAACTATATACAATAGGCCACGGATATATCTCCAATGAAGAATATCTTGCTTTATACACCCACTCATTTTATCGATTCTACTTCTATTTTATTTCTTTTTATATTTCTCTTTACTATCTTCTTCTGTTTGAAAAATAATAAAAAAGTATAGAAGTATAAATAAGAATGACTGTAAACTTTAACAATATTAAGAATATGGTGACGAAAAATATGTTTCTTCTTTTTGATTTTATGTTATTCCTTCTTAATATGTATTTTTAACTTCTTTTAAAAATATTTTACAAAGAGTATATAACACTGTATCTTTGGGTGGCTGCTCGGGAGTACTGAGTGTATTGGTATACTCTCTTTTTTTTTCAAAAAAATGATTCAATGATTAAAAAAATAATATTACACTGCAATAAAACGGACCAGATCCACCACCAAATACAATCCAAACAAATATCCTTAATAAACTGCTGTACAACTAAGTTACACTTCTTATCAAGGATGCATTCAACACCTTGCGGAGCCCAGTGGTCCCGGAACTCCCCCAGGGTGCCCGTGAACAGGGCGTATTCCCTTTCTAACCCCAACCGGGCACGGGACGTAACCCGGAAATGGGCAAGGCAGCCGCTCGGGTTTAAGCCCTCCACCACCTGGCACCATGACTCATGGGTGGCCCAGTTTTGGCCAGGCCCAGGAGCAACCCAACCAGGACATCTTTTTTTATTCAGCTCTCCCTTGGTATACTCTCTGTACTGGTACCCGCCACCCCCATCATTGCGAATTGGGTAAAGTTTGGCTTGGTTTACCTTTAACCCTTATGTATTGTTGTCTGGTTTTAAGAAGTGAACTTTATCAGGGTGGTCGTTTTGGTCAGCACGGCAAGGTTAATGAGCAGACTCGCTAGGCTGAAGGCCTGTTTCCCCTGCTCTATCTCAAAACTGAATTAAACTATTTAAAGCAAGAAATTGTGACTATACAAGGACACCAGTCCTGCAACAAAACTGTGGGTAACTACTGACCAGTGGCCTGTGTGCTCAGTCCTCTCCTCTACTCTCTCTTCAACCCATGACTGCATCCCTAAGTATGGCTCCAACGCCATCATAAAATTTGCCAACGACACCACGGTGGTAGGACTGATCAGCGACAACGACGAGTCAGCCTACAGGAGGAGGTCCAGCACCTGACAACCTGTGTGCCGATAATAACCTCGTCCCTCACACTCCCGGAAGACGAAGGAAATCATTGGTCGAATTCTGAAAGAACAGAGGGGGCATCACACCCCCATCCATATAAACGGGACTGAGGTGGAAGCGGTTCTCCAACTACAAATTCCTCGGGGTACACATCTCGGAGGATCTTCCTGGTCCCTCAACACCTCCAAGCTGAAAAAAAAGGCGCAGCAGCACCTTTACTTCCTGAGGAGCTCAAAAAAGCCCACCTGTCCCCCCAGATCCTGACCAACTTCTACCGATGTACCATTGAAAGCATCCTGACCACCTGCTTTACGGTATGGTACAGCAGTTGCACCGTAGCAGACAGGAAGGCACAACAACGGGTGATGAAAACCGCCCAGCACATCATCGGTGCCCCCCGCTCCCTGCCATGGATGCCCTCCACCGAAACGGTGTCTGAGACGGGCTGGGAAGATCATCAAGGACCCCTCCCACCCTAACCAGGACTGTTTGCCCTCCTACCATCGGGAGGCGGTACAGGAGCCTCAGGTCCCGCACCAGCAGGATGAGGAGTCGCTTCTATAATAACACCATCGCACTGCTGAACTCGGAGTCCCGCCGATAGATTTCCACATCTGTATTTATTTATCTGTATTTACCTAAATATTGCTAATCACTTCGTACTGTCACTAAACTGCATTTTGTTGTAGCCATACTTGTATCTGTGCAATGACATTAAAGTTTGAATTGAATTGAATTGAAGTAGAAGTTTGCGATCACTGTCGTACACGGCATTTTCAGGAATGATGATAAAGCACACACCAAAATCCTATACTTCCAGCAGCGGAAGTCCGCAGGAACTGGAGACAGAGATGTTGTGGTACTTCCGTCCACCGTTCTCGTTGGAAAACGGCACCACTGCGTCGCTAATGATTTCAACGATGAATAAACGTGCACCAACATACAATTACAAATGGTTAGAAAAATGTCTTTCAGTCTTAAGAAAGGGCCCGACACGAAACGTCGCCAATCCTTTTACTCCAGAGATGCTGCCTGATCTGCTGAGTTACTCCAGCACTTTGTGTCTATCTTGAGTAAAAAATCTTGTTTGGCTTGAGTTATTTGGCTTTGTTATTTTTGCTCAAAATTCCAGCTTCTGCCAGTCTCTAGGTGTCCTGCCATCAAAACCTGTTATTCTTCTCCCATACATCAAGCGAGACAGAGTGTAGACCCAGTGACTTTTTAGCCGAGTACTTGTGCTCGTTGTGAAAAGGTTCTTCTTGGTAGGTAGGTCCAGAAGGTTGCTTTTTTTTGCTTTTTTTTAAACTTTTTTTATTAAGAGTACATAATAATTAACATTTTATATGTAACAGTCATACATTATTAATATTGTCAATATTATCAATTATTTAATAGCTCTACTTCTATACATATATATATTTTTCACATTTTTATATTTTCAAGGCAGTCTGGGTGTTTTATTACTATTTCCGTCACGACGGTCAATTTTGTAATTAACTACAATTAGGTAATTAACTAATTTTACTTCGGAGTCACGTGAGTGACTACGTGAAGAAGCCCCGCCAGGCGCTAGAACGGCATTACGTCGACGCTAACGGCAGAAGCAAGAGCTGCAGAGCGCAGCTCCTCGCAGCGGCCGGAACGGACCCGCAGGTAAGTGCAAGGAAAATAGGGGACGTTCTAAAAAAGACGTTACGCTGGTAGAACCAGCAAAAGTGAAAGTAAAAATTAAAAAAAAAAAATTTAAAAAAAATCAGAGTCACGCTGGCGTACTGATTTAGCCAGATAATAAAAAATGAAAAATGGAGAAGTCTCAAAGGAAAATTTCGCGGGTAAAAAGATCGTCCCGGGGAGAAGCTAAAGAGTCGGGACAAGAAATTAGTGCGGATCCGGTTCCGATACCGGTGGCCGCTGATTCACCCATTAGTGAGACTATAATTTCTCCAGAAATACAAACCACGGAGGAAAATGTTCCTAGAAAAAGTAAAAAGAAATCCGTGAGGCCCGTGGTTTCTGTTGATGACTCTGATAATGAAAGTCCTCCGGATAATAAAGCTATATGGCTTAAAATGGAACATATGGAGAGAGTGCTCCAAAATATTATGACAAGGGTCAAAGTACCCAGAAATTTCCCAAAATGACCCTGAGGGTTTTGAATATCCAGATATGGCTAATGTGCCAAATTGGGAATTTGAAACTCCAGACCCAGGAACAAGGGTGGAGGAAGTCTCATTGGATGAAATTCCAGGTGTATCAGGGCTGCAAAAAGTCAGACCCTGCAAGTGGTGATGTGGATTATGAGTGCACACCACAAATAAAAAAGAAGAGGCCATATGTGCCTGATATGGCAAAAAGATTTTGCTATACCTGAAGGAAGTGGTGAGGCTATGGAAGAAAACCTAGCTGCCAGTATTAATTATATGGTATCTCACCAACTTCAAGATTCTGTGATGGTTAAAACAGCAGAATTATATAAAACACCGGAAAATTGCACCTCAATTGAAGGTACCTACGGTTAATCCGTCTATATGGACACCTATGACTCCAGGCATGAGAGGACAAGAAATAAGATTTCAAAGAATCCTCAAACTGATTTCAGCTGCCATTATGCTTTTGAAAGGCAAATGGAAGGGTCGGAAATGGTTAAAATCCAAAAAGATACTTTGGGCTTATTGTGCAATCCCTTTTATGAAATTAATTGTATGAGGAAAATTGCGATTCGGCCCATATTTCATCCAAGGTTTGCAGGTCTGTGTCGATCAAGTGTGTTCAAGCTATTATTATTTATTATTATTTTATTGCTGGCTTATCTATTTGGAGAAAACCTGCCTAAACAAATAAGAGAAATGGATGAAGAGGCTAAATCTATTAGCCACATGAGACCTTTCGTTTTTGGACAAAAAAGGTATTTTCGTCAAGGAGGGGATTTGATTTTGGAAACAGAGGCAGGAAATATGATAAGAAAATATTACCATCCGACACAGCCTAATGTTCACCCGTATATGGGGAGAAGGAGAGACCACCACGTTCATATGGAGAGGTACAAAAAAATTATTCTATTCTTAAAGAAAACTGTGGACAAATCTCCAGTTGGAGGAGATTTACAAATGTTTTATGATGAATGGCTTGCCATCACATCTGATCGGTTTATTTTACAAACAGTTTCAGGAGCTACAATAACATTTAAAGAAGGTGTTAATTCTCCGGTACAAAATAAACCTGCTTATGGTTTCATGTTTCTGCTATTGAAGAAGCAGAAATTAATGTGGAAATTGACAAATTGTTTAAAAAAAGGTGTTATTGAAAAACTGTTGAACATAAACATCAATTTGTGTCAAATATCTTTCCAAGAAGTAAGAAAGATGGTGGTTGCAGAATTATTCTGGACCTTACAAAACTTTAATACATTTGTCGAGTATAAACATTTTAAGATGGAAACGTTCAACACTACAAGACATTTGATATCAGCAGGTTGTTATATGGCTGCTATTGATTTAAAGGATGCGTACTATTCAGTATCAATACATCAATTTTTTCGAAGGTATTTAAAATTTAATTGGCTGGGACAGCTGTGGCAATTTTAAAGCTTTACCAAATGGGGTTAAGTTCAGCTCCCAGGCTCTTCACAAAGCTGTTGAAACCAGCTTTAGCACAATTAAGAGCACAAAAGCACATCATTATGGCTTATCTGATGACATGTTAATTATCAGTAATAATCAGGAATCAGCTGGAAAATCAGTTTCAGCAACTAAAACTTTATTTGAGAAGTTAGGGTTCTTGATTCATCCAATTAAGTCCCAGCTGTAGCCAGCACAGTCAATTAACTATTTGTGGTTTGTGATTAACTCAGTTACTATGTTAGTAACTTTGCCAACAGATAAGATTGATGATATTTTAATGGTCTGTAGGGGTCTCATTCACAAACCTTATCCCTTCATCCGTGAAGTAGTAAAGTTTATTGGTAAACTAGTAGCAGCATTTTCTACAGTAGAATTTGGTCCATTACATTACCAAAACCTTCAAATGGACAAAATAAAGCTCTAAAAAAGCGAGCAGGCCATTTTGATAGGCCTATGCAATTAAACAAAAGAAGCTTTATTGGAATTGCAATGGTGGATTGAAAATGTCCCACAAGCTGCTAAAAACATTTTAATACAACAGCCTGAAGTATTTTGACAAACAGATGCTAGTGCTCTCGGATGGGGGGGGCGATAGATACATTTACCAGTTGTGGGGGCAGATGGACTGTCCCAAGAGGAAATGTTTCTCCAAACATATGGTATTAACTATTTAGAGTTATTGGGGCGTTTTATGGATTAAAAGCCTATTGTTCTACAAAAAAGAATCTGCATGTACTGATACAATTAGACAATAAAACAGCTGTTGCATATATTAATCACATGGTGGAGTCAGATCGGTATCATGTGATTGTCTGGTCAATCAGATATGGCAGTGGTGTATTAAGCACCAAATTTGGATTTCGGCAAATTGATATCCCAGGTAAAGACAATGTGGTGGACAGACAATAGATCAAGGGTGTTTAAAGACAACACAGAATGGATGTTGAACCCAGTAATTTTCAGTAAAATTGTGATTCAATATGGGTTACCAGACATTGATCTGTTTGCATCAAGATTAAATCATCAATTTGCCTAAGTATGTGTCTTGGAACCAGATCCAGATGCAGTAGCAGTAGATGCTTTTTCACTACATTGGGGGAATATGTTTTTTTATGCATTCCCGCCATTTGCTCTGGTTCAAGCAATGTCTGAAGAAAATAGAACAAGATTCTGCCACAGGATTATTGGTGATTCCAAATTGGCCGACACAACCATGGTTCCCATTGATGTTAAACATGATTAAAGAACCATATATGTCAATTTCTAGCAGCAGTGATTTGTTAATAAAACCGGTAACCAAAGAAATTCATCCATTACATGCTTATATTAATTTGTTAATCTGCAGGTTTTGACCAGACCACTACAAGAGCTTGGATTGTCGGATAGAACTATGGATGTTTATAGTCGCATCATGGCGAGATAGCACTCAGAGACAATATAATGACACATATAAAGAAATGGGAAAATTTTTTGTAGACAATCAAATATATCTTATCAATACTGTGAACATTTCAAACATATTGGAGTTCCTTGCCGAGTTGCATTTTGAGCAGCACTTAAGTTATAGTGCCAATAATAGTGCACATAGTGCTTTATCATCCTATTTAGGACAAATTTCTGACCAAAAATCAATTGGATCACATCCATTAATATTCCAGATTTAGTGAAAGGAATCTTTAACAAAAATCCACCCAAACCAAGATATACAGAAATTTGGGATGTCAGCATTGTACTTACTTTACTTAGGCAATGGACTCCAATCGAAGTTATATCATTGGAAAAGTTAACATTTAAATTAGTAATGTTAATGGCATTGGTCTCAGCACAAAGGGTGCAAACATTACAAATGCTACGTTTAGATTGTATGCATGTGGCTGCAGATAACATTGTGTTTTAACGTTTACGATCTGATCAAACAAAGCAGACCAGGAGAGAACTGAAGCGAAGGTAATGTTTCAAGCTTACCTATTGATCCAACGTTGTGTTGTAGTTAAACAATTTGAATCAATATATAAAAGTTACCAAAACTCTTCGAGGTGATGAAAAAGCGATTAATGATTACGCATAAGAAACTACCCCACACATAAGCTTCAGTACAAACAATTTCAAGGTGGATAAAACAGGTGTTACTTTTTAGCAGGAGTAGACACTGATGTGTTTCAAATCTCACTCCACCAGGGCAGCAGCTACGTCCGCGGTGAAGTTACAGGACGTACCACTCGAACACATTTTAGAAACACGCAGGTGGTGTAAAGAAGAAACTTTTTCAAAGTTCTACAATTAAACCTGTTCACCCAATGAGAGGCTTTGGACACGCGGTGTTGGGTTCACTATAATCACCTGCTTTGTTTCGCTATCGATTGATATTATCGATTATGTTATCACTTATATCTTTTATCACTTTGTAATGGTTTCCCCAGATGTAAAAAAAGGGGTTATTATATGTTCTTTTATCATTAAAAGATTTATGAAAAGAACTAAAACTGATCTGGTAAAAGGTTATTTACTCATGGATGTGTTGACCTAGCCGGACTGTTATGGAATGACTCTACGACATGAAAAACACAGAAGCTTCGAAATCTTCACGTAGTCACTCACGTGACCTCCGTAAGTAAAATAAGTAAGATTAAACGAGAACTTACCAGTTCGAAGTTTATGTTATTTTATGAGGACTACGATGAGGGATTACGTGCCCTCCACTCCCCACCCTCATAAATAAATGATCATCTGGTAGTTCCAAATCTATGATGAGCCTTACTATCTTACTCCGGCTATTGGTGTTCTGTGTTTTTCATGCCGCTGCTTTGAAGTATGCCGTTCTAGTGCCAGGCGGGGCTTCTTCACGTAATCCCTCATCCGTTACTCCTCATAAAATAACAACAAACTTCGAACTGGTAAGTTCTCGTTTAATCTTACTATTATATGCTTTAATTCAGGTCATCCAAGTAAGATGTTTTTTATATTGGATTTCAGAATGGCTTCAATCTATAATAACTGAAAATGGATTTCATTTCTCTTAATTTTTAAGAAAGTTATGGGCTTTTGACTGTCCTCGATCACAGCTTTTGTGTTTAAGTCAATGGAAAAGCAATAGGAACAAGATGCTAATTTCCAAGTATGAAAATGGCCATAACTTTTTTAATACTGAAGATATGAAAGTGAATTAGGTGTCAAATTAAACTTCTTTTTTATGCTTTTATCTGATGGGATAAATTGCCAGACTTGATTTGTTAAAATCTCAAAATTTTGTAACATTGCTAGAAAATGTACCTGCATCTTGAGGCCGAAAGTTAGGTTGGTTCGCCAAGAAAGATAGACTTTGTTATCCCTCAGTACAGCAACATCAAGAACGATGTTGCATTACTGAGGGATAGCCAGGTCTATCCCTCATTGCTAGCAGCTGATGGGAAGCAGCTGTAAAGTGGGAAGCGGCTGTAAAAGGACAGCGCTGCTGGGGGGAAGAGTTCCTTTCACAGCATGTGGGTCGTCTGGCCAGGGGTAATGTTACGGGGAGGGCAGGAGCATTGAGAAGGAGGGAGGCGGGGATCATGCCAGCATCCGGCTCAAGAGCAGGTCAGCGGGCGATGGATAACAGGACAGCGGGCGGTGGAGCTTACTCTATGTGTCAGTGCGAGTAACCCGAGTTGATCCATTGTTCGCGCTGACACAGGAGTAAGCCCCTCCGCCCGCTGTGATGTTATCCCATCACCCGCTGACCCACTCCCCTCTATGATCTTTGCTCTTGAGCTGGTCCCCCACTGTTCAGATGGAGAGCACTGCCAGGGTGAGTGGGCCGGCAGAAGGCGCTGAGATGGCAGTCGGTTCCACTGTCCGGTGATGGTTGGCCACTCGTAGCCACGCAAGCTGATTCCCTCCCCGGCCACAGTAAGGCCGGCCCTGGAGACGAGGAAACACTTTTTCCTATAGAGAGTGGTGAGTCTGTGGAATTCTCTGCCTCAGAGGGCGGTGGAGGCAGGTTCTCTGGATGCCTTTCAAGAGAGAGCTGGATAGCGCTCTTAAAAATAGCCCAGGGGATATGGGGAGAAGGCTGGAATGGGGTACTGATAGGGGATGATCCGCCACAATCACATTGAATGGCAGTGCTGGCTCGAAGGGCCGAATGGCCTACTCCTGCACCTATTGTCTATTGTCTATTGTCCCGAGCGGGTCGGAAAGTGCTAGTAAACGGTTGATCGCAGGTCAGCATGGACTTGGTAGGTTGAAGGGCCTGTTTCCGTGCCGTATCTTTAAGGTATCTTTAGAGGGACTCTCTCTAACCTCTACAGGTGCACAGTAGAGAACTTGCTGACTGGTTGCATCGTGGCTTGGTTCAGCAACTTGAGTGCCCTGGAGAGGGGGAAAAGACTAGAAAAAGTAGTAAACACTGCCCAGTCCATCATCGGCTCTGACCTTCCTTCCATCGAGGGGATCTACCACAGCCGCTGCCTCAAAAAGGCTGGCCAGCATCATCAAGGACCCACACCATCCTGGCCACACACTCATCTCCCTGCTACCTTCAGGTAGAAGGTACAGGAGCCTGAGAACTGCAACAACCCAGTTCAAGAATAGCTACTTCCCCACCGCCATCTGGCTATTAAACCTGGCTCGGATAAAAAACTATGAACATTAATACCCCTCCATCTGTTATTTGCACTTTATTAATTTATTAATTAATGTGTGTATTTAAGCTTATAACTGTAGTCAATGCCTATTATGTTCTGTTGTGCTATGCAAAGAAAGAATTTCAATGTCCTGTCAGGGTCACATGACAATAAACACTTTTGACTTTTGACTTTGACTTTGAGGTATAGTCTAAAGTCTAAAGCACGTATCAATGTTGAAGAGCCGAACAATCCGTTTTTCACTGTGTCACCACAGTCTAAAGTCTAAAGAGTACAAATCAATGTACAACGGTCATATTTAAAAGCATTAGATCTAAATAGAGGCTGCTTCAGCTACAGTGCCCAATAGTGGTAAATACATACAATGTAATGGGCTTGACAGTAATGGGGCGATGGGGTTTGTTCAGGGTTGCCAACTTTCTCACTCCCAAAAGGTCAAAGTACAGGACAAAAGGTCAAAATACAGGACAAATTCCCGACGGGGCCACAGGCGAGGTGCTGCTGCTGCACTCCATGGGCTGGACTACAGGTGAGGCGGGTCGTACGGGACAACCCGACAGTCCCCTCGACCCCAGTAGTTGGAGTCAAATACGGGACACGGGTGGTCCCGTACGGGACAAACCAATATAGCCCAATAAATGGGATGTCCCGGCTAATTTGGGACAGTTGGCAACCCTAGGTTGGTTAGAGATAACATCTGTACAGCGGTTCGTAAGATCTCGGCTTGGTAGACTGTGCTGAGAAATTTGGAAGTTTGAGTTGAGACAGATAGCATCAGTGTGCAGACTCGCATCTGGACCTCCAAATAATAGCGAACATTGGACACTATAAATCAGCCGCATGTAGCATGAAGAATAATGATCATGAGGGTTTTTAAAGTGGGCAAATTGAAGTCATAGTCATAGAATCATCCAGTGGGCAAACAAGCTAGAGGTGTTCTTATAGAGATGCACAAAATATGAGAGGAATAGATAGGATTAATTCACAGAGTCTTTTACCCAAAGTAAGGGAACGAAAAACGGAGGGCATACATGTAAGCTGAGGAGGATAGATTTAATAGGAACCTGATGAGCAACTTTTCACACAGAGGGTGGTATCTATATGGAACGAGCTGTTGGAGGAAGTAGTTGAGGCAGGTACAATAACAACATTTAAAAGACATTTGGACAGTGACATGGATAAATTAGAAACATAGAAACATAGAAAATAAGTGCAGGAGTAGGCCATTCAGCCCTTCGAGCCTGCACCGCCATTCAATATGATCATGGATGATCATTCAACTCAGTATCCTGTACCTGCCTTCTCTCCCATACCCCCTGTTCCCTTTAGCCACAAGGGCCACATCTAACGCCCACTTAAATATAGCCAATGAACTGGCCTTAACTACCTTCTGTGGCAGAGAATTCCAGAGACTCACCACTCTCTGTGTGAAAAATGTTTTCCTCATCTTGGGTCCTAAAGGAATTTCCCCTTATCCTTAAGACTGCGACCCCTTGTTCTAGACCTCCCCAACATCGGGAACAATCTTCCTGCATTTAGCCTGTCCAATCCCTTAAGAATTTTGTAAGTTTCTAAGAGTAACTCCCTCAATCTTTTAAATTCTCGCGAGTACAAGCCGAGTCTATCCAGTATTTCCTTCATATGAAAGTCCTGACATCCCAGGAATCAGTCTGGTGAACCTTCTCTGAACCCCCTCTATGGCAAGAATGGCTTTCCTCAGATTTGGAGACCTAAACTGTACGCACTACTCCAGGTGTGGTCTCACCAAAACCCTGTACAACTGCAGCAGAACCTCCCTGCTCCTATACTCAAATCCTTTCGCTATGAATGCTAACATACCATTTGCTTTCTTCACACGTCGAAAGCCTTCTGAAAGTCTAGATATAACACATCCACTGGTTCTCCCTTATCCACTCGACTAGTTACATCCTCTAAAAATTCTATAAGATTCGTCAGACATGATTTACCTTTTGTAAATCCATGCTGACTTTGTCCAATGATTTCACCACTTTCCAAATGTGATGCTATCCCATCTTTAATAACTGACTCTAGCAGTTTCCCTACTACCGATGTTAGACTAACTGGTCTGTAATTCCCCGTTTTCTCTCTCCCTCCTTTTTTATAAAGTGGGGTTACATTAGCCACCCTCCAATCCTCAGGAACTACTCCAGAATCTTAGGAGTTTTGAAAATTATCACTAATGCATCCACTACTTCTGTGACTACTTCCTTGAGTACTCTGGGATTGCAGACTATCTGTCCTGGGGATTTATCGGCCTTTAATCCGTTCAATTTACCCAACACCACTTCCCGGCTAACCTGGATTTCACTCAGTTCCTCCATCTTATTTGACCCCCGGTCCCCTGCTATTTCCGGAAGATTATTTATGTCTACCTTAGTGAAGACAGAACCAAAGTAGTTATTCAATTGGTCTGCCATGTCCTTGTTCCCCATGATCAATTCAGCTGTTTCTGACTGCAAGGGACCTACATTTGTTTTAACTAATCTCTTTCTCTTCACATATCTATAAAAAACATTTGCAGTCAGTTTTTTATGTTCCATGCCAGTTTCTTTCATAATCTATTTTCCCTTTCCTAATTAAGCCCTTTGTCCTCCTCTGCTGGACTCTGAATTTCTCCTCTGGTAGGCTGCTTTTTCTGGCAAATTTGTATGCTTCATCTTTTGTTTTTATAATATCCCTGATTTTCCCTTGTTATCCATGGATGCACTACCTTCCCTGATTTATTCTTTTGCCAAACTGGGAAAGAACAATTGTTGTAGTTCATCCATGCAGTCTTTAAATACCTTCCATTGCACATCCACTGTCAACCCTTTAAGAATCACTTGCCAGTCTATCTTGGCCAATTCACGTCTCATACCTTCAAAGTTACCTTTGTTTAAGTTCAGAACACTTGTTTCTCACTTAATTATGTCACTCTCCATCCTAATGAAGAACTCAACCATATTATGGTCACTCTTGCCCATGGGGCCACGCACAACAAGATTGCTAACTAACCCTTCCTCATTACTCAATACCCAGTCTAGAATAGCCTGCTCTCTCGTTGGTTCCTCTACATGTTGGTTTAGAAAAACTATCCACCTACATCAGGAGAAGTCAGCCATGCTCATTGGCATCAAACCCACTGGTGCCGAAAAATTTCAACATGTTTGAAAATTTTGCAGCGACCAGAAAGACACTACGACTTTTTGTGCGACTGAGGAGACTACTCCCGGCGACCACCAGCGAACATAAGGGGAAAATAGATAGTTAATGGCAAGACCCTAAACATGGAGAGGGATCTTGGGATCCAAGTCCATTGCTCCCCGAAAGCGGCTACACAAGTAGATAAGAGTGGTAAAGAAGACATGCTTGCCTTCTTTGAACGTAAGAATCAGGAAGTCAGGTTGTAGTTTTACCAAACGTTGGTGAGGCTGCATTTGGAGTTTTGCGTGCAGTTCTGTTCGCCCCATTACAGGAAGGATGTGGAGACTTTGGTGAGGGTGCAAAGGAGGTTTACTAGAATGCTGCCTGGATTGGAAGGATTAGCTATAAGGAGAGTTTAAACCAAGTTAGATTGTTTTCTCCGGAATTAGTGAGGCTTGATAGAGGTTTATAAAAATCATAAGAGGCATAGTTCGTCAGAATCTACTTATTCTGCAGGGTGGGATGTCAAATAAAAGGACATAGCTTTAAGGTGAGAGGGTAAATGTTTAAAGGAGATGTACAGGACATGTTTTTTTTTACAGTGACACACAAGGTGGGTACCTTGAATGTGCTGCCAGGGGTAGTGGTGGAGGCAGATACAATAGGGATATTTATAAACCTTTTTGATAGACTCAACATGCAGGGAATAGAGGGGTATGGATCACATGCCAAACATGCTATCATGTTCAGCACAGACATTGTGGGCTGAAGGGCCTGTCCTTGTGATGTTCTGTTCTGCATTCAATATCTAACCCGCACTACCACTATTTTGGGAGTGTTTGATGGGTAAGTGTCGAGGGGGCTTTGCTTTGCATCTAACCTTCCCTTGGTTTTGAATTGTGTGAAGGAAGAATGTAGAGTTTTTCAAGTTGTTCTTACCATCTTTTATATCCATCTGTTCTGCGGCACTGTGAATGGAGCTGTGGAAGGCTTCTTCTGGCTAAACTTAAAATGGAGTTCTTCACTTTGTTGCACACAAGTTTTCAAAAGTTTTGGAAAACAACGAAAGCAGAGGCAAGGTGAGTGAACGACAGAAATTTTAACATTTTCTGTTTATAGTTGACAACACTTGAGTCATACAGCGTGGAACAGGCCCAGCCCAACATGCCCACAGTGATCAACATGCCCCATCTACCCTACTCCCACCTGCCTGTGTTTGGCTCATATCGCTCAAAACTGTTCCTATCCATGTACCTGTCTTAAATGTTGCGATAGTACCTGCCTCAACTACCTCCTTCGGCAGCTCGTTCCATATATCCACCGCCCTTTTCGTGAAAAAGTTACCCCTCAGGTTACTATTAAATCTTTCCCCTCTCACCTTAGGCCTATGTTCTCTGGTTCTCGATTCCCCTACACTGGACAAGAGACTGCACTTTTATCCGATCTATTCCCGATTGTATATTCCTATCAGATCCCTCATCCTCCAGCACTTCAAGGAGTACAGTCCCAGCCTTAACTTCTCTCTGTTGCTCAGGCTATCGAGTCCTGACCACATCCTCAAAAATCTTCTCTACACCCTTTCCAGCTTGACGACATCTTTCCAATAACATGGTGCCCAAAACAGAACACAATACTCTAAATGCAGCCTCACCAACGTCTTATACAATTGCAACATCACCTCTCACAACTGCAATATGACCTCCCATTACCCTCACGCACTTCCCAACTGGAGTTACCGGACAGAGGTAACTTCTACCGATGCGTCATAGAAAAGCATTTTATCGGGATGCATCACAGCTTGGTTTGGGAACAGCTCCTTCCACGACCGCAAGAAATTGCAGCAAATTGTGGACGCAGTCCAGACAATCACACGGACCAACCTCCCTTCCACTGACTCCATCTACACTTCACGCTGCCTCGGTGAGGCAAGCAGCATAATCAAGAACGAGTCGCACCCTGGCCACTCCCTCTTCTCCCCTCTCCCATCGGGCAAGAGGTGCAGAAGTATGAAAACGCACACCTCCCGATTCAGGGACAGTTCTTCCCAGCTGTTTTCAGGCAACTGAACCATCCTATCACTAGAGAGTGGTCCTAAACTATTATCTATCTCATTGGTGACCCTCAGAGTATATTTGATTGCACTTTACAGGCTTTATCTTGCTATTCCCTTGTCATGTATCTACACACTGTAAATGCCTCAATTGTAATCATGTATTGTCTTTCCGCTGACTGGATAGCATACAATAAAAGCTTATCACTGTACCTCGGTACACATGATAATAATGATAATAAACTAAACTTAGGGCGGTCACGATAGCACAGCGGTAGAGTTGCTTCCTGACAGCGAATACAGCGCCGGAGACCGGGGTTCGATCCCTGAGTGTATGGAGTGTTTACGTTCTCCCCGTGACCTGCGTGGGTTTTCTCCGAGATCTTCGGTTTCCTCCCACACTCCAAAGACGTACAGGTTTGTAGTTTAATTTGCTTGGTAAATGTAAACATTGTCGCTAGTGGGTGTAGGATAGTGTTAATGTGCGGGGATCACTGGTCGACGCGGACCCGGTGGGCCAAAGGGTCTGTTTCCGCGCTGTATCTCTAAACTAAACTAAACTATACTGACTGAAGAGGCCAGGAGTGTAAGAGCTGACTGATCAGGTCATCATCCCATGCCCCAGTTGTGGTGGGCTGTAACACACAGCTCGGACCTTCCTGTCGGCTTGTGTCGATGCATGCCAGCCGCTGGCTACCGCGGGGCAGGAGAGCTGGGGGTGGCAGCGGAAGGTCACTGAGCTGGAGGAGCTGTGGGAAAACGGTGTCAAATCAAAGACATAACGCACCGGGTCTACAGAATCAGACAGTTTTTTTTATTTACGTGCCTGTAAGTGGATGAAACCGCCGTGCATTCTTTACGAACATTTACAAGAAGTCACACGGAGATGGCGACTGGAACAGCTCCAGCAGAAGTGCAGTCCTTTCTGCGATGTGTCCGACATGCCACCCCCGATGTCATACAGACTAGGGGAATCAGCGCTTCAGGGCACGGCGACCTGACAGCGCAGACTGGCGATGAAGCCTCATGCAGTGGCAAAAGGCCCTAGATCTCACGCCCGACAGTTCAACAGGGCATGGATGCCCAGTGGTGCTTCAGTGGCACAACCCGCCCGCCGTGTGTACGGTGTTAGTCCGCGGGCGATGGCTCCCAGTGCAGGGGCTCGATCGTTCTGCTGCCGGCCAACATAAACCACGTTGATGTTTCTTTTCCATTCCCGGCGGCCTTTGGGCCGGTGAGTCGATGTGCCGAGCGATGCCGGCTGGTCGGAGAGGGGACACCCACCCTCGGCTGCTCCAAGATCTCCTTGCGCACAGGAGGCACGGAGGCTTTGATTCCATTCCGCCTAAGCCGACCGCCGGTTTGTCGAAAGAAGTCCAAAGAGCGGGTGGGGAGGGAGACGCGGGCCTCTGTTCTCTGCCCTGGTCGGTCAGGCTGGGCATTGAAGGGTCCGACCGACCCCCCTGCCCAAAGCCTCGCACCAAACGCCCTTCTCCCCCCCCCCCTCCCCCCTAAGTCGGGCAGTGGTCAGCTACACCGTCACCTGCTCGATGATGGTCTCGCCCTCCATGGCCTCAGTGTCGATCATTACCACCGGCACCACGATCTCGGTCACCTCGTCCTCCGCTGCCGGCTCCGACTCCCCGTGCTTCTCACTCACGTGTTGCCGCAGCTCACCGGCACGCATGAACCACATGTCGCACACGGTGCAGTGGTTGGGCTTCTCACCCGTGTGCACCGCCAAGTGGTGCTTGAACTGGTCCCAGCTGGGGAAGACACTGGAGCAGACCTGCCAACGACAAGGGTGGGCACCGCCGTTAGTCATTTTACACTTTAGACCTCAGAGATACAACGTGGAAAGCAGACCCTTCCGCCCACCGGCTCCACGCCGAGCAGCGTCATAGAGCCCGGTACGGCTGTGTGTACGGAGTTTGTACCTTCTCCCCATGACCATGTGGGTTTCCTCCCACATCCCAAAGACGTACATGTTCGTATGTTAATTGGCTTTGGTAAAGAGTGTAAATTGTCCTTAGTGTGCAGGGATCGCTGGTCGGTGCGGACTCGGTGGGTCGAAGGGCCTGCTTTTGCGCTGTACATCCAAACTAAACTAAGGAATGTAATTATTGTTCACCTACGACCTAAGATAGATACAAAGTGCTGGAGTAATTCAGCGGGTGAGTTGGAATCTCAATCTGAGCCGCTGAGTAACTCCAGCACTCCATGTCTATCTTCAATATAAACCAGCATCTGTGGTTTCTTTCTTCACCTATGACCTGCTGTGCTTTATCCTGCCCTCCAATCTTCGAGCTTTCTTTCCTCCCACCCCTGCAATTAATCTGAAGATGGGGCCTGACCCGAACATCACCTGTCCATGTTCTCCAGAGATGCTGCCTGACCCACTGCATGGCTGTCCGAAGGGGGGAGTGCGTTGGGTGCAACCGCACCCCCGTTTTTCCCCCAGAGTAAGAAAAATCCTGAGGGGGGGGAAAATAAAAAAACGGAGTTTCCACTTTGTCGGAAAAGCGCCCGAAATTCTGGTTCCGGCCACTGGATGATTTGGGAGAAAAAAATGCAGCCATCCGTGCCTGCGCAGTTGGGGAAGCGACGCAAAATGACGTTGTTTCTCCGCGCGTGCGCAGTGGGCCCAGGCGGGATCAGACTGGCATTTGCATTCCACACATTGAGCTCGATGCCTCGATTCATTTACTCCGGGTAAGTAGTGGAATATTGCGTTGCAGGAGGAGTAGTCTGTTTTTTATTCTCGGTTCAAACTACCCATAAAGGGATCTAATCTGGCCCACGGGATAAGGGTGTGCCCATTTCTCCGGGCCCGGGGAGGGGGGGGGTGCGGGGTACAGTGTCTGCCCACCTGGTCCAGCATCTCCATCCACGGCGTCGGACCCTCACCAACGGCGAGCCTGAGACCGTTCTCCCGTCGCCGGGCCGGAGTGGCTGAATCTGAACCCTGTGGCTGTAACCCCAACGCCGCTCAGGCAGGGGCCCGCTCCCCTCGCCTCCCCCCGCTGCCGGGGCCCACGCCATCTTCCCCCACCACCCCCGCTTGGCCCACGCCTCCCCCACTGGGCCCACGGCACCCCTGCTGGGCCCACGTCACCTTCATCTTCGCCCCTCTCGCCCCCACCAGAAAGTGGGGGTATGTGGGAGGAGGAGAGAGAGGGGGGTAGGAAGGGGAGAGAGAGATGGGGAGGGAAGAGGGAAAGGGGGATTATCATTAGTGAGATTGCAAAATTAAGGTAGGTTTAGAGCTATTATATTTTCTCCTCCATATGAATAATTTTAAACAATATCAAACAATATCAAACAATTGAAACTTTCTTTTCCTTGATAATGATAAGGCTGAATTATGTTAAAAATATAAGAAAAGCTAAATATGTCTCAAATTAGGCTTTTTTCCAGTAAATTAATACGGAAAGGCTTGCCTCAGGTTACTGTATAGTGAGATAATGAATAACTTAAAATGCGTTTAGCATTTGGCGAAAAAGGAAGCCCAGGTTAATCCCAGTAAGGGGTATTGGGACAAATGTTCGATGTTTATGAGGGAGGAGGTGATGAGAGAGGAAACTAGATTGATCCCAGTAAGGGGCAATGACAAATGGCTGAAGCTTTTCATATGTAAATTCCTTGTATCAAATGACAAGATGCCTTTGATGTGACGAGACCACACAGGCGCATCCTGTAGTGATCCTTATTACCTGTACCTCTGACCATGACTGTTTGTGGAATGTGCTAAGGTGACAAAAAAACATTATATAATACGATGTAATTCTGTTGTTCGGAGAAGTGGGCTAAGGGCAGTGAAGTGACTGTATTGCTCACTTGACTAGAGTTTTCGCTCCCTTCCAACGGCCGATAATAAGTAAAGTTTTGAACTGGTCTACCAAACAGCTTGTGTGTTGCCTGTTTATTAAGAAGCGAACCTATTTAGTTGTTATTTAAGTAACATTTTTTTCATTGGCGTAGTCATGCAGGCCTTGCTGGGACCCCATCAACAGCTGACTGTGCAAGAGGTTGAAGAGGTTGCCAGGTTTGGAAGGGAGATAACTGAGCTCTATCGGCCTCCTTGTATGACCGACTCCCTAGAAACTCCCGGGAACGTCTGTGATCCGTCATCAGACGTTGAATTGGTTCCCTGCCGAGGTTCTTAGAAACAGACAAAGGTAAGAAAAATTGGGCTTTGTGTATGTATATTTTAAGAAGGGCTTGTGTTTATTTTTTTAAGAAGGAATTGTGTATGTGTTTTTAAGAAGGGTTTGTGTATATTTTTAAGGAGGAATTGAGCGGTTTCTCTCTCTTTTTCTATCTATTTATTTCCCCCCCCCCCCTCTCTCTCTCTCTCTCTCTCTCTCTCTCTTTGTTTTCTCTTTCTCTCTCTCTCTCTACAAAGGGCTCGTCAGCCTTGTTGAGACATCCGTGATTTGTCGGGTTAAGATACAGGGCACGAGGTGTGCCTGGCTTATTGAGACATCCGAGGAGTTGTCGGGTTGAGAAATAAGCGGCGTTTTTAAAAGTGTTAATTGAGATTGGAAATGCCAAAATTACAGAGAAACAGAAAATATATTATTGATTACTGATTCTGAGTGAGTTCTTTTGGGAAATATTGTTTTGATGTGATAACAGAGGTTGTCCTTTAAATGGCGGATGAAGAAAGATTACTGTCTGCACACAAACAAAGGTGTTGAAGCATGTGCTGTGTAAGGGAAATGAATGTACATGAAAAAATGTCTTACGGCTTACAAAAGGGGATATGAGGGAACTCACAATGAGGGATAAAAGGTGAGAAGATAAGTAGATTGGGGAAGAGAACATATTTGGAGAATTTAATATTTTGGTGGGGAGAGCTTCTTCGGATATAATCGGATTAAAGAATAAGTTCACAGGGAAGTGTTTAAGAAGGAACTGCAGATGCTGGAAAATCAAAGGTAGACAAAAGTACTGGAGAAACTCAGCGGGTGAGGATTTACAACTTTTTTATTGATACAGGACAGGCTGCTGTGCCCACTCCCTGGAGAGTGGGGGGGGAAAGCCACCTACAGGCCCTGGGCAATTAACTAATTATGTATGGACAGCAATTAACCCATGTCTTGCCAGATCTGCATTCCCAAGTTAGAGGAGCGGTGCTAAAAACCAGTGAGCACAGGGACGAGTCTATAAAGACCACAAGATGACTATGTGCTGGGACAGGAAGAAATTGAGACTGTGTTGAAAGGAACAACCAAGTGCTACCAAAAACATAAACTGCCATGAAGATTGAAGATAATCGTCGTTGGATACATTTGATTGACTGTGAACAGTTTGTGGAAACAAGAAAGGACAATGGGCTATTGACCCTCCTTTTATTCTGGGGTGGCCCACATGGACTGGACTTTCTTCAGAATGGCAAACTTGCGGACTAACCCACATTTAAAGGATGGTACGCACTTCCTTTTAAACAAGATTGGAGTCAAACATGACAAGCGCAGCAAAGACACCCTGACTACAGACAGTAAGAGATCTGCAAAGGCCAATTAAATCTACCTGGTTTTGCCACAACCAAGGCACTGGTGAATTTTTGGGAAACAGTATGTTTGTGACAGGGCATTGTTACGTTGCATATGCAGTGCCACACAAGAGAAGCATAAACCAGTTACACCAGCACACGGGGAGTTCCAAGTGAAGCCTAATGAAGGCTGAGCAGTTTTTTCTGATTATTTTCCTATCCTTGTGGTAGTAATAGTGTCATAGGAACTAATTAGAATGCCTTAGATTTTATCCTAGCAGAAAAAGGAAGGACATGTCCAATAATAGGTTGAGAATGTTGTACTATTGATTTGTCTGATGAGATGCTTATGGTCTTTCGTATGTACTCGGCAAGGACTGTAGTTTTTGATTTTGATAAAAGGATGGAATGATAAGGCTGAATTATGTTAAACATATAAGAAAAGTTTACAGCTTATATTTAGTCTCAAATTTGGCTTTTTTCCAGTAAATTAATACGGAAAGGCTTGCCTCAGGTTTCTGTGTAGTGAGATAATGAATGACTTAAAATGCGTTTACCCTGATCCAGAGTAATCTACTCTCGGCTCGGGTAGATCTACGTGTTTAAGAAGGAACTGCAGATGCTGGAAAATTAAAGGTAGACCAAAGTGCTGGAGAAACTCAGCAGGTGCAGCAGCATCTATGGAGCGAAGGAAATAGGCAACGTTTCGGGCCGAAACCCTCCTTCAGTCTTGTAGATCTATCCCGGGTGGAGGGGGAAGAGAGGGGCGGAGGGGGGAGACAGGGGTAGACGGGGAGGGGGTGTGACGGGGAATGGAGAAGAGGGAAATGGGGAGCGGGAGGTGGGTTGTTCGCTCAAGGCAGCGTTCCCGTGTCTCCAGTCGCCGTGCTTCACATATACAGCCCCGGCTCCACCCCTCTCTCTCTCTCTCCGGGGAGTTGCGGTGAAGAATACACGGAGGGCCGGGGGTTGGAGCAACATTTACAAATCTCGGGTACACAAAAAGCTGGAGAAACTCAGCGGGTGCAGCAGCATCTAAGGAGCGAAGGAGATAGGCGACGTTTCGGGTCGAGACCCTTCTTCAGACTGGTCAGGGATCAGGGAAACGAGAGATATAGACGGTGATGTGGAGAGATAAGGAACAATGAGTGAAAGATATGCAAAAAAGTATCGGTGATAAAGGGAACAAGCCATTGTAAGCTGTTTGTGGTGTGAAAATGAGAAGCTGGTGCGACTGGGGTGGGGGAGGGAGATAGAGATAGAGGGAATGTCAAATTTACAAATCTCGGTGTCAGCTCACGCACGTTTGCCCTGACGCCAGCATCTGGTAGGATGGGGCTGAAGCCCAAAATTTAATGCCTGGACTGGTATCTCACCAGTGGTTATTGGTTTTCCAGGATCTATTTAATTAAATTACTTTTTTCTTTCATTTCACAGTCACTAAAACAAGTGGTATAGTAACTATGTACTTTTCAGAGGTGATATACGCATTTTGTTTGTTACTTGTAGGCTTTCATGTATGCAATTGTATATTGAAATGTAGCTTAGATCTGTTTGGTCCATTAAGTCGCATGCACTTTTTAAGTGCACATTTTGATTACTTTCCATTCTACCATAGAGATATAAAGTCTATAATAGACTTTAATTATATTTCTATGAATCCAGATCTTGGCTGGGAACCTGAGGCTCACCAAAATTGTTCCCAATTGGGTCCCACACCTCCTGAGGCCGGCCCTGGTGACATGTCATCTATCCATGTTTTCCAGAGATGCAGCCTGACCCGCTGAGTTACTCCAGCACTCTGTGAAACGTCGCCTATTCATATTCTCCGCAGATGCTGCCTGACCCACTGAGTTACTCCAGCACTTTGTGTCTATTTTCCCTTCACCCATCTGCCCAAGCCCACTCTCCCCCCTCCTTTCCTATGTTCCTTTCCACCCATGTTCCTTTCCACCCATAAACCTCTCTGCCTTTACATTCCACTCCTCTTTCAAATAACCATATAACCATATAACAATTACAGCACGGAGACAGGCCCTCTCGGCCCTTCCAGTCCGTGCCGACCATTTGTTTTCCCCTAGTCCCATCTACCTGCACTCAGACCATACCCCTCCATTCCCTTCACGTCCATATACCTATCCACTTTACTTTTAAATGTTAAAATCGATCCTGCCTCCACCACCTCTGCTGGAAGCTCATTCCACACAGCCACCACCCTCTGAGTAAAGAAGTTCCCCCTCACGTTACCCCTAAACTTTTGTCCCTTAATTCTCATGTCATGCCCTCTTGTTTGAATCTTCCCTACCCTCAATGGGAAAAGCTTATCCACGTCAACTCTGTCTATCCCTTTCATCATTTTTAAAGACCTCAATCAAGTCACCCCTTAACCTTCTGCGCTCCAAAGAATAAAGACCTAACTTGTTCAACCTTTCTCTGTAACATAGTTGCTGGAACCCTGGCAACATTCTAGTAAATCTCCTCTGTACTCTCTCTATTTTGTTGAAATCCTTCCTATAACTAGGCGACCAAAATTGTACACCATACTCCAGAATTGGTCTTACCAATGCCTTGTACAATTTTAACATTACTTCCCTACTCCTATATTCAATGCTCTGATTTATAAAGGCCAGCACACCAAAGGGTTTCTTTACCACCCTTTCTACATGCGATTCCACCTTCAGGGAACTATGCACAGTTATTCCTAGATCCCTCTGTTCCACAGCATTCCTCAATTCCCTACCATTTACCATGTACGTCCTATTTTGATTTGTCCTGCCAAGATGTAGCACTTCACACTTATCAGCATTAAACTCCATCTGCCATCTTTCAGCCCACTTTTCCAAATGGCCCAAATCTCTCTGTAGACTTTGAGAATCTACTTCATTATCCACAATACCACCTATCTTAGTATCATCTGCATACTTACTTATCCAATTTTCCACCCCATCATCCAGATCATTGATGTACATGACAAACAACAGTGGACCCAACACAGATCCCCGAGGCACCCCACTGGTCACCGGCTTCCAACCTGACAAACAGCCATCCACCATTACTCTCTGACATCTCCCATTCAGCCACTGTTGAATCCATCTTGCTACTCCGCCATTAACACCCAAAGGATTGAACCTTCTTACCAACCTTCCATGGGGAACCTTGTCAAAGGCCTTACTGAAATCCATATAGACAACATCCACTGCTTTACCCTCATCAATTTCCCTAGTTACCGCTTCAAAAAATTCAAGAAGGTTTGTCAAACATGACCTTCCAGGCACAAATCCATGTTGACTGTTCCTGATCAGACCCTGTTTATCCAGATGCTTATATATATTATCTCTAAGTATCCTTTCCATTAATTTGCCCACCACTGACGTCAAACTAATAGGTCTATAATTGCTAGGTTTATTCTTTGAACCCTTTTTAAACAATGGAACAACATGCGCAGTACGCCAATCCTCCGGCACTATTCCCGTTTCTAATGACATTTGAAATATTTCTGTCAT
Organism: Okamejei kenojei; assembly: GCA_035221665.1. NCBI lineage: Eukaryota > Metazoa > Chordata > Chondrichthyes > Rajiformes > Rajidae > Okamejei > Okamejei kenojei. Next base: position 34,369,330 of record CM069133.1, read on the forward strand.
AGCTCCTGCTATTTCTACACTAACTTCCCTCAATGTCCTAGGGAATATCCTGTCAGGACCTGGAGACTTATCCACCTTTATATTTTTCAAAAGTGTCAGTACTTCCTCCTCTTTGAATCTCATAGTTTCCATAGCTACTCTACTTTTTTCCCTTACCTCACAGAGTTCAATATCCTTCTCCTTGGTGAATACCGAAGAAAAGAAATTGTTCAATATCTCCCCCATCTCTTTTGGCTCTGCAGATAGCTGTCCATTCTGGTTCTCTAATGGTCCAATTTTATCCCTCGTTATCCTTTTGCTATTAATATAGCTGTAGAAACCCTTTGGATTTACTTTCACCTTTCTTGCCAAAGCAACCTCATATCTTCTTTTAGCCTTCCTAATTTCTTTCTTAAGATTCTTTTTACATTCTTTATACTCCTCTAGCACCTCATTTACTCCATGCCTCCTATAATTATTGTACATATCTCTCTTTTTTCGAAACAAGTGTCTAATTTCCCTTGAAAACCATGGCTCTTTCCAATTTTTACTATTTCCTTTCAACCTAACAGGGACATAAAGATTCTGTACTCTTACAATTTCCCCTTTAAATGTCCTCCATTTCTCTTCTACATCCTTCCCATGAAACAAAGTGTCCCAATTCACTCCTTTAAAATCCTCACGCATTCCCTCAAAGTTAGCCTTTCTCCAATCAAAAATCTCCACTCTAGGTCCTGTTCTGACTCACTCCATAATTATATTGAAACTAATGGTATTGTGATCACTGGTCCCGAAGTGCTCACCAACGCATACCTCCGTCACCTGTCCTGCCTCATTTCCTAACAAGAGGTCCAGCACTGCCCCTTCTCTGGTCGGTACCTCTATGTACTGCTGCAAAAAACTATCCTGCACACATTTTACAAACTCCAAACCATCCAGCCCATTTACAGAATGTGTTTTCCCTGTCTATTTTTGGGAAATTGAAATCTCCCACAATCACTACCTTGTGCTTACTACTAATATCTGCTATCTCCTTACATATTTGCTCTTCCAATTCTCGCTCCCCATTTGGCGGTCTATAGTACACCCTAAAAGTGTTGCTACACCGTTCCCACTTCTCAGTTCCACCCAAATAGCCTCCCTAGACGAACCCTCTAATCTATCCTGCCAAAGCACTGCTGTAATATCCTCTCTGACAAGCAATGCAACACCTCCACCTCTGGTCCCTCCAATTCTATCACACCTGAAGCAACGAAATCCTGGAATATTTAGTTTCCAATCACAGCCCTCCTGCAACCATGTTTCACTGATTGCCACAACATCATATTTCCAGGTGTCAATCCAGGCTCTAAGTTCATCCACCTTACTTACAATGCTCCTAGCATTAAAATATGCACATTTTATAAACCCACCATCCTTTATTCTCTGTCTATTATCTTTTTCATCTTTCTCGCCTACATTTTGGGTCCGAGTGCTTCCCTTCTCTGCCTCTTGCCCCACACCCTGTCCCCTAGCCCCCTCTATCCGAGTCCCTCCCCCCAGCCTTTCTAGTTTAAAGTCTCCCCAGTAGCCTTTGCAAATCTCCCTGCCAGGATATTGGTCCCCTTCGGGTTCAAGTGCAACCCGTCCTCTGCGTACAGATCATGCCTTCCCCAAAAGAGGTCCCAGTGATCAAGAAACTTGAATCGCTGCCCACTGCACCAGTCCCTCAGCCACGCATTTATCCTCCACCTCATTTCATTCCTACTCTCACTGTCACGCGGCACAGGCAGTAATCCTGAAATCGTTACCCTTTTGGTCCTTCTCTTTAACTTTCCCCCCAACCCTAAATTCTCCCTTCAGGACCTCGTCACTTTTTCTGCCTATGTCATTGGTACCTATGTGTACCACAACATCAGGCTCCTCTCCCTCCCTTATCAGAATCTTTTGGACACGTTCTGACACATGCGAGACCCTGGCACCAGGGAGGCAAACTACCATCCGGGTCTCCCGACTGCGTCCACAGAATCGCCTATCCGACCCCCTAACTATAGAGTCCCCTATTACAATTGCCCTCCTCTTTTTGCTACCCTTCTGAGCATCAGGGCCGGTCTCTGTGCCGGAGGCCCGGCCGCTGTTGTTGCCCCCAGCTAGGCTGTCCCCTCCAATCGTACTCAAACCCGAGTACCTATTTTCCAGTTGTACGGTCACAGGGGTACTCTCTAGCCCCTGCCTCTGCCCCTTGCCCTTCCTAACCGTGACCCACTTGTCTGCCTCCTGTGGTCTGGGAGTGACTACCTCCCTGCTCTACTTATCAACATGTATTTTTATTCTTCACTTTTTAATCATAGAATGATGCAGTGTGGAAACAGGCCTTTCATCCCAACTTGCCCACACCGACCAACATGTCCCATCTAAACTAGTCCCACTCATAGGCGTTTGGCCTATATCCATCAAAATCGGTCCTATCCATGTACGTGACCAAATGTCTCTTAAACATTAGGATAGTCCCAGCCTTAACTACCTCCTCTGGCAGCTTGTTCCATACACCCAGCACCCTTTGTGTGAAAAAGCTACCTCAGATTCCTGTTAATTTCATAAAATATTGGTCATAACTTTGGTGCAAAATGCTCCAAAATAAGGCTCAGAATGCATCAGAGAGCATCTAAAACCCCAGAGCTTCTATGGCCCTTAAGCGGGCCCTGGGCCCAGGCATCGAGGGACTTCACGCTTCGCGCTCGTGATGTGCGCAGCGCGCACATTATTTCACATTAAATTTTTTGTAATCCTGTCATGCCACCCCCCTTTGGAAAGCTTCGTACGGGCCTGCACTGAGTTACTCCAGCACTCTGTGAAACGTCACACATCCATGTTCTCCAGAGATGCTGCCTGACCCGCTGAGTTACTCCAGCACTCTGTGAAACGTCACCTATCCATGTTCTCCGGAGATGCTGGCTGACCCGCTGAGTTACTCCAGCACTCTGTGAAATGTCACCTATCCATGTTCTCCGGAGATGCTGGCTGACCCGCTGAGTTACTCCAGCACTCTGTGAAATGTCACCTATCCGTGTTCTCCAGAGTTGCTGGCTGACCCGCTGAGTTACTCCAGCACATCTCCAGAGATGGAGTAACTCAGCGGGTCAGCCAGCATCTCTGGAGAACACGGATAGGTGATATTTCACAGAGTGCTGGAGTAACTCAGCGGGTCAGCCAGCATCTCTGGAGAACATGGATAGGTGACGTTTCACAGAGTGCTGGAGTATCTCTCCAGAGATGTGCCTTTTCATCTCTTTTGTCTTACACATCACTCCCACCAGCTGTGCGTTGAAGGCCGAGGGGGGGAGGCATCAAGCGAGGTAAGTAGCGCGCTGTACCTGGCACTCGTACATCTTCTTCCTTCCTTTCTTTGCACCTGCACCAGTACTGCAGGCTACAAGGTGGCACTTCAGAGTGCTGTTCCTGGCAAAGCGTTCATGGCAGTTCGGGCACTCAAAGGGTTTCTCACCTGTAGAGGCAGAGAAGACTCTTCCGTTACGTCTGTCAGTCGCGTAGTCCCATCGATTCCCTCCCACACAGGATATATTAATTATAAAACAGTACGAACAGAAATAACAGCAGGGATGGTCACAGTAGTGCAGCAGGTAGAGCTGCTGCCTTACAGCGCCAGAGACCCAGGTTCGATCATGATTACAGGTGCAGTCTGTACGGAGTTTGTATGTTCTCCCCGTGACCGCATGGTGCTCCGGCTTCCTCCCACTACCAAAACATACAGGTTTGTAGGTTAATTTGCTTCATTAAAATTGTAAATTGTCCATCGTGGTGCAGGACTGTGCTAGTGTATAGGGATCGCTGGCCTGCGTGGACTTGGTGGGCCGCAAGGCCTGTTTTCACATGTATCTCTAAAGTACTGATCGTGGATGATCAGCCATGATCACATTGAATGGCGGTGCCGGCTCGAAGGACCAAATGGCCTTCTACTGCACCTATTGTCTATTGTCTAAAGCGAATAATATCCCAAAATATTCATCATCCTCCTAATACCAACTCTTTGAATCAAGAACCAGAGGACATAAGGTTAATGTGAGAGGGGAAAGATTTAATATGACCCTGAAGGGCAATTCTTTCACACAGAGGTTGGTGGGTGTATGGAACAAGTTGCAGAAGAGGTAGTTGCGGCAGGTACTATAACAACGTTTAAAAGATATTTGGATAAAATATATTAGGTACATGGATAGGAAAGGTTTAGAGGGATATGGGCCCAACGCAGACAGGTAGGATTAGCGTAGATGGGGGTAATTAGGGTGATATGGGCAAGTAGGGCTGAAGGGCCTGTTTCCATGTGTTATCTTTAAACTAAACTAAACTCTTCTACATAGCTGTTTTTGTTGCTGCAGATGCTGGAAAAAATATGCTGGACAAAACTCAACAGGTCAGGCAGCATCTGTGGAAAGAGAACCTTTCCTTTAACTGCGCCCTTTCCTCAGAAACTAGTTCTGAGATTTTCCAGCGTTTTCTAGTTTTGTTTCTATTTCAGGTGAATGTGCTACTGCGCGTGGTTCCAATACACATATTGGGTGTAATATTAGCGATGACCGGGATTACTACGTATTCAGCTGGCCAAATTAGTTATAATGCAATTTTAAGAACTAGAGAACCACTACTTTGGAAATTGTAAAGCAAAAAAAAAAGCTGGCTTGGGGAAAAAAAGTTTAGGGGGAAAGAACTGTTTCCATGTAATCTCCCCGTGGTAATCAGACATCATTGCCCCTTAAGAACACAGTCTGTCAGTTTCACCATGGGACGACATAGGAATTGACAAGCAATCACTTCCAATGACACTTGTGCAATGATACCCTATTAAACAATGTAATACTTTAGTATTGTTAGTTCGTAGTAATAAAAATAACCTTACTGTTATTGAAAATATTTATTATCTTAAATCTTGCAGGAAAAACAATGTTGTTATTAACATTTGAAGCTGTCATTGACATGGAACAAGAGGAAGAGGACTAGAGTTTGCTAACTTCCCTCACAGCAGAAACCATTGTGGGGGGATGTTTTGATGTTTAATGTTAAATTCTTCTTTAATGTGGTGTCTTATTTTTATTGGTGTGCTGCAAATGGCAACTCAAATTTCACTACACTAATTGGTGCATGTGACAATAAATGTCCTTTGTTATCCGTGTAACATGATTTTAGATAATGGAATGTTTCTTACAAACACAACTATGGCATTGGAACATAACTACCTGTATGAGGTTTTGACCAGCTGATGATGGGTTCAGTGTCTGCAGGAGCAATTCCAAACAGTGCTAATGTTCAGTTTAGTTTATTGGCACATGTACTATACCAAGGTGCATTGAAAAGCATTTTTGTGGCGTGCTATCCAGTCAGTGAAAAGACTACATGAATCAAGCCAGCCAAAGTGTACAGATACAAAATAATGGGAACATCGTTTAGTGCAAGATAAAGTCCAGTTGAGTCCGATTAAAGATAGTCCAAAGGTCTCCAATGAGATAGATGGGAGGTCAGGACTGCTCTCTAGTTGGCGATAGGATGGTTCAGTTGTCTGATAACGGCTGGTTTTGTTGCTCAATGCATTTTATGACTTTGCATTATGGAAGGAGTGTGATTGGATCTGTGTTCTCGGATGTTACTGCGTGTGTTGTGTATTTTGAAATGATCTTTCTGAGAACATCAGAGAATATCGAGATAAAATACTTCTTCAAACTAAATGGTGAATTGAACAGTTTTGCATTGGTGGTAACTGTTGCGAGACATTAGCTTGGATGCTGTAGAATCTCTATGGGTAGAACTGCGAAATAGCAAGGACAGCAAGAACGCTTGTTAGAGTTGTATGCAGACCACCAAATAGCAGTCAGGAGGTTGGGGATAGCATCAAGCAGAAAATTAGGGATGCATGTAGCAAAGGTACAGCAGTTACCATGGGTGACATTCATCTACATATAGATTGGGCTGAGCAAATTAGTAACAACACTGAGGAGGTGGATTTCCTGGCGTGTATACAGGATGGTTTTCTCAGCCAATATGTTGAGGAACCAACAAGCGAGCAGGCCATCCTCGACTGGGTATTGTGTTGATGAAGGATTAGTTAGCGATCTTGTTGTGCAAAGCCCCTTGGGCAACAGTGACCACAATTCTGCATTAAGATGGAGAGTAATACAGTTTACTGAGTAATCAAAGTAATCAGAGTAATCAGAGTAATCAGAGACGAGGGTCCTGAACATAAAGAAAGGTAACTATGAGGCGGGAATTGGCTAGGATAGACTGGCAAATGATACTGAAAGGATTGACGGTGGAGATGCAATGGCAAAGATTTAAAGATCGCATGGATGAATGACAACAATTGTTCATCCCTGTCTGGCATAAAAATAAAGCGCGAAAGACGGCTCAACCGTGGCTAACGAGGGAAATTAAGGACAGTGTTAAATCCAGGAGGCATATAAATTGGCCAGCGGAAGCAGCAAACCGGAGGACTGGGAGAAATTTAGAATTCAACAGAGGAGGACAAAGGGGTTAATTAAGAGGGGGAAAATAGAGCATGAAGGAAAGCTTTGCGGAATATAAAAACTGACTGTAAATGCTTCTTTATATATGCAAAGAGGAAAAGATAAGTGAAGATAAATGTAGGTCCCTTACAGTCAGAAACATGTGAATTTATAATGGGAAACAAGGAAATGGCAGACCAGTTTCCCATTATAAATAATGAGAACCAAGTACTTTGGTTCTGTCTTCACTAAGGAAGACACAATCTCCTAGAAGTACTCGGTGACTGAGGATCTAGTGGGGGAGAAGAATTAAAGGGAATCCACAGTAGTTAGGAAATGGTGTTTGGTTAGGACTGAAGGCAGATAAATCCCCAGGGCCTGATGGTCTACATCCCAGTGTACACAAGGAGGTGGCCCTAGAAATCGTGGATGCATTGGTGATCATTTTCCAATAATCTATAGACGCTGGGTCAGTTCCTGTGGACTGGAGTGTAGCCAATGTAACTCCACTTTTTAAGAAAGGATGGAGAGAAAAAACGGGGAATTATAGACCAGTTAGCCTTACATCGGTAGTGGGGAAGATGCTTGAGTCGATATGTTATAGCAGTAATTTGGAAAGTAGTGACAGGATTTTCCCTGTACCTTTAAACAGGGATATGATCACAGTCTTTACAAATTAGTAATACAGCGTGGAAACAGGCCCTTTGACCCAACTTGCGCACACCGACCAACATGTCCCATCTACACTAGTCCCACCTGCCTATTTGGCCCATGTCCCTCTAAACCTGTCCTATCCATGTACCTTCAGTGCCCCCCATAATGTTTGGGATAAAGACCGCCCGCCCCCCCCCCACCCTACACCCCCTCCCCTCACCCACACCCCCCTCCCCCACACACCCCTCGTCCCCCGCACACCCCCACCCCCTCCCATGAGTGGTGGAATATTGCTTTGGGGAAACCGGTTACGTTGGGGGAATCGGTGAGTGGTGGAATATTGCATTGGGGAATGGGTTGCATTGAGAGGGACCAGGCCTCCCATGTGACTGGAACCCAATGGGTCCCACTTAGCCTAGTCTTATATAACTGCAACATGACCTCCCAACTTCCATACTCGGCACTCTGACCGAAAAAGACCAATGTGTCAAAGGCCTTGTTGAACACCCCACCTACCTATGTCAGCACCTTCAAGGAACTATGTACTGGTACTCCTAGATCCCATTGCTCTACTACACTCCCCAGAGCCCCAGCATTCACTGTGTAGGTCCTGCCCATGTTAGACTTTCCATGTTTCCATGTTAGACACCTCACATTTCTCCATCTTTAAACTCCATTAAACATTCCTCACCTGGCCAACCGATCAAGATCCTACTGCAATTTTTGACAACCATTTCACTATCTGAATTTGTTGCAGTAATCTGGCCTACTGAGGAGATTTAACACGACATTCTGCAGTCTGGTAATTTGCTCTTCGCACTACCTGTTGTGAATTGCTAGATGTACTCATGCATAGTATGTCAACAAAATAGAGAGAGTACAGAGGAGATTTACTAGAATGTTGCCTGGGTTCCAGCAACTATGTTACAGAGAAAGGTTGAACAAGTTAGGTCTTTATTCTTTGGAGCACAGAAGGTTAAGGGGGGACTTGATTGAGGTCTTTAAAATGATGAAAGGGATAGACAGAGTTGACGTGGATAAGCTTTTCCCATTGAGGGTAGGGAAGATTCAAACAAGAGGGCATGACATGAGAATTAAGGGACAGAAGTTTAGGGGTAACGTGAGGGGGAACATCTTTACTCAGAGGGTGGTGGCTGTGTGGAATGAGCTTCCAGCAGAAGTGGTGGAGGCAGGATCGATTTTAACATTTAAAAGTAAAGTGGATAGGTATATGGACGGAAAGGGAATGGAGGGGTATGGTCTGAGTGCAGGTAGATGGGACTAGGGGAAAACAAATGGTCGGCACGGACTGGAAGGGCCGAGAGGGCCTGTTTCCGTGCTGTAATTGTTATATGGTTATATGGTTGTATGATTTGACTGGATAGCACACAAAGGTTTTCAATGTATCTCGGCACACTTGATAATAACAACAATACAATTCAATATTGGTGTTGTGGTATGTTAGGATGGAATTCAGGAAATAGAGCGGAAGCAGAAGCAGAAGCAGAGAAAGCGGCCCAAACATCTCATTCCTGTTCTAATTACACAGGGTCACAGCAAATTTATTGAGACATACATCACAGCAGGGGAACAGTCCCTTCTTCCCACAGTGTCTGTACTGAACAGTTTTTCACTGTATCTTGGTGCACATGGTGCCAGTGCCAAATACATCCGCATCACAGAAAGATCTAAGGTGTTTTCTGAAGGGTGTTTTCTTAAGAAGTGAAAAGAAATTGATGAGGGTTTTGATACTAGTGTAGATGAGGCATCTTGGTCAGCATGGGCAGGTGGAGCCGAAGGGCCTGTTTCCATGCCTCCACTGGTAGCAGGTTGCTTTAAGGTAATTAACAAATTTCTTTCATGCATCAAGATTTCGTGATCAATAATCTTCACTGACAGGGGGAAATGTTCATCTGTAATTTTCAACAGGGTACTGTATGGTTAAGGAAGAAGTAGGGAAATGTGGCTGAATGGACACGAATAACCAGTCGAACAACCGCGCCGACCGACCGACACGTACCGTCCCATTAGGCGCGCCTCGCCCCACAGGCCTCTCAGGGAAGGAGCTTCAGCGGCGGCGGCAGCAGGAGCCTCATTGGCAAGGGAGCCCCGGTGGCAGTGGGAGCCTCAGCGGGGTGGGGCCTCGTGATCGACCCGCGATCAGAAGACAATGGGGACCCGGCGTAGGGGGACTGCCGTGAATAACAATGGGGACCCGGTATGGGGGGTCCATCGTGAGGGATGGTGGGAGAACAAAGGGGGACCCAGTGTGGAGGAGGATGGGGGGGCACACTCTATTTTAATTTCACGTTTTCGTGTACCTTGTGTGTAATGACTGTTGGCAGACCAATTTCCCTCCACAGATGAATAAGGCTTTGGTGTATCGTATCATATAAGACCTAGTCCTGTAAGACCTCGTCCTGACTCTATCAGGAGGGGAAAACAGGGGATACATGTGGTGACCCACACCACCCCGGTCACGCTCTCATCTCGCTCCTACCATCCAGAAGAAGGAGCAGGAGCCTGAAAAGCGTGACCAACAGGTTCATGAACAACATCCCAGCAACCGTCAAGCTCCTGAACACTATACTACGCCAACCTTCACAAAAATGACCTTCTATTGTCTGTGTCTTTGCTTGCACTGCAGACTTTTGTTTTTGGACAATTACAGTTATTGTAATACATATTGTATTAATGATTATTGGTTTATTATTGTCACATGGCCTGAGATACAATGAAAAACCTTTGCTTGCATTCTATCCAATTGAATCAGATATTTGCATGGTGGTGCAGTGGTAGAGTTGCTGCCTTACAGCACTTGCAGCTCCAGAGACCCGTGTTCGATCCCGAGTTTGTACGTTCTCCCCGTGACCGCGTGGGTTTCCACCGAGATCTTCGGTTTCCTCCCATACTCCAAAGATGTACAGATTGGTAGGGTAATTGGCTTGGTATAAATGTAAATTGTCCCTAGTGTGTTTAGGATAGTGTTCATGTGTGGATCACTGGTCGGCGCGGACTCGGTGGGCCGACGGGCCTGTTTCCAACTGTATTTCTAAAACTAAAACTAAATAAATGACTATATACAAATAGAATCAAGCAAAACACGTACAGAGGTAGAGCAAGGAGAAAAGTACCAGAGTGCAGAGTATAGTTTCTCACCATTGTAACTTACCAGTGGGATTAATATATATTATCTGCGTATATTGTGTTTACAGGCCTGTTCAGCTGCAATGTTCTATTGTCGAGACATGATAATTAAATGCTTCTGACTCTCTTCATTCATCCCTATAGATAACAACATACCATGGAATCATCTTTGAATTAAAGATACAGCCTGGAAACCTTCAGCCCACTGATTTAATTGATCACCGGTTCATACTAGTTCTATGTTATTCCATTTTCATACCCACTCCCCAGGTTCAAGAAGCAATTTACAGAGGACCAATTAACCTACAAAACTGCACGTGTTTGGGATAGAAAATTTAGAATATAGGACAGTACAGCACAGGAACAGGCCCTTCAGCCCACAATGTCTGTACCGAGCATGATGCCAAGACCAACTCTTATCTGCCTGCACATCATCCATATCCTACGCATCTAAAACTCCCTACACACAAGGGGTAATTTGCAGAGGCCAATTAACATACAAACCCGCGTGTCTTTGGGATGTGGGAGGAAACCGCTGGTCACTGAGAGAACATGCAAACTCCACACAGACTGGAACCAAGATTCAAATTGAACCTGGGTCTCTGCCGCTGTGAGGGAGTGGTTCTACCAGTCGCGCCACTCTGCTGCTCGAGAAGAAGTCGTAGAGACTCAAGGAAGGACAGATGCAGGTTTACAAACAAAGACACAAAGTTCTGAAGTAATACAGTGGGTCAGGCAGCATCACAAGCAACATGAACAGGTGGACACATTGAAGAAGTGGGCATAGCTTTAAGCCGCAAGGGGCAATGTGTAAAGGAGATGTGCGGGGCAAGGCTTTTACACAGGGTGGCGGGTGCATGGAACGCGCTGCCAGGGGTGGTGGTGGAGGCAGATACGATAGTGGTGTTCAAGAGGCTTTCGGATAGGCACTTGGATACGCAGGCAATGGTGGGATATGGATTATAAGCAGATATGTAAGCTATAGAATATCAAGGATCTGCAGCTGACCCGTTGAGACCCAGCATTTTGTATCTTTTTTGTTGATGAGAGATGGTCATTGCAACATGCTTGGCCGTCACTGTGGGCCAAAGGGCCTGTTCTGGTGCTGTACTTCTGCAGAGTGAAGAATGGAATCTTTCAAATCACCAGTACATATAATTAGTTGAAGTTAAAAACTCTCCCGCTGCCATGGTAGGAATTGAATTTACATTTCCGGATCAGTCATCCTGAATTCAGATGCTAGTCCTATAACTTGGGCATCGCGGTGGCGCAGCGGCAGTATTAATGCTTTACAGAGCTTGCAGCGCCGGAGACCTGGGTTCGATCCCGATAGCGGATGCTTTCTGTACGGAGATTGTACGTTCTCCCGGTAACTGCGTGGGTTTTCTCCGAGATCTTCGGTTTCCTCACACACTCCAAAGACGTACAGGTTTGTAGGTTAATTGGCCTGGTGTATGTGCAAATTGTCCCTAGTGTGTGTGGGATAGTGTTAATGTGCGGGGATCACAGGTTGGTGTGGACTCGACGGTCCGAAGGGTCTGTTTCCGTACTATCTCTAAACTAAACTTGGCGATAACACTAGCAGACATACGTGGAAAAGTGGCGCAGAGGTAGTGTTGCTGCCTCACAGAACCAGAGACCTGGGTTCAATACTGTCCTTGTATAGAGTTTGCACATTGTCCCTGTGACTGCGTGGGTTTTCTGCGGGTGTTCCGGTTTCCACCCACATCCCAAAGACGTGCGGGTTAGTAGGTTAATTGGCCTATGCACATTGCCCCTGGTGTGTAGGGAGGGGATGCAAGTGGGGCTAGTGGAATCAAGGGATATGGGGAGAAGGCAGGCACGGGTTATTGATTGGGGACGATCAGCCATGATCACAATGAATGGCGGTGCTAGCTCGAAGGGCCGAATGGCCTCCTCCTGCACCTATTTTCTATGTTTCTATGTTTCTAAAAGCGGGATAACATAGAACACGTGTGAACGGGTGATCGATGGTCAGCATGGGTTCAGTGGGCCGAATGGCCTATTTCCGTGCTAAACCAAACTAAACTCAGCTGGAGACACTAGCTAGATGGTGGTAGAGCTTCTGCCTCACAGCACCAGACCCGGATTCGATCCTGACCTTGGGGGCCGGGTACGGAGTTTGCACGTTACCCCGTGGGTTTTCTCCTGGTTCAACGGTTTCCTTCCATACTCCAAAGATGAGCAGGTTTGTAGGTTAATTGGAAACTGTTCATTGTCCCGAGCGTGTAGGATAGTGCTGGTGCATGGGGTGATCGCTGGTCGGCGCGGACTCAGTGGATCGAAGGGCCTGTTTACACGCTCTATCTCTAAGCTACACCAAAGATATGGCACTTGGTAGGTTAATTAGCCGTTGCAAATTGTGTGTAGAGCAAATGGGAAAGTAGGATACCGTAGATCTAATGTGTTAAAGGGTGACCGATGGTCAGCACAGACTCAGTAGGCCAAAAGGCCCGTTTCCATGCTGTATTTCGAAACTAAGCTCTTGTGAACGGGTGACAGCCAGTCGGCGCTCACTCGGTGGGCCGAAGGGCCAGTTTCCACGCTGTATCTCTAAACTAAACTAGTGTGAACCTGTGAGATTGAAAAATCGGAATCCTATTAGTCTGACGTCAGTGAGGGCGGGGCACGTGACGTCAGTAAGGGGCGGGGCAGGTGACATCAGTAAGGGGCGGGCAAGTGACGTCAGTAAGGGGCGGGGTACGTGACGTCAGTGAGGGCGGGAAAGTGACCTCAGGGGGGGTTACACAAAATGCTGGAGAAACTCAGCGGGTGCAGCAACATCTAAGGAGCGAAGGAGATAGGCGACGTTTCGGGTCGAGACCCTTCTCAGTCTGAAGAAGGGTCTCGACCCAAAACGTCGCCCATCTCCTTCGCTCCTTAGATGCTGCTGCACCCGCTGAGTTTCTCCAGCATTTTGTGTAACCCTCGATTCTCCAGCATCTGCAGTTTCTTCGTCAACTCTCAGTTTGTGAGTGTTGGTGAGGCGGGAACGGGCTGGCCCCCGACTCGACCTGACGCGCTCGCGGTCACTCACCGGGCTGACAGTCCCGGCGGCGGCGGCGGCAGCGGCGCTGAGGTGAGGTGACCGGTGAGTGTTGCCCGTCTGGGCCGGACCGGACCATCTCTCCCTGCCCCCTCATCGCCTCTTCCCTGCCCCTGAAGTGATAATGAACGTATTTGGCTTACTACCCCACGGGATGATCGTTGATTTCCCCCTCTCCACCCTCCTCCCCGGTGCCCACCTGACTCGCACCTACTTCTCCCCTGCGCTTCTGAGTCTAGACGCTCCAGCCGTTCCATCCCAATTCCGATTTTTTTGTCTCAATATTCCGAGAAAAAAAATCGGAAAAAAAAAACACATAGAAAGTTTCTGTGTTTTTTTTTTTTTCCCGATTTTTTTTCTCGGAATATTGAGACAAAAAATCGGAATTCGGAATTGGGATGGAAAAAATCGGAAGAATTCCGCCCAAATCGGAATGGTTGGTAGGTATGCTAAACTAGTGTGAACGGGTGATCGATGTACACCATAGACCACGGTTGACAGAAAGGACTGTTTCCACACCAGATGAAGCCAAGGAGACGACTGCTTACCAGTGTGTTTGCGAAGGTGTTCTTTGAAGTGGCCAAAGTGGTCGAACTGTTTGTCACAGTACTGGCACACGTGCACCTTGCGGACGCAGCGGGGCTTCTTGTTGCCGCCCTCCTCGTCGCGGTGTGAGGAGAGGTGCTGCTTCCAGGCGCTCTCCCTCGTGTACTGCTTGCTGCACAGGTGGCACACGTAGTTCTCGCCCGAGTGCACCTTCAGGTGCTCCTTGAAGTGGTAGAAGAGTCTGAAGGTGCGGCCGCACTTCTCGCAGCAGAACACCTTGTCGCCCTGTGCCAGCACCTCCACAATGTGGATGCCGTCCTCTGTGGAGATCGCTCCCTCCTGGGGCTGGGCAGCCGCCTCGGGCTCGCCCTCCCTCTCCAACTCCCTGTCCAGATTGTCCTGCTGGTACTTGCTGGTGATGTCGGCCAGCAGGGCCAGCGCCGACTCGCCGGGCCGCTCCGCGCCGGCCAGGTCTCCGACCAGCTGCTCCGCCTCGTCCGTGTCCTCCGACGCCATTCCAACCCCCTCCTCCTCCAGCCGCTCCCCCTCGATCTCCACGATCTCGGCGGCAAAGACATTCACCTGGTCGATCTCCACCGTCTCCGTCTCCTGGATGGACGGCAGCTTCTCGGTGATGACGTTTGACGTCTCGGCGATGGTCCGCTTCTTGGCCTTCCTCTTGCCCGGGTGCTTGGCCTTGGCCGTGGGAGATTCGGCGCTGGTCCTGATGGAAAAACACATGCACAGGGTGATCAGGACTTTAGTTCAGTTTATTGTCACGTGTACTGAGGTACAGTGAAAAGCTTGTTTGTTGCGTTCTCACCAGTCAGCAGAAAGACTGTATGTGATTACAATCAAGCCATCCACAGTGCACAGATACACGATAAACGTAATGTTTGGTCAAAGGCTCGGTGGGCTGAAGGGCCAGTTTCCATGCTGTATGTCTCAACTCTAAACATTCCCGTCTCACCAATAATAGTCTTCTTTCTTTTCAAAATATCATGTGTAATTAGCTTAATTTAATTTAGTTTCGATTAGTTTATTGTCATGTGTGCCGAGTTACACGGAAAAGCTTGTTTGTTGCATACTATCCATTCAGCGGAAAGACTACACATGATTACAATCAAGCTGTCCGCAGTATACAGATACAGGTCGAAAGGAATAACGTTTTATGCCAGGTAAAGTCCAGTAAAGTTCGATTAAAGATAGCCTAAGGGTCTCCACTGAGATAGATGGGACGTCAGGACCACTCTCCCGTTGTTGATAGGATGGTTCAGTTGCCTGTTAGCAGCTGAGGGGGCAGGACATGGGGGGAAAAGATCGGGGGGGGGGGAATCAGGAATAGGGGAAAAGTTCAAAGAATGGGGGAAAAGACGTGGGGAGGAGGGTGAATGTGAAAATGATATCAGAATGGGAGGAAAACACAATGGGGAAAAGATGAGGAGGTGAGAGAGAATGGGGGAAAAGATCAGCGAATGTAGGGGGAAAAGATCAGCGAATGTAGGGGGGAAAAAATCAGAGAATGGGAATAAGATCAAGAGGAGTGAGAATGGGGAATAGATCAAGTGGAGAGGCAGAGAATGGAGGAAAAGTCCAGGGGCAGAATGGGGCCAGTGGGTAGAAGACAGATGTTGGAGACAATGCTAGAACGGGGCTGTGAGTGGGACAAGTAACCAGCTCCAGACACACCTAATTCTGCGGGCGGCTCACGAACAATGGATTGACTACTTTAAGACAACACAAGAACACTGATGTGGAAGAAAGGCCCTCGCCCATGTAAATAAAGCCCAGTTATGGCGGCGTAGTAGCCCAGCTAGTAAAGCTGCTGCCTCACAGCGCCAGAGATCCAGGTTTAACACACACCCCAGTGGAGTCCGTGCCTTCTCCCTGTCACTGTACGAGTTTCCACCGGGTGATCCGGTTTCCTCCCATGTCCAAGAGTCGTGGAGGTTTATAGGTTAATTGGCCGCTGTAAATAGACCTTAACGTATAGGGGAGTTTAGTTTTGTTTTAGAGATAGAGCACGGAAACAGGCCCTTCGGCCCACTGAGTCCACACCGACCAGTGATCCCCATACATTAACACTACCCAACACACACTAGGGACAATTTTACAGTTATACCAAGCCAATGAACCTGCAAACCTGTATGTCTTAGGAGTGTGGGAGTAAACCGAAGATCTCAGAGAAAACCCACACAGGTCACGGGGAGAACGTACAACCTCCGTACAGACAGCACCCGTAGTCGGGATCGAACCCGGGTTTCTGTCGCGGTACGGCAGTAGCACTAACGCTACACCGTGCCGGCGAAGTAGTCTGGGAGGAGTTGATGAGATTATAAATGGGATTAGTGTAGTGTTCGTGCAAATGGTTCATTGATGGCCAGCATGCATTCGTTGTATGCTTCGTGTGCTTCTGCATCCTGAACTAAGCTTGCTCCCAGAGCCAAAGTGTCATAAAGGGCCGTAACAGAGGTCCGCACTGAGCCTCGTGCCCTTTCTACACTAGCCCCACCTGCCAGCGTGTGAGGCAATCGTATTTACAGAGGGTGGTGGGTACCTGGAACATGCTGCCAGCAGTGTAGTGGAGGCAGGGACGGTAATGGCTTTTGGATAGACACATGGACGTGCAGGGAATGGAAGAATATGGATTAGAGGCAGGTAGATAGGAGGTGGTCTTGGCATCATATTTGGCACAGAGAATATGGGCCGATGGGGCCTGTTCTTAAGCTGTACTGTTCTATGTTTATTTACATCTATCGGTTGAGTTCATGGCCTTCTTTACTCCAGGGGAGACAAGCCCAGGCCGTCGGGAAACAGTCCCCGGTCCTGTTGGGAAACAAAAAAAGACACAAAGTGCTGGAGTAACGCAGTGGGTCATGCAGCAACTCTGGAGGACAAAAATATACCTGACCCACTGAGTTAGTTGTGTCTTTTCTTTTGTAAACCAGCGTCGACAATTTCTTCTTGTCTCCAGCGGGAAATAAGCCAGCCCATCCGAATAGCCTACTCCTGGACTTACTTTTTAGTTTTGGAGATAACTGTTTCATAAGCCAATTAACCTGGTGTGGCAGGAAGCCAGAGAACCTGGAGACTACCCATGCGGTCACAGGGCGAACGTACAAACTCCGTACAGTCTCACTTCCAGCCAGATCTCCTCCTCAGTGGAATAAGATGGGGCTCACTAAGCCCATGCCGGCACTGTGGCGCAGAGATAAAGTTGCTGCCTTACGGCGCCAGACACCCGGGTGTGAATCCTGACTACGAGTGCTGTCTGTAGGGAGTTTGTACTGTGACCACGTGGGTTTCCTCTGGGTGCTCCAGTTTCCTCCAACATCCAAAATTTCAGGTTTGTGGGTCTGAAGAAGGGCCACGACCCGAAACGTCACCCATTCCTTCTCTCCAGAGATGCTGCCTGTCCCGCTGAGTTACTCCAGCATTTTGTGTCTATTTTCAGGCTTGTAGGTTAATTGGCTTCTGTAAATTGTAAATTGACATTAGTGTGTAGGATAGTGCGAGTGTACACGGTGTTCAGTTTAGTTGAGAGATGATTGGTGGTCGGCACGGACTCGGTGGGCCGAAGGGACTGTTTCCATGCTGTATCTCCAAAGTCAAAAGTTTACTACGGCCATGATTTTTCTAATTGAACATCCTGTTCCTAAAGAAATCTTCTCTGTCAATTTCCCCACCACAAACATAAGGCTTATTGGTCAACATTTTCCTGGATTGTCCCTGTTGCCTTCCTCAAACAAAGGAAACAGCATTTCCACGCTGCATCTCTAAATTCGGAGCTCAACACCAGCCTCAGGAAGAGCGGAGACAAGCAGCGACGGGTAGTTACCGGTTATTCAGGGCTTTCATCGCCTCCTCCATCTGCAGGTATTCGGCGGCTTTCCACACGTCGCTCGCCTCCTCCTCCTGCAGCACCATCAGCTTGGCCGTGTAGGTGAACTCGATCAGGTGCTGGAACGCCAGGTTGCTCACCCCTGGGGACGGAGAGCAAAACATCAGCCCCGCTCGTGACAAACTCATCGCAACCCGCCCCAACCAGTGAGCAGCATGGTGGCACAATGGTAGAGTTGCAGCCTCACAGCACCAGAGACCCAGCTTCGATCCTGACCTCGGGTGCTGCCTGTACGGAGTTTGTCCGTCCTGTCCTCCCCGTGACCTGCATTGGTTTTCTCCGAATGCTCCGGTTTCGTCCCACACTCCAAAGTCGTGCAATTTTGTAGTATAATTATCATTGGTAATTTGGTAATTGTGTGTACGATAGTGTTAGTGTATGGGATGATCGCTGGTCGACGTGGATCAGTGGGCCGCAGTGCCTGTTTGCGCAGTATCTCTAAAACTAGAAATTAAAACCAATTGTGCAGAAGAAGCTGCAGCAAACACTGGGTTTATGGGCGCTGAATTTACCCCTGTGTTACCAGGCTTCTAAACGGTCATAGAGTCATACAGCGTGGAAACAGACACTCCGGCCTAAACAGACACTCCCACGCCAACACGTTCCATCTGCACTAGTCCCACCTACCTGCGTTCAGCCCATATCCCTCTACACCCGTCCTGTCCATGTACCTGTCTAAATGTTTTTTGAACATTGCGAGGGTACCTGCCACAACTATCTCCTCCGGCAGCTCACTCCATGCTACCAATTGTGAAAAGGTTTGGCCCTCGGGATTCTATTAATTTTACCCCCCCTCAGCTTAAATCATTACAGCGAATGCAGCGCCGGAGAACACGGGTTCAAACTGATTACAGGTGTTGTCTGTACGGAGTTTGTACATTCTCCCCATGACCTGCGTGAGTTTTCTGCGAGATCTTCGGTTTTCTCCCACACTCCAAAGAAGTACAGGTTTGTAGTTTAATTGGCTTGGTAAATGTAAGAAAAAAATTGTCCCTCGTGGGTGTAGGATAGTGTTAATGTGCGGGGATCGCTGGTCGGCGCGGACCCGGTGGGACGAAAGGGCCTGTTTCCGCGCTGTGTCTCTAAACTAAATTAATCATTGAATTTAGATAGACTGACCTTTGGGTGAGCTCAGACAAAATAGGTGCATTCAGATAGAATTGACAATAGGTGAATTCAGAGAGATTGGACAATGGATGGGAGATTTCAGAGAGAATGGGGATGAGTGAGTGAATTCAGATGGACAGACCTTTGTGTGAATTCAGATAGAATGACCTTTGAATACAATGGTCAATGGATGGTTAATTCAGAGGGAATTTGCATGGTTTAGGTTTGTTATCGTCACCTGTACCGAGGTACAATGAAAAGCTTCAGGGTTGTTCTTTTTTTATGGTAATAGTTTTATTGGGAAGTTTTTTTCTTTTCTTTTTAAATCTTTTTATTAATTTTTTCCAAAGAAAAATGATAAACATAACAGTGATATTGATACACAGGGATCAGGATTACATTAACAACAAGGATAACCTGAGTATGAGTCCAGTGTCGGGGTGGGAGGTTGCAACCTTCACGTGGTCCGTCCTGTTTCGACGAATGCAATCAACCAAATAGAACAAGTTGTTCTGCAACTTTAGGCTGTGCACACCATACGCAAGAAGAAGTCCAGTGTCAAAATGAAAAGCATGTTATCCAACAGGTCGGATAATATTTTTCATAAATACAGTCAAACTCAAGTACAATAGATGGAGCAATGGAGAGGATACTTTGCTCTACCCTTTGAGGGTCGAATAAAGTTCTCAGCATTGTAGCACCAGAGATAAAGTCCAATGTCCAAGGAATAAAGTCCTAGCCTGACCAACATTTCCCTATAGCTCAGGTCCTCAGTTCTGGCAACATCCTCATGAATCTTCTTTGCACTCTTTTCAGCTTAATGACATCCCTCCCAGAGCAAACCGACCAAACTGATCACATCTCTAAATGCGGCCCCGCCAACATCTTGTACAACTGTAACACAGTGGCTCAACTTCTGTACCTTATACTAGGACGCATGAAGGCCAATGTATCAAACGCTTTCTTCACCACCCTACCTATGTGTGATGCCAATTTCAAGGAACTAGGTACCAGTAAGCCTAGATCCCTCTGTCTTCAGCACTCCCAGCGCCCTGCCATTCTGCTTCTGCCCTGGTTTGACTTCAAAAATGCAACAATTCGCACTGATTTGCAGCCGTTCCTCAGCTCACTTGTCCAACTGATCCAGATCCTGCTGTACTTTTTCATAATGGATTGAATCGCGAAGTACATTTTTCTATCATTCACTGTGAAGGTCCTGCCCGTTGATGTTTCAGTCAAAACCTACCTTCAATCTCCACCAAGGGTTCCTCCCGGAAATCCTGGAAAAAGCGGCAGAAGAACTGGCTGCAGGCGGCAAGGACAGCCTTGTGGGCTTTGAAATGATGACCTGCGGAACACAACTCAATTTTACCCTTCGTCAGATGTAGTCATCGTTTTTCATCACTGGCAAATGGCATACCAGGAGAAGTCAAATGCAGGCACAAGGAATTGCAGACGCTGGTATGCAAACAAAAAAGACAAAGCGCTGGAGTAACTCAGCGGGTCTGGCAACATCTCTGGAGAACATGGACGTTTCGGATCGGGGCCCTTCTTAGTTTAGAGATACAAGTGGAAACAGACCCTTCGGCCGTACTGCCCAGCAATCTCCGTACACTAACACCATCTTACACACACACACCCGAGGGACAATTTACAATTTTACCGAGCTAATTGTAGTGCGGGAGGAAACCGTAGCACCAGGGGAAAACCCAAGCTGGTAACGGGGAGAACGTACAAACTCCGTACAGACAGCACCCTTGGTCATGATAGGATCCGGGTCTGGTGCTGTGAGGCAGCAACTCTACCGCTTGGCCACTGTTCTCCAGAGATGCTGCCTGACCTGCTTACTCCAGTACTCTGTTTTTTTTTGGGGGGGGGGTTAGAACACTGGTGTTTGCTGCTTTATTGGGCAAGTCGCAGCTCCTCTCCTGAAGGGCAAAGCTCTAGCATGAACCCAGACCCTATGTGCAAGACAAGGGTGAAATACTGACCGTCCACGATGAGAGTGATATCAGTAAACTGCTCCTGCTGTCTCTGTTCATTTAGTCTGTCCAGTACGACCTTGTAGTGGCTTGGTACCTCGTGAACAGTGTCCACCAACACTTCCTCTGCCTCCATGTCCGGTAACTGGAGAAACAAAGCACAAACCTACATTTAAATTAAAAATAAAAATCAAAGAAGTGCAGAACAAGATTAATAAGAACCAGTGGGACAATTTTTTTTACATAAAGGGTGGTGGGTGTATATTGAACGAGCTGCCAGAGGAGGTAGATGAGGCAGGTACTATCACAACGTTTAAGAAACATTTGGGCTGGTACATGGATAGGATCAGTTTAGAGGGATATGGGCCAAACGCAGGCAGGTGGGACTAGTGTAGATGGGGCATGTTGGTCAGTGTGGGCAAGTTGGGCCAAAGGGCATGTTTCCACGCTGTATGACTCTGTAACAAGTTCTAACGAAGGATTAGAGAGCTGAGACATTAACTCCTTCATTTTCCACAGATGCTGGATGCTTTCCACTGAATTACTTGAAATCTTTGGGGCGGCACAGTATCTGTAAGGGCCGCTGCCTCACAGCGCAAGAGAGCCAGGTTAGATCCTGACCTCGGGTGCCTTCTATATGGAGTTGGCACGTTCTCCCTGTGATCGCGTGCGGTTTCTTCGGGTGCTCCGGTTTCCACCCACACCCCAAAGAAGTGCGGGTTTGTAGGTTAATTGGGCTTTGTAAATAGCCCCTAGGGTGAAGGAGGTGGTCTGCGCCAATCAGCGATCCCCATACACTGGCACTATCCTATACACAAGGGACAATTAACAATTATACCAAGCCAGTTAACCTACGTCTTTGGAGCGTGGGAGCAAACCAGATATCCAAAAAAAAGCCCACGCAGGACACGGGGAGAACTTCCAGACAGCAACTGTAGTCAGGGTCTCAGCCTCTGTAAGGCAGCAACTCTATCGCTGCTCCACTGTGCAACCCAAATCCCACATTTCTCTGCCCAAATTCCAATTAGTCTACAAATTGGTGCATCCTTTCACAATCTTCCTCGCCCCCCCACAACTCCACCAATTAATGTATCTTCTGCAAACTTCCTAATCAGAATGTCTGCGTCTGTGTGCATGTCTCTCTCAAATACAAAGTTATTTTTAACAACGAAAAATGCTCTTTTGTTACAGCAAGCTAAAAATACTAAAGGCCATTTGTTACATTGTTTAATAGAGTTGTGTTGATCCAAGCGATTGCATGTCAATTTCAACCTCTTGTCAATTTCAACCCCTGGTCAATTTCAACCCCTGGTCAATTTCATTTCAACCCCTGGTCAATTTCAACCCCTGGCCAATTTCAACCTCTTGTCAATTTCAACCTCTTGTCAATTTCAACCCCTGGTTAATTTCAATAGCCTATGCAGGGTCACTAGCAGCCTGTGTTCTGAAAGATACAGCCTGCAATAACCGAAATCCATTATAAACGAGTCTGTGACGGTTTATTGTATATACCTATATACTCATGTATAAACCTATATATACGTATTCATGTATAAACCTATACATGTCTGAAGAAGGGTCTCGACCCGAAGCGTCACCCATTCTGTCTCTCCAGAGATGCTACCTGTCCTGCTAAGTTACTCCAGCATTTTGTGTCTATCTTCGATTTAAACCAGCATCTGCAGTTCCTTCCTACACATATATAATCCTGTATATATTTGTCTGCAATTACTTTTATTATGGGGAAGAGATGAATCATTTTTGATGAAGTAACTAGATTACAAAAGGAGCTGACCTTCCTGCCACATCTGGAAGAGAAACGAGAAGGGAACAAGAACATTGTGCAACAGCTGAAGAAAGAAATAGATTTAACACAGAGCCAGATGCGCGCGGGAAGGAACAGGGAGATTGCTATCTTTCACAATGAAAATGTGACCCATTGAGAAATTACGTTTTGATCAGCTGAGGATAAATTAGTAGTTTCACCACACATATTGTGCAGCTGCCAAAGAAGTAGAGCCAGGAACAAGAATTAACACTGCCACATTCCCCTTGAACCCGATCCCAAACCTCTCACCCTCACATAACTATTTCTTGGGCTTACAGCACAGAAACTATCTCGAGGGCCTGAGCTGTAGGTAGAGGTCAGGCAGGCTAGGACTTTCTTCCTTGGAGCGCAGGGGACTGAGGAGTGATCTTATAGAGGTGTATAAAACATGAGGAGACGTGATAGGGTGTCCTCTGGTTCTTTTACCTAGAACCAGAGGACACCAGAGGAATCAAGAACCATAGGACATAGATTTAAGGTGAGAACCAAAATATTTAATAGGAACCCAAGGATCAACCTTTTTCACTCAGACGGTGATGAATATACGATACAAGCTGTCAGAGGTCATCGAGGCAGGTATACAACATTTAAAAGGCATTTGGACGGGTACATGGTTAGGGAAGATTTAGAGGGACATGAGCCAAATGGGACTATCTTAGATGAGGCATTTGGATGGCAAGGACATGTTGGCCAGAAGGGCCTATTTCCATGTTGTACGACTCTACGACTATGAACGTAAATATGGAAACGTCGGTAAAAGTAGATGGAAGGTAAATTCCTGGAATATTATCCAAGGTTTGGCACAACTCATCATTTAGAAAGGCTCAGGTTAAAAAAAACAAGCGAATAGTTGTTAAGGAAAGATTGTGCCCGAGTAATTTTTTTGACATTTTCGAGTACGTAGGATTGTTTGGTATTCCATAAACACGGGCAAATGGGACTAACTTAGATAGGGCAGCTTGGTCAGCAAGGATGTGTTGGGCTGAAGGGCCTGATTCTGTGCTGTATGACGGACTCCACGAGCCTTAAATAGCACTGCCTGCAATCTAGTCACAGCTGATTGACAGTCAACCTTTCTGGACTATATCTTGCACTAAACGTTATTCCCTTTGTCCTGTATCTGTGCACTGTGGATGGCTTGATTGTAATTATGTATAGCTTTATCGCTGACTGGATAGCATGCAACAGTTTTTCACTCTACCTCGGTACACGTGACAATATTAAACTAAATTCCGGATAATGTTGATTAGATAATGTTGATTAGATCCAGCTTGATCTTACATATAATCTTCATTGCTCTGAAACAACTGGAGTATGGACTAGACTTGGAAAATAGCGCCTCTTGCATGTGGGATCAGTAGACTATTTCTGTACAATTTGCTAATTGGGGATGTGCTTATGTATGCCAATGCTAGACTGGACTGATTGCAGGAAAAACTTACCTATTTGCACTTTGCACATGTGACAATGAAACACAATTGAACCATTGTGCAAGAAGGAACTGCAGATGCAGATTTAAGCCGAAGATACAGGCACAAAAAGCTGGTGTAACTCAGCGAGTCAGACAGCATCTCTGTAAAAAATGAACAGGTGATCTTTCAGGTCAAGGTACTTCTTCAGACCCTGACTCAGTCCGGAGAAGAGCCTTGACCAGAATCGACACTAAAGCCACTTCTCCACAGATGCTGCCTGACCTGCTGAGTTAAGGGACTGTCCCACTTGGACATCATTTGCGCTTCACGCAGATGGCGCGCAAAGAATTTGTTCATCCCAAAATCCTGGGACGCCGCGCGCGACCGCACGTCACTGCCTACATCACCACGCACAATACGCGTAAATGACGCACAAATGATGCCCAAGTGGGACAGGCCCTTAACTCCAGCATTTTGTGTCTACTGTTGAATCATTTGTAAAAGTATCAGTGAAAGCAGAGGCCAGAGGATTGGAAGCAT
Source organism: Okamejei kenojei (assembly GCA_035221665.1). Lineage (NCBI taxonomy): Eukaryota > Metazoa > Chordata > Chondrichthyes > Rajiformes > Rajidae > Okamejei > Okamejei kenojei. The sequence goes on from CM069133.1 coordinate 34,393,981, forward strand.
TCAGGCACAAAGTGTTGGGAGTAATTTGGGAGTAAAACTTGGGGGTTGTTTGACTAATTAATCTCTCTTTTATTTCTGAATTCTTGACAATTCGGGTCAAGTCCCTTCTTCAGAAGGAATATCTGAAGAAGGGTCTCAACCCGAAACATCACCCATTCCTTCTCTCCAGAGACACTGCCGGTCCTGCTGAGTTACTCCAGCATTTTGTGTCTACCTTCGATTTAAACCAGCATCTGCAATTGTTTCCTACACATTTCTGAATTCTTGATTGAATTAATCGCCTGGTCTTCTGCCAACTCTCTCCCATCTAGTAACGACAACCTCAACCAAGGTAGTAGGAAGGAACTGCAGTCTGAAGAAGGGTCCCGCTGAGTTACTCCAGCCAGCATTTTGTGTCTAAGAAGGAACTGCAGATGCTGGAAAATCGAAGGTAGAAAAAGTGCTCGAGAAACTCAGCGGGTGCAGCACCATCGCTGGAGAGAAGGAATGGGTGATGTTTCGGGTTGAGACCCTTCTTCAGATATTCCATCTTCAGATGCTCCAGATGCTGCTGCACCCGCTGAGTTTTCCTTCTCCAGCACTTTTGTCTACCAGACAACTAATAACATTTTGTGTCTACTACCTTCGTGTAGTAGGTACACGTGACAACAATAAGTTAAATTGCGGATAATGTTGATTAAATAATGTTGATTAGATCCAGCTTGATTTTACATATAATCTTCATTGCTCTGAAACAACATTTTTCTCACATCCTTGGTGGTGGAAATAACTGCAGATGCTCGTTTACATCGAAGGTGCTGCAGCAAGTATAATTGCATTGTCCTATCTGGGACATATGACAATAAAACACTCTTTGACATGCAGGAGTAACTCAGCGGGACAGTAAGGCAGCATCTCTGGAGGGAAGAGGCGCGGTTGGCGACTGACGAGACCCGTCTCCAGCCTGGGCGCTGGGTTCCGCTGGGTGGGTGGGCGGCGCCACCGCCTCTCCCGCATATATCGGCCACCGGAAGGCCTACCTACGGGCTTTCACCTGCAGGTGAATTTGAAATACCGGAGTGTTTACCACAGGCGTGGGCTGCGGCGTGGCCGGGGTGTTGTTGCGGTGCGGTGCGGGGAGGGGAGTGGGAGGGGAGGGGAGGGAGGCGGGCGTTCAGCGGCCGGGGGGGGAGGTTTTGGCCCGGCCGCTCCTCCGGCGCCGAGAGTCGGCCGTTACGTCATCAAACCGCGCATTTCTCTCTCTCCCCCCCTCTCCCGCCGCCGCCCCGCGTCTCCCGCCGTCGTTATCCTCCCTCCATCCCTCCTCCGGCCGCCACCGCTCGCCTGACCTGCAGTCGCCGACCCCCGGCCGCTCCGATCCGCGCCTCCCGTCCGCCACCCGCCCGCTGAGGGGGAGGCCTCGCTCTCCCGGCAGCCTGCGCGCCACCGCCGCTGACCTCTCACCCTGGCAACCAGCGGGCGGCCTCGTTGCCCCGGGAGACGAGGCCTGGCGCTGACCGAGGCGGTTCAAGGCCAAAGGTTGAGTGTAATCGTTAAATCAATGAGAGATGAATAACCGAGGATGGACGCAAAAATGCTGGAGTGACTCAGCGGGGCGGGCAGCGTCTCTGGAGAGAAGGAATGGGTGACGTTTCGGGTCGAGACCCTTCTTCAGACACCGTGTTACAGACAGACATCAGGGAGCAATGAGAGATATACTGAGTAGGGTTGCCAACGTTCTCACTCCCAAATAAGGGACAAAAGGCCAAAATAAGGGACAAATTCCCGACGGCAATTCGTTGACCGACTCGGCCGTGGCTGGGTGAATGATGAGTTGGCCCGGGTGCTGGACTGCACACAAAGCCCAGCCGGCGGGCCAGCTGAGGAGTTTTGGCCCGGCACCCCATCCAACTCATGAACTGATAATCGGCCATGAGAAGGAGGGGTGGTGGTGGTGTCGCCGGAAAGCGAAGGTCCAAAGGTCGGACAACTGGCCGGGCTGCCAACCGACCAACGAGGCAACGGGCGAGGCGCTGCTGCTGCACTCCATGGGCTGCACTACGTCGGGACGGGTGAGGCGGGGCCGGACGCGGCGCTCGGACCCGACAGTCCCCCGACCCGAGTAGTAGCAGTCAAATACGGGACAAGGGCAGTCCCATATGGGACAAACCAATTTAGCCCAAAATACGGGATATCCAGGATAATACGGGACAGTTGGCAACTCTATTGTCAGGCAGCAAGGAGTAATGATAGTAAGATTAAATGAGAATTTACCAGTTTAATGTTTGATCTTGATTTTATGAGGAATTACGTTGGTGATTACGTGAAGAAGACCCGCCAGGCCGCATGCACATCAATCTTCAAAGCAGCGGTATGAAATCACAAATAACAAACCGAAGTGACATAGTAAGATGCATGACTCGAGAACTACCAGATGATCCTTTATGAGAGAGGGTTGGGCGTGGCGGGCACGTAATCACCAACGTAACTCCTCATAAAATCAAGATCAAACTTCAAACTGGTAAGTTCTCATTTAATCTTACTATTTTACTTCGGAGTCACGTGAGTGAAGCGTTGTGATTTCATGCCGCAGATTACAATTCCCGGCATCCCACTGCATTGATTGACTCGAATGAGAAATTAATGCATTACTAGTAACATTGCATTTTAATGCAGTAATAGGTTTATTTAAAAATATAAACAAACAACAGTACCCCTCTATCCCAGGGCACTTTAACAGAACTTAAACAGAACTTAAAATAGCATTGGCAAACAGCCCATGATCGACAATCGGCCGACACTAAAATATTCTGAAACATCAGTCACAATTTGCCCATCCGGCGGCCGCCACAATGTTGTGTCGACTGGGGACGTCCCATGCACCTTGGCCGCCGACGTAGCTGCTGCACTAGTGGAATGAGGATTGTGAACACATCAGTGTTAATACCAGTGCAATCAATCAAAGACTTGTATTCCAGCCATCTCGAAATGGTATTAACTGACACACTCTTATGTGTTTTTTTATAACTGATAAACAATCCTGTCTCCATGTTACGTAAAGCCTCTGATGCTGCATGTAAATTGCATCAAATGAGTTTTTTACACATAAGGATGGATCTGTAGTATATGCTGAAAACACAATTTTAAACCCTGTGACCCCTAGCCTGCTTTGTTTGAGGAGGTCATAAATGTAAAACATAACATTGGAGCAGTTTCCATTCTATCTAGCTGTAGTTTTATTTCGTCTGTACTCTTTGTGCTGAAACCAGTGCCATGAGCATTGCCACCCTAATGGTGATTTTGGTCGAGGACAAAGACAAGACAGGAAACCACTAACGCAGTATTCTAAGGACCATACTCGCATCCCAAATTGCCATATATCTAGGTTTGGGAGGTCTGGAATTAAAAATCCCTTTCATTAACCGAACAACGAGAGGGTGAGATCCAATAGAATGTTTGTCTGACTTCATCACTAAATATGATGATAAAGCACTTCTCGCTGTTATGATTTTATTTTTTGACACTATAACTCAATTTTTCATCATAGTAGAGGGTTGACAGGAAACTCTTTTTTAAAGGGGGGGATAAAAAAACATGCGAAATACATGCTGTACAATAGTCAATGTTATTTTGTACACAGTAAACTTCCCATTTTTTTACATAACAAATATACTGCTTTTGAATACTCGATCTCCCAAGATGCAGTAAGCATGTCCACAGTTCGACCCGACAATTGATGCCCCAGATATGGCCTTTTAAAAATTAACAAATCAATACGGATGGCATTCGCCAGTTTCCGGATGCACCAGAACAGCATCGAAGTTGTGTCATCAGCTGTTAGGTCAAAGGGTACCATGGCCGGGTTAGGCCAGTCGGGTATTACCAGTACCTGAAGATTCATCCTGCTTGATTTTATGGCAGACAACGATTTATGAGGACAAAAAAACAGTGGAAATGCATATATGTACATACACCCAATGCTGCGAGAAAGTGTCATCGCTACTGCCCCAGGATTCTGGTTCCCATGACAAATATTTGGGAAGCTGGTGGTTTAGTCTTGGATGCAAACAAGTCAAAACTGGCTTTCCATAATTGACAAACGATCTTATTGAATATGTTCCCGACTCAACATGCACTCTATGTTTAGTATTAGAACCTTTCGTGACCTGGTGTCTTGCCACAGTATTGAAATCTCCCTGGTAGATATATGTAGCTGAGAGCCAAATGTGTTTGTCAATACACCAATCCAGATTTGGTTTGCCCGTTCTGTCACAGAATACCAACTTGATACCACCCATGTGATTGACATATGCTACTGCCGTAGTGTTATCAATTTGGAGCTGAACATGCAGACTGCTTTTGTTAGAACAATAAACCTTGAGCCCATAAAATGCTCCTAAAAGCTATAAATGGTTTATTCCCCATGTCTGCAGAAACACAGCTTCTTCCATACTCCATCTTCCTCCGCAACTTGAACTTGCATGCGTGGCACCCCACCCAAGTGCACTGACATCAATCTGTAAGACCATGGAAGATTGTTCTAGCATCACTATGCTGAAACTACTGGAGACATGTTCGATCCACCATTGAAGATCAGTAACTGCATCTGCTGATAATTGGATGGGCCTATCATAATGACCCAATTGTACCCGGAGTGCCTGTTCCTTTGCTCTTTGTAATTGCTGATAATACAAAGGACCAAATTGGACTGCTGGAAATGCTGCTACCAATTTGGATTACCTAACAGCCTGGCAACTTGTCTAATTGTAGGTTGTCGTTTGTTTAAAAGTTTTATACAATCCTCAATTAGCTCTACACTTTTCTCCCTGGGCAAGGTAAATACCATTTTATGTGAATCAATTTTGATACCCAAATAATCAATTGTGGTCATTTGTGTCAATTTAGATTTTCCCAAATGAATGACAAACCCCAGTTTTTCAAGTGTGAACTTGACAACTGCCACTGATGTTTCAGCTAATTCTCTTGTTTCTCAGATGTCAATAATTAAAATATCATCCAAATAGGCCATAATTACATGGCCCTGACCTCTAAGTAGCTCCAAAATTGGTTTTAACAATTTAGTGAATACTCTAGGGGCTGAGGTTAATCCATTTGGCAGCGCCTTAACTGCCATAATTGATTCATCCAAATAAAGTTTAAATACATTCTATGCTCGCAATGAACAGGCACTGAGTAGTAAGCATCTTTCAGATCTATGGTTGCCATATAACAACCTCTGGAAATCAGTTGCTTGGCGGCAACCAAGATTTCCATTTTGAAGTGTCTATAGAGTACAAATGAGTTTAATTTTGTAAGATCCAAAATGATTCTGCATCCTCCGTCCTTTTTGGGACGGGAAAATATATTTGACACAAATTGACGGACTTGATGAACCGTCTTCTCAATTACCCCTTTGTTACACAATTTTTCAAGTTCACCTTGAACCTCTATTACCTCTGTTTGTGAGAAATAAAGTGTTCTGCTAGGAACATATTGGAGAGGTAAATCACCATTTGGTAATAAAGCCCGGCTTAATAATACGGGCTTCGACCGGGCGCTCCAGCGGCTCACCCGCGTGCTCCAGCAGCGGCCGGCTTCGGCGCACCAGCGCACACCAGCGGTGCCACCAGCGTCGGCCCCGCATCGGGTTCGGCCGCTCCAGCGCTCTCCCTCGGTGCTCCAGCGGCGTGCCCGGCTTCGGGGCTTCTGGCGCTCCAGCTGCTCTCCAGCGGTGCACCAAACGGCGTCCCGGCTAGCGGCGCAGTCCCGGCGGCATCTCCAGCGGACTCCAGCGGCGGCCCGGCATCGGGGCTACGGCGCTCCAGCGCTCTCCAGCTGAGCATGCTCCAGCGGCGGCCCGGCAACAGAGCTCCGCGCTCCAGCGTTCCCATTAGGTTCGAATCCTGATAGGGAGCTGTGGTGTGTACCGGCATTCGGCTACGGCTGCGGTGACGTCCAGGCCTTCGAGTCTCGGCCTCTGGGCCTAGTGTACGATTACAACGAAGGCCTGTATTTTTGCCTCAGTACAGAGAGGAACAAGTAGGGGAAAAAAGAGACAAAGTACAATAAGAACATTGTAGCCTTCCACCACCATGAGGAGGTGTGCCTGGAGAACTCACTGGTGGATGTTAAATATGGTTCATTGTGTGTTTTGTTTTAATATTATTACATGTTATAGAACTGCAGGTAACAAATTTCGTTCATTACCGAAAGTCTTGAATAAAATAAAGGAATCTGAATCTGAATCTGAATCTGAATCTGAAATTCAAATATTCCGAAACCCTTGAATCACATCACCTTATACAGATCTGAAGTATCTGCTTCATTCTTCATAAAAAAAGCCCGTAAACAACCACCAATCTTTTCCTGTTATACATTTACATGTTATTTATGGGAACCAGCCCACCTACCTCTCTGGTAACTGTTTGCGCCCACTGACCATCCTCTGTCGGAGGCCCCCATAGTTGCTAGGTTAGCACCCGCCGAAGGTTACCATCTGCGGCCCCTGGCGTTTGTCCCTGGAGTAACCACCCCGGAGCTGAAAGGATCTGTAAGAAATACTTCGTCTTTCAGCGGTCTCATCAGGCTCATTGTTTTTGCTTCTTCATTAATCTCTTTGACCTGCTTGGTAAGGTCTGCACCAAACAGTAGATTAGGTGGCTGGATATTTGTTGGCTTGCAAAGCGCAGCAAATCTGGGATAATGGTTTAGGCGACCAAGTGAATAAAAGGCCAAAAATCTTATCTGAAAAAAAATGGAATGTGACATACACCCACAAACACACACAGCCACACACACACAGAATTTTAAAAGTATACTATACCAAGTGCAGACCCCCCCCCCGCCCAAGGGAAGGAGAGGGGGTTGGTGTGGGAGAGAGACAGGGTTAGGGAGAAGAGGAGAGCAGTTGAGGGAGAGAGAAGGGTGGGGGGGGGGGGGGGAGAGAAGGGGGAGGGGAGAGAGAGAGTGTTGGAGGTTGGTGGGGGGAGGTGTGAGAGAGGGTTGAGTGAGGAGAGGGGAGGAAGAGGGGGAGGTGATAGTAGGAGAAGGGGAAGAGCGCGGGCGATGGGGGTAGAGAGAGTGAAGCAAGGAGAAAGAGGATGAACAAAAGAAAAGGGGCAAAGACATAAGGAAGAGACAGAGGGAGAGGGTGGAGGGGAGGAGGAGATGATGGTAGGGGTGGATGGTGGAGAGGGTGGTAGAGTAGGGGTGCGAGAGATGGAGGAAGAGAGAGATGTGCTGAGAGGTTGGGAAACTTAGGGGAAAGGGGGTGGGTGAGGGGGAGAGAAGGGGAAGAGTGGGGTAGGGAGAGGATAATGGGGTAGGTGAGAGGGGGAATCGTGGGGAGGGATGGGGAGTGCCAATCGTGGGGGCAGCACATTCCCCACTCCCTATCACACCCCCACTCCCACAATACCCACACTCCCTCACTCCTCCGCTCACCCCCCCCCCCCATACGCCCCCTCACCAACCCTACTCCCCCATCACCCACAATCCCCCCACACCCCCACTCACCACCCCAATATCGTGCCTTACCCCACCCACCCGCCGCCTTATCTCATCCCCCATCTGCATATCAAATTGAGAATGGGGGTTTGGAATTTGGCGGCGTGAGCCGGGCCTAAGATACAGAGAGAAGTTGGCTCGTGACCAAAGATCCTGCTTGTACACACTGGATTGCGCAAGAATGGAGGTGCGCGCATGCAGGCGTGCGTACTGGGAGCAGCAACCAGCAGTGGTTCATACTTAACTTACGCGCCTTATTTCATCCAACCGAGCGCAGAGCATTTTGAGAAGGGGGTGGGGTTTGGAGCGGGCTAGCGAGCGATTCCCAGCTGCAGGAGGCACGGCGCGAGCGAATTTTGAGGGGAGGGAAAGGGAGCCTGGGCTGCCATAATGACAGAGAGAAGCGGGTTGGACAGCAATTTGGATTTGACGTGAATCAGCTCATGAGTCCCTTTTAGAATTTAAAATGAGTGATTGTGTGGTATGGCAGGAAGGGTCGTAAATTAAAAAAAACTGTGTACATAAAAAATGTCCCCCCTAAATGAACTAGGACTGCATTTAAGTGAATGTAAAAGTGTCATGCTATCGTAAATAAAAAAAAATACTTAGAGTTTTTATCATGGGTATTGGCGTACCCTGGAATCAAAGGGCCAAAAATCTAATCTGAAAAAATGAACTGGACAAACACACCAACACGCAAACACACACACACACACACGCTAACAAACACACACACGTACCACGCACACACAATCACACACCGCGCAAATCGGCGCAGCGCACACACCACGCACACAACCGCGCGCGCTCTCTCAACACACAAACAGCTCCCACACAGCCGACATACACACACACCCATATTGATATTTAAAAGTCAAAACTAGCCCAATTGCAACCCATTGTTACCTTTTCCCCGAATGTGGGATGAAGGTTGGAGAGGGAGGGAGTTGGAGGTAGTGAAGTGGGCGAGGAGTTGTAGAGGGGAGTGGGTGGATGGATTGGAGAGACGGGGGGGGGGAAGGGTGGAGTGGGCAGGCGTGATGCAGAGTGAGGCTGCGTGCCCAGGCCTCGCCGTCAAGAACAGTTGTATTCAATTGTTCCTCTCCATCGAGATGCTGCATCCTTCCATACGAGACACAGCTACGGCCAACGAGACCAGCTTTCAGACCCTCCATTTAGGCAGCGGGGAGACAGTCCTTTGACGGCTTCGGCAACTATCAAGCTGGCTTAGGAAAAGATTCGGGCAGTTCGCCCCCTTGCTTTTCGCCTACGTCCAATGGAAGAGCTGATCTCTATGGGCTTGATTCACTGATAGAGCCAGTGACTGTGCTGGGGTGTGAAAAAAATCTGTCAGAGAAAATAGATCGGGACCCTTGTTGAGTGGGGTGGTTTTGGCATGTTAATGTGTGTATGACAGAGGAAATCGCTCTACAAAATAAAAAAATGTACAACGTGTAGGGGGCGGAGTTGTGCCTGGCGGCAACAGACGAAAATCAAATAAATTGGCGCCATAATTGGAGGCGAGCCAGCCGCAGCCTTTATGGTGTGGTTGCCATCATGAGGCCACAAAATGAGTGAGTTATGGGGGGCGGGACGATAAAAAACCAAAATTAGTAGCATAAAAATGTCAAAATGTAATGAGGAGTTGATATCTGTGAATGTAAAAGAAGTCATTACTTATTCTTTCAAGCGAAATGGAAAATTTAACTGAGAAATGAGGGTGTGATTTGGCAGACCATAAAAACAAAAAACAGACAACAAAAACACACATAACCACACACCACACCACCAGATTAAAGTAGAATAGATATGATAGAAGGATGAATGATGGAAGGCTGGAAGGAAGGATGATGGATGGCTGGATGAATGGATTGTATGAAGATGGGAAGGATTGATGGATGGGATGGATGGTTGGATGGATGGATGGATGTATGGATGGATTGATGGATGGATTGGATGATAGTCCTCATGTACTGAGGTATAGTGAAAAGCATTAATGATGTGTGTTATCCATTCAGTGATAACACAATACATATTATAATTGAGCCATCCACAGTGTAACAGATACGGATAAAGGGTTTAATACTTTTATGTTGCAAATAACAAGTCTAAGTAAAATACTATTAAGGAAAGTCCAATGGTCACCAATTAAGTAGATGGGATGATCAGGACCGCTCACCTCTATCTGTCGAGAGATGGTCAGTAAGCCTGAAAACATGATAAGGAAGATCTGTCCCTGAATCTAGAGATTAAGTTTTCAAACCTCCGTACCTCTTGACTAATGGAAGAAGGAAAAGAGGGAGTGAAACCAGGGTGAACTGGTCCTTGATATAAACTGGGGCCTTTCTGAGGCAACGTGAAGTAGTCGATGGATCAATGATGGGAGGTTTGGTTTGTGTGAATGGTACGGTCTGCGTCCACAACTCTCTGCAAATTCCTTGCGATATGGATGGAGCTGTTCCCTAACCATGCTGAGAATCCATCCAATAAATACATTTACTACTGCGCAACTTTAGGAAGTATAGGAAAGCATTGTTAGGAGTCATGCCGACTTCCTAAACCTTCTACGAAGTAGAGGCCGTATGGTGTGTGTATCATTAGCCATGTGTTTCGCGGTGTCTGTCCAGGCCAAATTAACTGTGATATATAGACCGTGCATTTCATTTCCTGAAGTCGATCACAATCTCCTTTGTCTCGCTACATAGATGGAGAGGTTGTTGTCATGGCCCCCCCCTAAAAATAAAAAACCCAGACTATGCGGTTTTCAGACTCCTTCCTGTACTCGTTCTTGTCAATATTTGATAACCGTCCCACTCCATTGGTTCAGTCTGCGAATTTGAAAAATGCTTTTGTATTGGTATTTTGTTGGCCTCACAGTCCATGAGAGAACAACGAGTAAAGGAGGGTGGCTGAGACGGCATCCATTACTCGGCGCCAAGTTGAGTCTGACGAATAGGATGAATTGTCACCTATTGTCACTGAGTGGTCTGGAAGTGGCAGGGAATCATGGTATCCCAGATGCGGGGAATGCATACTGCACTTCCATGAGTTTGGTGAATGAGCCTTGGAAGGAAAATGTTATTGTAAACAGAGCGAAGTAATATGAAGGAGAGTGGACAGGTGGATATGCTCCTGGTTGGAGGTGGCACGATACTGCTACAAGATGCCCTGATGCAGATAAGAAAGATAAAGGAAAGGGATCCGAACTATTATATGGTATCCAACAACGCTCCTATTCTCTAAATTTTTATCAGTAAACCTATAACTTAACTATAGTCAAGTCTGAAGAGTTAGTTGTTAACTTAAGGAAGCGAGGCAGTGAGCCCAACCCCAACCATGTCAACGGAATTGTTTTTGATATATGAGGACACGCTCAAGTTCCTTCGGCATCCCATGTCAACATCAACTAACCTGTTCCTATGTTGTTGAACATAGAAAGTGAAACTTCATATATTACTTTTTGACTGGCGTTTCTAAATGTCCGTTCCTTTTAAGCACCCCCTCTGAAGAAGAGTTAACGACATTAAACGACCCCTCATCCATTTATCTTTTTCTCCAGCGAACGTGATGCAATGCACCATGAACGTATACCGTGATTCAAAAATGTGACAAGCGTGTGATCTTTGACTGGGCCCCAGCGTTCACCCATATGAAGCAATAGCCCCAAAATGCACCTCCAACGTGACTCTACTTTCCTCAGAATGGGTTAGGAAGTTTAAGCGGCGGTTCCAACCCCAAAAACTCCCCACCAACGTATACAGATACACCCTAGAAAGCATTAATCAGAGATGCAAAGCCCAGCACCATAAGCACGAACCAACCTCCTTTTCATTTGTACCTTGCGCTGCCTCGACAAGGCCATCAGCATAATCAAGGACAAGTCGCAACCTGGTTACTCCCTCTTCTCCCCTCTCAGGCAAGAGGTATAGAAGTGTGAAAACGTACAACTCCAGATTCTGGGGCAGTTTCCTCCCAGTTGTCATCAGGCAACTGAACCATCCTACCACAACTGGAAAACTGCCCTGAACTGCTGTTATGTAAGTTATAAACAAGTTACTTATTTCTACTTTTGCACTTTTGTATTCTTAATAAATACATTTATATCCTTGTATTAAACAAAATGGTTTGTGTAGCTTTAGCTAAAACGTAGCTGGGAGATTAAAAGTAATAGTTTGGAATTTCAGGGCAGCGAGAGAGGAAGAGATATGAGGGGAAATGTAAAGACTGAACCAAGGTCGGAAGTTAATGGTGGCGAGACAGAGAATCTCTCACCCCCCCGTTGCACCGTTCTGTAGCTTTGCACTTACAGTAGTATTTATTGTATTTACATTACTGTAAGTATGCCGTTTACTCTGTGAGCTTCATGTCAACATTGAATTTAATTGATCCCTGATATATATAACAATAAACTAATCTAATCTCATCTAATTTCTCTCTGATCTTGCCACGCTTGACTTAAACCTCAGATCTGAAGTGGAAAGTTATGATGAGATATTCCAAGATAAAATATCCTGAGACAGGCAAAATTTAAAGGAGATGTACAGGGCAAGTTTTTTTTACACAGAGGATGGTGGGTGCCTGGAACGCGTTGCCAGGGGTGGTGGTGGAAGCAGATATGATGGTGGCTTTTAAGAGGCTTGTGGATAGACACATGGAAATGCAGGGAATTAAAGGATGTACACACATTTGAATGAATTAAAGGAGTAGATCACATTTAGGCAGAGGAGATTAGTTTATGGTCAGACACTTGTGCTGAAGGGCCTGCTCATGTCCTGTCCTGTTCTGTGTTCTAAATGCTCTTTATAATTGTGGTGTGATAATCAGTGTGTGTGTGTGGAACTGTACGTCAGACTAGAACTGGGATGAAGGGAGTGAAAGTCTGGAACTTCATTCCAGTGTACATGCCTTAGAGGGGTCAGACTTGAAGCATCAGACTGGAGAAGGGAACCGACCCAAAATGTCATCCATCCATATCCCTCCACAGGTGCTGCCTGCCACACTGAGTTCCTCTAGCGCAGGGTTGGAGAACCTGCGGCCTTAAATACCAAAGAGTAAAAGAAGATTCAATGAAATAATCCTCCCTGGATATACCTACAGAGTTCAGGAACTGGGAGCACCCACCCAACACCCAAAAGGTTGAGGTATTGTGTTGCACCATCTGAAATAAAGGAACCAATGTAAGTCATAGTGCAAGACGACCCTCTGAAGAAAACTGGAGGAATTACGTCTGTAGCTGGAACATGAGGGGCACTAATGAACCAATCAAAAGGGGTAAGGTTCTTGCCCAATTAAAATCACTCAATCCCGACATCATATTTTTACAGGAAACACATCTTAAAGCCCAAGCTCAGACCAGGCGGGTCTGGATCCACAATTGGATCGGTCAAACATATCCCTCCTCCTAACTCTCCATACCCAGAGGCACTGCAATTATAATCCATAAGGGCATACCATTTAAACATAAAAACACCATTGCAGACAAAGAGGGGAGGTATATCATAGTCTCTGGGGAGATACATTCTACCCCACTTACCATGGTAAATATTTATGCTCCTAACTTTGATAACCCACAATTTTAAAATAAAATCTTGAATATAATCTCTGAGTCCACTCAGCAAAATGTGATAATCGGGGGAGATTTCAACTGTGTTTTCGATCAATGCCTCGATAAATCTGCCCAACAAAAGAGACATACTATAAAATCAAAATCCAGTGAACCCTTAAATACGTACATAAAAAATACAAATATAACAGACGTATGGAGGATTTCAAACCCTGCCGGAAGAGAATACTTCTTCTACTCATCAGTACATAAAACCTATACACATATTGACTACTTCTTGGTCGACACTAAATTAATAACCTTCACAACTAATCCTAAATACCATAATAGTATAATTTCCGATCATTCTCCACTAACCTTCTCCTTAAAACTAGAAGGAATATTTAACAAAAAATCGTTCTGGAGGTTTAATCCTCAAATACTAAACAATCAAATACATAAAACACCAGATGGAACTCTTTTTTGAGATCAATGATAACCCAGACATTTCTCCCACCCTATTATGGGAATCTTTCAAGGCTTTTATTAGAGGTTCTATTATTTCATATCAAGCTTATCAAAATAAAAAGAATAGGACAGAACAATTGCAACTAGAAGAACAGATCAGACAACTTGATTTAAAAACGCGATAGATCCAACTATAGACAAACACAATAAGATAGCAATATTGAAATTTAAACTAAACTAAATGTTATCTGCAAGAGTCATTAGATTATTTCAAATTACAAAACAGGAAAATTTCGAATTTGGTGATAAACCACTCAAACTCTTAGCACACCAGTTGAGAAAAGTTGAAAAGGACCACACTATTTCAAAAATTAAATCAGATAAAGGTGAACTGCTAATGCTTCCCAAAGACATTAATGAAAGATTTGCCCAATTTTATCAAAACTTATACAGATCCAAAACATCAACAGAAAGCAGAAAAATTACAAACTTTCTGGACAACTGTAAACTTCCAACACTTAACCAGCTCGAAGAAGAGGAATTAGGAGCACAGATTTCAATTAAAGAAATAGAAGAGACAATCAATTCACTGAAGAATGGTAAAACACCAGACGGGTTCAGTAATGAATTTTATAAAAGATTTTACAAGGTAATTTCCCCACGTTTATACAATCTTTATACACACGCATTTAAAGAACAGATACTACCACAAACACTAGCTGAATCAATTATCACACTTATACCCAAAGAAGATAAAGATCTAGAAGATCCGGGATCATACAGAGCAATTGTTCTGCTGAATACAGATCTGAAATTACTAGCGAAAACTTTGGCAAGAAGACTAAGTAAATATGTTAATAAATTAATACATTCGGATCAGCGGGGTTTATACCTAAGAGAAATTTGTTTAATAATTTGAGACACATTTTTAACATAATGTACTCAAACAGAACTAAAGAAAGAAGACTTATCTATTATTTCATTAGATGCAGAAAAAGCATTTGACCAAGTAGCATGGAAATACCTTTTCACAGTATTGCAAAAATTTCAGATGGGAGAGAATTTTATTTCATGGATAAAATTATTATATGATAGGCCTGATGTCAGAATACTGACCAACCACATACTTTCACAGAAATTTCAGCTATCCAGGGGCAATAGGCAGGGATGTGCATTATCACCCCTGTTATTTGCCCTTGTGATTGAACCCTTAGCGGAAAGTATAAGAGTACATCCGAACATTCATGGCTACAATACTAAACACTTCAATAATAAAATATCATTATATGCAGATGATGTATTAATATATTACCAATTCCCAAATTAGCATTCCAAATATATTAAATCTTATAGAGGAATGTAGTTCCTTTTCAGGATATAAAATAAACTAGAACAAAAGTGAAATTATGGCAATAAAACCTCAAGAGCCGACACACCTTTTAAAATTTCCTTTCAGAATTGCTACAGAAAAATGTAAATATCTGGGTGTTCAGGTAACCAGAAAATACACTTCTTTATTTAATGGAAACTTCCCACCTTTAGTTACTAAATTAAACGCTCTTATTCAATTCAGCAAAACATTCAGGATGTCTCTAATATGCAGAATAAATGCTATAAAAATGATCTTCGTCCCACAAATTCTCTATTTATTTCAATCAATACCGATATATCTACCTAAAATTTTTTTTTTAATCTTGACTCTCGGATTACAAACTTTACTTGGGATTGTAAAACACATAGAATTCATAAACGACATCTATGCAAACCCAAAGAAACGGGCGGATTGGCTCTCCAAATTTCTTATACTATATTGGGCAACGAATATTAAAAATGTAATTTCCTGGTTGGACAATGCATGCCAACAGCTAGACTGGTAAGTAATGGAGAGAGAGAACTGCTTGCCTTTTAATATAGGCGCAATTCTTCTCTCTCCAACAAAGTTGAAGAACATACTATATGATGAAAATCCGATCATACACAGCAACTTTTAAACTAAGAAATTTATCTCTTCTTTCACCAATAGCTATAACCCTTCGTTTAAGCTGTCTACTATAGATAAAATGTTTACTTATTGGGAAAGACTTGGGAATAAAAAACTTGGAGATCTCTACAAGATGGGAAATCTGTCATTTCAGAAATTACAGTCGAAATACAATCTGAAAGGTAATCAATATTTTAGATATCTTCAAATTCGAGACTATTTGAAAACATATACCCATGACTATCAAACTGCTGCCAGATATATTAGACAAAGGTTTGAATAGAAACTCAGAGTCAAACAATTTAATATCATACTTGTATAATACCCTTCTAAATATAGAAATTACATTGTCAGAAACAATTAGAAGAGACGGGGAAGAGGAACTAGGCCTAAAAATTTCCAAAGACAGATGGGAAAAAAATATTTTATATATACATAATTATTCGATTAATGTTAGACACATTTTAATCCAATTTAAAACAATGCACAGACTATACTACTCAAAGACTAAACTGAATAAGATGTTTTCAAATGTATCTCCTATGTGTGACAAATGTCTCCTTCAAAAAGCAACTATAACACACTCCTTTGCCTCTTGCATAAAGCTACATAACTTTTGGACAGGAATTTTTGAATTTTTTTCAAAAACATTGAAAACAAAACTGGACCCCATACGGAACTGATTATTTTCGGAACATCAGAAGACTGCCTGAGCTATCAATAATTCAAAGATGTTTCCATAATTATTGCTTGATTACGGCTAAAAAAATTAATACTTAAATTTTGGAAAAATACTTCTGCCCCTACTCTTAAAATGTGGATTGCAAACATCTGAGATGCTACATCTTGAAAATATGAGACTTGTCTTAGCAGGAAAACCAGAGCAATTTTCGAAGACATGGATCCCATTCATTGATTTATTACAAGGATAGTATGGTGCAACACAACTTCCAAATTAAACCGATTTACGGGTTGGGTGATGGGTGGGGAGAGATAAGAAGCAGGTATATCATCACTTTTTGTTTTTCTTTCTGTTTTTGTCTTTTTATTTTTTTTATTATTTTTACTTACTCTTTGACTACACTTATTTGGTAATCTAGGGGTTCTATTCTTACACATTCACTTTGTCTTGTTCTCGCTTTTCTCTCTCTTTTTCCATTTCTTAGCTAAAAATTAAAATTTGAGCTGTACAATCAATGTATTATGTCATATACCGCGGTTTATACTTTTGTATACTGCTTCTAATAAATAAATAAATAAATAAATAAACAGATAAATAAATAGATAAATAAATAAATAAATAGGTATATAAAGAGATAATCCTCCCTGACTGACGGCCACAATTAAAACATTAGTAAGTCATGAGGGCTATTTTAACACTTTTTAAACTCATGATTTAGTTCTAATGCGACTCTAGAAAGCAGTCGCAACAAAGTCATTAAAAGGTTAGTTAACTTTAGAATTAACCATTTTTTTTCATTTTCTTGAAGTTAGTACATAGTAGTTAGATTTTTACAAATTAATGTACATTTTGAAGTATATCTAATTGAAGTTTCTTCTATGTGGCCTTATTAGATTACAGCTAACTTAATGCGGCATTCCAACATGAAAAGGTTCCCCACCCCTGCTATAGAGCTTGGTATTTTGGTCAGTAGCTCTTGGGGCTTTCGAGTCAACTCCAGCTCATTGCAGCCTCTCTCACCCAGAGACACAGCCCCTGCCAAACCCTCAAGCTACAGGCTCCAATACACCCCTTCAAACACGGGGCAATCCTGGCTGTGGTTGGAGGCTACACGTCTGTGGTTGGCTTGCCAGGAAACAGTTCAGGCCTGCCTTTATACTCAACATTTTGATAAGATAAATTCCACATCTATATTACATATGCCAGAACTTGTGGCATGGTAAAATATCGAAGGGCTTCAAAGTGCTTCCATAGAGACCGGCCTTCTATTCCTTCCTTTCCTTCCTTTTCCATCCCTTTTTCCATTCCTTCCTCCTTTCTCCCCTCCTTTCCTCCCCCCTTCATCCATCCCTCAATGTGACCATGGCTGATAATCCAAAATCAGTACCCTGTTCCTACTGTTTCTCCATATCCTTTGATTCCGTTAGCTCTAAGAACTAAATCTAACTCTCTTGAAAACATCCAGTGAATTGGCCTTCACTGCCCTCTGTGGCAGAGAATTCCACAGATTCACAACTCTGGGTGAAAAAGTCCTCATCTCAGTCCTAAATGGCCCCTTATTCCTAAACTGTGACCCCTGGATCTGAACTCCCCCAACATCGGGAACATTTTTCCTGCATCTAGCCTGTCCAATCCTTTAATAATTTTAAATGTTTCCATAAGATCCCCTCTCATCCTTCTAAATCCAGTGAATACAAGTCCAGCCAACCCATTCTTTCATCATATGTCAGTCCTGCCATCCCAGGAATTAACCTGGTGAACCTATGCTGCACTCCCTCAATAGAATTAGTAGACCAAAACTGCACACAATATTCCAGGTGTGGTCTCACCGGGGCCCTGTACAACTGCAGTAGGATCACCTTGCTCCTATACACAAATCCTCTCGCTATAAAGGCCAACATGCCATTAGCTTTCTTCACTGCCTGCTGTACCTGCATGCTTACTGTCAGTGACTGATGTGTAAGAATACCCAGGTCTCATTGCACCTCCCCTTTTCCTAATCTGACACCATTCAGATAATAATCTCCATTCCTGTTCTTGCCACCAAAGTGGATAACCTCACGTTTATCCACAGTATACTGCATCTGCCATGCATCTGCCCACTCACCCAATCTATCCAGGTCACCCTGCAGCCTCATAGCATCCTCATTGCAGCTCACATTGCCACCCAGCTTTGTGTCATCCACAAACTTGGAGATGTTACATTTACTTCCCTCATCTAAATCGTTAATACATATTGTAAATAACCCCACTAGTCACTGCCTGCCATTACTAAAAGGGCCTGTTAATTCCTTCTCTTTGCTTTCTGTCTGCCAACCAGTTCTCTATCCATGTCAATACCCTACCCCCAACACCACGTGCTCTAATTATGCACATTAATCTCTTGTGTGGGACCTTGTCAAAGTCTTTTTGAAAGTCCAGATACACCACATCCACTGGATCTCCCTTATCCAAACTCCTTGTTACATCCTCAAAAAACTCCAGAAGATTAGTCAAGCATGATTTCCCCTTCATATATCCATGCTGACTTTGATCAATCCTGTCACTGCTTTCCAAATGCGCTGCTATTACATCTTTAGTAATCGACTCAAGCATCTTCCCCACTACCGATGTAAGGCTAATTGGTCTATAATTCCCTTTTTTCTCTTTCCCTCCTTTCTTAAAAAGTGGAGTTATATTAGCTACCTTCCAGTCCACAGGAACTGATCCAAAGTCTATAGAATATTGGAAAATGATCACCAATTTATCCACGATTTATAGGGCCACCTCCTTGAGTACTCTGGGATGCAGACCATCAGGCCCTGGTGATTTATCTGCCTTCAGTCCCAACTGTTTCCCTAACACCATTTCCTGACTAATGTGGATTGCTCCCACTACATCCTTGGTGCCCTAATATATCCGGGAGATATTTTGTATCTTCATTAGCGAAGACAGAACTAAAGTACTTGCTTAACTGGTCTGCCATTTCCTTGTTTCCCATTATAAATTCACCTGTTTCTGACTGTAAGGGATCTACATTTATCTATATAAATTACTAAAAGTTCTTGACCACTTCCTGTTGTTCTGTATATTGTTTTTAGAAAAAACGCTGCCACTCACAGCTGTGAATTTTGGCCATCTTACTCAGAGTCCACCTCCGCTGCACAGGACAAAATGGTTTTTTCCATCGATGAAAAATAAAAGAGTTTTTAGTTTAAAAAATGTTGAGATTCTCTCTCCTGTCAATCATGCCATAAAGGCCACGCCCCTTCTGGTGGTAGGGGGGGAGGGACTATAAAACCCAGAAGTGTGGGCATGACTCAGTCTCTGCAAGATGGAGGAGGGAGAGGTCACGACTCGCTGGCCTTGCTCCCTGCTTGAAATGGTATGACCCTGCACTTGAATTTGGTGGCCTTGCACCCTGTTTGAAGTGGGAAGAAACTGCACTTGAATTTGGTGGCCTTGCACCCTGCTTGAAATGGAATTTCAAGGAATAGCCGTAAGTCAACTGCCAGCCCACCAGCCGTGAGTGAGTGAGCTGCCAGCACAACAGGCTTGAGTGACTGAGCCGCCAGCCCAAGAATCCATTCGGCCCACAATGTCCATACTGGCCCTCTGGAAACCAGTCCCTTCAGCCCACAACACCCATACTAGTGCTCCAGAAAGCCCCCCCCCCCCCAACTTGCCACCAATAATGGAATTGGTGGAGAGGTGGAATATTGCGTTGGGGGACCAGCCCTCCCGTGTGATGCTGGGACCCAAAGGGTCCTACTTAGTACAATACAATACAATACAATTCCGTTTATTGTCATTTTTACCTAAGTTCAAACGAAATATCGTTTCTGCAGTAATACGAACAAGAAAAACACACAATTAGCACAATTTACACAGACATCCATCACAGTGAATCTCCAAACACCTCCTCACTATGATTGAAGGCAGTCTTATCTCTCCCCTGTACTTTATTATTTTCCCGATGCCAAAGCCCCCGGCGGGCAATGGTAAGTCCCATGGCCGTTAAGGCCGCACCGGGTGATGTAAGGCCCTGCTCCGAGTCTTGATGTTGGAGCCCCCGGCGGGCGATGGTAGGTCCCGCGGCCGTTAAAGCCGCGCCGGGCGTTGGAAGGCCCCGCTCCGGGTCATTTTTAACTCCACGATTCGGGAGGGAGAAGTTGCCATTGCGGGAGCTCCGAAAAGCGGTCTCCCACCAGGGACCCGCGAGCTCCCGATGTCACCGTCCACCGGGCCTGCGGCTGGAGCCTCCAAAGCTCTGAATTCGGGCCACAGCACTGCGCCACCACAGCTCTCCAGTTCTGAAGCCGGCCAGCTCCATGATGGTGAGTCCGCAGGCTCTGCGACTGGAGCCCCAGGTCGATTCTGGTTGGAGGCCGCTCCACGGTGCAAGGCCCCAACGAAAACGGAGACCCGACAGGGGAAAGGTCGGGTCCCCATACAGGGAAGAGATTTAAAAGTTTAAACATTTTCCCCCACCCCCCGCTCCCCCATATATACACAGCTAAAAACTAAAACCAAAAACATACACCTAATGGGACGAAAAGAAAGAAAAGACGGATGGACTGCAGTCGAGCCGCTGCCACAAGGCACCGCCACACCGCTGCCACAAGTCTAGTATACTATTAAAAGTCTAGTCTTGAGACTTCCGGTGACGCCATGTTCTAGCAACAGACGCTACACACAGCTCCGCTCCCGAAAATTTGCGATTTATTGCATCAAAATTGGGTCTACTGGTCGGGACCGATTTAAAAATCTTACCGGAGCTGCTGGACGTCACGCTGCTGACGTCGTCAGTAAGCACTGTGGATTTAACGGTGGATTTAACACTTTAAATGCCAAATCCGTTCACTGGTCCTCAGAGAATAATCACGAAACATCACTGGAGAAGCCAGAAGAAGCCTGATGAACCTACTTTTGAAGTGGCTCCTGAAGGAAAAGTGCTCTCCGAAATGGCCACAAGAGCTAAGGCAGAAAAGGACAAAGAAATTGAGGACTTAAAGCAATCGGTAAGAGAACTGAAAGATGAAAAGGTGGATGGAAAACAGATGGAAAAGATGATGAGAGAGATGATGGAACAGCTGATGGTGAACACGTATGCGGGCAATCAGAAAGTTATTGAGTCTGTGCAGGATTCGATTGACACCGTAAATAAATGAATTGAAGATGTGAGAGTTGAATTATTGGAGAGAATGAATAAGGGGGAAGAAGACACCACTAAGAAGTTTGATGCAGTGCATGAGACTGTCTCTTCATATGTGACAACAATGCAAGAGATGGAGGAAGAGATGGGACGAATGGCTGAGGAGATGTAGAAAATGAAGATATATCATGACCTTACTGCAAAACTGCTGGCAAAAGGTTCGACCAAATGCCTGGATTTGGAAGCTCGTTCGAGACCCAAAATCTAAGATTAGTTGGAGTACCGGAGGGAGCCGAGGGAGATAACCCTCGGGAGTTTGCTGCAGACCTAATTAAAGAAGCTCTCAATCTCCCTAACCTACCGTAAATTGAAGTGGCACACGAAGTTCTGAGAATTAAACAAAAATCTCAAACAGATTCAGTATATACACGATAGATTATTGTGAAATTTCGGGACATTTCTAACTTGGAAGCGGTTATGAGTAACATTAAATATGGAGTGCCATTGAAGTATGGTGAGACAACTTTCAAAATATTTAGGGACTATCCTTATGAAATTGTTCAGAAGCGAAATCAGTTCTCTAAGGCAAAGCAGGCTCTCCAAGGAATGAAAGAAGTCAGATATGGTGTCTACTACCCAGCTAAAATGAGGATTTCTAACAAGGAACAGCAAAAATCGTTCACAAATCCGGAGAATGCATATAAATATGCTCTAACCATCGTGGAAGAGAACAAGTAGTTTGAAGGGTTGAACTGTATGGATATTCTTTCTCTTTATTATTTCACCATAAATGGTAATGTGCTTACCAGAAGATGGAACTCTCCCTGCGTTTTGTCTAGACTGCTTATCGGTGGAATGCTAACTCAAGGACATACTGGGTTCCAAGTGAAGCGGAAAAAAATAAACACAGAAATGAAGAGCTCCACAACAGATTAAATGAATAACCTAATGCTATAGAACTAACACTTTAAACACTAAAAACATAGAATATTAACACAGGAATTGTAATGAATGTTAATCAGAATGGTAGTAAGGGGATGATTTATAAACTAACATTTATAACTTAATAAGTTTCAAGTAGATTTATAATTGGGGTGTGAGGGGGAAAGGCAGGCTCCTGGCTCAGAACCAGGAGCCTGCCTCAGGTTAACCCCTTCAACCAACAGTTGATTATTACCGAGGTAAAATTATACGCTTAACATTTAGTAGATAAAACTGTTAGTTATATTTGGGAATAGATATGAAATCGATACATATACTGTAAATGGGTACTATACATTTGATTTTGAACCGGCCCCTTTCCAGTATGTTATGATTAACTGAGGGAGCGGAGCTACTTGTTTGCTTAATATCGACAACGGAAGTCGACACAATGTTTTCTTCCACCAACAGGTGGGCCACTTGTTACAGTGCCGATAAATTCGTTCACTATATTTTCACTTTTACTAGGTTTTTTTTATTATCACAATCAGTCACATGTGTGTGTTTTTTATTTAAGGAGAATCGCAAAAGGAATCTACAAATTGAACTTGGTAAGGTAAATGCTCCCCAATACTTAAAGACCTGAGGTACGGATGCACCGCAAGATACACAGGTATTAAATCTATTCAAAATGCAAGAAAATAAACAAAATAAACTGGGAGGAATCTCATTCTGCAGTTGGAACATTAGGGGTGTTAACAAACACATTAAAAGGGGTAAGATTGTAGCGCAGCTGAAAGCATAAAACACAGATATTATCTTTCTTCAAGAAATGCATCTTAAACTTCAAGATCAAGCTAGATTGTGGGTGAGCTGGATAGGCCAAACTTTTCACTCGTCATATACGTCGAAATCTAGAGGCACGTCTATCATTATTCGCAAAGGCATACCATTGAAACAGAAAAATACCTTAACAGATAAGGATGGGAGATATTTGATAATTACCGGTGAGATCCATGCTACCACAATTACCTTGGTAAATATATATGCGCCCAACTTTGACAATCCGCATTTTTTCAATAAAATGTTGAATATAATCGCAGAATATAATTACCAGAATGTTATAATCGGTGGAGACTTCAATTGTGTGTTAGACCCTTACTTAGATAAATCTAGTCAAAAACAGAGAGGTAATACGAAATCTAAAACTAGCGAACTTTTAAACACATATATAAAAAATACAAATATAACAGATGTTTGGAGGATTGCAAATCTGACCGGCAGGGGATACTCGTTCTATTCAATGGTACACAAGACATATTCACGTATAGATTATTTCCTGGTAGATACAAAATTAATTCCGTATACGTCGAAACCAAAATACCATACAAATACGATTTCAGATCACTCCCCACTAACTTTCTTTTTAAAAATGGAAGGAATGTTTAAGAATAAATCGTTTTGGAGGTACAACCCTCAAATTTTAAAAGACCCACAAGGGAGTATATATCTAAAACAGCAAATTGATCTTTTTTTCGAAATAAATGACACGCCAGACACATCACCATCATTATTATGGGAAACTTTTAAAGCATTTATTCGAGGTGTTATAATCTCATACCAAGCTTTTCAAAATAAAAATAAGAAGAATGAACAAAGACAGTTAGAAGAACAAATTAGACAATTAGACATAGATAATGCTAAAGACCCAACTATGGATAAACATAATAAAATATTAATACTGAAATTTAAATTAAATAAATTATTACCAGAGAAAGTTATAAGATTACTCCAAATTACAAGACAGGAACATTTTGAATTTGGGGATAAGCCCCATAAACTTCTGGCACGTCAGTTAAAAAAACGAGAAAAGGAACATACGATTTCAAAGATCAAATCAGATAGAGGGGAAGTATTAACTTTACCGAATGATATTAATAAAAGATTTGCTCAATTTTATGAGAATTTGTATACATCTAAAATGGCAACGGACACCAATAAACTTACAGAGTTCTTGGATAATTGTAATCTTCCCAAACTAGAGTTGCAGGAACAAGAGGAATTGGGAGCACAAATCTCAAATAAGGAAATAGAAGAAACAATAATCTCATTAAAAAATGGAAAAACACCAGGTCCTGACGGATTTAGTAATGAATTTTATAAAAGTTTTTATGACATATTTACACCACGCCTACAGAAAATGTAAACATATGACTTTAAAGAACAAATACTACCTGTAACACTAGCAGAATCAACAATTACATTAATACTTAAGAAAGATAAAGATGTGGAAGAACCCGGATCATATAGAGCTATTGCGTTGTTAAACACAGATCAAAAAATATTAGCGAAAGTATTAGCTAGAAGATTCAGTAAGTATGCCAGTAAATTAATACATCTGGATCAAACGGGGTTTATCCCTAAGAGACAATCATTTAATAATTTGAGACGTCTGCTCAACATAATGCATTCACACCAAATTGAAGATCAAAAACTATCAATTATTTCGCTGGACGCAGGGAAAGCATTCGATCAGGTTGAATGGGATTATATGGTTAAGGTATTGCAAAAATTTCAACTGGGAGAGAATTTCATTATGGATTAAATTATTATATAATAAGCCAATGGCCAGAATATTACCTAATAATATTTTATCTGCAAAATTTCAATTGTCATGGGGTAATAGACAAGGATGTTCATTATCACCGCTGTTATTTGCCCTTGTAATTGAACCCCTAGTGGAAAGAATTAGAACTCATCCGAATATCCATGGCTATAATACAAAATATTCAAACAATAAAATATCATTATACGCTGATGATGTACTATTGTACACCACAAAACCTCATATCACTATACCCAATATTTTAAACGTAATCGATGGTTTCGAATGATTTTCAGGATATAGAATAAATTGGAATAAAAGTGAAATCATGTCAATAAATCCAAAAGATTCTACACATCTCTTACAGTTTCCTTTTAAAATAGCTATGTAAAATTTGAATACTTGGGTATTGAAATCACTAGAAGATATCAAGACATGTTTAATGCAAATTATAACCCAATAAAGAAACTATATAATTTTAATTATAACCCTATAAAGAAACTATATAATTTAATTAAATTTTGGAAAACACTTCCGATGTCCATAATAGTCCAAATAAACGCCATAAAAATGATTTTTCTACCACAAATTCTATACCTGTTCCAATCAATCCCAATATACCTACCCAAAAAGTTTTTTAAAAAACTGGACTCAGATATTACAATTTTTATTTGGGATTATAAGTCCCATAAAATACAAAGATCACACTTGAATAAACCCAAAGCAGTAGAGGGATTAGCACTCCCTAATTTCATATATTACTATTGGTCTGTAAATATTAGAAATATGATTCAACTGCTGGATAACTCTCCCCAACAACCGGAGTGGTTTATTATGGAGAAAGAGGACTGCTCCTCTTGTAATATTGGAGCGATCCTTCTTTCACCAATGACGTTGAATAATACAAATTACAACAAAAATCCAATTATACATAGTACAATTAGAATTTGGAAACAAATAAAATACAACTTAAAATGAAGAAATTTATCTCTCCTATCCCCTATCGTTAAAAACCCTTCGTTTAAACCCTCAATTATAGATAAGGCATTTATACAATGGGAAAGAGCAGGAATTAAAATCTTGGGAGATTTGTATGAAACGGGAAAATTATTACCATTTAAACAATTACAACTGAAATACAATTTGGGAAACAATCAGTATTTTAAATATTTCCAAATATGTGACTACCTGAAAAAATATGCACAAGAATATCACAATATGTCATCAGATTTACTGGATGAAGCAATTAATACAAAGGCTGAATCAGCAAATCTAATCTAATATATGTATAATATTATTCTAAATGCAGAAATACCAACAACTGAAGGGATCAGAAGAGACTGGGAAATATAAAAATTTCCAAAGAAAGGTGGAAGGAACACTTATTAAATGTGCATAAATGTTCAATTAATGTAAGACACACTTTAATACAATTTAAAATCTTACACAGATTATACTATTCAAAAACTAAATTAAGTAAACTTTTTCCCAATGTCTCACCTATTTGCGATAAATGCCAGTCTCAAGAAGCTACTATAGTGCACTCATTTGTCTTTTGTACAAAAATTCAAAAATTTTGGATAGAAATCTATGAAATCTCCACAAAATTATTTAAAATAAAACTGACACCAAAGGCAGATTGGATTATTTTTGGAATAATGGAAGGTAGCCCTGAATTAAATGTGTTTTAAAATAATCTATTTGAATATGGCTTAATAATAGGAAAAAAGCTAATCTTAAAATTCTGGAAAAATGTCCCTATACCAACAGTAAATATGTGGATTTCAACTATGTTTGAAACACTACATCTGGAAAATATGAGACTCCGCCTGGCAGGAAAATCAGATCGTTTCTATCAGATGTGGTCTGCATTTATAGATTTGCTACATGGATAGGGTGCAAGAGTACCTCAAAAAGGTACCGGCGTCGGGTCTTAGCAAAGGGGGATGAAAATCTATCAAGTTGGTAAATTCCTTTTGCGTGATGTTTATAATATAGTAACTGGCTTTTCCTTTTTTCATATTTCTCTCTTTTTTATTTATTTTCTAGGGTCTATCTCTTAATCTCCTTTCCCTTACTCTTTGACCAAGAGCTCCTTTTTCTTTTCCTTTGGCACGCTTTTTCACTTTCACAACTCTTTTCACTTTCTTCACTCTCTGTTTCTATTCCTTTTCTCTTAAAGCCTTAAAATTAAGTAGTACACTGATTATAACAATATATACGGGATGTGCACTGATGTATTTACCTCTAATAAATAAAAATATTTATTTAAAAATAAAAATTTAAAAAAGTCTGGTCTTGTTTGATTGAGGAACTACGCCAAAACGGTATACATTTTTGCAGAATCTTACTCCACTTTTTCCCGTGGCATCGTCTCTTCATATTTGATGTTATATCTCGCAAGTTATTGATATTTTAAAACATTTTAAAGCCAACTTTGAAAATAATAACTGCCTGTGAGAGTGAAACTTTTCTTGCAGCTTCCAGTGATGATGTTACAATGGCATCTCACAGTCGTCCAAATCAAAATGGGATCTAATGTACACAAGCTGCCGTGCAGATTCCGAAAACTGAAAAAGACATTACCATGTGATCTCTGCTGCCAATGCAGAGGCTATGAGAGTTGACGGAGTGGGGGATGGGAGGAGAAGAAATATTAATTAAACATTGTCTTTAATGGGGGAGTGCGAAAGGGGAGCGGAGACGGAGGGAGGGAGTGACTGAGGGTAGGGACAAGGAAAGGGAGGGAGAGGTAACAGAGAGACAATGGGAACAGCTGCTTCAAGGGGAGTAAGGAGAGAGTGCGATTTTTGCCCCACCCCCACCACCCCACGTGGGAAGGATTGATTGGCTCAAGGGAGCGCTGAAGCCGATCCCGACCTAAAAGTCGAGTCCATTCATTGGCTCCGGGAAGTGTCGACTGCCCCCCCCCCCCCCCACGTGGGAAGGTTTGATTGCGTTTGGGGGAACGGGTTGGATTGGGGGAACGGGTGAGTGGTGGAAAATTGTGTTGAGGAAACAGGGCCCAACGGGTCAGGGGGGTAGGGAAGGGAGAGGGGTTATGGAGGGTGGGAGGGAGTGACTGAGGGCAGGGAGTGACAGAGGGTAGGGGAAAGGAGAGGGAGGGGGAGGTGAAGGAGGGAATGGAAGGGGGTGAGGTGAGGGGAGAGAAGAGGGAGAGTGAGAAGAAGGGGAAGGGAGTGTTGGGGATGAGGGGAAATGAGTTGCGCCTGCGCAGTTGGGGGCTATGGGTGAGTGGATGTGTGGAATTCGGCGGTCGGGTGAACGGGTTATGTTGGGGTAACGGGTGATTAGCTCCAGGGCGCGCCTCTCTCTGGGGGGAGCACCGATGCCATATTTGGTGACCAGCCCTCCCATTTGATGCCACGCCCCCCCCCACCCCGCGCGTTGGGGGTGGGGCCCAACGGATCCCACTTGGTCTTATCTTCACTAATCTTTTCCTCTTCACATATCTAACAGTCAGTTTTTATGTTCCATCGCAAGCTTTCTTTCATATTCTAATTTCCCCTTAATTAACCCCTTTGCCTTCCTCTTGAGTTCTAAATTTCTCCCAGTCCTCTGAGTTTGCAGCTTCCTCTGACCAATTTATATGCCTCTTCCCTAATTTCACTCATTAGACACTGTTGAGCCGCCTATCCCATTTTATTTTTACGCCAGACCCGCCTTCCCTGTTCTATTTTTACCTCCCTTCCTCTCCCCCACCTCTCTCCCCCCTTTCTCTCTCATCCCTCCTCTCCCCCCCCCCCCCCTCTCTCTCCCACTCCCCTCCCCCCTCTCCCTTCCCCCAGTATAGATTCTCTATGATGATATGAATGGTGGAAAGGCTTGAGGGAGCAAAGGGCGACTATTTTCTTGTGGATTCGACCCTTATCTCTCAACTCTCTTTCTAGGGCATGGGTGACTATGTTGCTGCTGCTTTCTGCACACCTTCAGAACTCAAATGTCACTACGTTTGCTGCCAAAATCCGCTCTACACTCACCTTTACATAGTCATTTGACATGTAAACAGGCCATTCAGCCCAAATTGCCCATGCTGACTACTAAGCCCATCTACGCTGGTCCCAGTTGCCTGCATTGGAAACACAACCCCCTCATCTTTTCCTATGCATATAGTCATACAACGTGAATACAGGCCCTTCAGACCAACTTGCCGATGCTGGCCAACGTCGCCATCTCACCTTCTCCATCATGGTCTGGTTTGGCTCAGGCACCAAGCACGACACCTGGAGGCTGCAGCGAATTGTCCAATCAGCAGAGAAGGTTATTGGCTGCAAGCTTCCCTCCATTGATGAACCGTGCACTGCATGGGCCAGGAAGCGAGCGGGCAAGATCATCTCTGACCTTCTCACCCAAGCCACAAACTCTTTGAATCACTTCCCTCTGGAAGGCGACTCCAGACTGTCAAAGCTGCCACAGCCAGACCTAAAAACAGATTTTATCCACGAGTTGTGCTCTACTCAACAGCCAGTGTCTGTAGCCTCCCTTTGATCTAGTCTTTTGTTGGTTCACATGCTTGATCAATGGTGTTTTATCATTAATATTTTATTATTATTAATGTTTAGTGTTTTCGGAGTCATTCGTAACTGTCACTGTATGTCATGTTGTTCCTTGTGGGTGGAGCACCAAGGCAAATTCCTTGTATGTGAATACTTGGCCAATAAACTTACTTACTTACTTACTTACATGCCCCATCTAAATTAGTCTCACCTAGAACCTGTCTAATTTTTTTTTTGTATGTTGTTATTGATCCTGCCTCTAGCAGTTCATTCCATATACCCACCACCCTCCAAGTGAACAGGTTGCCTCTCGGATTTGTATCAAATGTTGCCCCTCTCACCATCAACCTATGCCATCTGGTTCTTGATGCTCCTCGGAAAAAAGGACTGTACATTCACCCTATCTATTCTGTTTGTGATTTTATTGAGGTTCATACAGGTACTCACCACTCTCTGAGTGAAGATCACCTTTGAATCTTTTCCCTCAGAGCCGCAACCAGTCCTCTTGTTTCTATCAATCTCTATGGGGAAAAGTTTCCTGCAGTCTGCCCTATTTATATCCCCCACAATTTTATGTGCCTCAATCATGTTTCCCCCTTATCCCCCACTTTTTCAAGGAGAACAGACCCAGGCTCCCCAGTCTCTCCTCATAATCGAAACGCTCCATCGCAGCAGGCAACATCCTGGTGAATCCCCTCTGCACCCTCTCCACGGCTCGCACACCAAACTAAAGTTAGAAGGCATAGCTGCAGAGTGAAATGGGAAATATTTTAAAGGGACGAGGGGCAACTTTTGCCACACAGAGTGTGGAGACTATAGAACAAGCACCCAGAGCAAATGGGAGGGGCAGGTACCATAACACCATTTAAAAGTTACTTGGATCAATTTAGTTTAGTTTATTATTGTCACACGCACCGAGATACAGTGAAAACCTTTTTGCTGTGGGGTGCTATCCCGTCAGTGTAAAGACTATACATAATTACAATCAAGCTTTCCATACTGAACAAATACAGGATAAAGGGAATAACATTTCGTGCAAGATAAGGTCCAGTAATATCCAATTAAAGATAATCCAAGGGTCTCCAATTAGGT
Organism: Okamejei kenojei; assembly: GCA_035221665.1. Taxonomy (NCBI): domain Eukaryota; kingdom Metazoa; phylum Chordata; class Chondrichthyes; order Rajiformes; family Rajidae; genus Okamejei; species Okamejei kenojei. The sequence continues at coordinate 34,424,408 of CM069133.1, forward strand.
AGATGGTAGGTCAGGGCTGCTCTCTAGTTGGTGATAGGATGGAATAGTGTAGAGGAATAGAGGTCAAATGCAGGCAAATGAGACTAACTCAGTTATGCACTTGAAGATGCAAGAAAGGGCAGGTGCTAGAATATTGTCAAAAGTACAGTGATGGAGGAACTGAGTTGAATCGACAGGCCCATTCCATTACAGATGCTGCCTGACCCGCTGAATTCCTTCAGCACTTTAAGTTTGCTCAGTTATACACTTTGATCAGCATGGATGAATCTGTAAATGTATGAATCCTTCATTTGGTGTGATGACCAGAACTGCATGCATTGCCTCAGCTGAGGTTCGACCAAGATTTTATAACATGGGACTCTAACCTCCCATCTTCTCTATTCAATGATGCTTGCCCAGCCATGTTGTCTGACTGTGCCACTACCTTGAAGGTGATGGAGCTAATCGATTCAAGGATAGTCAACGGAGAGTGCAGATATTTTAGAGGGTTACAGAGCTGCAATAAACTGCAGCGAAAAGGGAAGTGGGACATGGTGGGGGGGGGGGGGGATCTTTTGATTGATTGAAAGATACAGTACGGAAACAAGCCAGTCCACTGAGTCCGTTCACACAAGTTCTATGTTATCCCACTTTCACGTCCACTCTCTGCACAGTAAGGGGAATTTACAAGAGGCCAATTAACTCGCATGTGATGTGGGAGGAAACCAGAGCACCTGGAGAAAAACCACACGGTCACAGGGAAAAAAAAGGAACTGCAGATGCTGGTTTACCCAAAAGGTCGGAACCCTTCCGCAGACTTTTGGCCTCATGGAGAACGTTCAAACTCCACACGGACAGCGTTCGAGGTCAGGATTAAACCTGGGTCTCTGGCACTATGAGGCAGCAGTTCTACCAGATGAATGTTAACAATGGGCCATTATGGGCTCCACCCTTCCTGAGGTCATCTTTTCCCAGCCGATTTGTTCTATTCTGGCCATTTCTCGCCTCCAGTTCCACCCTCTACTTTCAGCCTCTACATCCAGCCTTAAAAAAGGTTCCGGCCCGAAATATTCATTTTCTCCAGAGATGTTGGGTTTGGATTGGGATTGGGTTTAATTGGGGTTTGGGTTGGGGTTGGTGTTTGGGTTTGGTTTGGTTTGGGTTATGTTTGGGTTTAGTTGGGCTTGGGTTGGGTTTTGGGGTTTAGGTTGGGGTTTGGGTTGGGGTTTGGAGTTGCAGGGCTGCCAACTCTCATGCTTTGAGCGTGAGAATCACGCATTTGAAGAAACTCTCACGCCCTCACGCTGATCAGAAATTTCTCACGCCCTGTGGTGAGAAATTCTGTGATCAACGAAAATGTCAAAATTCAGATAAACTGCATGGTCCGCGGGCGTTGGAGAGCTGGGGCTGAGGGAGGGATGGAAGCAGATGTAGTGGCGGGAACAGATGCGGACGCAAAGCCGTGGCTGGCGAGTGTTTACGGGGCTGGCGAGTGTTTGCGGGGCCTGCGAGTCGCTTGCTGCAGCTCCGGCCATGGAGCAGTGCAAGAGTCCCGGGCGGTCGGAGGCGTCGGAAGTGTTGCGCCGCTGCCACGAATGTCTCTGTGCCGATGGGACAGAGACTCTCAAAGGGAATTGGAGAGAGAGGGGAAGGAGACAGGGAGAGAGTGGGAAGAGAGGGAGGGGCTGAGAGGAGAGAGAGGGAGAGACAGAGGGGTCCTTCTATAAGGGAGTTGTTCCCCTTTACATTGGGGACCTGGGGTGGAGAGTGTTGCACAGAGCAGTGGTATGTAATAAACATTTGAGTCGGTTCACGGGCTCGGTTGCCGCATGTATTTTCTACGGCGAGGAAGAGACTGTGTTCCACGTGTATATGGAGTGTGAGCGGCTACTGCCCCTGTACCAATATCTGAAGGGGTTGTTCCTCAAGTTCTGGTTGCATTTTAGTCCCACGATTCTAGTGTTCGGACACAAGGCAGGGTGTGGGGAGAGCCGAGTGGGGGGGGGGGGGGGGACGAGGAGAGGAGCGAGAGAGGGGGAGAGAGGGGGTGAGAGGAGAGAGGGAGAGACAGAGAGGGGAGAGAGAGGAGAGAGAGAGGGGAGAGAGAGGGGAGTAGAGGGGGAGAGGAGAGATAGAGGGGGGGAGAGAGAGAGAGGGGAGGTGAGAGGAGAGAGAGCGGAAGAGAGGGGGAGAGAGGGGGGGAGAGAGAGAGGGATGAGAGTGAGGTGGGAGGGAGAGAGAGAGGGGAGAGAAAGGGAGGTGGAGAGAGGGGAGGAAGAGGGAGAGGAGACAGAGGGGGGAAACAGAGAGGAGAGAATGGGGAGAGAGGGGGAGAGAGAGGGGAGAGAGAGGGGGGAGAGAGAGGGGGGAGAGAGAGAGGGGGAGAGAGAGGGAGAAGAGAGAGAGGGAGAGAGAGAGGGGTAGAGAGAGAGGGGGAGAGAGAGAGGGGGGGGAGAGAGAGAGGGGGAGAGAGAGAGGGGGGGAGAGAGAGGCAGGGCTGCCAACTCCCATGCACTGAGCGTGAGAATCACGCATTTCGCCAAATTCTCACGCTGATCACAAATTTCTCACGCTCTGTCATGAGAAATTCTGTGATCAACAAAACTTTCAAAACTCATATCAGCTGCATGGGCCATGGGAGTTGGAAGCAGAAGCAGCGACGGGTACAGATGCAGAAGGGGAGTGGGGCTGTCGAGTGTTTGCCGGGCTGGCGAGTCGCTCACTGCAGCTCCGGCCATGGAGCAGCCTCAGTGCAAGGCGTCGGAAGCGTTGCACCACTGCCGTGAGAGTCTCTGTGCCAAATTCGCCCAGGTGACCCGGCATGGATCAGGCTGCGGCTCGGTGCATCCTGGAGTACAACCAGTGGCTGCTGGAAGTAAGTACCAGGCACTGGGTAGAAACAGTGGAAGATAGTGGCCTTCAAATGGGAGTGGTTGGAGAAAGCATCCTGCTTGCCTGCTAGATTTTCTGCTAGATTTTCACTTACTGTAACTGCAGGAAAAATGTTCCTGATGTTGGGTGAGTTCAGAACCAGGGGTCACAGTTTAAGAATAAAGGGGGGGGGGGCAGTTAAGACTGAGATGAGGACAACCTTTCTTCACACAGAGAGCTGTGAATCTGTGGAATTCTCTGCCACAGAAGGCAGTGCAGGCCAATTCACTGACTGTTTTCAAGAGTTAGTTACATTTAGCTCACAAAATCAAGGGATATGGGGAAAAAACAGGAAAGAGGTACTGATTCTAGATGAATAGCCATATTGAATAGCAGTGCTTGAGTATATGGCAATAAAACTCGATCACTTGATTTTGAAGCATTCATGCATGGTGGAGGTATAATGTGGTCATAGAGTGATACAGTGTGAAAACAGGCCCTTCAGCGCAACTTGCCCACACCCGCCAACATGTCCCTGCTACGCTACCTGCTTTTGGTCCATACCTCCAAACCTGTCCTATCCATGTATCAGTCTAACTGTTTCTTAAATGTTGGGATTGTCCCTGCCTCAACTATCTCCTCTGACAGCTTGTTCCAAACACCCACCACCCTTTGTGTGGTTAAAGTTACCCCTTAAAAAGTTACCTCTAAAAAATACTTCATACAAAAAACATTGAAATCATACTTCTACAATGCACTAAAACATGATTTTAATACATCAAATTTCAAAAACTTCCTACCCTGGGAGAGGGGACACCCTTCTTCCACACCCTCTCCCCGCTCGGTTGCACCACTCCCTCACCAGGTACATGCAAGGCCAGTGATCAGTGATCGCTCAGCCTCCCCGCTTTAAAAAATGCTCTGCGGCCCCTGGTTCAGATGGAGAACACTGCCAGATGTGAGCAGGGAACTGAGGCCAGATGTCCATGATGTTTGGATCCCAATGCTCAGCGCCTCATGTTTCGGAGTTGGCTAATGTTATTGATTTGTAATTAGCCTGATGACTTCAGGACAATTTGTTACAATAAAGAAAGAAATAGTATCAGAATACTTATACAGGTGAGTGAGTATAATTTTATGGATGGGAATTGTGTTCAACTAATTGATGACTTCTTTGACAAAGTGACTAGCATGTTAGATAACAAGGAAGCCAATGAATGTAGCAAATTTTGTTATCCATAATTTGGTCTGTGAAGTGCCCCATAAAGGATTACTGCATTAGCTAAGCACCTGTGGACCTGTGAACGTAATAGGTTACGTCCAGGGGGTTAGATATAGGATTTTCTGTGTTGGCCAGATATATTGTCAGTGCAAAGGGGCTAGGAGCAAGGTCAAGTGTGCATCCAGAGTCAAGGTCTGGAATAGTACTAGGTGTGCAGTCAAAGCTGGGACCAGGGGTATGTTCAGCACTGGGAACCTAAGTAGGTAAGCAGCTATGATCAGGGTAGAATAGGGGGCCAGGTGTAGGGCTGGACTGGGACAGGAATGAGAGAAGGTATGCAACTGGAGTCAGGGCCAGGAGTAGTACCAGGTGTTCAGTGAGACCCATGTTGGCCAACATGGGCCAAGTGTTTGATTATAATCTGATTTCCATACATGAATACACTAAGATCATTCATGTGCTGCACGTATGGATCAGAGCCTGGGCTCTTCTGTGAAATGTAATTAGGAATGTAATTTACTCTAACCTTATTCATAGCTAATCCAAATTAAAGCATATATATTGCATTCAAGTGTAAGTTAAAAGACTTGCAACAGTATGCACCATATTACACAATTTCAAGCTGAAAAATGCACAAGTTCTGGACTAATGACACCCTTCTCCCACCCCCCCCCCCCCCCCCCCCCCCCCCCGCCCCCCCGGTCGCTACGCTCCCTCGGGCTTGGTCTCGCAATTTCTCACTCCCAACTCTCACCCAATGTTGGCAGCCCTGGAGTTGGGTTTAGTTTGGTTGGGTTTGGGGTGGGTTTGGGTTGGGGGTTGTGTTTGGGTTTGGGGTTTAGTTGCGGTTGGGTTTTGGGGTTTGGGTTGGGGTTGAGTTTAGTTGGTGTTTGGGTTGGGCTGGGGTGGTTTGGGTTTGGGGGTTTGGGTTGGGGTGGGTTGGGTTTGGGGTTGTGTTTGGGTTTTAGTTTGGTTTTGTGAGATACCCTTTATGCTCACAATTAATACTCAAAGACTAAATCCTGGAAGCAAGAGATTTCTTTATTTTACGAGCCTGCAGACCGGGTGCCTCTCCAACTCGAGACACACTGAAGCCAGAGAGATCATCCCCCTTTATACACAAAATCTTACATTCAATCTCCCCTCCGGACCTTTCTCCAATCAGGGTCGGAGGTGCACAATCTGTAGGTACCTCCCACCGTACATCCCCTCGCACCTCCCATATCATACATTGCATGTTCAAACATGTTCATGGTAATGAGCAATTTCTTGACCAGGGGTGTGTTGTAATATTCATTTATTCTATTAAGCATGCTCAATTGCTCATGACCTGGCCCAGTTTTACTCACCTCCTAGTGAACCCTCTCAGTTTTCCTATATCAGTACTAAAGCTAAGCTATAGTGACAAGGGTCCCATCCATCACTCCTTTCCACTGATAGGGATCTCTCTACATCACCCCCTTCTCTAGCTATACAAAGCTATCTCTTCTTACTCAAGGCCTCAAGGATGGGTCTGGCAACCTTCAGGCACTGCTGTGTCAGAATCCTCTCTCCAGCCCCTCTCTGTTTGAATTCTCTTTAAAACTCCTTTCTTTAATAGGGTTTAATCACTTTATCCCTCACAATCCTCCATTTTTCTTTTGCTACGCATACACTGATTAAACCCTCATTTTAAGTTCCTTCAATTCGAACTGACGTAACATCGTCCTAACCTTCTCCTCCTGTAAATCATAAACTTCCCCTGGCCGCATTTATCATTATTTTCTGTATTTCCCCTTTCTCTCCCATAGGCATGACTACAGCCTGCATCTGACATACTTCTGGTAATAAGTTCCCTAAAACAAGGGATACAACAGGGGATAAAGATCAGTCCAGCCTCTGCACATAGAAACACAAGTCCCACCGTTCTCCACCATGTTCCTCCGAGGATAGAATCCCACCATTGGGTTCCCATAATCGAATTCCACTTTTGTATTGGAACATGCGCCAACTTCCGGATCCCTTCTGATATGTCCATCACTGCCTGTCCATTATCATCGATGTTCAAACAGCAATTAGAGAGGTTGAATTTCCCGCATACCCCTCCTTCTTCTGCCAGGAGATAATCTAGGGCTAACCTGTTCTGGTATATCGCTGTTCTCATCTGCGTCTGCTGCTTTGCCAGCATCTCCAGCGCCCCCGCAGTTTGATTTGGTAATTACCTCCAGTACTGCCTGTAGCCTTATGATCCGGTTTAACATGTATACTGGTGTTCGGTAGCCCCAGGATCCATCCTGTGCCCAAGTTGCTGGTCCGTAGTATGAGATGATTCTTGCTGGTGGCCATTCATCATCTTCCCATTCTCCAATGTCTATTTTCCTCTTTTTCCGATATAGGTCATTCAAATACAGGTGTTCCTAACGACCGGCCTTCTTTGAGGTTTAACAGGAAGAATCCAGGTTTGTACCAGTCCAATAAAACAAGTCCCACTCCAAATTCATCGGTAACACCGAGTATGCCTTGTATCCGCATATCCATAACAATCCTTCAGGGGCCGGTCCACTAGAGGCAACCTTGTTCCATATATCTCGCAATACTGGGATCCCCTGATAAGGGTTATTCCCGGTGCAGTTCCATAGTCCGGCTGATTCCACTCCATCAATCTCCATCCCGGATAGCGCAGTTTTTCCCATATTTCTTAGTTAGATACCATTTAGGCTCCTCTGGCCACCACACTCGGGACTGATTTGGCCACTGGGTGATGATGCGCTGGCAGGGGCTGCTGCCTACTAGGACGGCATCCTTTGCCCAGGGCCTAGCGATACACTCAGTCCCGACCGGAGCGTCTGTCAGGACCCATACCTGGGGATCTCGGTCTTGTCCAACTGTCAGGTTCCACCCCATCAGGTCCCATATTTCAACAATGGATCCTCTCCATGGCCAGCGTGAATTCATCAGCGGTCCTCCGCAGACCCAACAGTTAGTCACATTCAGGGTCCCAGCTATCCAGGTGGCCAAGTCCACAAACAGGTTTTTTTTCCTCCTTCAGGGATTTCGATCTGCTTCTTGATTTCTTCGTACAGTGTCTGGTGCACTTGAGGGCTGAGTATGTGGGGGAGGGGGAGGCTTAGTGACTACTACCTTAGTAACCTCTTTTACTACTTCCTCCTTCGTCTTATCTATTGCCCCTTTTACGATCTGAGAAGGGAAAACTAACTGTACACAAACCCATCTCTCTCCCCTTGGGCAGGTAACGGCCCCAAACTTCCCTATATACCCCCTATTGCCTGCCATCAAATACTCCTTTCCCCCCCTCTTTACAAATGATTCTAGTCTTTCGGTCATGGCATACTTTGTTCACATGGGAATGATAGGTAAATGATCTGCTTATTACCCCTCTGTATTGAATAGGTTGATAACATTTATCACAATTATTAATACTTTTACAACAATTACATACAAAGCAAACAATACCACGACTGCTCCTTTCATACTGTCAGTTATACATTCAACGCTTTTCTTTTTAAAATTACTGTTAGGGGTTTACTTCCCGGCTTCACCGTCCACTGTTCCTCCTCCTCAGGACGAGTGGATCGACGGGTCCTTTAACCCAGATCGCGTGGGTCCACCCTTTTTGTTTTATTCGTATTGCTGTCTCGGTTGTCAGCAATACTAGGTACGGGCCGGTCCACCTGGGCTGGAGTTTCTCCTCCTTCCAATTTTTGACCAGTACCCAGTCGCCGGCCTTTACAGCATGTATTGGAAAGTCAAGTGGCGGGCTTTGAGCCAATAATCCTTTCGCTTTTAATTCTGTAAGGGAACGGGACACTGCCAGTAAATAGTTCCTCAAGAATACATCACCTCCCTCAAAGGTTGGTGTGCCTTCCACCTTCCCAAATAAGATAACCCAAACAACATTCCATAGGGGAACACTGCTAACTTTGCATGGGGTCTCCGTTGCTTTTCTCAAAGCCTTTCTGTTTCCCTACTGCTCCAAACATATGCCAGACTCCATGTACATTATGCTGCTCTTAAAGCCTTAATTTCTGCCAATGAGCTAAGCAAGATTGCAGGCAAGCTTCCAATTTGATCCTGCGCTATAGCTTTTACTTCTTTAGATATTACTCGTCCAAAATATTCTACCTGCTGCTGACAAAACAAAAACTTCTTCCTTGATACATCATGACCTCCTGTGCCATCTTTTCCAAGATAATTACAATGTCTCTTTCTCACATTGCTCCTCACTTGTGGAACAAACCAGCAAATCATTCACATACTATATCAACACCTTCCAAAATCTGCCTACAACATCTGATTAAAAACACGGCGCTAGTATTTAAAACGCTGCCGCATCCTAGCCTAGGTGTATTTAATACCTCTTCTTAATGTTCTTACCATAGCTATGTTCACCATTATCTTAATATTATTATTAAGATCATTATTATTATTATTATTATTATTATTTTCCTGATTATCGTACCTGTTCACATCCCCAACACACCTTATCCATTACCTATCTCCTTACTAGCCTTGTCTGGGCTTAGATCCAGATTTATTTCACCCCGATAGGGCATTTGAGGAAAACACTCTCCCAAATACATTTATTATTGGCATGGAATCTCTGGCCCCTGTTTGGCTCTGTCATAGGACTCACTGTGTGTCGGTGCATCACTTATTTCAGACTTTTTCAACCAGGTCTGTTGTTACTGACAACATTGTCTTCCTTTTTCACGCTCTTTCTTTCTAAAGCAGTCTCATCAATTCATCTCTCTGCTTCCCACTTTAATCCTTTCTGATCTGCCTTCTTTCTCATTCTAAACTCAATGTCTTACTTCTCAGATAGTAATAAATCGTCCACATACTGCAACAGCTGTGTCTCATCAGTCCTCGGGACGTCCTCTATAACTTGTTCTAATATCTGTCCCAAACAGGTTCGGGGACTCTGTAAATCCCTGAGGGAGTGTAGTCCACCGATACTGCTGTTTCCTTTGGGTCTCTGGGGTTTTCCCACTCAAACGCAAAAAGGTCCCTGCTCTCTTCAGCCAGGGGACAGCTCCAAAAAGCGTCTTTTAAATCTACCACACTGAACCACTTGTGATTCGGGGGTATCCGTCCCATTATGGTATACGGTTCGGGACCACCGGGTGTCGCGTTCTGACTACCTTATTTAATTCCCTGAGATCCTGGACCAATCTGAACGTTCCCGTCGGTTTTTTCCTTATGGGGAGTACGGGAGTGTTTATGGGGACAATACAACTCTCTAATATACCGTCCTTTAGTAAGTTCTCTATAATTGGCTGAAGTCCTCTCCTTCCTTCCATAGAAATTGGATATTGCCTTACCCGTACTATCTCACCTTATTTTTTTCAAAGCTATTCTCAAGGATGGGATCTGCAGCCCACCCCGGTTTCCTTCCTTGGCCCACACCTGCGGGACTATTCTTCCCTCGTCCTCCGTGGTCAATTTATACAATTGGACTATTATCTTCCTCTCCCTGGGGTCCTAATTTCAAATCTACCAGAGGTTCCCGTGTGTATCCCATACGCCTCAGGGAGCAGGACCCCTGACTCCCCTATTCTTCCTCCATGAGTGCGTATGACTGCACTCCCGTCGTCGCTTAGGACATTCCCTCTTGAAATGACCCTCCTCTTTACAATAATAACACCAGGGTGGCCTCGTGTACCACCCTCCTGATCCTTGTTCCTTGTTTTCCCGGGGACCCCAACTTCGGTCCCTCCATTCACCTCTTCCTCGTCCTCCAATACTACTTGCTGTACTGCTTTGCAACATCATTTTTGCCTTCCCTTCTGTTTTTTCTCCTCATCCCGTCTTACATATACCTTTTGATCTGTTAACAACTGATTCAATTGTTTTTCATTCCAACGTCCAATTTTTCCAATTCTTTTTTTACTGCTCCTGCTTTAATCTGTAACCCTTTCACCTGCCTGTCAACCTGACCATCTGTCTTTCTCAGAAGTAAACAAAACTTCCCCTTATTGACATAATTGTCTGCCAACTCCTTTTTTTTCTGGGACCATTTATTTATTACCCTTCTCCAACCAGATGTTTATCTAAACAAACCATAAAAGCTGCTTGTTGTTCAGCAATTAACTTATTTCTAATTTTGGTTCAAAACCATTCCCCCTACAATTCCCAAATTCCCAATTCCTAGTTTAAACACATGACTAACAAATTTTCCAAATTAACTTTACTGAAAAAAGAAATCTATAGAAGCCAAGCAACTACATTTTCCAACCTCCCCTTTTTAAGTTGCGATGATTACAAAGCGTTGTCCGTTACCTTTACAATAACCTCCCCCATGCTTACAATTCCTTAAAGGAACACACAACAGACACCCTTACAACATGGCCCACAGCAAACAAACTATCACATATACAAACTTCCTCATTCATACAAAACCGGTTTTTACACACACAATACATTAGTTCCATTTCCTACTTCAATGAGATTGTTTGACAACTCAATATTTTTCATAAAAACATTTTTGGCCCTAGGAACTGATCTATTTGTTCAGCCAGTCCCAAGGGGTCTTCCAATAAACTTTTCATCTCCTTTTTAAAGTTCCTCACCCCCATACTGGTGAGAGGCACATAGTTTCCTTACTCTTACCCCGGGTGTTCCCTTCACCCCATCCAACATTCGCCCCAACGGACTATCGGGCGGAATGTTAGGCTCCATATCAGTATGAGCCTCATCCCGGTTCGCCGGACCTTACTCCTCCCGTTCCGGTTTCCCATTACCTTGTCGGACTATTCCCGTCCAACAAACCCCGCTCGCCCAGGCAATACATAATAGTCGTTTTTCTTACCTGGGTCCTGTGCACAAGAATCACTCGACCGTCCCGTACGTATTTACCTTACACCCCCTCTTGCTTCCCGAGTCTTTTCCAGCGGATATCACTCGCTCAAACTGCTGATGGGAAGCAAGGAGATCAGGGACTGCTGAAATCAGCAGGGTGCACCTTCCCCTCCTTCCTTGCCACCACCAAGCAGCCGGAGTGGCGATCGCGGACGAGCCCCCAATTTGTGAGATACCCTTTATGCTCACAATTAATACTCAAAGACTAAATCCTGGAAGCAAGAGATTTCTTTATTTTACGAGTCTGCAGACCGGGTGCCTCTCCAACTCGAGACACACTGAAGCCAGAGAGATCATCCCCCTTTATACACAAAATCTTACATTCAATCTCCCCTCCGGACCTTTCTCCAATCAGGGTCGGAGGTGCACAATCTGTAGGTACATCCCACCGTACATCCCCTCGCACCTCCCATATCATACATTGCATGTTCAAACATGTCCATGGTAATGAGCAATTTCTTGACCAGGGGTGTGTTGTAATATTCATTTATTCTATTAAGCATGCTCAATTGCTCATGACCTGGCCCAGTTTTACTCACCTCCTAGTGAACCCTCTCAGTTTTCCTATATCAGTACTAAAGCTAAGCTATAGTGACAAGGGTCCCATCCATCACTCCTTTCCACTGATAATGATCTCTCTACATCACCCCCTTCTCTAGCTATACAAAGCTATCTCTTCTTACTCAAGGCCTCAATGATGGGTCTGGCAACCTTCAGACACTGCTGTGTCAGAATCCTCTCTCCAGCCCCTCTCTGTTTGAATTATCTTTAAAACTCCTTTCTTTAATAGGGTTTAATCACTTTATCCCTCACAGTTTGGTTGAGTTTGGTTGGGTTTTGGGGTTTAGTTGGGGTTGGGTTTTGGGATTTGGGTTGGTGTTGAGTTTAGTTGGTGCTAGGTTTGGGCTGGGTTGGGCTGGGTTGGGCTTGGGTTTGAGGGATGCTTTTATTCCGCAGGCCTCATCTGGTTGCCAGGACGACCGTGTCCAGGGGCGACGGCTGGCACACGGAGCGCCGGGCTGGGCTCCGGGAAGGGAGAGAGATGCGGGTCGGTGATTGGCCGGCGGGTCCCTCTCACCAGATGACGCTCACGCTCACACCATGGCCGGCCCATTCACAAAGTCAGCGGCGCCGCCCAGCCCGCCGCCCATTGGTCGACGCACACGCTTCCCATCGCGCCATTGCTCGGCGCGTCCGCCCGCCCCACGACCAGCAAGTTCGGCTGTGCTCACACGCACACATATAAAGGCTAGGTGGCAGTGTGCAGATGTAGCCAGCCCACTGCGGAGCGGTCCTCGCGTTTATAGCAGCTGCTAAAGGACTGCGCAGGCTGAACAGGTAACATTAAAAAAAAAGATCATTACCCTTCACACTATTGTTTGTTTTTTGAGTATGTGTGTATATATATGTATGTATGTATGTGTAATATGTATGTATATGTATATATGTATGTGTGTGTGTATGTATATATATGTGTGTATGTGTGTGTGTGTATACATGTGTATGTGTGTGTATGTATATGTATGTGTATATGTATGTATGTGTGTATATATATATATATATATATATGTGTGTGTATGTGTATATATATATGTGTGTGTGTAAAAAAGAACTGCTGATGCCAGTTAAAATCGAAGGTAGACACAAGATGCTGGAGTAACGCAGGGAGCATCTCTGGAGAGAAGGAATGGACGACGTTTTGGGTCGAGATCCTTCAGACTTATTTGGTGTGTGTATATATATGTGTGTGTGTGTGTGTATATATATGTGTGTGTGTGTGTGTATATACACACACTGAACTTTTTTCTCTTGTTTATCATATTGTTTACATATTCTGTTGTATAGCAGCAAGTAAGGATATCATTGTTCTACCTGGGGCACATGACAATAAAACACTCGACTCTCTTGACATAACTACAGAAGCTTTTTCTTAATGAAAATGCAAGGTTTATATTTCAAAATAATAAAAAAAATTAGTCTAATTTGCATGACTTTGTTTCTAATTAACAAGGTGGTTATTTCTAATTAACAAGAAAATTATTTCTAATTTTCCGTGCCCTGTGTGCTAACCTGTATTTGAAGACATACATGCTCATAATTCAATGTGTATTTACTTATTTGATGCATTCACTTCTGACCAGGTTACATCTGCGTGGTGGATGGTGCGGTCTTTAGTGCAATGCCGCCTATGTCCAATTAATTAATTCACACTTTACATTTGTTCCAACGACTTGGAAGATTGCATTTTGTACAGAAAGGGAATACATGACTGTAATGCGAAGCAGGCTGTGCGTTTTCTGGCAGATATGTTTGCCTGGTATGTTCATAGATGAATTGTGTAGGAAGGAACTGCAGATGCTGTTCTAAATCGAAAGATAGATACAAAATGCTGGAGTAACACAGCAAGACAGGCAGCATCTCTGGGGAGAAGGAATGGGAGACATTTCGGGTCGAGACGTCACCTATTCCTTCTCTCCAGAGATGCTGCCTGTCCCACTGAGTCACTCCAGCATTTGGCATCTGTCTCCATAGGTGAATGACTGTCTTTATTTACGGTGATTTACGGTGGTGCGTGGTCAGATTCGCAGCTGAGGCCTTTGATATTCTCCCCCTCAAATAATTCTTCTTTTCTCCAAAAGGGTGTTGAGTTGTGCACCACGAAGCCTGAAAATTCAGTCCCTTCCGCATCTTGATGTGCCTGTCGTCAGCTTGGTTAGTGAGCATGGACAAGGTGTCTTCCCCCTCCCCCACCCCACCCTCCCCAATTGTGTCCATTTGACCTTTCAATCTGCCCTGCCATTCAATCATGGCTGATCTCTCTTTCGCTCTCAACCCCATTCCCCTGCCTTCACCCTTAGTAATCAAAAACCTGCCAATCTCCGCTTTAAATATACCCAACGATTAGGCCTCCACCGCCAAATTGCACACATTCAACACCCTCTGGCTAACGAAATTCCTCCTCGTCTCCTTTCTAAAGGTACAACATTTTATCCTGAGGCTGTGTCTTCTGGTCCTAGACTCTCTCACTAGTGGAAACATCCTCGCCACATCCACTCTATCCAGACCTTTTACTATTCGGTAAGTTTTAATGATATAATAAGGTAATAAGTAATAGGAGCAGAATTAGGCCATTGAGCCCATTGTCTACTCCGCCATTCAATCATGGCTGAGCTATCTCTTCCCCACATCCCTCCCCCCTCATCTATCTCTCTTTCTCTGTCTCTCTCTCTCTCCCCTACCCCTCCACCCCCCTCTCATCCCTCGGGCGGTCACGGTGATGCAGCGGTAGAAACATAGAAATTAGGTGCAGGAGTAGGCCATTCGGCCCTTCGAGCCTGCACCGCCATTCAATATGATCATGGCTGATCAACCAACTCAGTATCCCGTACCTGCCTTGTCTCCATACCCTCTGATCCCCTTAGCCACAAGGGCCACATCTAACCCTCTTAAATATAGCCAATTAACTGGCCTCCACTACCCTCTGTGGCAGAGTTCCAGAGATCCACCACTCTCTGTGTGAAAAAAAGTCCTCATCTCGGTCCTAAAGGATTTCCCCTTATCCTTAAGCTGTGACCCCTTGTCCTGGATCTCCCCAACATCGGGAACAATCTTCCTGCATCTAGCCTGTCCAACCCCTTAAGAATTTTGTAAGTTTCTGTAAGATCCCCTCTCAATCTCCTAAATTCTAGAGAGTATAAACCAAGTCTATCCAGTCTTTCTTCATATGACACTCCTGACATCCCAGGAATCAGTCTGGTGAACATTCTCTGCACTCCCTCTATGGCAATAATGTCCTTCCTCAGATTTGAAGACCAGAACTGTACGCAATACTCCAGGTGTGGTCTCACCAAGACCCTGTACAACTGAAGTAGAACCTCCCTGCTCCTATACTCAAATCCTTTTGCTATGAAAGAGTTGCTGCCTCACAGTGAATGCAGCGCCAGAGACCCGGGTTCGAACCCGACTACGGGTGCTGTCTGTACGGAGTTTGTACGTTCTCCCCGTGACCTGCGTGGGTTTATGCCGAGATCTTCAGTTTCCTCGCACACTCAAGGCGTACAGGTTTGCAGGTTAATTGGCTTGGTAAATGTAAAAATTGTCCACAGTGGGTGTAGGATAGTGTTAATGTGCAGGGATTGCTGGTCGGCGCATGACCCGGTCGGCCCAATTGACAATTGACAATGGAAACTGCTGATGAAACAAAACTCAGGCGAGCTCTCTGGGCACGGCACAGCGGGTAGAGCAGCTGCCTCACTGCGCCAGAGACCCGTGTTCGATCCTGACCTGGGGTGCTGCGTGTGTGCAGTTTATACGTTCTCCCTGTGACCGGGTGGGTTTCTTCTGTGCGCTCGGGTTTCCACCTACATCCCAAATACATGCAGGTTTGTCGGTCCATTGACCCGCTGTAAATCGCTCCTGGTGTGTCGGGAATGGACGCGAATGTGGGATACCATAGAACTAGTGTGAGTGATAGTCGGTGTCGGCCGAAGGGCCTGTTTCCATGCCGTGCGTTTCACTCAATTAATGGTTCACTGGTACTTTATTGCCACTTGTACGAAGAAACTGAACTTCTTTGTTTTGTATAATTAATTAAAATCTTACTACACATAGGCTCTAGCTGCAGTGACAGTTTATTTCCAGCTGTTGTCTGGCAACTGAACCATCCTATCAACAACGTGAGAGAAGTCCTAAGCTACCATCTACCTCACTGGAGACCCTCGGACTATCTTTAATCAGACTACTGGACCTTTTCTTACACTTAACATTATTCCCGTTATCAGGTATCTGCACACTGTGGACGGCTCAATTGTTATCCTGTATAGTCTTTCCACTGACTACATAGCATGCAACAAAAAGCACCCCGCTGTACCTTGGTACATGTGACAATAAACTAATTTAAACAAACATACCTTAAATAAAAAAGTGTATGAAAGGTAGATTACACTGAGACAAGACACAAGGTATCACCATGTTCTTGGCACGTTTCAAAGATTAAAATAAAAATATCTTATCTTGGCCATGACGAGACATTGAACTTGCGGCTGCACTGGGTTGATGTTGCAGGGGTCAGCCTGGCCAAGAGATGACATTATTGTCCTCCACCTCTGCTCTGTGTCGCTGCAGGCCGTGTCTGAAACAAAGACCCTTCATGAGTCTGAAGAAGGGTCCTGATCTGAAATGTCGCCCAACTGTGATCTCCTGAGCCGCTGAGTTACTCCAGCACTTAGTGGTCCTTTTGCGCAAACCAGCATCTGCAGTTTCTTGATTCTGCCCTTCATCGGAAATGGACTCAGTCAGAACCTCCACAGACGCTGCCCGATCAGCTGGAGAATTCTGCCCCCTGCATTTTTTTCCTGCGTAGTTTCCACCCCAGCGGTATGAACATTGACTTCTCTAACTTCAGGTAGCCCTTGCTTTCCCTCTCCATCCCCTCCCCCTTCCCAGTTCTCCCACCAGTCTTACTGTCTCCGACTACATTCTATCCGGCCACCCGCTCCCCTGACATCAGTCTGAAGAAGGGTCTCGACCCATGTCACCCATTCCTTCACTCCAAAGATGCTACCTGTCCCTCTGAGCTACTCCAGCATTGTGTGTCCACCCAGCCTTTTCAGCTTCTATGTTAGATTTTGCTGCGTACCCGAGAGTGCATACCTGAGTGCATGTGTGTGTGTGCATGTGTATATGCGTGTTTGTGTGCATGCGTATGTGTGAGATTTTCTTATTTTTCACTTGCATTTTGACAGAACCCAGATATCTCCTGGCTCAATAGCCAATAGGTGCAGGAGTAGGCCATTTGGCCCCTTGGGCCAGCACCGCCATTCAATGTGATCATGGCTGATCATCCCCAATCAGTACCCCGTTCTTGCCTTCTCCCCATATCGCCTGCCTCCGCTATTTTTAAGAGCCCTATCTAGCTCTCTCTTGAAAGCATCCAAAGAACCTGCCTCCACCGCCCTCTGAGGCAGAGAATTCCACAGACTCACCACTCTCTGTGAAAAAAAGTGTTTCTTCGGGAACATGTTTCCTGCCTCTAGCTTGTCCAAGCCCTTAACAACCTTATATGTTTCACTGAGATCCCCTCTCATCCTTTCTAAACTCCAGAGTCTACAAGCCCAGCTGCTCCATTCTCTCAGCTCCTGGGGGGAGCTGCATGAAGCATGCATGCCAGAAATGCAGGGAGCTCCAGTTTATTTCTGCTCAGACTGCGTGCGTACATGCAACGTGCATGATAAAAGTTGAGACACTTGCTTGCCTCACACTTTAATTTACTATTCATGCTTCTGATATATTTTGATTTAAAATACCATGTATTTTAATTAAAAATGTCAAATAGACTGGAAGCGTGGCATTGGTGCAGTGCGGGGGGAGAGGATATAGAGATAAGAGCCATTGGGAAGAGAATTAATCTGGCTTGGGTAAAGTGAAACCAAAGTTTAGCAGGAGTTACTGGAAATGAGGGAATAGATACTGGAAACATTCCGGCTGCAGGGAGGGAGGAAACAGGATGTTTAAGCCCAAATGTTTGGGAGAAAAACAGTAAAAAATTGTGGATATGACAGACATAGGTTTTTTTTAAAAAACTGCGCCAATTCATGAGAGGAGAGAGAGAGTAGAGAGAGAGAGAGAGAGAGAGAGAGAGAGAGAGAGAGATAGAGAGAGAGAGAGAGAGTGGCAGATTAGAGAAGAGAGAGAGAGAGAGAGAGAGTGGGAGAGAGAGAGAGAGAGAGAGAGAGAGAGAGAGAGAGAGAGAGAGAGAGAGAGAGAGAGAGAGAGAGTAGTGAGAGAGATTGATTGATTGATTGATTGATTGATGATTGATTGATTGAATTGATTGATTGATTGAATTGATTGAGTGGAATAGAAATAGAAGTGAAATTAAAGAAATTCCCTTGTAATGTGCTCGGGTAGCTTACAACCCGATGGTAAGAACATTTAATTATCCAAGTTTAAGTAATATACCCTCCCACCCATTGCACTCCTTTCTCCCAATATCGCTCCCCTGCCCCCTTCTATCCCCAGGAGCTGAATTAGGCTGTTCAGTCCATCAAATCTGCCATTCAATCATGGCTGATCTATCTTTCCCTCTCATCTAGATTCTTCTGCCTTCTCCCCGTAACCATTGACGCCCTTCCCAATCAAGAACTCATCAATCTCCGCCTTAATAATAACCAGTATCATGTGCTCCACGGATTCCACAAATTCACCACCCGCTAACTAAAAACATTCCTCATTATCTCCCCTGAAGATGGGTTTTAGCTCGAAACGTTGCCTATTTCCTTCGCTCCATAGATGCTGCCGCACCCGCTGAGTTTCTCCAGCACTTTTGTCTACCTCCTTATCTCCCTCCGGCTTTACATCTGCTCCTCTCTTTATTTTACGTTCTTTTGTCTCCTTTTCATCTCTGGGATTTGACCCCCCCCCCCTCCCCAACCCCCTTTTCCTATCAACCCTCCCTCTCCTCACCCCTCCCCATTTGTATCCACCTATCACTCGCCAGTTTTTGATCTGCTCCCACCTCTCCTTCCTGTCTTTCTCCCCCTTCCTCCAATCAGCCTGACCCAAATCGGCCATTTCACCGTCTGTCCATTCCCTCCACAGATGCTGCCTGACCTGCTGCGTTCCTCAAGCTCTTTGTGTTTGGCTCAAGATTCCAGCATTCTTGTGTCTCTTAAAAAAAAAACCTCGCAATTAATTACCACAGGCTGCTCCAACATTTTGTGTCTATCCTCGATGTAAACCAGCATCTGCAGTTCCTTCCTACAAAATTAATTACTACGCTGATTACAAGAGGAAGCTATAGAATTATGACTTTCAAAAGACATTTGGACAGGTTAATGGATAGGAAGGGTTGAGATGAATATAGGTTAAATTCAGGCAAATTGGACTAGCCCACTTGTGCTGACGTGGTTGGCATGAACTAGGCGGGCCGAAGGGCCTCTTTCTATTTGAATAGGAACTCTCCTCGTCTTATCAAAATCCAGAGTCATACAGCTTGGAAACGGGTCCGTTGACCCAACGTGCCCACACCGACCAACATGCCTCATCTACCTGCGTTTGGCCCATACCCCTCTAAACCTTTCCCACCTACGCCGCACATGAGTCCCGACCCTCACCACAAACCTTTCCCAATGACCTTAACCCACCTGCTCCATATTCTTTCGACAGACACAAAAAGCTGGAGTGACTCTGCGGGACAGGCAGCATCTCTGGATAGAAGGAATGGGTGAGGATTCCTTCTAAACCAGCATCTGCAGTTCTTTCCTATACGTGCTCCATATTCTTTCACTTGTTGACAACTTTTCCTTCTAGATTTTCCAAGCAGCTCTCTGCCAGGCTGAGGAGTGTGACCAGAGTGAGTCAGTGGCTGGGCGCTGGGCCAGTTGTGGGGAAGCACCTGATCTCTCCCAGTCAATCCCCTGCCCACAGCCCAGTCACATTTTCCTATCCCAGTGATTGCCTTGTTGGTTCATTGCAGCAGACACTGAGATCAGGCAGGGTGATCTGCAAGACACTGCAGAGAGTTGTGGATGTAGCCAAGTCCATCACACAGACCAGACTCTCCACCATTGTGGAAGTGACACAGACCACACTCCCCACTATCGACTCCATCGACACTTCACGCTGCCTCGGGAAAGCAGCTAACGTAATCAAAGACTTGTCCCACCCCAGTCATTCCTTCTCCCCACTCCCGTCCGGCAGAAGGTACAGAAGCTTGAAAGCGCGCACCGCCAGACTCAGGAACGGCTTCTTCCCCTCTGTTTCAGGCTTCTACCCCATTGCGGACATTGGACTTTCTCGCTGGAATCGATGTGCTGCAATGCTGAGATTCTGCCCTCAGTATCACCTGTTACCTGCCAGACATTGTTGCTGCCCCTCCACACTCCCCTTCCTCTTTCCCCCGCCACCCCTTTCTTCCTTCACTAAAGGTCCATTAACCAGTTCCACCATTCACAATTATCCATCCCTCTTGGGCTCACCCTTCCCTAGCCAACAGCCAGCCTATCAGGGAACCTCCTTACAATAGACAATAGGTGCAGGAGTGGGCCTTTCGGCCCTTTGAGCCAGCACCACCATTCAATGTGATCATGGCTGATCATCCCCAATCAGTATCCCATTCCTGCATTCTCCCCAAATCCCCTGACTCCGCTATCTTTAAGAGTCTTATCTAGCCCTCTCTTGAAAGTATCCAGAGAACCGGCCTCCACCGCCCTCTGAGGCTGAGAATTCCACACTCACAACGCTGTGTGAAAAAGTGTTTCCTCGTCTCCTTTCTATATGGCTTACCCCTTATTCTTAAAATATTCTTACCTGAGGTCATCTGCTGCCGGCCCTGATTTGTCATTTTTTTTTCACTTCTTCAATTTTTTTGTTCGCTCTACAATCAGCCTGGTGTCTTTTTTTTGTATACATCAGCATCCACTGTTCCTTATTATTATGTCTTTTTCCCTCCCCTCCTCTCTTCTAGCTTTCTCCCCTCCCTCCCCTGCAATCAGTGCACAGGAGGGTCCTGTCCTGAAACGTGGACTATCCATGTTCTCCAGGGATGCTGCCTGACCTGCTAAGTCACACCAGGAATTTGTGTCTTAAAATAAATAAATAAGACCTGCACTTTATGGAAAGTTTGCTTTCCTAGAAAACACGCGACATGTACTTTTGACAAATTCTGTTGCCCCTTTCGCATTTTGTGTTGACTTAGTTTAAAATGTAGAGTTTAGAAGTACAGCATGGAAACAGGCCCTCCGGCCTACCAGCAAAAATCTTTTCACTGTAACTCAGTACACGTGACGATAAACTAAACTAACTAGCCCATTCTATGTTATCCCAGTTTCGCATCCTACATACCAGGGACAGTTTACAGAAGCCGGCTAACCTACAAACCCACACATCTTTGGAGTGTGAGAGCACCCGAAGGAATCCCATGTTGTCACAGGGAGAACGTACAAACTCCACACAGATAGCATCCGTATTCAGGATTGAACCTGGGTCTCTAGTGCTGTGAGGCAGCAACTCTACCGCTGCGCCACCATGCTGCCTATAAGGGGCATCTGCAGTTCTTTCTTATTACATTTTGCCACAGGAGGCAGTTGAGACGGGTATAAAGAACAATATTTAACAGATAATTAGGCAGGGAAAATGGATAGTGTAAGAAGGAATTGCTGAAGGAATTGGTTTAAACTGAAGATAAACACAAAAAGCTGGAGTAACTCAGCGGGTCAGACACACAAAAAATCTGAAGAAAGGTCTCGACCCAAAACACCACCTATTCCTTTTCTCCAGCGATGCTGCCTGACCGGCTGAGTTGCTGCAGCATTTTGTGTCTCCTATCACAGGGACCTGGATGAGGCAGGTTTGGAGGGATATATGGGCAGGTGGGGGACTAGTGTGGATGGGACATGTTGGTGCGGTGTGGTGGCGAGCAGGTGCTATTGCCCGGGCCGCCCGGCAGGGGGCGGCGTGCTGGCGCAGGCGCAGTGTGCCAGCCAGGCAGGCCGGCCAAGATGGCGGCGCCCAGGGGAGGCGAGCGGAGGTCGCGGGGCGGCCGCTGACACACGGAGAGCGGGAGACACACACACACACACACACAGTGAGAGAGACAGACAGAGCGGGCCGCGGCTGCCGGCGAGGCTCCGAACGCCGGGCCACAGCGCAGAGGAGGAGGAGGAGGAGCGGCAGTGGTGAGTCCGGGCCCCGGTAACCAGGGACAACGCGACCCGAGCCCGGGGACAGAGGCGGCGGCAGTGGCCGCGCCGGGGAGGGAGGGGAGTAAACCTCGGCCTCTCCACCCCACACACCCTTCATCTCATTCTCCCCTCCCTCCAGCAGCGGTGTCATCCCGCTGGGGCTGGGTCGTGGTCACGACAGTGAGATCCCACACAGGGTCATGAGGGGAGTTTGACAGCCCCGACCGCGGGAGATCAAGAGGAAGAAGATTGAACTTTATTGCCTTCCATCGCAGTGGGGGATGTGGAATCCACTGTGGTGGATGTTTATGTTTACTTTTATGTGGTTGTGCGTCTTGTTGCTTTTCACTTAGTATGGCTGTATGGTAACTCAAATTCCACTGTACCTTAATTGGTACATGTGACAGTAAACTGACCTTGAAATCTTGAGTCGGAGAGAGGGAAGGACAGTTGGTTAACGGTTTAACCGATCGGCCCATCGTGTGCGTGCCCTGTCCCGGGGGGGGGGGGGGTTTGTGTAACGAGTGGCCCCAGGACACGAGGAAGCAAAGAAAGGGGCGGGTGGGTGAGAGCAGGAGGCTGTTTGGCCCCTCCGGCCTGCTCAGGCTGGACCAAGACCCTGGTCGTGACCCCGTGCCGTGACCGTGAACCCCATCTAGCTTGGTTTTGACCGTGACCGAGAGCCCTGATCATGATCCCGACCTTCACCTCAAACCCCATCCTTGGTTCTGACATTGACCACGAGCCTCATCCCTGACTTTGACCCCAAGCCCTGATCCCAAGCACCAACCTTGATTCAGAGCCCCACCCTTGACCCCAAGCACCAACCTTGATCCAGAGCCCCAACCTTGACCCCAAGCCCCATCCTTGAATCCGAGCCACGATCTTAACCCCTTAGCCCCAACCTTGACCCTGACCTACCTTTCTTTTTCTGTCCTCCGTTAAGTTTTTGTAGGGATCCACACATATCTTTATGAAGTCTGTAACGACTGGTTGTGTTATTCTCTTGAATCTTGAATCTTGTCACCTATTTTAACAAAATACATGTTTGAACAACACTGAACTGTAGATGCTGGGAATCTGATAAAGAAAAGCAGAAATTGTTGAAGCAGGCCAGGCAGCATCTGTCTCAGGAGTAACAGTATTAACATTTCATGTCAAAAGTCTGACAGATTCTTTGACCAAAAATCTTAACTCTGCTTTTTTTCCACGGATACTGCCTGACTTGCTGAGTGTTTCCAGCATCTACAGTTCTTTGGTCGCATCATGTCTGTCTTAAATAGCTATTCCTGTTACTGAGGTGTCTGTTACCTATTAAGAATTAAAGTGGCTATCAGGAATTGTCTGCTAAGAATTAATATTAAGAAATTATGGTGGCTATTAAGAATTAATAAAAAGGAATGAGGTGCCTATTAAGAATTAATGGATTGATGGCTATTAAGAATTAATATAAAGGTAGTATGGTGACTATTAACAATTAATATTAAGGAATTAAGATGGCTATTAAGGATTAATATTAAGAAGTTAGGGTGGCTATTCAGAATTAAGGTGACTATTAAGAAAGTGAGGTGACTATTAACAATTAATATTAAGGTGGCTATTAATAATTAACATTAAGAAATTAAGGTGGCTATTCAGAATTGATTAAGGTGGCTATAAAGGAATTAGGGTGGCTATTAAGAAATTAAGGTAGCTATTAAAAATTAATATTAAGGAATTAAGATATCTATTAAGGGATTAATGTGGCTATCTAGAACCTATTAAGAATTAAGGTGGCTATTAAGGTGTCTGTTAGCCATTGAGAATTATCCTAAAAAGATGGCATCTGACATTTAAACATCCTTTGTTCTATATTCCCCCGCATGGAAGCCATGCTCTCTATTTTCACCTTGTCAGCATCTGTCAGGGTCACTGACTGAATGTGTACATAAATATGGCAGCTGACAGCTATACACCACATAAACGGGGCCTTCAGCTAAACCTGTCCATGCCAACCAAGATACCCCATCTAAACTATTCTTATTTGCCCAGGTAGGGCCCATATCCCTCTGAATCTTCCCTATCCATGTATCTGTTCAAGTATTTTGTAACTGTCGGTATAGTACCTGCCTCAACTACCCCCTCTGGCAGCTCGTTCCATAGACCCACTACCCTCGGAGTGAAAATGTTGCCTCTCAAGTTCCCATTAGCTCTTTCTCCTCTTGCATGAAGCCGATGGAATTCATAGTCACAGACTGTTGTGGAGGCCAAGGCACTGGGTATTTTAAAAATGGAGATTGATAGGTCTTGATTAGTAAGGGTGTCAAGGGTTACAGTGAAAAGGCAGGAGTTTTGGGTTAAGAGGAAAAATAGGTCAGCCATGATCAGGATTAGTTTAGTTTAGTTTAGAGATACAGTGCAGAAGCAGGCCCTTCAGCCCACTGAGTCTGTGCTGACCAGTGATCCCTGCACATTAGCATTATCCTACACACGAGGGACAACTTACAATTATACCAAACCAATTACCCTGTACATCTTTGAGTGTGGGGGGAATCCGAAGATCCCGGAGAAAACCCAGGCAGGCCACGGACAGAATGGACAAACTCCATACAGACAGCACCCATAGTTAGGATTGAACCCGGGCCTTCAGCGCTTTAAGACAGCAACTCTATCACTATGCCGCTCTAAATAGTGGGTAGATTCAATGGGCTGAATGGCCTAATTCTGCCCCTATATTTTATGATCTATCCCCTCTTCTTGATTCTGCAAACCTGAGAAAAGACTCAATTCATACTATCTGCCGGCTCATGTCTTTCACTGAATCATTAATGCAATCTCAGCCAAGTGCTTGGAAAATGGCTTCATATTTCCCATTGTTTCTCCTGGAGCTTGCGATTTTTTTTCCATCAGAGCCGCGATCCTGTTTACAATATCCCAGCACATTCTTTTAAAGCTTTTAAACGCTGCGAGCTAACCCAGACAGCATTGTGTGCTTTTATTTTATAATGTAAAGATGTCTGCTAATCTCAGATGGTGTCGTCTTTAATTATAGTTCCTCGTGATGAGATTCTGATGGTTTAAGTTAGGTTTATTATTGGCAAGTATAACGAGGTACAGTGAACAGCTTTGTTTTGCAAAACATTAGATAATATAATACAATCAAGTCAAACTCCAGTACAATGGGTAGAGCAAAGGGGAAGATACAGAGTGCAGAATATAGTTCTCAGCATTGTTACGCATCGGTCCCAGAGACAAAGTCTAATGTCTGCAATGGGGTAGAGGTGAATCGAACTGTACCCTAGCTTATGGAAGGACCGTTCAGAAGCTGAAGGGGAGAAGCTGTTCCCGAGTGTGGTGGCGCGCACTTTCAAGCTTCTGCACCTTGTGCCGGACGGGAGCGGGGAAAAGTTGGGAATGACCGGGGTTGGTTGTGTAACACTGCGAATAACTTGAAGAAGCAGTGACTAATTATCTTCTGCTTAGTCTTGTGGTTTCTGGCCACCACTGCCAGGATGTCTGCTGTAAGGGTGGAAAGCTTCTGATGAAATGCAACGGCAGCTGTGTGGGCAGTTGGAACTGTCACAGTCACAGGTTCCAACAGTCATCAGCTGCCTCATTGTTAGCTCTTTCAGGTACCCGTTATGGTCTGTTCAGCCCCCGCCGAGTGCAGGAGGTTCAGAGTGGATGCGACTGAGGTATGCAGAACTATGAGGGGTGAAGAGAAGGTGGACTGAAAGAAACATTTCCTCAGGGAGGAAATGTCAAAGATTAGAGGGCGGGGCTTTAACATGAGAGGGGACAAGTTCAAAGGAGATGTATGGAGTTTAGGTATCATTTTTTTACAGAATAGTGAGTATCAGAGTGATGGAGGCAGATATCATGGTGGTAATAATGAGACTTTTAGATCGACGTGCATATGCAGGGAATGGAGGGATGTGGATCACGTGCAGGGAGAGTAGATTAGTTTAACTTGGCATTTTGTTCCACACTGACGTTGTGGGCCAAAGGGCATGTTCCTGTACTGTGATATATCAGAGTTGAATAACACAAGAGGGCCTAGAAACATAGAAAATAGGTGCAGGATGGGGCCATTCGGCCCTTCGAGCCAGCACCGCCATTCACTGTGATCATGGCTGATCGTCGCCCATCAAAAACCCGTGCCTGCCTTCCCCCCATATCCCTTGATTCCACAAGAGCTCTATCTAATTCTCTCTTAAATCCACCCAGTGACTTGGCTTCCACTGCCTTCTGTGGCAGGGAATTCCACAAATTCACAACTCTCTGGGTGAAAAGGTTTTTTCTCACCTCAGTCTTAAATGGGTTCCCCTTTATTCTAAGACTGTGGCCCCTGGTTCTGGACTCGCCCAACATTGGGACCATTTTTCCTGCATCTAGCTTGTCCAGTCCTTTTATAATTTTATATGTTCTAAAAAATCCCCCCTCATCTGTCTAAACTCCAGTGAATACAAGCCTAGACTTTTCAATCTTTCCTCATATGACAGTCCTGCCATCCCAGGGATCAATCTCGTGAACTTACGCTATGGTGCACTGCCTCAATCACAAGGATGTCCTTCCTCAAATTAGGAGACCAAAGCTGGATACAATACTCCAGATGTGGTCCCACCAGAGCCCTACATAAGGTAAGGGGGGAAAGGTTTATAAGGAATCTTAGGGGGTTCTTCTTCACCCAGGGAATGGCGGGTACCTGGAGCACACTGCTGGAGAGACCGGTGGGAACAGACTCACTGGTGGTATTTAAGAAGTGCATCGATGTGCTCTAGTCATACAAGTGCTGGAAGAAGGTATTAATAATAATATAGGAGCAAAGATGTCCTTCTGCAGTTGTACAGAGCCCTAGTGAGACCACACCTGGAGTATTGTGTGCAGTTTTGGTCCCCTAATTTGAGGAAGGACATTCTTGCTATTGAGGGAGTGCTGCGTAGGTTTACAAGGTTAATTCCCGGGATGGCGGGACTGTCATATGCTGAGAGAATGGAGCAGCTGGGCTTGTACACTCTGGAATTTAGAAGGATGAGAGGGGATCTCGTTGAAACATATAAGATTGTTAAGGGCTTGGACACACTAGAGGCAGGAAACATATTCCCGATGTTGGGGGAATCCAGAACCAGGGGCCACAGTTTAAGAATAAGGAGTAAGCCATTTAGAACAGAGATGAGGAAACACTTTTTCTCACAGAGTGGTGATACTGTGGAATTTTCTGCCTCAGAGGGAGGTGGAGGCAGGTCTCTGGATGCTTTCAAGAGAGAGCTAGATGGGGCTCTTAAAAATATCGGAGTCAGGGGATATGGGGAGAAGGCAGGAACGGGGTACTGATTGGGGATGATCAGCCATGATCACATTGAATGGCTTTGCTGGCTGGAAGGGCCAAATGGCCGACTCCTGCATCTATTGTCTTGTCTAATACACTGGTTGGCATAGACGAGATGGGCTGAATGGCTAATTTCCTGTTGTATGACCTCAAGAGATTACCAGGAATATAAAAGGCGTATACATTTGAAAAGTGGAAGGGACAACGTTGAAAGGAGATGTTTTTTTTCAGAGGGTGGTGGGGCAAGTTTTTTTTTCAGAGGGTGGTGGGTGCATGGAACGTGCTGCCAGGGGTGGTGGTGGAGGCGGATACGATAGTGCTGTTTAAGAGGCTTTTGGTTAGGCTCATGGATATGGAGGGATATGGATCACGTGCAGGTTTATAAGAGTTGGTCTAGGCATCATGTTCGGCACAGACATGGTGGGCCGAAGGGTCTGTTCTTATGCTGTACTATTTCAGTGTATGTTCGGGAGGATAGAGGAAAAAATGCAGCTTTCATGCTTGCTTGCAGAAATGCGCCAGAGCCCTGGGAGCCTCTGGCCCGAGGTGGCCTCAGTGCACAAGGAGCAATCCGTGGCATTGCGAATCTCAGGGTTGTGAGCTGGGGGCACAAAGAAAGCCTGGCTAAGCAGCAGAACTACCCACCTGCCCATAAACCAAGCCTCATCCGTCCCACCGCTGTTGCCATCCGGACTTCCCACATTGGCGTCATCAGACCCTTCAGCACCCACAGAACTGAAGTTGACCATCCACAGTGATGGTAAACCTGTTAGAGCGACCTTCTAACCCCCGATGGTACGGTGGTATGGATGGCACAGCGGTAGAACTGCTGCCGTACAGCGCCAGAGATCCGGGTTCAATCTGACTATGGGTGCTTGTCTGTACGGAGCTTGCACGTTCTCCCTGTGACCGTGTGGGTTTTCTCCAGGTGCTCCGGTTTCCTCCCACATCTCAAAGATGTACAGGTTTGTAGGTTAATTGGCTTCTGTTAATTATAATTTGTCGCTTGTGTGTGGCATAGTGCTAGTGGGCAGTGTGATGTTGGGGTGTTGATCATATTGGCTGTTTTCCAGAGGCAGCGTGAAGTGTAGATGAATGAATACTTTATTGTCACATGTGACAGGTCACAGTGAAATTCTTTGCATGCATACCCAAGGTATGCAAATAGTCGCCCATAAAGAGCAGTGACAAAGTGCCCCCCGCTGGTTCTCCCTTTATTCTCCCCCCCCTCCGTCCCCCAGTCGCACTAGGCCATGTCCTCTATTGTTCATTATTCTTCCCCTCCCTCACGGCGGTCCCCGCACGCCGGGTCCACCTTTGTTCCTTCCCTTGGCTACGGCGTCGTCACTTCCACGTGTCCGTCCTCATTCATCATCGACCGCCGCACCGACCTCTCCACCGCCGGGTCCTCTGCGGACCCGTCCGCAGTGCCGACCCAGGCCCCAGCCGCGGCCTCCGCAGCCTGGAGCTGTTGGCCGCAAGACTCCGACCCGCGAGGCTCATCCTCAGCTTCTCAGCGGCTCACTGAAAGGCATCTGCCGCAGTGGCCCTCCGGAAAGCGTTTACCGAACGAGTCAATGGTGGGAAGGGGGAGTCTGGTCTTTGTAATGGACTGGCCTACATCCTGCAACTTCAGAGCAGTTGCACTATCAGAGGTGACACCTTTTGCATCAGATATTAAGGAAGGATCTATGTACTCGTGTCTGGATTAAAAGCCATAAAATGTGCTGGCTGATTGCAAGAATTTTTCCGCAGCAGTTTTGGATGAGTGCTTTGTTGAAATCTATCCAAGGCCACTAACATCTCTCTCTCTCTCTCTCCATTTTTTTGTGTCTGTCTGTCCTTGATTATGCTGAGGCAGCATGAAGTGTGGATAGAGACAATGGATGTGAGATGGGATGGTTTGTGTGATGGTCTGCGCTGCGTCCACAATTCTCTGCAATTTTGGTCTTGGGAGTGATAGGTGGACCCAGGTGAGGAGGGGTTGATTGGCAGATGTGTCGGTGGGGGAGAGAAGATTGCAAAGAGTGGCCGAGGCTGAAGGTGATAAGTGGAGAAGACGAAAGGATGCAAATGGTGGAATCTGATCAGAAAGAAAGGTGGGGAGTGAAATGTAGAACCAGAGGGAGGATGGTGGGTGGGGGGGAGTGGAGGCGGCATGGGTGGGTGATAAGCAGCAGGAGAAGGTGAGAGAGAGGTAAGGAACTGTGATGGGAGGGCAGGAGGAATGGAAAGAGAGGTGTTTGTGAGGGGACCTGTGTAGATTATAAGAGGAGGAGGAGAGGGGGGAGGGGTGCTGGAGTAACTCAGCGGGTCAGGCAGTATCTCTGGAGAACATGAATCAGTGACGTTTCAAAGAGTGCTGGAGTAACTCAACGGGTCAGGCAGCATCTCTGGAGAACATGGATAGGTGATGTTTCAGGTCAGGCCTCTTCAGACCCACAGTAAGATGGAATTTAGTGCGATGGAATGTACCTGAAATGGAAGTGTGCAATGTTCATGCTATTCGGTTGTAGGCTACCCAAGTGGAATATGGACACGGTACAGTACAGCACAGAATCAGGCCCTTCGACCCACTTTGTCTGTGTCAGATGTGATGCCAGTTTAAACTAATTTCTTCTGTCCGCACATAATCCATATCACTTCATTCCCCGAATATCCATGTGCCGATCTAAAAATCTCATAAACAACACTATCGTACCTGCCTCCACCACCACTATTGTTTTCCAGTCATGCACCACGCTGTGTTTAAAAAAAAACTGCCCTGCACATGTCTATTAAAATGTTCCCCTCTGACATTAAAGATATGCCCTCTCGTCTTTGACATTCCTATTTGGTAAAAGAGTTCTGACTGCTCTATCGATGTTGCTCATAATTTTACAAACTTCTATCAGGTCTCACTTCAGCCCCCAACACTCAAAGTTTATTCATGCTTCATTTATATTTAAAACCATCTGGTTTGGGCAGCATTCTGGATGCTTATGAGGTGCCGTTCTTCCTGTTTGTGTGTCGTCTCACTCTGGCAATAGAGAAGGCTGAGAACTGATTGGTCCGGATATGGAAAAACAAAGAACTGCAGGTGTTTGTTGATACACAAAGTGCTGGAGTAACTCAGCAGGCCAGGCAGCATCTCTGGTGAGCATGGATGATATTCTGATGACACGTCTCAAACTGTCCATATTCTCCAGAGTTGCTGCCTCATCCGCTGAGTTACTCCAGCACTTTGTGTCCTGTAGGACAGCACAGCGGTAGAGCTGCTGCCTTTCAGCGCCAGAGACCCGGGTTCCATCCTGACTACAGGTGCTGTCTGTACGGAGTTTGTATGTCTTCCCTGTGTTGAGTTTTTCTCCGGGTGCTCCTATTTCCTCCTACACTCCATAGACGTACAGGTTTGCAGGGGATCGCTGGTTGGTGCAGACTTGGTGGCCCAAGGGCCTGTTTCCGAGCTGCCCTGCTTTAATCCTTGGCGTGTCTTGACGGTGTTCTGGAGGTTGCACAAGACATGTAATGGTGCTGGAACACAACACCCAGCTGGACCTTTCACCTACATTTCTCACTGCCAGCGTTAAGGTCACTCGGTTGGTTTTGTTCAAAGTAAATAACTCTGTGTGGACAGGACTGTTTCTTTGCGAACTTTGTATCTTCGATCTGTCAATAAGCTGGGTAAACAGCGAAGGAAGTGCATGAGTGATGCGAAGAAAGTACGGGGTGGGGGGGGGGGGGAATTCAAAACAGTGTTGGGTTGTTTATTAGCTGTTACTTTGTCTCGTTCTGTGGATTTAATGTTAGTGCCGGTGAAGAGGGCCTCTAAAAAGGAACTGACAAAAATGTGGAAAAATCGAAGGTAGACAAGACAACGAGCACCCACATTAAAACAGC
The DNA here is from genome assembly GCA_035221665.1 of Okamejei kenojei. NCBI lineage: Eukaryota > Metazoa > Chordata > Chondrichthyes > Rajiformes > Rajidae > Okamejei > Okamejei kenojei. The sequence goes on from CM069133.1 coordinate 34,455,207, forward strand.
AGAGCAGAGATAGTGTCTGGAATAGTGTTTCTCCACCCAATGGTTCAGTGTTACTTTATTGACACGTGTACCTAGGTACAGTGACAATTGTTTTCTTCATGTGTAGGAAGGAACTGCAGATGCTGGTTTAAACCGAAGATAGACACAAAATGCTGGAGTAAGCCAGCGGGACAGGCAGCATCTATGGAGAGAAGGAATGGGTGACGTTTCGGGTCGAGACCCTTCTTCAGACTCTATTGTTTTCTTCATAAGGTTTTTAAGTTATAGGAGCAGAATTCAGTCATTCGGCCCATCAAGTTTACTCTGCCATTCAATCATGTCTGATCTTTTTTTCCCTCCCAACCCCATTCTCCTGCTTTCTCCCCATAACCCATGACATCCTTGCCAATCAAGAACGTGCCAATCTCCGCCTTAAAAATATCCATCGACTGCCTGCACAGCCATCTGTGGCAATGAATTCCACAGATTCGCCATCCTCTGACTAAATAAATTCCACCTCATTTTGCTAAAGATATGTCCTTTGATTCTGAGGCTGTGGCCTCTGGTCCTTGACTCTCCCACTAGTGGAAACATCCTCTCCACATCCACTCCATCCAAGCCCCTCACTATTCTTCATTCAGTTCTGTAAAAGTCTCGCTATACAAAGGCATGATCATACTTCAATACCAAATTGTAGGATATGGAGATAATCCTGAGACAGTCCACAAGAGTCAGCACATTTCCGGCGCCATTTTTGTATGATTCATGTCCAAAGATGTTTAAAAAAACCCGCAGATTCTTAACTTGGCCATAAAAGTCCTTGTCCTGGTGGCGGCACTTGTAGGCACGTAGTTTGTGAAGGAAGGAACTACAGATGCTGATTTAAATTACAGGTAGACACAAAATGCAGGAGTAACTCAGCGGGACAGGCAGCATCGCTGGAGATAGTTTGGTGATAGTTTCCCGTGAATGATTAGATCGGGTGTGATCTTATTGAGCAAGACAGCGAGCTTGAGGGGTTGAATAGCCTGCTGCTAACTCCTATGTTCATATGACTAAAGCTCTCTCCTCGCGAAAGCGTCACAATATTTGTTGCCGACCGTAGAATTGCGCAATTAATGCTATCAGCCACACGGTGCCCAGAGTCTGTTTCCCGCAACCATCGACAACGATCTCGACAGACCAAAACCCAGTTGGTCTGGAACCTATTAAATTGCTCTGCCTCTTTCGCTCCCCCATTGTCACACATAGTCTCACATCATGGAAAATGTCCCTTCAGACCAACTTGTCCATACCGGCCAAGATGACCCACCTAAGCTCGTCCCATTTGACTGGATTACGCCCATGTCAGGGCTCGAAATTAGCGGTTGCCCAGGTGCCAATGACCACCCAAAGTGCCGCCGGGCATCCTAAATGCTGACTCATTTTGCCCGGCTTGGCACGCAAATACTGGTTTATACTGATAGACACAAAAAACTGGAGTAACTCCGCGGGTCAGGCAGCATCTCTGGAGAATAGGGACGTGACGTTTCGTGTCGTCGGCGCCGGCTGTATTCCTCTAGTATCTTTGATTGCGGGGCAAAGATACTAGGTGCGTGGTGATGAAGGGTCGGAGCGAATGACGGGTCTCGAACAGCGGCTCCACCGCCTCCTCCTCCCGCAACCCGCCCGGCGGAAGGAGGCCTCCCTCTCCCTCCCTCCTCTCGGCCTCGGCGTGCGAGAGGGGTTGTTTTGAAAGCGCTTGTTGGTGGATTGTGCCAGCAGCGGCCGCTATCGCCTTGATAATGGCCGCTGCCTGCAAATCCGTTAACGCCGCTTTCAAAACAACCCTCTCGCACGCCGGGGGGGGGGGGGGGGGGGGGGGGAGAGATCGAGAGATCTCCGAGGAGCACTGACCTCCCTCTCCCTCTCCCTCCCCCCCTCTTATCCTGGGACCCCTCCTCTCCATCCCGCATTCCCCATTCCCTCCTCTATTCACTCCTCACTGACATCCCCTGTGCTCCCCTCCCCATCTACCCCCCCTCCCCTCCCCACCCAATCTATTCAGCACTCTACCCACTTTGCATTGATTCTCCTGCCACCCCCCCATCCATCCTACACTGGTCCCCCAATTCATCCTGTACTGATCCCCCTTCCCATCCATCCTGCACTTTTCCCCCCCATTCATACTGCACTGCTCCCATTCATCCCGTACTGACCCACCCTCCATTTACCCTGCACCAATCCCCCCATCCATCCTGTAGTGATCTCCCCATTCATCTTTTACTGATTCCCCCATTCATCTTTTACTGATTCCCCCATTCATCCTGTACTGATCCCCTCATGCATCCTGTACTGATCCCCTTGTTCATCCCGTACTGGTCCCCCATTCATCCTATACTGATCCCCTCATTCATCCCGTAGTGATCCCCATTCATCCTGCACAGACCCTCTGATCCACACTGTCCTGACCCCCCCCCCTCCCATTCATCCTGTACTGATCCCCCCCATTCATCCTGTGCTTATCTTCCCCCCCCCCATACATCCTGTACTGATCCCCCCATTCAAGAAAAATGGGGGGAACAGTTTGAAGAAGGCAACGATTCGGGTCGAGTCCCTATTTCCTTAGCTCCATAGATGCTGTCTCACCTGCTGAATTTCTCCAGCATTTTTGTCTACCCCCATTCATCCTGTACTGATCCCCCCCCCCCCCCCCCCCCATCCATCCCGTACTGATCCTCCCCCCCCCCATCCATCCCGTACTGATCCCCCCATTCAACACCACTGACATTCCCCGTGCTCTCCCCTCACAATTTTACATACTCCAACCAACACGTACTAATTCACCTGCCTCAATCCATCCATTCTGCACCGGTTGCCTTCTCAACCCCCCCGCCATCTCTCCACCCCGCACTGATTCACACGCCCCCTGACCCTATTGTGCTTCATGGTCTTCAGAGCGAACATTGACTATGTTTAATAACGGAATGCAATCAAATGTGTTTTAATTTCCAATGTTATTATTTGTTTTGACACCTTTAAACATATTACCAAAAGAACATTTGCTGCAGTTATTTATGTCCTTTGGCCATCTCTTGTCAGTTAGTGTTAAAGAAGGAACTGCAGATGCTGGAGAATCGAGGGTACACAAAAGGCTGGAGAAACTCAGCGGGTGCAGCAGCATCTAAGGAGCGAAGGAGATAGGCGACGTATTACCGTCTATATCTCTCGTTTCCCTGACCAGTCTGAAGAAGGGTTTCGACCCGAAAAGTCGCCTATCTCCTTTGCTCCTTAGATGCTGCTGCACCCGCTGAGTTTCTCCAGCCTTTTGTGTACCCTCTTGTCATTTAGTGTAATGTTTAACCTGTCAGATGAGTATAGTCGGTTTTAACAGCTATTATGATAAAATGCCTTTAGAAATTTCCTTGCAACCTGAATATTTTGTTATGGATAAATTATGTGGGAAGCCAGAGTATTTCTGTGCCAATAGCAATAACGACCCATGCTATGGCCATATCATGGTAATTTTCGGTCCTTCACAGAAAACATGCTTGCATCAATCTGTAGTGTGCATGGTCCAGGATTTATTGACACAGATTGATCATATGCTGAATAATCCAACCACATTTTTGTTTGGAAGTGGAAAGAACTAATAGAAATTGCATTAATTGCAATGTTGAGATATTGTATTATAAAAAGTTGAGATATTGTATTATAATTTTGCTGCATGTCATTGTGGTATATATCATGTCTTGGTGAATATGTTTAGTTTGTGAGTTATTTGAAGCAGAAATAATATGTGAATGTAGACAAAAGTGCTGGAGAAACTCAGCGGATGCGGCAGCATCTATGGAGCGAAGGAAATGGGCAATGTTTCGGGCCGAAACCCTTCTTCAGACTGATAGGTTTCGGCCTGAAACGTTGCCTATTTACTTTGCTCCATTGATGCTGCTGCACCCGCTGAGTTTCTCCAGCACTTTTGTCTACCTTCGATTTTCCAGCATCTGCAGTTCCTTCTTGAACATAATATGTGAATGCTTAATTGAGCATAATTCTGACTGGGAACTACGCACTTTGTCCGAGCACAATATAGCACGCGTCATGCAAACCGTCTTAAATGACCACCTAAACTGTCATTTGGCAACCTAAAAAGCTGTCAAGGTTGCCCGGCTGGCAACAGGGAAAAAAAGTTAAGCCAGAACCCTGATCATATCCTAAACTTTTCCTATCCATGTGCATGTCCAATTGTCTTTTCAATGTTGTTGTTGTTGTACCTACCTCAACTACCTCCTCTTGTTACTGTTTTGCATATCTTTACTTCATTTGTTCCATATCTCTCTACATCACCGTGTATATCTCTTGTTTCTCTTTCCCCCGACTCTCAGTTTGAAGAAGGGTCCCGGCCTGAAACATCACCCTTTCCTTCTCTCCAGAGATGCTGCCTGTCCCGCTGAGTTCCTCCAACATTTTGTGTCTGATTATCTGGTGGCTTATTCCATATACCCACTACGCTGTGAAAAAGTTGCTCCTCAGGTTCCTATTGCTGTGCTGACTAAGTGGCCTTATTGGGCTCGTGCCATATGCCTGTATTTGGCCAATTTCCCTCTTAAACCATTCCTATCCATATATCTGTCCAGATGTCTTCTAAAACTGGTTATTGTACCCGCTTCCATAGCTTGCTTTAGACTTTAGAGATACAGCGCAGAAACAGGCCCTCTCGGCCCACCGAGTTCGTGTCGGCCAGCGATCACCCCGTACACTGGCACGACTCTACACACTGGGGACAGTTTACAATTAACCTACAACCCTGTATGCCTTTGGAGGGTTCCAACCCGAAACATGTTCACCCGAGATTATGCCTGACCCGCTGAGTTACTCCAGCACTTTGTATCTATTGGGTCAGAACTGTTTTTGTGTTTCTTACCAAAGTGGCTCCCCTCATATTTTCCATCTTTCCACTCCCTCTGCCGAAATGTAAAGCCCTCTTGTACAGTCTCCCTTAGCTTGCTCTGTCGCTGACTATCACGATACCAGAGAAAGACACATGCGAGTTGAAGAAATATTTTACTACCTTGCACTGGGACCCAAGACCCTCTGCCTGAAGTCTCTGTCTGTCTCTCCTCTTGTCAGTTAGCGTGCTGGGGACCATTTACAATTATGCCAAAGACAAATGGCCTACAAACCTGCATGTCTTTGATACGCGGGAGGAAACTGGAGCACCCGGTTAAAACTCATGTGGTCAAAGGTACAAACTCCATACAGCCAGCACCTCTAGTCGGGATTGAACCTTGGTCTTTGGCGCATTGAGGCAACAACTCTACCACTGCACCACTGGGCAGCAGATACTGCCTGACCTGCTTGAGTTCCTCCAACAATTTGTACTTTGTTCAAACTTCCAGCATCTTCACATTGTGTCTCCACTCAGTGGAACGCAGCTTGCGGCTTGTATTGTGTGGCTTAGCTGATTCATCTGCCTTCCTGCTCCGAGATTGTCCCAAACCTGCTCCTACTTGCCACGCTTCTGATCTTGCGAATCCCATCCGAGATTTGTTACTTCCTGCCGGATATCTCTCTGTGCTCATGTTTCGGCAGTTCAGAGAGCTGACATTTGCAGCGATGTTGCGAGGAACACTGTGTGGTGGAGGAAAGCGATTGTTCCAAATGGGAATGTAGCAGGTGGAACAGAGCACAACGCAAGGACGGCACAGTGGCGCAGCAGTGGAGTTGCTGCTTGACAGCGCCAGGGACACAGATTCGATCCTGAATAGGGTGCTGTCTGTATGGAATTTGCGCATTCTCCCTGTGACCATGTGGGTTTTTTCCGGGTGCATTGGTTTCCTCCCACACTTTAAAGAGCAACGTGCAGGTTTGTAGGTTAATTGGCGTCTGTAAATTGTCCCTCCAGTGTGGGATAGAACCAGTGTATGGGTAATTGCTGGCTAGTTGGACTCAGTGGGACGAAGGACCTGTTTCCGCGCTCTATCTCTCTATTTGCATTCTGACAGTCCCTACATACAAAACACTTTCTAAGGATGGTAGAGATTAAGAACAAAGGAGATTAGTTTGATCGGAAGTGTTATGAATGGCAAAGAAGTAGAAAAAAAGAGATTGTTGTCAACAACTATAGGATGTAAGTAGTGGTAATATTAACTGAAAAAGATTAGGATCAGGCTGCACAAACTATTGGGAGATTCTGAAGCTGTGTAGTTCAATCATTGAATCAGAGATTGTGCCCAAATTTATGAGTGGCGAGAGGCCAAAGATGAACAAAGTTAGGGTGGCACGGTGGCGCAGCGGTAGAGTTGCTGCTTTAAGGGCCTGTCCCACTTGGGCGTCATTTGCGCGTCATTTACCCGACATCCTAAAAATTGGTTGGCGTGTTGTGATGCGTGCATTGTGCATGGTGTGGTGTGGTGGCGTATGCAGTGCTGCGTCCAGGATTTTGGAATGCTCAAAACCTTCGCGCGCCACCTACGTGACGTATCCGTTGCGACCGCTGACGTACTGACGGTGCACGCGTAGGGCGTGGTGATGCATGGTCACGCAGGGTGACGCACGAACATTGCTTATGCTAATTTCTTATGCGTCAATGTGCATCAACGTCCATAACCATGCGCCGCCCGTACGCAGTCAGCGCATCATTTGAGCGCCGCACCATGTGACCATCCGGGTTTAAAGCGTGCGTAGTTTTGAAATATTTTCACTGGGAAAATCCTTGCCGCAGAGATCAGACGACACTGCAATATGGCTCCCAAAAGAAGTGGGGCCCTCAAGCGCACTTGGCACACGACTGTCGTACTGCTAGACGATTTTTGCGCGACAATCGAGCGACAGCCACTACCGGCCTGTCGCGTAAATGATTCCCAAGTGGGACAGGCCCTTTACAGCAACAGAGACCTGGGTTAAATCCTGACTACGGGTGCTGTCTGTACGCAGTTTGTACGTTCTCTCCGTAACCGCGTGGGTTTACTCCAACTGCTCCGGTTTCTCCCTCACCCCAAATTCATGTAGGTTTGTAGGTTAATTAGCTTGGTAAAATTTAAATTGTCCCGTGTGTTTGTGTGTGGGATAATGTTAATGTACGGGATGATCACTGGTAAATTGTCCCTCGTGTGTAGGATAGTGTTGCTAAACTAAACTAAACGTAATTAAACACAGCAGATGCAAACATTGTCTTGGTAGCTTTAACTTATTTTGTTGTTATTATAGTGGATAACAGTGAAAGTAGGGGAGAGGTTAGAAGTTGCAGTGTGCAGAGGGCCGGCGGCCAAACCCATTGGGTAAATGATTCATTTGTTGCTGTGATTGCTTCACTCGAAGTCTGTTGATCTTTGATACCAGTGCGCACGATGTGATCTGAGGGAGGGTCCTGGCAGCTGTATAAATGCAGGCTGCAATGCTGGACCCTCGCAGTCTGGGGATATCTGTGCCTGCAGACGCTGCGCTCTGTGGCACCACCCACCCACCATGTTCCGCGTCGCCGCCAGGCTCGGCCGCCTGCTGTCGTGTGACGGTCTCTGCGTCGGGCAGGGTTGCGGTGCTGGTCCCGGGCACCTCGCCTCCACCACTTCCCTGCAAGCGGCAGTTGCTGTCAAGCTGGCAGCTGTGAGGAGGTAGGTTGTGCGCTGGCAAAGAGGGGGGCAGTCGGACGCGCAACCCAGCTGGCTGTGCTCACGTCTCAGTCGTTGCCAGATCAGCCCTTCCGGAGTGTCGAGCGTGTATGTATTCCAGTGCTGGAGTAACTCAGCAGGACAGGCAGCATCTCTGGAGAGCAAGCACGTGTGGCGTTTCGGGTCGACATCCTTCTTCAGGCATCGCCTGATGGGGTACTGAGAGAATGGCACAACGTCCATACTACCACCTCACAGATAATCATAGAGTGAAACAGCCTGGAAACAGGCCCTACAGCCCAACTTGCCCACACCGGCCAACATGCCTCGACTACACTAGTCCCACCTGCCTGCATTTAAGCCATATCCCTCCAAACCTATCCTAACCATCTACTGTCTAAACGTTTTGATAGTACCTGCTTCAACTACCTCGTCCAACTCTGGGCAAGACACTCCGTGCGTCTACCCGATCTATTACTCTGATGATTTTGTACACCTCCATAAGTTCATAGTGCCGACGTGACATTTAGAAGAGAGGCCAACATAATCAAGAACCATTTTCCTCAAGGTCTGAAGAAGGGTCCTGACTCAAAACGTCACCTATTCGTGTTCTCCAGAGGTGCTGCCTGACCTGCTGAGTTACTCCGGCACTTTGTGTCTTTTTTTTAAACTAGCGTCTGTAGTTCTTTGTTTCTTCAACCATTTTTCACCCCTCTCCCAGCAGGCAGAAGCTTGCAAAAACTTGAAAGCACATACCGCCAGTTTCAGACACGGCTTCAGAATACTGAAGGGTCCTCCTTTTAGCTAGGGTGTAATCTCGGTCCCTCAACCTACTTCATTACGACCCTTCTGCTTTTTTTTGTTGCGCACTTTCTCTGTAACTAACGGTGTAACTCTGAAATGTTTTAATCAACACTCTGGCATTTTTCCCTTTGCACAACCTGTTGTACATGCTCTTGATTTTTCTCGTGTGTAGTATGATTTGATGACAGCACTCAAAAAGGTGTTTTTTTCGTATTCGTTTTTTATACTGTATTTCGGTACAACTGACAATAATAAACCAAAAGCATCCTCGCCGGTCTTCTGGCCAGTATTTATCTCTCAACCAGTAGTTGCGATCTCCCAATCCAACCGCATTACCGCCCTTGTACCATTTTGCATCTGAACTTCTCTGTGACTCTATAATGCTGTAACACTATATTCTGCCCTCTGGTATTTTGCTCTTTGCACAAGCTATTGTACTTTTGTGTGTGGGATGATTACACCAGGGTCTCTTCTATACCCCGTAACTCTGCTCTCACTCCCCACCCCCCCCCACTCGTAACAAGGGCAGAGTCCCCCTTGTCCTCACCTTCCACCCTACCAGCTGTCACATACAACATATAATCCTCCGACATTTTCGCTACCTCCAACGGGATCCCACTAGTGGCCATATCTTACCATCTCCTCCCCTGTCTGCTTTCCACAGAGACTGCTGCCTTCGTACTCCCTGGTCAATTCGTCCCTTCCCACCCAAACCACCTCCTCTCCTGGCACTTTCCCTGGGAACCACAGGAAATACTACACTTGTCGCTTTACCTCCCACCTTCACTCCATCCAAGGACCCAAGGAGCCTTTGCAGGTGAGGCAGAGGTTGACCTGCACCTCCTCCAACCTCATCTATGGCATCCGCTGCTCTAGATGTCAGCTGCTCTACATCAGTGAGACCAAGCGCTGGCTTGGTGATCGCTTCGCCGAACACCTCCGCCCCGTTCGCAATAACCAACCTGATCTCCCGGTGGCTCAGCACTTCAACTACCCCTCCCATTCCGAATCCGACCTTTCTGTCCTGGGCCTCTTCCATGGCCAGAGTGAGTCCCACCGTAACTTGGAGAAGCAGCACCTCATATTTCGCATGGGCAGTTTGCACCCCAGGTGTATGAGCAATGACTTCTCTAATTTCAGGTAGTCCCTGCTTTCTCCTCCCCTTTTCAGCTCTCACTCAGCCCACTGTCTCCACCTCTTCCTTTCTTCTTCCCCCACCCTCACATCAGTCTGAAGAAGGGTCTCAACCCGAAACGTCGCCTATTTCCTTCGCTCCATAGATGCTGCCAAACCCGCTGAGTTTCTCCAGCATTTTTCTCTCCCCTCGCGTGTGGCATGATTTGATTGGGTAGTACTGTATCTCGGTACTCGTGAAAATGATATACCAATGCCAACAGCACTTGTATCTCTCGTTTCCCTTATCCCTAACCAGTCTGAAGAAGGGTCTCGACCCGAAACGTCATCATTCCTTCTCTCCAGAGATGCTACCTGAGTTACTCCAACTTGTTGTGTCTATTTTCGGTTTGAACCAGCATCTGCAGTTGCTTCTTGCACAGCACTTAGATAATATTCAGCGGCTCCTTAAGTTACAGAATTCAGACTTTGCATTGTATCTGGTGTCTTTGCAAACTCTGGACAGGAAATGCCTGATTTAAAGAAGTCCACCTTCTTCTCTCGTCGACAGCAGTTCTGTGGGATCCACGCTTAGTGCTCCACTCTGATTTCCCGTCAAATTCCTCCTTTGCTCCAGATTCCAGCGAAATACAATCTTTGTGCCACCAGTTTACGCAAACTCTCCTGCACATTTTTAAAGCAAATTTTCAAGCTTGTAGTAATATCACATCACATTACAAAAAAAAAAAGTTGCCCCTCAGCTTCCTATTAAATCTTTCCCTTCTCATCTTAAACCTATGCCTTCTGGTTCTTGATTCCCTTACTGTGGGTAAAAATACTGTGTGTTCACCTTATCTATTCCCTTCGTGATTGTATACACCTCTGTGAGATCATCCCTCATCCTCCTGCGCCAAGGAATAGAGTCCTGGCCTGCACAACCTCTCCCTATAGCTCAGGCCCTCGAGTCCTTGCATGTATAGTATGTAACTGTGCTTTAGAACCTCCACTAGCGCTGTGTAAATACTAGCTTGGGGGCTTAGTGTGTTATATTATGATTGAGATCATACTTTGTTCAGCTTGACAGCCAAATCTCTCTGCATTAACTCAGATGACTCAAAACCACTGAACGTTCTGTGCTTTGGCACATTCGGTAGGGTGCTGTGTAAATACTAGCCTGCCTGTGTACGTACTCACCCCCCCCCCCCCCCCCCCCCCGAACTGCCTGTGTTATGTTGTTGCAATCATACTTTATCGAACTTAGTGTCACGGTGGCGCAGCGGTAGAGTTGCTGCCTCACAGCGCCAGATGCCTGTGTTCGATCCTGACTACAGGTGCTGTGCGTTCGGAGTTCTCACTGTGTACACTTGTGTTTCTTCCGGATGCTCCGGTTTCCTCCCACATTCCAAAGACGTACAGGTTTGTAGATTAATTGGCTTGTAAATTTCCCCTGGTGTGTCCCCTAGAACTAATGTACCCTAAAGTAAACCTCGGGTGACTATAGTTTAAGTCGGGAGTCGGCAACCTTGTTCTGCATAGGGGCCACGACCCATGTCTGTGAGCGGATGGCGGGTCACATCTATCGCCATAGTGTGACACTTGGTATTGTTTTTCGTCTTTTTCAATTAGTTTTTCACGTGTTTTTCAATTCGTTTTCTGCAGTTCCAAGGTCCCGGGACTAGCTGTAGCGCCCAGGTCGGCTGGCCTGCGTGCCCCGGGACTGGCTGCTGCTCCCAGTTCACAAAAACAAATTGAAAAAAAATATGCCAGCGGGCCAGATGATTTTGGGTTACGGGTCGGATGCGGTCCGTGGGCCATGGGTTGCCGACACCTGGTTTAGCTTTTCAGACGTACAGCATGGAAACGGGCCCTTCGGCCCACAGAGTCCATTCCGACGGTACACAAAAAACTGGAGAAACTCAGCGGGTGCAGCAGCATCTAAGGAGCGAAGGAGATAGGCGACGTTTCGGGTCGAGACCCTTCTTCAGAGTCCATTCCGACCATTGATCAACTGTTCATGTTAGTTCTATGTTATTCCACTTTCCCTTCCCCTCCCTTTCCACTTGGGGACAATTTTATCGAAGCCAATTGACCTACAAAGCTGCACGTCTTTGGAATGTGAGAGGGGACCGGGGCACCCGGAGGAAACCCACACGGTCACAGGGAGACATACAAACTCCACACAGGCAGCACCCGAAGTCAGAATTGAATCTGGGCCACCGGCGCTGTGAGGCAGCAGCAGCTCCAGCCGCTGCGTCACTGTGCCGCCCTAGTTATGAGCTTCCTGTGCTTTGAGACATGCAGTAGAGTGCTGTGTAAATACTCGCCTGTCTGTGTAAATACTAGCTTGGCTTAGTTCAGCTTGTCAGCCAATTCTTTCTGCATTAACTCAGTACAGTGGCGCAGCGGTAGAGTTGCTGCCTTGCAGTGCCAGAGACCTAGGTTCACTCCTGACCATGGGTGCTGTCACTCCTGACCATGTACGCAGTTTGTTCGTTCTCCCCCTGACCTCTGGGTCTTCTCCGGGTGCTCCGGAATAGATAGTGTGAATGTCTTCTACCCAGAGCAGGGGAATCAAGAACCAGAGGACATAGGTTGAAGGTGAGAGGGGGAAGATGTAATAGGAACACGAGGGTGCACTCTGTGTCCTTTTCTACAGAGGAGCAATCCAGAGATAGTTCAGGTGGGCCAATTCTCATTTGTGCAGATTTACGGAAAATCCACTCCACTAGGAGAAGAGCGACGTGCACTTCTCTTTGAACTTTCGGTGTGACGCAACCTACTGTAGACTGAAATAAGTACTTTCAAACCATGCTGACTCATGCAGGAAACGTTACGCAGCTGGGGGGTGGCGGTTTGTGAATGATTCAAGGGGACTTGCTTGGCATCTGTACGAGGAACAGAACAACAAAACGCTTGCTGCAGCTTTGCAGGCACATTAACGCAACATCCTGGCACAGCTGGTAGAGCCGCAAACTCTCAGCGCCAGATCCTGACTGCAGGTGCTGTCTGTGTGGAATTTGCACGTTCTCCATGTGCTCCGGTTTCCTCCCACACCCCAAAGACGTGCTGTTTTGTAGGTTAATTGCGTAATAAACCAAGTTGCATAATTCGATTATGCTGTGAGACATTATGATTCTTAGGAATTTGTGGTTACAGATGATTACAACTCTTGAGACTTCAGAGATTCAGCGCAAAAACAGGACCTGAGACCCAGCGAGTCAATGCCAACCAGCAATCCCCGCACACTACACTATCCTACACGCTAGTGACACCCATTTAGTCAGTTAACCTACAAGTTTGAACGTCTTTTGTAGTGTGGGAGGAAACTGCAGCACCCGGAGAAAACCCACGCGGTCACAGGGAGAACGTGCAAACTCCGTACAGATAGCAGTCAAGGTCAGGATTGAACCCAAGTGTCTGGTGCTGTGAGGCAGCAATTCTACTGCTGCGCCACGTGGCCCCCCTTTAGGCCCCTGTTTGGCACTTTCATGCTGACTCTGTGGACCAATCCACAATGAGATGCTGTATTTTAGTTGAAGTGGGGCAGCATGGAAACAGGCCCTTCGGCCCAACTTGCCCATGCCGACTAAGATGCCCCATCTAAGCGAGACCCACCTGCCCGCAAATAGGCCTCCAAACCTTTCCTATCCATGTACCTACATAGAGTCATACAGCATGGAAACAGGCCCTTCAGCCCATCAAGTCCACGCTGACCATTGATCACTCATTTGCACTAGTTCCATGTTATGCTATTTTCTCATCCACTCTGTACGCACTTGGGGCAATACAGATGCCATTTGACCTACAAACCCGCACGTCTTTGGCATTTGGGAGGTAACCAGAGCACCCGGAGGAAACCCACGCGATCACGGGGAGAGCGTGCAGTCTCCACTCAGAGAGCACCCGCGGTCAAGACTTACGATGGAGCTAGAGTGTCTGTTTGTCATCTGTACCGATACAGAACAAGGCAATTCCTACTTGCAGCAGCACAACGGGATGTCAGGATCGAACCCGGGTCCCTGGCACGGTGAGGCAGCATCTCTACCAGCTGTGCGAACTTTGGTGGTGGAGTGGAAACTCAGGCGATCAAGGGAACACAGTGGTAGGCAAATGACTGCAGGTGATTGTAGTGGAAAGGCAGTGGAACAAAGATAGGTGGAGGTAGCGCAGAGAAAACAGGGACTCTGCAGAAGGACTTGGACTGGTTGGGAAATGGCAAATGGAATACAGCATAGTGAAGTGTGGGGATGCATTTTGGTAGCACGAATAGAGGCGTAGACTATTTTCTAACGGGAGATAATTCAGAAAAAGGGACTTGGTGCTGGCGCAGGTGCAGGATTCCCAGAAAGTTCATTTGCAAGTTGAATTCGGTAGTAAGGAAGGCAAACACAATGCTAGCATTTATTTCATGAGGACTAGAGTACAAAACCAGGGATGTAATGCGGCTCTATAAGGCACTGTTCAGGCCGCATTTGTAGTATTGAGAGCCATTTTGGGCACCATATCTGAGGAAGGATGTGCTGACCCTGGCGAGGGTCCAGAGGAGGTTTACAAGAATCATCCCAGGAATGATGAGCGATGGACGGCACTGGGCCTCGACATGCTGGAATCTAGAAGGATAAGGGGGGGGGGGGGACGTCATTGAAACTTACCGAATAGTGAAAGGCTGGGATGAAGTGGATGTGGAGAGGATGTTTCTACTAGTGGGAGAGTCTAGGGACAGAGGACACTGCCTTGAAATAAAAGGACATACCTTTAGGTAAGAAGATGCGGAGGAATTTCTTTAGTCAGAGGGTGGTGAATCTGTGGAATTCATCGCCAAACACGGCTGTGGAGGCCGTGTCAGTGGGTATTTTTAAGGAACAGATTGACATACTTAGTATGGGTGTCACGGGTGATGGGGAAAAGGCAGGAGAATGGGGTTAGGGAAAGGTCGTTCAGCCGTGATTGACTGGCGGGGCAGACTTGATGGGCCGAATGGCCTAATTCTGTTTTACTATCACTTATGAAACAAAAATTAACGGGGGGGTAGGGGGTGGGGCTGGGCTAATAGAATTGCAATAAAGTAACTCCTCGATATAACGGGCCTTGGGGATGGAATAGTGTCCATTATTGTCGACTGTCTGCCATAACTAGGTAAGGCATTTGGTCCGACCACCTAGTGGTCACTCCGTGAAACAATTGAGTTGTTCTCATTTACAAAATAGTTTTTAACAGCTAAACAATTATTTTTGGTACTAAGAACAATGCCAAAAGGCAGTTTCTTACATTGTTCAATAAGGTTAAGTGTCGATCCAAGTGATTGCTTGTCAATTTCAATGGGCAGTCACAGTGGCGCAGCGGTACAGTTACTGCCTTACAGCGAATGGAGACCCGGGTTCAATCCCGACTACGGGTGCTGTCTGTACGGAGTTTGTACATTCTCCCCGTATATGCTAATTTACCCTATTTCCTCACCCCTCTCTCATCACCACTCTCCATCTCCCCCACTTCTCACCCCTCTCCCCATCTCCTCCGCCCCTTCCACCCCTCCCCCTACCCTTCCCCCTCCCACCCACCGTGGGTTTCTCCGAGATCTTCGGTTTCCTCCCACAATCCAAAGACGTACAGGTTTGTAGGTTAATTGGCTTTGGTAAATGTAAAAATTGTCACTAGTGGATGTAGGATGGTGTTGATGTGCGGGGATAGCTGGTCGGCGCGGACCCGGTGAGCCTGTTTCCGCGCTGTATCTCTAAACTAAACTGTCAATTTCAGTGCCGTATCAGAGAAAGTCCACTGTAACCAAAATCTGTTATAATGAGCTCCAGAAGAGGGCTTCCCCCTTCCTCCCCCCCCCCCCCCCCCCCCACGGCTTCCCTGCCAGTTGCTGGCTCTCGCCCCCATCTTCCCCAGTGCCCCGGATTGCCCGCAGTTCTGTTCCACAGCTTTTTCCTCCCCCCCCCCCCACCCCCCCCCCCCCGCTGATGATGTGTCACTGCTGATCTGCTGCATCACGTCAGGTGACCAGCATCGTGGCCGCAGGCTGACTCAGAGCACCGTGCATGGGCATGACAGCAGTGCGGGCCGGTGGGGAGGCTGCAGCCTCACACGCCCATGTGTGCAGTTCCATAGTGGCAGCACACTGCAGGTGCTGGGTCCATGCGTGTGTGTGTGTGCGCGCGCCTGTCTATCTGTGTGTGTGTGTGTGTGTCTGTCTGTGTCACTGTGTATTTGCATTTGTGTGTCTGCTTGTGTGTGTCTGGTTGTCGCTGTCTGTGTGTGTGTCTTTGTCTATGTGTGTGTCTGCCTGTCTCTGTGTGCATCAGTGTGTGTGTCTTTGTCTCCGTCTGTCTGTGTGTTTGTGTGTGCGTGTGGTGTGGAGGAGGTGCTGTGCTGGAGTAGCTGATCTACTATATGCAGCAGAATCAGACCTCTGCTACCCAGCGGCTTAAAGTCTGCATTGATTTGTTAAACAAATAGACAAGTTTCAGTCAAACGCTGAACTCATCTTGGTCAGTACGGACAGGTTGGACACGAAGGGCCAGTTTCTGTGCTGTGTGGCTGTCTGACCCCTTTAGGCCATCTGTGGAATTGTTTTTTTACGTATCCCAGTAACTGTGAGGGAACTGAATCTGCAGTTTCAACAGGGCAGTGAGTCAGCAATGGATGGGAGTGTCGTCTACAGCATCTCAATGCCCTGCATGGCTTTGAAGATAGACACACAATGCTGGAGTAACCCAGCGGGACAGGCAGCATCTCTGGAGAGAAGAATTGGGTGACGTTTCGGGACGGGAAGACCTTTCTTCAGACTGATTGTCAGTGCAGAGGAAAACTGAAGATATGGATGGGTACAAAGAGAATGTAAGGTGTGAAAACGACAGATAACTGCTGGCGATGATCAAGGGAATGTAGAATGGTTGGATGCTGTTGCACCCGCTGAGTTTCTCCAGCCTTTTGTGTACCCTCAATTTAGAATGGTTCATTGGTGTCTGAGGGGAAGGTGACAACGAGGCGTACAAACAGTAACATTAATCAGGAGGGCAGTGAAACTAGTCGGAGAACTAGGATGGGGGAGGAATGAAGAGAGAGGGAACGCAAGGGTTACTTGAAGTTAGAGAAGTCAATATTCGTACTGCTGGGGTGTGAACTGCCCAAGCAAAATATCAGGTGCTCTTCCTCCAATTTATGCTGGGCCTCACTCTTTGACAGTGGAGGAGGCCCAGGACAGAAAGGTCAGAGTGGGACTGGGAGGGGGCGATGAAGTGTTTGGCAACAGGATTGCGTTATTCCTGTACTGTATCTCTAAAGTCTAAAGCCATTGTGGGCTGAAGGGCCTGTTCCGGTGCTGTATCTCTAAAGGTCTACTGCATTGTGGGCCGAAGGGTCTGTTCCAGTGCTGTACTGTTTGATGCTCTGTGTACCCAGTTCTCACTCACTGTCTCTCTCTCTCCCCCTCAGTCTCTCCACGATGCCCGGATCTCTCCCCGCCAACGCGGAGGCCCGCTGGCCCAAGGATGTGGGCATCATCGCCATGGAGATCTACTTCCCGGCACAGTTTGTGGAACAGTCGGAGCTGGAGCACTTTGACGGGGTGGACGCGGGCAAGTACACGGTGGGGCTGGGCCAGTCCCGCATGGGCTTCTGCTCCGACCGCGAGGACATCAACTCGCTGTGCCTGACCGCGGTGCAGCGGCTGCTGGAGAGGAACGGCCTGCCGTGCGAGAGCATCGGGCGGCTGGAGGTGGGCACCGAGACCATCATCGACAAGTCCAAGTCCGTCAAGACCGTTCTGATGCAGCTGTTCGAGGAGTCGGGCAACACGGACATCGAGGGCATAGACACCACCAACGCCTGCTATGGGGGCACCGCCGCCCTCTTCAACTCTGTCAACTGGGTGGAGTCCAGCTCGTGGGACGGTGAGTCCAGCCCGTCTGACCCATGCCCGCCCAGATAGTCACACAGCAAGGCCAACCGGCCCTTCTGCCCATCTGACCCATGCTCACCCAGATAGTCACACAGCGAGGAAACCGGCACTTCAGCCCATGCCCACCCAGATAGAATCACACAGCGAATACAACCGGCCCTTCTGCCCATCTGATCCATGCCCACACAGACAGTCACACAGTGCAAAAAATGCCCCTTCGGCCCATCTCGCCCATGCCCGCCTAAATAGATTGATGCAGTGCGGAAGCAGGCCCTTCGGCCCATCTCTCCCATACCCACACAGATAGTCACACAGTAACTAAACTAAATTGCAATTCAAAGACAGTTTCCCAGCTGTTATCAGGTAACTGAACCATCCTATCAACAACTTGAGAGCGGCCCTGAAGTACCATCTACCTCATTGGAGACCCTGGGGCTATCTTTAATCAGACTTTTCTGGACGTTATCGTGCACTCAACGTTATTCCCTTTATATCCTGTATCTGACAGCTCGATTGTAATCATGTGTTGCCTTTCCGCTGACTGGGTAGCACGCAACAAAATGTTTTTCACTGTACCTCGGTGCACATGACAATAAACTAGACTAAACTGAAGTCCAACCTCTTACTGTAGCTCAGGCTCTCGATTCCTTGCAACGTTGTTGTAAATCTTCACGGCCAATCGCACGGAACTAACCGTTCCTTTCCCGCGTGCCTCGGCAGGGCGGTACGCGCTGGTGGTCGCTGGTGACATCGCGGTGTACGCCACAGGGAGCGCCCGTCCCACGGGAGGGGCCGGCGCAATCGCCATGCTGGTAGGACCCAACGCGCCCCTGGCCTTCGAGCGAGGTACGTAAGCACAAGGACTCCCAGAGACTCCGGTCTCCCACCCGACGTGGCACATTGAACGTAGACGCAAAATGCTGGAGGGACTCAGCGGGACAGGAAGCATCTATGGAGAGAAGGAACGGGCGACGTTTCGGGTCGAGACTCTTCTTCAGACTGGTGTCAGGGGAGGGGGCGGGACAGAGATACAATGTAGATGGAGACAGTAAGATTGGTGGGAGAACTGGGAAGGGGGAGGGGATGGAGAGGGAGGGAAAGCAAGGGCTACCTGAAGTTAGAGAAGTCAATGTTCATATTGCTGGGGTGTAAGCTGCCCAAGCGATATATGAGGTGCTGTTCCTCCACTTTGCGCTGGGCCTCACTCTGACAGTGGAGGAGGCCCAGGACAGAAAGGTCAGATTGGGAATGGGAGGGGGAGTTGAAGTGCTGAGTCACCGGGAGATCAAGACCTCATGACGCTCTGAGAGAGGGATGTTACCACCGACTGTACGTCTGTTTGTGTGCGCACGTCTAAGTGTGTGCATGTGTTTGTGCGTGTCTGTGTGTGTGAGTTTTTTGGCGTGCATAGCTGCGTGCACGTTACTCTGTGCGCGTATCTACGTGAGGGTGCATGTCTGCGTGTGAGAGCGTGCAACCAGTTCATTACCATACACAGGCATTTACCCTGTGCAGGGGGGTTTATTTGAGACATTCACTGGCTGTGTGTGTGTGTGTATATCTGTGCTTGTGTGTGTGTATCTGCGTCCGTATGTGTGCGTATCTGTGTCCGTGTGCGTATCTGTGTCCGTGTGCGTATCTGTGACCGAGTGTGTGTGTATCTGTGTCCATGTGTGTGTGTATCTGTGTCCGCGTGTGTGTGTGTGTATCTGTCCGTGTGTGTGTAACTGTGTGTGTGTGACTGTCCGTGTGTGTCTGTGTCCGTGTGTGTATCTGTGTCCGTGTGTGTGTGTGTCTGTATCCGCGTGCATGTGTGTGCGTGCATGTGTCCGTGTGTGTGCGCTTGCTTGTGTGCGTGCCTGTGTGCGTGCGTGTGTGTGTATCTGTGTCCGTGTGTGTGTGTGCTTGCATGCGTGTGTCCGTGTGTCTGCGTGTGTGTGCTTGCGTGTGTGCGTGCCTGTGTGTGCTTACGTGTGTGTGTGACCGTGTGTGTCTGTGTGGACGCACGTGAATGTGACCTGTTCATTGGTGTACACAGACTGACTTTTGCCCATTGTCGGGTGGGTTTATTTGGGACGTTCACTGGCCTGGGCCAAGATTGTAAGAGCTCACTGTCCCCTTCACTGCAGGCCTGCGGGGAACACACATGCAGCACGTGTATGATTTCTACAAGCCCGACATGGTGTCAGAGTACCCGGTGGTGGACGGCAAGCTGTCCATTCAGTGCTACCTCAGCGCGCTGGATCACTGCTACAAGTTCTACTGCAACAAATACCAGGCTCAGAAGCAGAAGGGTGAGTGCTGGGGCCTTTCATGATCAGAGCTGTGACATTCCTTCCACAAATGGACAGCATGGGCTGCAAAATACGTCACACTCCACTCTGCTGTCAAATACAAGTGATAGGAGCACAATTTGGCCATTCGGCCCATCAAGTCTCCTCAATTATTCAATTGTGGCCGATCTAACCTTTCTCCACGTCACCCCTGACACCTGTACTGGGCCATTCTTAGTCACGTGTGTGACCAAAAAATATGAAAAATTGTGGAATACATCTCTTCTAATTCTGAAAAGCATTACAGGTGTATTTTTTTGCACTGCAATATATGATTCATATTTTTGTTTTCCGTATATCAAGTGAAATTTTTATGTTACTGGACCATGTGGGTCCCTGTTACCATTTTACAAACTCTGAATTAAAAAAAGCTGGTATGTTCATATCTTTAGCAGACACGCATTATAGTTCTGTAGGTAGGAAAATAGCAATGAATAAGATTAATCTCTTACAAGAATTTTTTTAAATGTATCTGTGCGATGACCTCTGGTCACGTGTGTGACATTTTTGGTTCACTTTCCAAAGCTTGGCCCGTTCTAATCACAAACCTATCAATCTCCGCCTTAAAAATATCCATTGACTTGGCCTCCACAGCCTTCTGAGGCAAAGAATTCCACAGATTCACCACCCTCTGACTGAAGAAATTCCTCCTCATCTTTTTCCTAAGCGAAGGTCCTTTAATTCTGAGGCCGTGACGTCTAGTCCTAGACTCTCCCATGAGTGGAAACATCCACTTCACATCCACACTTGTCCAAGTCTTTCACTTGAATAATCTTTGAAGTTGAACGTGTTGAAAGGGCAGGGAGAGAGTTGATGGGCTGAATGGCCCGGGGGTGTAGTTTGGATTGCAGTGTTGCTCCCTGCTCACCACCATCTCTCTCTCTCTCTCTCTCTCTCTCTCTCTGTGGCGACCAATGTTTCAGAGGGCAGTGATGCACACATCACCCTGCAAGACTTTGACTACATGGTGTTCCACACGCCCTACTGCAAGCTGGTGCAGAAGTCTGTGGGCCGCCTGCTGCTCAACGACTTCCTCCGCCAGCTCAAGCCCAACACCGAGAGCGGCATCTTCAGCGGACTCGAGGCCTTCAGGTGAGCCCGCGTCCGTCCCCACACCCCCGCCCCCCGGCAATCAATCCATCCACCCTCCCACCCACCAGCCACCCGTTTCAATTGTGAACCGCCACCCTGGGTACTCCGCCCCGTGGCGTCCCTGCCCCCTGTTATGTGCCCCACCCCTGGCGATTTGTTGTTCCCTGGCCTCCCTGGTGCCCTGTGGACCTGCTGCGACTGTGGGGAAATGGTGCCAGACCTCCCAACTATCCCGCTTTTGGCGGGATATTCCCGCTTTTTTAGGTTCCCTTCCCGCCATCCCGATTTATACCCTAATTATCCCGCTAAATTCTTCCTCCCGTGGTGAAACGCCGGCGCCATGTGTCCCGGTTTTGCCGGCCCGCGCGATCAGCGGCACTTTGCCGGGCCCTAGTGGCCGCGCGTGCGCAGTGGGGGAGGGTTGCCGGGCCCCAGTGGCCGCGCTAGTGCGCAGCAGAGATGCCAACTGGTACGGATTTCCCGTAATTTCTACGGAAAATTGGCCAATTACGGCGGTACGATTTTCATATCGTAAATCCCGGATTTTGCCGATTTTAAGTTAGCACATACTTGTGTGTGTTTGGGAGTGTGTGAGTGTGTGTGTGAGTGCCAGTGATGGAAATGGGGGGGGGGGGGGGGGGTACGCAGAGGGACGACGTTCTCCTACGTTCCAGTTTCCAGTTTCCATCCTGTGCATGAATTCCCAGCTTTATCCTGCGCTACTTAATCCAAGGACGAGTGAACAATCGGACAGATCACGGGCTCAGAGGCTCCCACGCGCTGAAGAGGTTTTCTCCTCGCTGGGTACACAAAAAGCTGGAGAAACTCAGCGGTGCAGCAGCATCTAAGGAGCAAGGAGATAGGCGACGTTTGGGTTTCAGTCTGAAGAAGGGTCTCGACCCGAAACGTCGCCTATCTCCTTCGCTCCTTAGACGCTGCTGCACCCGCTGAGTTTCTCCAGCTTTTTGTGTACCCTCGATTCTCCAGCATCTGCAGTTCCTTCTTTTAAATATTTTCTCCTCGCTGCCCGTGCAGCTCGCCCCTCCCATCGCCTGCCGGCTCACTCAGCTGCGGGTTTCCAGATAGTCAGAGGCCGCTTCTGTCTCTCTCCGCATTTTGCAGCCCACTCACTCGCCCGGCTCCCATCCAACCCCCCCCTCTTCTCACCTCCTCCCCTCTCCTCACTCCCTTCCCTCTCTCCCCGCTAACCGTCACAGGGGACGACCTTCTCTCCGAGGAGGCACGATCGTCTGTCTCCCCCCGACCCGGCCCGGCTCTGGTCACGCTGGTGGGTGCGCTTCCCTTTGCGGAAGCCCCGATGGGCTGGTCACCCCGGCTTTTCACAGCTCATCGCTCTCCACCTCTCTGCCTCGCTCACCCGCTCTCTCTCCCCCCCTCTCTCCTCTCTCCCAAGCAAATTAATAACATTAAAAATATCAAGGGGAGTGAAGGAACCAGATCAAAGATACTAGTATCTTTGCTGCAGATCAGGCATGATATTCTTCCGATTTAAATCGTTTAATTTCGCGATTATTTGGTGGCCAATACTGTCTCTAAGGGGGTTGCGTCCAATCACCGACCAGCTACCCTTAAAATTCCCGTCCAATCAATATCCTCCTGCCAATCAGCCGCCGTCTCCAACATTGTGTCCAATCACAATGCGCTGGTCACTTGCAGCCTCAGACAGTCTCCTAGGGGCCTTTTGCAATCCACCGAACTCGATGGCTGCAGCCAACACCCACACAGACAAGACAGAGTTCCCACCCCCCCCCCTCCTTCCCAACCTCAGCTTCACGGAGGGTTACACAAAAAGCTGGAGAAACTGGGTGCAGCATCATCTAAGGAGCGAAGGAGATAGGCGACGTTTGGGGGCATTCCTTCTTTAAAACCAGCTTCACGGACCCAGAGTACCCGTTCCTAAACCCATTTCCCACTGGAGTGTGTGTGTGCGTGTGTCTGTGTGTGTGATGTGCGCCCCATGTTTCAATGGTGAGTACATACCATTATGAACGCTATTATGCGCTTGGGAGCCGCGCTTGCCATCATGCAGAAAAAAAATTGCCGCAAAAAATTACTGATTTTGTCTCCAAATTACTGATTTTTAAGCCTTATGATTACTGATTTGTGCTCTTTGGCATCTCAGGTTTGCCGGGCCCCAGTGGACGCGCGTGCGCGAGGGTTTGCGCCTCCGCTACGCCGGGCCCAGAGCCCGGGGCGCCGCCGCCCGGCCCGCGGCGCATCAGCGGCACTTTTTGCCGCCAGTGCTGATCTGCACCTGCCTCCAAGTGAGAGAAATGAAGGTGAGTCTAGTGCCAAGTTTATCAAAGTTAACAAAGAATTATAAATGTTTCAGCCTGTCCTTTTTCACATTTTGGCATTTAAAATACTTCTTCACAATTTAGAATTTGTGACATGGGACCCGAATAGGGCGCCGCGAAATGATTTCATTTAAAAATATGAATTTTGCCAATCAAATTGGAATGCACTGCTGGGAATGTGGGGATTTGGTGCCCAGTAGCGCTGTTGGGACTGTGGGGAATTATGAGGCAGCGAGGGTTTCGGGGAGCTGCTGGGACTAAGGTGGTGTGTGTCTATGTGGCAGGGACCTGAAGCTGGAGGACACGTACTTCAACAGGGATGTGGAGAAGGCCTTCCTGAAGGCCAGCGCCGAGATCTTCCAGCAGAAGACCCAGCCCTCGCTCATGGTCTCTAACCAGAACGGCAACATGTACACGCCCTCTGTCTACGGCTGCTTGTCCGCTGTCTTGGCCCAGTAAGTATCTCCCCCCACCTCCCATAGCGTTGCAGAGGATTCGTGTTCTCCAACACTACCACAGACGTGGGCATGGAGGGAGAGATTAGTTCAACTTGGCATCATACTAGACACAGGCACTGTGGGCTGAAGGGCCTGTTCCCCTGCTGTACTGTTCTATGGTCTAAAGTGGGCGCCACGCTATGTCCCACGCTCCACGATTGCTGATCTAACGGTGAACTCTCTGTGTGCTCTGATCCACGCGCTCCGATCTAACCTGTGCGCTCTCTCTCAGTGCTCTGTTCCATGCACTTCGCTCTCTGATCTAATCTGTGCACTCTCTCTCTGTGCTCTGTTCCACGTGTTGCGCTCTCTGATGTAACAGTGCGCTCTCTGTGTGCTCTGTTCCATGCGCTGCGCTCTCCGATCTAACCTGTGCTCTCTCGCTCCCCCGCAGACGCTCGGCCAAGCAGCTGGCGGGCCAGCGGATCGGCCTCTTCTCCTACGGCTCGGGCTTTGCCGCCACGCTGTTCTCGCTGCGCGTGAGCCAGGACACCGCGCCCGGCTCGCCGCTGGACAAGCTGGTGTCCAGCCTGGCCGACCTGCAGGCCCGGCTCGACTCCCGCAAGAAGGTGTCGCCAGAAGCCTTTGCCGCCAGCATGAAGCTGAGGGAGGACACCCACCACCTGGGTAAGGGCGCTGCTCGACACGGGCACTGCTCGACGGTGCTGACGCGGGCACTGCTCGACCAGGCCACATGGGCACCGGGCACTGCTCGACGGGGCTGACACGGGTATTGCTCGACGGGGCCACGTGGGCACCGGGCACTGCTCGACAGTGCTACACCGGCATCGCGGGGGCTGGGGGTTGCAGACGACACTTTAAGATACGTAGGAATGAACTGCTGATGCTGGTTTAAATCGAGGGTAGACACAAACTGCTGGAGTAACTCAGCGGGACAGGCAGCATCTCTGGAGAGAAGGAGTGGCTGACGGTTCAGTTCGAGGCCCATCTTCAGACTTATGTCGGGAGTGGACGGTACAGAGATAAAATGTAGTCGGAGACGGTAAGACTGGTCGGAGAACTGGGAAGGGGGAGGGGATGGAGAGCGAGGGAAAGGAAACTTCAAGTAGCCCTTGCTTTCCCTCTCTCTCTCCGTCTCCTCCCCCTCTCCAGTTCTTCGACATCAGTCTGAAGAAGGGTCTCGACCCGAAACGTCACCCGTTCCTTCACTCCAGAGATGCTGCCTGTCCCGCTGAGTTACTCCGGCTGTTTGTGTCTACCTTCTGCCACTTTAAGATACTTTATTGTATTTGTCACATGTACCGAGGTACAGTGAAATTCATTTTGTATATGGTCCAGGTCACGTATCACTACACATAAGCACTTCGACACATCTTAGATACGCATCTTAGATACGGTACAAGTTTATAGCAGTAATACACAAAGACAGTATAAAGTTGCCGGATGTGGCACCATTTGCAAGTCCCAGTCGGAATAGGTGCACAGTTCATAACCAGACCATGAAGGCCCATTGTCCTGGCGGCGTTGCAGGGCCAAGCGTAGGCTTGATGGGTTGAATGGCCTAACTATGTTCCTGTGACCTACGACCATGCCCGGCTGCGCCGGTTCTCTGTGCTCCTACTCACGCCCCCGCACCGCGACTCTCTGCCCGTCCGCCGGCTGCCACCTGCACCCCCCCTTCCCCCCCCCCCACTGATGTGCCCCCCTGTGCCCTCCCTGCAGCCGGGCAGCAGCCGCGGGACCTGGTGGAGGATCTGTTCCCCGGCACCTGGTACCTGACGGGGGTGGACGACAAGCACCGCCGGGACTACGCCCGCCACCCCTTCCTGCTCAACGGCACGGCTGAGCCTGTCCGCAGCACCACACAGGTACTGGCTCAGCACCGCCACACTCTGGGGGACAGGGGCAGGGGAGTGGCGAACCACGGGGTGGGAAGGGGGGCGTGGGTGACCGCGACGGGGGGACGGGGGGGGGGAGGGTGGGAATGGGTGTGGGCGAGGGAGGGGGGTGGGGGAGTGTGGGTCAGGGAACCCAGAGAGGGAGTGTGGGTCAGGGAACCTGTGGGAACGGGCTCATGGAAGGGTAGGTGGAGGGAGGGGGAGGCAAGGAGGGAGAGGGAGGGGCGGTAGAGCTTGAAGGGGTGCAAGGGGAGGGAGGGGTGACCAAGGAGAGGTATGGGCAGGAGGAGGGTGAGATGGATGGGAGGGGTGTCAACGGGTGGTACTGTCGTGTCACAGCTTCTAACCCGTACTCTTGCTCCGCTCTCCCCCCCAGTGCGCCCCCAGCCCCGCCAAGAAGATGCCCAGAATCCCTGCCACGGCCGCCAAAGTCGGCACGGCCGGCCTCACCAACGGAGACCACTGAGGCAGCCACCTGCCCACGCGCACCGGACGGACGAACGAGGGAGGAGAAGGGCGAGTCCTCTTCCTCCTCTCCCCCTTCCCCCGGCCCGCTGAGTCTGAAGATCGATGCATGAAATTGGCGGCACCCCTGGACAGTGGGCGGCATTTGGCGTCCGGGACGGGACCTTACGGAAGACCCTCGATCGTGCACTCGGTGCGTCCTGTCCCCACCGCTTTGTCCTTTCCATTTGCAAACCGGACCTGTAATTATTTTTTTAATTCCGTTGGCTTGTTGGCTCCCCTCGCCCCCCCCCGCCCCCCCCCCACCCCCACTGTTTAATCGCTCTGTAATTTAGCTGTTCGCACCCTTCCCCTTCGTTTGCCACTGGGTAACGTCCGCACTGTGAGTTGGCAGTGCTGCCAATGACGTGCAGACTCCTGGTCCCGTCTCCCCCCCCACCCCCACTCCCCTCCCCTCTCCCCGCCGCTGTTTTGTGATTGTGTTGGAATTTAATTTAATCTTGCGCGCGTGTGTAAAAAAAAACCACAAACCACGTACAAGCGACACACGTGTCAGCAAAACGACAGATTCGTTGTAAAGTTCTTTTTAAATAAAATGTACACACTGATGTCTAAATCAACCAAAACGGGAGTGCATCATAGGTTTACAAGGTTAATTCTCGGGATGGCGGGACTGTCATATGCTGAGAGAATGGAGCGGCTGGGCATGTACACTCTGGAGTTTAGAAGGATGAGAGGGGATTGAAACATATAAGAATGTTAAGGGTTTGGACACGCTAGAGGCAGGAAACATGTTTCCGATGTTGGGGGGAGTCCAGAACCAGGGGCCACAGTTTAAGAGTAAGGGGTAAGCCATTTAGAACGGAGACGAGGAAACACTCTTTCACACAGAGAGTTGTGAGTCTGTGGAATTCTCTGCCTCAGAGGGCGGTGGAGGCAGGTTCTCTGGATGCATTCAAGAGAGAGCTAGATAAGGCTCTTAAAAATAGTGGAGTCAGGGGATATGGGGAGAAGGCAGGAACAGGGTACTGATTGGGGATGGTCAGCCATGATCACATTGAATGGCGGTGCTGGCTCGAAAGGCAAAATGGCCTACTCCTGCGCCTATTGTCTAAAAAAACTAAATACTACTCTCGGGGTAACTTCTTCACTTAGAGGCCAGTGGGGGTATGGAACGAACTGCCAGAGGAGGTAGTTGAGACAGGAACTATAATAACATTTAAAAGACATTTGGACAGGTACATGGATATGAAAGGTTTTGAGGGATATGGGCCTAACGTGCGCAGGTGGGACTAGTGTCGGTGGGACATCTGGGTTGGCATGGACAAGTAGGGCCGAAGGACCTGTTTCCCTGCTGTATGACTACGGCAACTAAAAGACCAAAACAAAGTGCTGGAGGAATTCTGCGGGTCTGTGGAGGGAAATGGAAACGATGTTTCGAGTCGGGGCGAATTGTAATCGTGGTAAGACAGCTGGCGGTGAGAGGTGGGGGGCAGGACAAAACCTAGCAAGTGATAGGTGGATACAGTTGAGGGGGTCAGATCGGCGGCTGGGTAGAGTAGGTCTAGAGATACAGCTTGGGAAACGGGTCCTTTGGTCCACGCAGACCAGCGATTACACTGTACACTAGCAATATCCCACACACAAGGGACAATTTACAGAGGCCAATTAACCTGCAAACCTGCACGTCCTTGGAGTGTGGGGAGAAAATCAGGGCAGCCGGAGAAACCCCACGCACTCACCGGGAGATCGTGCAAACTCCATACAGACAGCACACGTAGACAGGATCGCACCCGGGTCTCTGACACCAAGAGGCAGCAACTCTACCGCTGCACAATTGTGCCACCAAGTGACATATGCAACCGATGGAAAAAGTGACAAAGGGTGACAGATAACAAGAGGAGTGAAATGTAAAGTTGTTTGAAGGGATGGGGGGTCCTCATGATCTCCAGAGATGCTGCCTGACCTGCTGAGTTAGTCCAGCACTTTATGTCTGTTTTGGGGGGGAAATAAAAGGGGACTCGGGAATGGGTGGGGGGGGGGGGGGGGGGGGGGTTGGTGAAGGAGCAGCATAGCTGAAGTGGGAGTAATGTGTAGAGGGAAGGGGCAGGGTTCGTAGAAAGCATCACGTCTGATGCCTCACAAACAGCATGGTTTGGGAACAGCTCCATCCAAGACCGTAAGAAATTGCAGCCCAGACCATCACACAGGCCAACCTCCCTTCCATTGACTCCATCTCCACCTCACGCTGCCTCGGCAAGGCCAGCAGCATCATCAAGGACCAGTCTCACCCGCTGAGTTACTCCAGCACTCTGAAATGTCACCTTTCCATGTTCTCCAGAGATGCTGCCTGACCCGCTGAGTTACTCCAGCACTCTGTGAAACGCCACCTATCCATGTTCTCCAGAGATGCTGCCTGACCCGCTGAGTTACTCCAGCACTCTGTGTTTATGTCTGGAGAACATGGATAGGTGATGTGACCTTCATCACACAAAGCAACCTCCCTTCCATTGACTCCATCTACACCTCACTCTGCCTCGGCAAGGCCAGCATCATAATCAAGGACGAGTCGCGCCCCGGCCACTCCCTCTTCTCTCCTCTCCCATCAGGCGAGAGGTGCAGAAGTGTGAAAATGCACACCTCCAGATTCAGGAACAGTTTCTTCCCAGCTGTTATCAGGCAACTGAACCATCCTATCACCAACTAGAGAGCGGTCATTATCTCCCATCGAATTCCTGACTCTCAGACTATCTTTAATTGGACTTTACTGGGTCTTATCTTGCACTAAACATTATTACCTTTATCCTATATATGTACAATGGACAGCTCAATTGTAATCGTGTTTCCGCTGACAATAGCACGCATCTAAAAGCTTTTCGCTGTACCTTGGTACGTGACAATAAACTAAACTAAACTAGTGCAAAGAGAAAAACACCAGAATATAATATTACAATGTTACAGTTACACAACAAAAGTCCTAATGTCTTCGATGAGGATAAGTTGGAAGATCAGGGTTACAGCCTAGTTTATGGAAGGACCGTTCAGAAGCTGATAACAGAGGGGCTGCGAGTCGGCTGCCCTGCCAGCAGCGCGTTCGTTATTTCGAATTTTTGTTGGTGTGTCCAAATGTTTGTCTCAGTGTCTCTCCGTATGTCTTGGGGTGGGGGTGGGGGTGGGGGGGGGGGGGAGAAGTGGGGGGATCTCTTTCGACGGAGAGGCGATTTTTTCCATGTCGCCTTCCTCGCAGTCTGTCATTGGATTGGAGCGGCCTTTCCCGGAGTCGGGACCAGAGCTTCAGCAGCGGGCAGTGTGGACCTTTTCCATTGCAGAGCGGGCGAACCCTTGCCGGGGGTCACCAGAGCGGAGTGCTCCGATCGCTAGCCTGGTGACTTTAGCATCATGGGGTTGTGGTCTGCGGAGCTTCTAGCCGCGGGCGTGGCGTGTACTTACTATCCGGAGTCAGATCCCTTGCCGGGGATCGACAGAGAAGAGCTCCGACCACCTGCCTGCGGCCTACAACATCCTGAAGCTGCGGTCTCCGGTAGGAAAGTGTCGATTCGGGCACTCGAGTGTTTGACCGTCCCAACGTCAGAGTTTTGATCATCCCGATGACAGGGCCTGTACATCGGGCCGTCCGTAGCGGTGACTACGGAGGGTTCATGGCCCCGACCACGGGTGAACAAAGGAGGAGGACTGGCTGAACTTTGTTGCCTTCCACCATAGTGAAGAATGCTGTGGTGGATGTTGGTGTTAAAATTATATTGTGTATTGTAAGTTCTTTTTAAGTGTATCGCTGCTAGCAAATTCATTTCACTGCACCTCCGGGTGCATGTGACGAATAAAATTGACTTCGACTTTGGAAGAAGCTGGTGGTGCGTACTTTCAAGCTTCTGTACCTTCTGCCGGACGGGAGCGGGGAGAAGAAGGAATGACCAGGGTGGGACGGAGACAAGTCTTTGATTGTGTTGGCTGCTTTCCCCCGAGGCAGCGTGAAGTGTAGATGGAGTCGATGGTGGGAGTGTGGTGTGTAATGGACTGGGCTACATCTACAATGGTGGGGAGTGTGGTCTGTGAGATGGACTGGGCTACATCCACAACTCTCCGCGATTTCTTGCGGTCTTGAGCAGAGCTGTTCCCAAACCAAGCTGTGATGCAACCCGACAATGTGCTTTCTAGTTTAATTTTAGTTTATTGTCATGTTTAGCAAGGTACAGTGAAAAGCTTTTGTTGCGAGTCAGCGGAAAGATTATACATGATTACAATCGAGCCATCAACAGTCCAGATGCATGATGAAGTGAATAACGTTTAGTGCAAGATAAAGTCCAATAACGTTCGATCAAAGATAGTCTGAGGGTCTCCTATGAGGTAGGTGGGAGGTCAGGATTGCTCTCTTGTTGGTAAAAGGATCATAAGTGATAGGAGTAGAATTAGGCCATTCAGCCCATCAAGTCTACTCCATCATTCAATCATGGCTGATCTATCTCTCCCTCCTAACCCCATTCTCCCGCCTTTTGCCCATAACCTCTGACTCCCGTACCAAGCAAGAATCTATCTCTGAATGGATAGTTAATCTATCTCTGAAGGATGGTTCGGTTGCCTGATAACAGCTGGGAAAAAACTGTCCCTGAATCTGGAGATGTGCAATTTCACACTTCTGTACCTCTTGCCTGATGGCAGAGGGGAGAAGGAGTGACCGGGGTGAGACCGGTCCTTGATGATGCTGCTGGCCTTGCCGAGGCAGCGTGAGGTGTAGATGGAATCAATGGAAGGGAGGTTGGTTTGTGTGATGGTCTGGGTTGCGTACACAATTCTCTGCAATTTCTTGCGGTCGTGGATAGAGCTGTTCCCAACCCATCTGTAGAAGATGGTAAGAAACGAATGTGTGTGGGGGGAAACCGACGATTCAACTTCATCATCACTAGCCGGGGCAAAGTCCAGACCTGCCTTCCAGTGAGAATCTCAGTGAGAGTTGGAGCCACTGGCCCTGTCCGAGCAATGCTTACAAGTTCATGTTCACATGCCATAGGAGGAGAAGTAAACTATTCAACCCATCAAGACTACCCCGCCATTCAATCATGGCTGATAAATGTAGTTTAGTTTAGAGATACAGCACAGAAACAGGCCCTTTGGCCCATCGGGTCTGCGCCCATCAGTGATCGATCACTCTACACTAGCACTAATCCTACTCCCTATGGACTTTAAAATTATACCAAGCCAATTAACCTACATATCAATGCCTTTGGTATGTGGGAGGAAATTGGAGAACCTGGAGAAAACCCACACAGGTCACAGGGAGAAGGTACAAACCTGTAGTCGGGATTGAACTCTGGTCTCTGGCGCTGTAAGGCAGCAACTCTACCACTGTGCCTCCCTTATAATTCAAACGTTCCTGGAACCGAATTAGGCCCTTCAGCACCGTAAATTCCACTCCGCCATTCAATCATGGCTGATCTATCTTTCCCCCACTCTCCTGCCTTCTCCCCATAACCCCTGATACCTGTACTAATCAACAATCTGTCAATCTCCACCTTAAAAGTACGCATTGACAGCCTCCACTGCCGTCTGTGGCAATGAAATCCACAGATTCACCATTCTCTGACTAAAGAAATTCCTCATCTCTTTTCCAAAATGTCATCCTTTTATGCTGAGGTTATGACCTCTGGTCCTAGACTCTACCACTAGTGGAAACATCCTCTCCACATCCACTCTATCCAGGCAGTTGAAAGGAGATGTGCGTTTAGGAGGGTACGTTTTTTTTACACAGAGGGTGGTGGGTGCCTGGAACGCACTGCCAGGGGTGGTGGTGGAGGAAGATACGATAGTGGTGTTTAAGAGGCTTTTGGTTAGGCACATGGATATGCAGGGAATGGAGGGATAGGGATCACGTGCAGGCAGATAAGAGTCCCTCTTGGCATCATGTTCAGCACAGACATTGTGGGCCGAAGGTCCTCTCCCTGTGCTGTACTGTTCTGTGATGTGTCAGACCAAGGCCCTGTTTCTACGATGGATGCAACATATCCCTTGCCAACACACACTGTGTATGCTAGTCTACACACTGCTCTGTTTCAAATGCTCTTGGAGTGTCAGAGATGTACAACACAAAATGGACCCTTCGGCCCACCTTGACCATGCCGACCAAGTTAGCACGCTGGACTAATTCCCATAGATAGATACAGAGTGCTGGAGTATATCAGCGTGTCAGGCAGCATCTCTGGAGAAAAGGAATAGGTGACGTTTCAGGTTGGAACCCCTCTTCAGGCCAAGACTTTTAATTTCAGTCTGAAGAAGGGTCCTGACTCGAAACGTCATCTATTCCTTTTCTCTGGAGATGCTGCCTGACCCACTGAGTTACTCCAGCACTCTGTGTCTATCTATGGGGGACTAGTCCAGCGTGCTAACTTGGTCGGCAGGGTCAAGGTGGGCCAAAGGGTCCGTTTTGTGTTGTACAGCCTGACCCACTGACTTGTGCTCGCATTTTGTGTCCATTTTCGGTATAAATCAGCATCTGCAGTTCCTTCTGACAGTACGTACTATTCCCCATTGCCTACATTTGGCCCATAGGCATCCAATCTCTTTCTATCTAATAGCTAGTGAAAATCGTAGTTGTATTCACATCTCTAGCTTCCAGATTACAGACTACCCTACGAGTGGAAAAGTTGCCCCTGAGGTCCCTCTTACATCTTTCCCCTCTCACCTTAATCCTGTGCCCTCTAATTTTAGAATCCTCTACCCTGGGATAAAGACCGTGAGCGTTCACTTTATCCCTGGCCCTCATGATCTTATGCACTGCGGCACGGTGGTAGCGGTGGTAGAGTGGTAGAGTTGCTACCTTGAGTTGCTGCCTTACTGCCTTAGAGTTGCTGTCTTGCCAGAGATCCGGGTTCGATCCTGACTACGGGCGCTGTCTGTACAGAGTTTGTACGTTCTCCCCGTGGCCTGCGTGGGTTTTCTCCAAGATCTTCGGTTTCCTCCCACACTCCAAAGACGTGCAGGTTTGTAGGTTCATTGATGGTATAAAGGCGTGCAGGTTTGCAGTTAATTAGCTTGGTATAAATGTAAATTGTCCCTGGTGTGTGTGTGTGTGTGTGTGTAGGGATAGTGTGTAGGGGATCGCTGGTCGGTGCGAACTCGGTGGGCCAAAGGCCCTGTTTCCGCGCTGTATCTCTAAACTAAAAAAAAAACAATAAACAGCAATAGGGTCACGCCTCAGACTCCTACACTCCAAAGAATAAAAAGTCCTAGCCTTTCGAACCTCCCTCTCAAGCCCGAAAGCACAGGTCACTCCTGGAGAATCCCTTCCGCAACCTTTCCAACTTAGTGCCACCCATGAATCAACAAGGCGACCGTTGTTTAGAAGAATGATCCCAGGAATGAGTGGGTCAGCATATGATGAGCGATTGACAGCACTGGGCCTGTACTCGCTGGAGTTTAGAAGGTTGAGGGGGAACCTTATTGAAACTTACAGAATAGTGAAAGGCATCGATAGAGTGGGTGTGGAAAGGATGTTGCCACTGGTGGGAGAGTCCAGGACCAGAGGTCACAGCCTCAGAATTAAAGGACGCTCTTTTAAAGGAGGTGAGGAGGAACTTCTTTAAAGGGGGGTTAATCTGTGGAGCTCACACAGAGAGCTGTGAGGCCATCAGTGGATATTTTAAAGATAGAGATAGACAAGTTCTTGATTAGTATGGGTGTCAAGGGTTATGGGGAGGAGGCAAGAAAATGGGATTTGGAGGCAGAGATCAGCCATGATTGAATGGCGGAGTGGACTTGATGGGCCGAATGGCCTAATTCTACTCCTATAACTTGTGAATTTGTGATGGTATTTCACCCAACCATCGTTGACTGGAACAGGTATCGTATCTGACTGTGCACCATTCCCTCTGCACTACCCTACCCTTGCTCCAGAGATGGACTATAGCAACATTTGGACAGCAACATGGAGAGGGATAAGTGACAAAGGCAGGTAGGTGAGACTAGTGTAGATGGGGGCATCTTGGTCAGCATGGACAATTTGGGCCGAAGGGCCTGTTCCTGCGCTGTATTGGTAAATGACTGCCTCAGGGCACCACGATTAAGGAGAAATTCAGGACTGAAGACTCAATCATTCTCTTCTCTACTGAAGATTGACACAAAAAGCTGGAGTAACTCAGCGGGACAGGCAGCATCTCTGGAGAGAAGGAATGGGTCTTCACTGGTGAATCTACTCTTACATTTCGAGGATGAGAGGGTTTCCATATCGAGAGAGGCTAGACACGGTCAGGGTCTACGCAGCGTGGCAGTCACGGTGTCACAGCGGTAGAGTTGCTGCCTTACAGCGAATGCAGCGCCGGAGACCCGGGTTCGATCCCGACTATGGGTGCTATCTGTATGGAGTTTATACGTTCCCCCCGTGACCTGCGTGGGGTTTCTCCGAGATCTTCGGTTTCCTCCCACACTCCAAAGATGTACAGTTTTGTAGGTTAATTGGCTTGGTAAATGTCCCTAGTGGGTAATTGTCCCTAGTGGGTGTAGGATATTGTTAATGTGCGGGGATTGCTGGTCGAAGTGGACCCAGTGAGCCGAAGGCCCATTTTCCATGCTGTATCTCTAAAACTAAACTAAACTAAGTTTGTGTCTGCGTTCCTTGGAGTTTTGAAGCATGTGGGGTGATCTTATTCAAACATTGAACAACCCAAGGGTAGACAAAAGTGCTGGAGAAACTCAGCGGGTGCGGCAGCATCTATGGAGCGAAGGAAATAGGCAACGTTTCAGGCCGAAACCCTTCTTCAGACTGACGTAGGGTGGGCGGGAAGAAGAAAGGAAGAGGAGGAGCCAGAGGGCTGAGGGAGAGCTGAGAAGGGGAGGAGACAATAAGGGCTACCGGAAATTGGAGAAGTCAATGTTCATGCCGCTGGGGTGTAAACTGACCAAGCGGAATATGAGGTGCTGCTCCTCCAATTTCCGGTGGTGCTCACTCTGGCCATGGAGGAGGCCCAAGACAGAAAGGTCAGATTCGGAATGGGAGGAGTTGAAGTGCTGAGCCACCGGGAGATCAGATTGGTTAATGTGGACCGTGCGGAGGTGTTCACTTTTGTCCACCTTCGATTTTCCAGCATCTGCAGCTCCTTCATGAACATCCCGAGGGGATGGGACAAGGTAGATAAAGAGATGTTTCCACCAGTGGAAAAGGCATGAACTGGGTCATCCAGCAGAGCCACACTCTCTACCCTCACCCCATGCCAACTATTGAATATTGAATTGAATTTGGACTGGGACACAGGCCAGATCTGAAAGACACAGTGCTGGAGAAACTCAGCAGGTCAAGCAGCATCTGTAGTGGAAGAAGGACAGATCGCATTCTCGGTAGACCCTTCCTCACACTGGCAGAGGTGATTTTACACCGGGACTATATCGGGGTTACAAGACCATGAGGGGCATGGGCAAAGTGAACGCTCACAGTCTTTTCCCCAGGTAGAGAATTCTAAAACTAGACACAGGCTTAAGGTGAGAGGGGAGAAGTTTGAGACGGAGCTCAGGGACAATCTTTTCACTTAGAGGGTAGTCCGTATGTGGAACGAGCTGCCAGAGGAACTGCAGAAGCAGATACAATTAAAAGACATTTAGACACATATGTGTTTGGGTAGGGTTTAGAGGGATATGGACCAAATGCAGGCAAACCCAATATTCCAACTTGGTCAGCGTGGGCAAGATGGGCCGAAGGGCCTGTACACCTCTGTGAATGGATACATTTATACTTCCAGCATCTGCAGTTTCTCAAGGAGACCAGAAGGTTCTTGTGATTCACTAAATGAGATCACAGCCAGGATCAAAAAGGTACAGAAGCTTGAAAGCACCCACCACCAGACTCAGGGCATGGGAGGTTGCAACCTTCACGTGGTCCGACCTGTTTCGACTAATGCAATCAACCTGACGTGCACAAACAGTCCCTGTAGAGTAGGAGAATCCTCAACCAGAGGACATGCGGTTGCTTTAAGGTGAGAGGGGAAAGGTTTCATTGGCATCTGAGTGGCAACTTTTTCACACAGAGGGTGGCGAGTGTATGGAACGAGCTGCCAGAGGAGGTAGTTGAGGCAGGGACTATAACAACATTTAAAAGACAGTTGGACATGGATAGGATAGGAATTGAGGGATATGGGCTAAACACCAGCAGGTGGGACTAGGGTAGATGGAATATCTCAGTTGGCATGGATAAGTTGGGCCAATGCTCTAAATTACTTGCAGCACCTTAGACAATTTGACAGCACTGGGCCTGTACTCACTGGGGTTTAGAACAATGAGGGGGAACCTAATTGAAACGTACAGAAAAGTGAAAGGTTTGGATAGAGTGGACGTGGAGAGGATGTTTCAACTAGTGGGAGAGTCTAGGACTAGAGGTCATAGCCACAGAAATAACGGACGTTCTTTCGGAAAGGAGACGAGGAGGAATTTCTTTAGTCAGAGGGTGGTGAATCTGTGGAATTCTTTGCCACAGACGGCTGTGGAGGCCAAGTGAGTGGATACATTTAAGGCAGAGGTCGAGATTTTGATTAGTACGAGTGTCAGAGGTTATGGGGAGAAGGCAGGAGAATGGGGTTAGGAGGGAGAGATAGGTTTAATTTAGTTTAGTTATACAGAGCGGAAACAGGCCCTTCGGCCCACCGGGTCCGCGCCGACCAGCGATCCCTGCACATTAACACTATCTCCACACACTGGGGACAATGTTTACATTTACCAAGCCAATTAAACTACAAACCTGTACGTCTTTGGAGTGTGGGAGGAAACCGAAGAGCTCGGAAAGAAAACCCACGCAGGTCACGGGGTGAACGTACAAACTCCGTATAGACAGCACCCATAGTCGGGATCGAACCCGGGTCTTTGGAGCTGCATTCGCTGTAAGGCAGCAAGTCTACCACTGCGCCACCATGACCGCCCATTGATTGAATGGCAGAGTAGACTTGATGGGCGGAAAGGCCAAATTCTGCTCCTATCCTACTAAGATCATGACCTTATGATTAAACAGCCCAGTCCCATAGAATTTTAATGCTATTGAACGTTGAAGTAGGAGATCACCAGGAATTAGATGGACTAGAAAGACGCAAACTTCACTTTAAAATACCGCAACGAGAAGCTCATTCCATCACCTGCAGCCCCCAATGTTAACATGCATTGATGCAGGACCATCATCCTGCAGGGACTCTCAGCCGCAACGGTCGGCAACAAAGATGAATGAGTGAAGGCGGGCTGAGTGTATGATCAGTTCTCATTGGAGTTCAGAGAGGTTACAGACGGTGGAGGGTTTTGGCCTGAGTTTGTCAAGATTCACTCACTGCTGGAGCCACTGCCAGACCCAGGTTCCATCCTGACCTCGGGTGCCGGGTGTGTGGAGTTTGTGCCCCCCCCACCCCGCCCGAGACCGCGTGGGTTTCCTCCGGGTGCTCCGGTTCCCTCCCACGTCCCAACAACATGTGGGTTTGTCGTCTAATTGGCCCTCTGTAAATGACCCCTGGTGTGTAGGGAGTGGATGAGACAGTGGGATAACATAGAACTAGTGTGAACGGGTGATCGATGGTCAGCGTGGGCCGAAGGGCCTGTTTCCATGCTGTGTCACTAAACTAGACGGCAAAACTGGTAACAAAATGTTGACCAGGTACAGGAGACGTGGGCCAGGGAAAGCGTGGAGATATCCAGACCTGGGGTCAGGGAGGCAAGAGATCAGGACTATGGATATGGGTCAAACGTGGGCAGGTAGAACTAGTGTAGATGGGCCATCTTGGTTGGCATGGGCAAGATGGGCCGAAGGGCTTGTTTCAGAGTAAAAGTGACTAACTGTCACTGTATGTCATGTTGTCACTCGCGGGCGGAGCACCAAGGCAAATTCCTTGTATGTGAATACTTGGCCAATAAACTTATTCATTCATCTTTAGAAAGGAGATGAGGAGGAATTTCTTTAGTCAGAGGGTGGTAAATCTGTGGAATTCTTTGCCACAGAAGCTGTGAAGGCCAAGTCATTGGGTATTTTTAAAGCAGAGATTGACTGGTTCTTGACTAGTCAGGTTGGCGAAGCCCACTGAATCCGCGCTGACCAGCGATCACCCCGTACACTAGC
Source organism: Okamejei kenojei (assembly GCA_035221665.1). Classification (NCBI taxonomy): domain Eukaryota; kingdom Metazoa; phylum Chordata; class Chondrichthyes; order Rajiformes; family Rajidae; genus Okamejei; species Okamejei kenojei. The sequence continues at coordinate 34,493,244 of CM069133.1, forward strand.
ACTATCCTACACACTGGGGACAATTTACAATTTTACGGAAGCCAATTAACCTACAAACCTGCAGGTGTTTGGGAGTGTGGGAGGAAACCGGAGCACCCCACGCAGGTCACAGGGAGAACGTACAAAATGTTTGTGCAGACAGCACCCATAGTCAGGATCGAACCGGGGTCTTTGGCGCTATGAAGCAGCAGTTCTATCGCTGTGCCAAAGTGCCGTCCCGGTGTGTAACTTAAGTAGCACTCAGCAAGTCGGGCAGCTTCCGTGGTGGGAGAAACAGAGCTGATGTTTCAGGTTGTTGAGGCTCAGTCAGCACTGGGATGAGACCGAGGACGGGAATGTTTTGTTCGTTCCGGAGAAGGGGGGGGCGGGGGGAGAATGACAATGATTGAACACAGCCTGCGAGAGGGAGAGAGTAGGAAGGGGTGTGGTAATGGCAGAGGAAGGGTGGGGAGCAGTGGACTGGGTGAAAGACTCTGTGCGTTCACCTGATCTATTCCCATCATGATGAATTTACACAACTCAATGAGATCACCCCTCATCCTCCTGCGCTCCAAGGAATAAAGTCCCAGCTTGCCCAACCTCTCCCTGTAGCTCAGACCCTCAGTGCTGACAATATGTCAATGCACAATAGACAACAGGTGCAGGTGTAGGCCATTCATCCCTTCGAGCCAGCACCGCCATTCAATGTGATCATGGCTGATCATCCACAATCAGTACCCCCTTCCCGCCTTCTCCCCATATCCCTTGACTCTGCTATCTTTAAATCCTATCTAGTTCTCCCTTCAAATATCCATAGAATTGGACTCCACCGCCCTCTGAGGCAGAGAATTCCACAGACACACAACTCCGTTCTAAATGGCCTACCCCTTATCCTTAAACTGTGCCCCCCTGGTTCCGGACTCCCCCAATATCAGGAACATGTTTCCTGCCTCTAACGTGTCCAACCCCTTAATAATCTAATATGTTTCAATAAATTCCCTCTCATCCTTCTAAATTCAAGAGTACACAAGCCCAGCCGCTCCATTCTATCAACATATGACAGCCCAGCCATCCCGGGAATTAACCTGGTGAACCTACGCTGCACTCCCTCAATAGCAAGAATTTGTAAATCGTCTCTGGTCTGGGCAAAGTGGGTAAACAGAGTGGCAGTAATAGAGGTTGCGGGGTACACGGTCGCTGAAACGTGGGGTGAAGAGCGTGCTGAGAAACACGCAGCGGGTCAGGCAGCATCTAGTTTCATGAATCTTGTGTTTTATTACTGCTGCCAGATCCATTTCCCTCCTGGGATAAATAAAGTTCTATCGTATTGTATCGTATCGACAGGGGACGGGTAATCTAACCTCTCAAACACTTCCGTTGTTTAAGAAAGGACTGTAGATGCTGAAAAAAGTCGAAGGTAGACAAAAAATGCTGGATAAACTCAGCGGGTGAGGCAGCATCTACGGAGAGAAGGAATAGGCGACGTTTCGGGTCGAGACCCTGACTTCCCATCAGAGCTGAGCATGTCTGAAGAAGGGTCTTGACCCGAAACGTCGTCTATTCCTTCTCTCCATAGATGCTGCCTCACCCGCTGAGTTACACAATCATTTTTGTCTACCTTCGATTTTTCCAGCATCTGCAGTTCTGTCTTAAACATGTTCTGTCACAAATAAGTTTTTGACTCTGTTTATCCGTCTATCTTTGTGATCTTTAATTACCTGCTGTATTTGTCTCTCGGTTAGATTGTATCTCCCATTTTCCATCATGATTCAATGCCACTGTGCATTGGTCTTACACACCTCCTGGCACAAGATGGCGCCGCTGTGTGACTGCGCAAATGACGCACAAGTGGGACAGGCCATTTACAGAGTGCTGGAGTAACTCAGCGGGTCAGGCAGCATCTGTGGAGAACATGGATAGGTGACGTTTCACAGAGTGCTGGAGTAACTCAGCGGGTCAGGCAGCATCTCTGGAGAACATGGATAGGTGACGTTTCACAGAGTGCTGGAGTAACTCAGCGGGTCAGGCAGCACCTGTGGAGAACATGGATAGGTGACGTTTCATAGAGTGCTGGAGTAACTCCGCGGGTCATGCAGCATAGAGTCATAGAGTGATACAGTGTGGAAACAGACCCTTCGGCCCAACTTGCCCACACCGGCCAACATTGTCCCAGCTACACTAGTCCCACTTGCCTGCACTTGGTTCATATCCCTCCAAACCTGTCCTATCCATGTACCTGTCTAGCTGTTTCTTAAATGATAGGATAGCCCCAGCCTCAACTACCTCCTCTGGCAGCTTGTTCCATACACCCACCACCCTTTGTGTGAAAATGTTACCCTTTGGATTCCTATTAAATCTTTTTCCCCTTCACCTTGAACCTATGTCCTCTGGTTCTCGATTCCCCTACTGTGGGCAAGAGACTCTGTGCATCTGCCCGATCTATTCCTCTCATGATTTTATACACCTCTATAAGATCTCCCCTCATCCTCCTGCACTCCATAGAAGAGTCCCAGTCTACTCACCTCTCCCTATAGCTCACACCCTCTCGTCCTGGCAACATACTCGTAAATCTTTTCTGAACCCTTTCAAGCTTGACAATATCTTTCCTACAAAAGTGCCCAGAACTGAACACAATATTCTAAATGTGATCCCACCAACGTCTTATACAACTGCAACATGACCTTCCAACATCTATACTCAATTCTCTGACTGATGAAGCCTTTTTGACCACCTTATCCACCTGCGACACGACCTTCAAGGAAGCATCTCAGGAGGACATGGGCAAGGTGAAACTACTGTGGATGGTGCATGGGCAAGTTGTGCCGAAGGGGCTGTTTCCGTGCTTTATGAGACCATGACTCCATATCAAGTAGGAAGTGTGTAAGAGTCCTAAAGTCAGTAAGTCAAAGGATGAGATCCAGGCACAAGGAACTGCAGATGCCGGAATCTTGCATGGAAAACAAAGTGCTGGTGTAACGCAGCGGGTCAGGCAGCACCTCTGGAGAACTTGGATTGGTGATGTTTCAGGTCGGGACCCTGCTTCAGACTCTGGATGAGGTGAAGTCCCTCCAGTTGGTGGCACAGTGGTGCAGCGGGTAGCCTTACAGTGCCAGAGGCCCGGGTTCAATCCTGACTATGGGTGCTGTCTGTACGGAGTTTGTATGCTTTCCCTGCGACCGTGTAGGTTCTCTCCGCTTTCCTCCCACACGCCAAAGACGTGCAGGTTTGTAGATTAATTGGCTTCGGTAAAATTGTAAAGTGTCCCTAGTGTGTGCAGGATGGAACTAGTATGAACGGGTGATGGGTGGTCGGTGTGGACTCGGTGGGATGAAGGACATTTTCCACGCTGTATCTCCAAACTAAAGCATTGTTTACACCGGCCCATGCTGGGAAGGGTGGGTGGGGTGCTGATTGGATTGATGTGACAAGACCATCCTACCACTGATCTATAAAGAGTCAGCTGTCTCCGTCATGCCATGGAGACACAAGGGACTGCAGATGCTGGTGAACAAAAGAAACACGCAAAGTGCTGGAGAAACTTTGCAGGCATCTCTAGAGAACATGGACACGTGATGTTTCAGGTCAGGACCCTTCTTCGGACTGATCGTAGTTGGGGGGGGGGAGATAGACTGGAAGAGTGAAAGGGGTTCACATGGTATAGGAGTAGAATTGGGCCATTCGGCCCATTGAGTCTACTCCGCCACTCTGCCATTCAATCATGGCTGATCTCTGCCTCCTAACCCCTGCCTTCTCCCCATAACCCTTGACACCCGTTCTAATCAAGAATTTGTCCACCTCTGCCTTGAAAATATTCACCGACTTGGCCTCCACAGCCCTCGGTGGCAATGAGTTTCACAGATTAACTACCCTCTGACTAAAGAAGTTCCTCCTCTCCTCCGATTTCTGGATTCTCTCTCCATTTAGAAAATAATCTGGGGCTTTATTACTATTACCAAAATGCATGACTCTGCACTTTGCTACACTGAATTTCATCAGCCACTTCTCTGCCCACTCTCCTAACTTGTCCAAGTCCTTCTGCAGAGTCCTTGCTTTCTCTACACTGCCTCCCCCTCCATCTATCTTAGCATCATTCGCAAACCTGGCCGCAAAGCCTCCAATCCCCTCGTCCAAATCATTGATATACAAAGAGACGAGAAGCGGCCCCAGCACCGACCCTTGCGGAACTCCGCTCGTCACTGGCAGCCAAACTGATAAACGAGCCTTTTATTACAATGGGACAAGGTCTTTGAAGCCATACAGTAAAATGTGACAAAAAATAAAAATTAATTGAAGGGCATGTGGTCTCTCGGATGTAGGTTGGAAGGGAGTGGACAAGAGGGGATAGATTAGAATGAGTTTGAGTTGAGTTTATTGTCACGTGTACCAAGGTACAGTGAAAAGCTGTTGTTGCGCGCTAACCAGTGGCAGAAAGACAATACATGATTACAATTAGACCGTCCACAGTGTACAGATACATGATAGCGGGAATAATGTTTAATGTCTAGTGTAATATAAAGTCCAGTAAAGGATCAGGCGATCAAAGATAGCCTGAGGGTCTCCAAAGAGGTAGATGGGAGGTCAGGACTGCTCTCTAGTTGGTGATAGGATGGTTCAGTTGCCTGATAACAGTTTGGAAGAAACTCTCCCTGAATCTGGAGGTGTGCATTTTCACACTTCTGTACCTCTTGCCTGATGGGAGAGGGGAGAAGAGGGGGTGACCGGGGTGAGACCGGTCCTTGATGATGCTGCTGGCCTTGCCCAGGCAGCGTGAGGTGTAGATGGAGTCAATGGAAGGGAGGTTGCTTTGTGTGATGAAGGTCACATCACCTATCCATGTTCTCCAGAGATAAACACAGAGTGCTGGAGTAACTCAGCGGGTCAGGCAGCATCTGTGGAGAACATAGATAGGTGACATTTTAGGTCAGACCCTTCTTTAGACTGATTATGGGGGAGGCGGGTGGAGGAAACTGAAGAAAGGTCCACACCCGAAATGTCACCATTTTCTCCAAACTCACTAAGTTACTCCAGCATTTTGAGTCTACCTTCGGTCTAAACCAAACATCTGTAATGCCTAAAATGGACACAATGCTGAAGTAACTCAGCGGGACAGGCAGCATCTCTGGGGAGAAGGAATGGGTGATGTTTCGGGTCGAGAATAATTCCTTTTTATTGAATGTCTTCATAGGTGCTGCCTGACCCGATGAGTTCACAAGTTCACTGTTATAGGAGCAGACTTGGGCCATTCAGCCCATTGAGGCCTCCCCGCCATCAATCTTGTCTGATCTCTGCCTCCTAATCCATTTTCTTGCCTTCTCCCCATAACCCTTGACACCCATCCTAATCAAGAATCTAACTATCTCTGCCGCAAAAATACCCACGGACTTTGCCTCCTCAGCCCTCTCTGGTAATGAGTTCCACACATTAACTACCCTCTGACTAAAGAAGTTCCACCTTTCTAAAAGAGCGCCCTTTAATTCTGAGGCTGTGACCTCTGGTCCTAGACTGTCCCACCAGTGGAAACATCCTCTCCACATCCACTCTATCCAGGCCTTTCACTATTCTGTAAGTTTCAATCAGGTCCCCCCCTCAACCTTCAAAAATCCAATGAGTAGAGGCCCAGTGATGTCAAACGCTCAGCATATGCTAAGTTACTCCAGCACTTTGTGTCTTTTTCTTCTGGTGAGTGATAAATGGATACAGGTGAGGATGGGAGGGTTGGGCAGGTGGATGGGCGGGCAAAGGCCAGAGATGAGGAGCTGCAAAGTGTGAGATGGGGAGAAGGGGGTACATTGTTCTGATCCGCTGTGGATTTGAACCGAGGGACCCCCCCCCCCCCCCCGACCCTTGAACGCGGGTGAGAGGCGAGACCATGTCCTTGGCTCCTCAAGAGAGAAGGTCCACCATGTATTCAAGAGAGAGTTGGATGTAGCTCTTCGGACTAACGGAATCAAGGGATATGGGGAGAAAGGAGGAATGGGGTACTGATTCTGGATGATCAGCCATGATCATATTGAATGGTGGTGCTGGCTCGAAGGTGACGGGGGGGGGGGGGGGGGCGGTTTGGGTGGGGAGTGGTCACTCCTACCCTGTGATGTTGTCAAGCTGGAAAGGGTTCAGAGAAGATTCACGAGGATGTAGCCAGGACTCGAGGGCCTGAGCTGTAGGGAGAGGTTTGACAGGATAGGACTCTATTCCTTGGAGCGCAGGAGGATGAGGGGTGATCTTATAAATGTGCACAAAATCATGAGAGGAATATAACGGGTAGATACAGTCAATTGCCCAGCATAAAGAAAATCGAGAACCAGAGGACATGGTTTAGGTGTGGGGGGAAAGATTTAATAGCAACCTGAGGGACAACTTTTATACACAAAGGGTGGAGCTGGAACAAGCTGCCAGACCAGGTCGTGGAGGAGGCAGACATTTAAGAAACATTTGGACAGGTGGGACTAGTGTAGATGGGCCATGTTGGTCTGCATGGGCAGGTTGGGCCGAAGGGCCTGTTTCCATGGTGTCTGACTCCCTTGTAGATGGGACATGTAGGCCGAAGGGCCTGTTTCCATGGTGTCTGACTCCCTTGTAGATGGGACATGTAGGCCGGCATGAGCAGGTTGGGCTGAAGGGCCTGTTTCCATGGTGTCTGACTCCCTTGTAGATGGAACATGTAGGCCGAAGGGCCTGTTTACATGGTGTATGACTCTCTATAACTCTAGTCTGGTTGGGGCATGTTGGCTGGCATGGGCAGTTTGGGCCGAAGGGCCTGTTTCCATGGCGTATGACTCTCTATAACTCTAGTCTGGTTGGGGCATGTTGGCTGGCATGGACAGGTCGGGCCAAAGGGCCTACAAGATGGAGCAGAGCTTGGAGGTGTGGCTGGCCTGCCCTCGGAGCCGGGCCTTGAGCTTGGTGGAGTCGCGGCGCTGGAGGGAGTGGCGGGCGGGGAGGGGGAGAGGGAGCAGGTCGGGGCACTGCCTCCTCTGAGCGCGGTGCAGCACGATGCGGTAGAGGCCAGTGACCGGGCTGCGCGGCCCCTTGCCCAGACTCTCCAGCATGTGTGCCTCGGTCACTCCCAGCCCAGCCAGCGCCCCCCTGGTCTCCTCCTGGTCCCTCCTCAGCCCTGGCAGCCCCCGTTGGCCAGGTGCCCCGGCTCCAGGGGGAAGGGGTCGAGGGGGCGGCAGCAGTGGGCGCCCCGCATCCACTCGCTTTGGACCACCTGCTGGAGGCTGCAGCGCTCGCTGGCCGCCGCCCGCAGCAGGGAGCGGATCAGGCGGCCGCAGGGTGCCGACAGGTGGGGGGGCTCCGGGTACGACCCCTCCAGGATGCTGCGCTTCAGCTTGGCCACCGTCTCCGCCCGGAACGGCATGGTCCCCGCCACCATGAAGTACAGCAGCACCCCCAGCGCCCAGATGTCCACCGCCGCCCCAGCGTAGCTCTCGTCCCGGAACAGCTCCGGCGCCGCGTAGGGCGGAGAGCCGCAGAAAGTGCTGAGCGTCTGGTTCCGCCCGCACGACGTGCTGAAGCCAAAGTCGCCCACCTTCACCCGGCCCCCCAGCGCTATGAAGATGTTCTCCGCCTTCAGGTCACGGTGCACGGTGCCCTTCTCATGCTGTGGTAGGAGAGAGGGGGGAGGTTGGGAGAGGCAGGGAGAGAGAGGGGAGTGGGAGGGAGGAGGAGGGGAGAGAGGGGGAGGGAGAGAGAGGGAGGGAGAGAGTGGGAGAAAGATAGAGGGAGGGGGAGAGAGAGAGGGAGGGGCAGAGCAGAGAGAGAGGGGGGAGAAATGGGGAGGGGAGGTGAGAGATGGGGGTGAGAGTGGGAGGGAGAGTGAGGGAGGTTGAGAGAGGGTGAGAGGGAGAGTGGCGGAGGAAAGTGAGAGAGGGGATGTGGGTGGGGAGAGGGAGAGGTGGAGAGGTGTGAGAGAGTGAGGAGGGGGGGAGATGTGGAGGGGTAGAGTGTGGGAGAGGGAGGGGGGCCAAAGTGGGGGAGAGAGAGGGGGGAGGGAGAGGCAGGGGGCAGAGGAAGAGAGGGAGAAAGGGAGAGTGAGAGAATGGAGAGGGAGATGGGGGAGGGAAGTGGTGGGGGGGCAAGCGTAGGTGGAGAGGAGGAGAGGGCAAGGGTGGGAGAGAGTGAATGGGGAAGGGAGGAAGAGGGAGGAAGAACAAGAGAGGGAGAGGGAGGGAGAGGGAGGGGGAAGGAGAGACAAGAGAGGGAGAGGGAGGGAGAGGGAGGGGGAAGGAGAGACAAAGAGGAGGGTGAGGTAGAGAGAGTGAGGGAGGTAGCCCATCGGTCCTAGATCCAACACTCCCCTCCCTCCTCGCTCCCCTGCCCTACCCTCCCTGAGCGCGCAGCTAGTAGACCCATTAGGACAGGTTCAGAGGGATCTGGGCCACACAGGCAGGTGGGACTAGTGTAGATGGGGCATGTTGGTCAGCGTGGGCAAAGTTGGGCTGAAGGGCCTGTTTCCAGGCTGTATCACTCCATGACCAGGGTTCGATACTAACCTCGGGTACCGTCTCTGTGGAGTTTGCATGTTCACCCCGTGACCGCGTGGGTTTTACCCCCGGGTGCCCCGGTTTCCTCCCACGTCCCAAAGACGCGCAGGTCTGTAGGTTAACTGGCCCTCTGTAAGTTGCCCCCCTCGTGTGCAGGGGGTGGCAGAACCTCGGGGGCTAGCTGATATCAACGCGAAGGGAACAGAATTGGCTTGGATTGGTGTAAGGGTTAATGTAAGTGGGTGGTTGACGGGTCCCGGCCAGCCGTGGTCGTACCCCGGCCTGCGGCCCGTCTCACCCGCCGTGGAATCGGGAGAGGGAAGCCGGCGAGCCCGGCCCCCGCCTCCCCCCCCCACCACCCCCTCAGACCCGGAGTGCAGAGTGGGTTTACAAGGTTAATTCCAGGGGATGGTGGGACTGTCATATGCTGAGAGAATGGAGCGGCGAGGAAACACTTTTTCTCACAGAGAGTTGTGAGTCTGTGGAATTCTCTGCCTCAGAGGGCGGTGGAGGCTGGTTCTCTGGATACTTTCAAGAAAGAGCTAGATAGGGCTCTTAAAGATAGCAGAGTCAGGGGATATGGGGAGAAGGCAGGAACGTTGGGGTACTGATTGGGGATGATCAGCCATGATCCACAGTGAATGGAGGTGCTGGCTCGAAGGGCCAAATGGCCTCCTCCCGCACCTATTATCTAATTGACTGTCTACTTAATCAGCAATGGTTTAGGTCTACGTTTGTATTGTCTCTGGAACTGATGCGCTACAATGCTGAGAACTATATTCTGCACTCTGTACCTTCCCCTTTGCTCCACCTATTGTACTGAGTTTGGCTTGATCTGGATTTATGTGTAGGATTATCGGATACGTTTGGATAGCGTGCAAAGCGAAGCTTATCAGCGATTGTACCGAGGTACAGTGAAAAGCTTTCTATCCAAACAGATCAGATTATACTACACATAAATACAACCAAGGCAAACTCACGTACAATGGGTAGAGCAAAGAGGAAGATACAGAGTGCAGAATATACTCAGCATTGTAGTGCATCAGTTCCAGTGACATAGAAACATAGAAAACATAGAAAAATAGGTGCAGGAGTAGGCCATTCGGTCCGAGTCAGCACTGCCATTCATTATGATCATGGTTGATCATCTAAAATCAATACCTCATTCTTGCTTTTTCCCCCATATCCCTTGATTCCTCTAGCCCGAAGAGCTAAATCAAATTCACTTGAAAACACCCAGTGAATTGGCCACCACTGCCTTATGAGGCAGAGAATTCCACAGATTCACAACTCCCTGGGTGAAAATGTTTTTCCTCATCTCAGTCCTAAATGGCCTACCCCTTATTCGTAAACTGTGACCCTGGTTCTGGACTCACCCAACAGCGGGAACATTTTTCCTGCATCTAGCCTTCCAGTCCTTTAAGAATTTTATATGTTTCTAAACGATCCTCTCTCATCCTTCTAAATTTCAGTGAATACAAGCCCAGTCGACCCATTCTTTCACCATATGTCAGTCCCGCCATCCCGGGAATTAACCTGGTGAACCTACGCTGCACTCCCTCAAGAATGTCCTTCCTCAAATTAGGAGACCAAAATTGCACACAATACTTCAGGTGCGGTCTCACCACGGCCTTGTACAACCCTTCTGGGTCTCGACCCGAAACGTTACCTATTCCTTCGTTCCATTGATGCTGCCTCTCCCGCTGAGTTTCTCCAGCATTTTTGTCACCTTTTTGTAAATAACTGGGGTCCCATCACCGAGCCTTGCGGCACCCCACTAGTCACTGCCTGCCATTCTGAAAAGGACCCGTTAATTCCTACTCTTTGCTTCCTGTCTGCCAACCGGTTCTCTATCCATGTCAATAGCCTAACCCTAATACCATGTGCTCTAATTTTGCACACTAATCTCTTGTGTGGGACTTGGTCAAAGGCTTTTTAAAAGTCTAGATATACCACATCCACTGGCTCTCCCTTATCTATTCTACTAATTACATCCTCAAAAAATTCCAAAAGAATAGTCAAGCATGATTTCCCCCATCATAAATCCGTGCTGACTTTGACCGATCCTGTCACTGCTTTCCAAATGCGCTGCTATAACATCTTTAATAATCAACTCCAGCATCTTCCCCACTACCGATGTATGGCTAACTGGTCTATTATTCCCTGTTTTCTCTCTCCCTCCTTTCTTAAAATGTGGAGTTACATTGGCTACCCTCCAGTCCACAGGAACTGATCCAGAGTCGAGAGAACATTGAAAAATGATCACCAATGCATCCACGATTTCTTGGGCCACCTCCTTGTGTACTCTGGGATGCAGACCATCAGACCCAAAGTCCAATGTCCGCAATGGGGTGGAGGTGAATCGGACAGCACCCTAGCTTATGGAAGGCCCGTTCAGAAGCCTGATAACAGAGGGGAGGAAGCTGTTCCTGAGTCTGGTGGTGCGCGCTTTCAAGCTTCTGTACCTTCTGCCGGACGGGAGCGGGGAGAAGAAGGAATGACCGGGGTGGGACAGGGACAAGTCTTTGATTATGTTGGCTGCTTTCCCGAGGCAGCGTGAAGTGTAGATGGAGTCGATGGAGGGGAGCGTGGTCTGTGTGATGGACTGGAGAGGTGATGGCCTTTGTGCCGATCTCCCACACTATCCACCACAATAAGAAAGGTATACGGGTAGTTTCATGTTCTTAAGTCATGGCAGGTGAGGTCCACACCGCCATTCCATCATGGCTGATCTATCTTTCCCTCTCAACCCCATTCTCCTGCCTTCTCCCCATAAACCCTGACACCCGCATGAATCACAAACCTGTTAATCTCTGTTTTAAAAATACCCATCGACTTGGCCTCCGCAGCCTTCTGTGGCAATGAATCCCACAGATTCACCCCTCCCTAGCAAAAGGAATTCCTCCTCATCGACATTCTAATGTACATCCTTTCATTCCGCGGCTGTGCTCTCTAGTCCTAGACTCTCCCACTAGTGGAAACATCCTCTCCACGTCCACTCTATCCAGGCCTTTCACTGTTCGATCAGTTTCAATGAGGTCCCCCATCATCCTTCTAAACTCCAGGCCCAGAGCCGTCAAGGTTTGGAAGGACATGGGCCAAACGCAGGCAGGTGGGACTAGTACAGATGGGGCATGTTGGTTGGCGTGGAGTAGATGGGCTGAAGGGCCAGTTTGCCTGCTGAATGACTACACTGCTCCGGAGTTGGTGGGATAGGGCGGCAGCGGTAGAGTTGCTGCCTGGCAGCGCCAGAGACCCGGGTTCCATCCTGACTACGGGTGCTGTCTGTACGGAGTTTGCACGTTCGCCACATGTGGGTTTTCCCTGGGTGCTCCGGTTTCCTCCCACGCTCCAAAGACATACCTACAGGTGTGTAGATTAGTTGGCTTCGGTAAAAATGGTAAATTGTCCCCAGTGTGTAGGATGGTATTAGCTGGTCCAAGGGCCGGTTTCCGTGCTGTATCTCTGAAACAAACCCAAAACTAAAGACGAGGGGAGGCTCACCATGTGTTTGACGGCGGAGACTATCTGGGCGAAGATGTCCTTGGCCTCATCCTCCTGCAGCCTGCCCTCGGCACTGATCCTGGTGAAGAGCTCTCCCCCACCCGCATACTCCATCACCAGGTGCAGCCGGGACAGCGTCTCGATCACCTCGTAGAGTCTGATGATGTTGGGGTGGTGCAGACGCTCCATGCTGGCTATCTCCCGCGACAGCAGGCGCTGTGTCTTCTGGTCCAGCTTGGTCTTGTCCAGGATCTTGATGGCCACTTTCTCTGAGGCAGAGGACGGGGAAGAATTAGTTCATCGACACGCGCACCGAGGTACAGTGTAAAGCTTTCTGCCGGGTGCTAACCAGTCGGCGTAAAGACTATACATGATGACAATCGAGCTGTCCAAGTTCAAGTTCAAGGTCGCCTTTATTGCCACTCAACCAACTAAGGTGCGGGTGAAATTTGAGTCGACAGCGTGCAGATACAGGATCAAGGGAGTAACGTTAAGCAGGAAAGGGCGGAGAAGATTTACGGAGATGTTGCCAGGACTCGAGGGCCTGAGCTACAGGGAGAGGTTGAGCAGGCTGGGACTCTATTCCTTGGAGTGCAGGAGGATATGAGGGGTGATCTTACAGAGGTGTACAAATCATGAGAGAAATATAGTATAAATGCCCAGGATATGTTACCCAGAGTAGTTTAGTTTATAATTTGGTTTAGATTTAATTTATAGTTTAGTTTTTTAGTTTACTTTAGAGTTTAGTTTAGTTGTATCGGGCTCTGGTGAGACCACATCTGGAGTATTGTGCACAGTTTTGGTCTCATTTGAGGAAGGCCATCCTTGTGATTGAGGCAGTGCAGCGTAGGTTCACGAGATTGATCCCTGGGATGGCGGGACTGTCAAATGAAGAAAGATTGAAAAGACTAGGCTTGTATTCACTGGAGTTTAGAAGGATGAGGGGGGATCTTATAGAAACATATACATGATAAAAGGACTGGACAAGCTAGATGCAGGAAAAATGTTGCCAATGTTGGGGCGAGTCCAAACCAGGGGCCAGTCTTCAAATAAAGGGGAGGCCATTTAAAACTGAGGTGAGAAAAAAACGTTTTCACCCAGAGTTGTGAATTTGTGGAATTCCCTGCCACAGAGGGTAGTGGAGGCTAAATCACTGGATGGATTTAAGAGAGAATTAGATAGAACTCCAGGGGCTAGTGGAATCAAGGGATATGGGGAGAAGGCAGGCACGGGTTATTGATTGAGGGACGATCAGCCACGATCACAATGAATGGCGGTGCTGGCTCGAAGGGCCTCCTCCTGCACCTATTTTCTATGTTTCTATAATTTATAATTTAAGTTTGTTTAGAGTTTAGTTTCATTTATAATTTAATTTAGGTTAGAGTGAACTTTACTTTATGGTTTATTTTTTGTTTAGTTTTATAGTTTAGTTCAGAGCTTAGTTTCGTTTAGTTCAGTTTCGAGCGTAATTCACTTTAGTACCACATTCACGGAGGCATTTGGACAAGGCGAGGGGAAGTGCGGAGGAAGAGGGGCAAGTGCACAGGCATGGGTGGACGAGTGGGTTGGCAGCAAGACTGGATATCAATGATTTGGACGAGGGAATTGAAGGCTGTGTGGCCAGTGTGCGGATGATACCAAAATAGGTGGAGGGGCAGGTAGTGCAGAGAAAGCAGGGACTCTGCAGAAGGATTTGGACAGGTTGGGAGAGTGGGCAGGGAAGTGCAAGATGGAATATAGTGTAGCAAAGTGTGGAGTCAAGCATTTCGGTAATGGGAATAAAGGCGTAGACTATTTCTAAATGGGGGAGAGAATCCAGAAATTTGGAGTGCGGTGCTGGATCCCCAAAAAGTTAATCAGCAAGTCAAATGGTGGTAAAGTAAACAAATGCAACGCTAGCATTTATTTCAAGAGGGGCTTGTGTACAAAAACAGTGGGTGTGATGCTGAGGCTCTATAAGGCGCTGTCAGGCCGCATTTGGAATATTGTGAACAATTTTGGGCACCATATCCGAGGAAGATGTGCTGGCTCTGGAGAGGTCCAGAGGTTTACAAGAATCATCCCAGGATATGAGTGGATTAACATATGATGAGCATTTTAAGACAGCACTGGGCCTGTACTCGCTGGAGTTCAGAAGGGTGAGGAGTCCCCTCATTGAAACATGCAGAATAGTGAAAGGCCTGGATAGAGTGGATGTGGAGGGGATGTTTCCACTAGTGGGAGAGAGTCTCGGACTAGAGATCATAGGCTCAGAATTAAAGGATGTTCTTTTAGGAAGGAGATTGTGAAATGTCTTTAGTCAGAGGGTGGTGAATCTGTGGAATTATTTGCCCACAGAAGGCTGTGGAGGCCGTCAGTGGATATTGTTAAGGCAGAGTTTTAGCTGATCCCTGGTTGCCTCAGCTTACTTCAACCCCTCCCATTCCAATCCGACCTTTCTGTCCTGGGCCTCCTGCATTGTCAGAGTGAGGCCCAGCGCAAATTGGAGAACAGCACCTAATATTTCACTTGGGCAGCTTACACCCCAGCGGGTATGAACATTGACTTCTCTACTTCAGAATATCCCTTGCTTTCCATCTCTCTCCATCCCCTCCCCCTTCCCAGTTCTCCCAGTAGTCTCACTGTATCCGACTGCTTTCTATCTCTGTCCCGCCCCTCTCCCTGACATCAGTCTGAAGAAGGGGCTCGACACGAAACGACACCCATTCCTTCTCTCCAGAGATGCTGCCTCACCCGCTGAGTTACTCCAGCATTTTGTGTCTACCTTCGATTTTAACAGCATCTGCAGTTCTTTCTTACATAGATAGATTCTTGATTAGTACGGTGTCAGAGGTTATGGGGAAGCAGAATGGGGTTAGATCAGCCACGATCGAATGGCGGAGTAGACCTGACCGGCCGAACGGCCTAATTCTACTTCCTATCACTTATGATCAGCGCCCCAGTCCTTTCGGAAACAGGACCCGTTTTGACCAGCGATCACCCCATACACTAGTTCTATCCCACAACGCTAAGGATGATTTCCAGTAGCCAACTAAACCTACAAACCCGCACGTCTTTGGAGTGTGGGAGGAAACCGGAAGCACCCGAGAAAACCCACGTGGTCACAGGGTGAACGTGCAAACTCGGTACTGACAGCACCCATAGTCAGGATCGAACCCGGTCTCTGGCGTTGTGAGGCAGCAGCTCTACCGCTGCACCACCATGTTGGGAAAGGGATGGTCTTGTGCAAGGACCTGGGACAGAGAGAGGGACGGGTTGGTCCAGTTCCGTGTTCATAACAGCGATCGGAGCAGAATTAGGCCATTCGGCCCATCAGGTCTGCTCCGCCATTCAAGCATGGCTGATCTATCTCTCCCTCCTGCCTTCTCCCCATACCTCCTGACCCTCGTACTCTAATCACAAATCTATCTATCTCTGCCTTACAAAATATCGATATTGACGGCTTCCACAGCCTTTCTGTGACCTATGCCCTCCGCCCCACTCCCCCCAGGCCCCGGGCTACCTCTGGTCAGCGGGGGGGGGGAGTGAACAGCCCAGCTTGACCTGCGAGAAGTTGCCGGCTCCGATCTGCCCCCTCAGCCGGTAGAAGCCGATCCTCTTGCCGAGGGTCACCTCCCTCACCGTCGGCTCATCGTGCGACAGCTGGTTGGGTGAGTCTCTCCAGCGGGGTGAGCCTCTGCCGCTGCCCTCCTTCCGACCTCTCCCCCCTCCCCCGGCCTCCTGGCCCCCTCCTCCCCCCCTCCCTCTCCGCGCCTCCTCCTGCGGCCGCCCTCCTCCTCCGTCCTCGCCGCCCGGGCTGCGGCCCCGCCGGCGTAGCTCTGGCTCATCACGGCCGTGCCCAGCGCGTTAGACCGCCGTCATTGCGCTCTCCCCTTGTCACCACCTGCTCCCCATCGTCGGGCTGGGGGGAGGAGAGGGTGGGAGGGGGTCTGGGGTTGAATCCCAGTTCACAATGTTTCAAGGGCTAGGTGGGGGAGGGGGGTCCTTGCAGCGCTGCGAATCCTCCACCAACGGCAAAAGTCTCATGGCGATCCCAACTCCTCGGGAGTGCCTGTGGATCTTCTTGCTGTGCCGATCTTTCTTGACTTGAGATGGGGTGTTGACCAGTCCTCTTGTCCAGCTGGCGGGATCTCCGAACCTCCTGAGATGGGGAGCAGGAGGAGAAGATATGGACGGGACCCGCTGACAAAGGTCCAGAGATGCAGTGAGGGACAGGTCTTGAATTCAGAGATGTCGTGAGACGAGAGGAGGGAAGTAGCAGTGCTGGTGGTCTCTCTCTCTCTCTCTCTCACTCACAACACACACACTCTCTGTCTCTCTCACACCACACTCTTTCTCTCCCACAGTTTATCTATCTCGCTCACACTCTGTCTCTCTCTCTCTCACTCACTCTGTATGTCTCTCCCTGCTGGTGGTCTCTCTCTCTCTCTCACACTGTCTCCCTCTCTCTCGCAGTTAATCTTTCTTTCTCTCACTCACACTGTCTGTTTCTCTTCTCTCTCAGTCTCACTCTCTCTTTCTCTCTCACACTCCCCCTCTCTCCTCACACACACTCCTCTCTCTCACTCTCTTTTTTTCCCACCCTATCCTACCTGAGGAAGCGTGCCAAATCCCTGTCCTCAGTAAGAATGCTCCACTGGAATAACGCACAGTTCTAGTCACAATGAGCGTGGTCTCTCTGTCTCTGTCCCCCTCTGGTCCAGCGGGAGTTCTTCTCAGGACCTCCGGCCCCTTGCCGTATGAGAAAGCCCACACGCTCGGCCCCTCTCGCCTCATCTCATCCTGAGGGGAGCCCTCCACCGGGCTGGGTCAGAAGGCGGAGCGCCGTTCCCCATCGGTGGTCCTTCCTCGGCTTCTGGGTGCATTTCCCACCTTGGGAAAGGGCGTCGAGTTGGAGGCTCCGAGCGGGAGGTCTGATGGTGGTGGTTCTACGACCAAGCCTGTTGTCACCAACCCCTCTTCCTGGTTCCACCTCTCTCCTCCTGACTTCGCCCGACTTCCTCCGGGTCTTCCCAACTCAGGATCTCAGGATAACTCCACCATCACCTCCAACCTCTTCCCAAACCCCTTGCTGATGTTCTGGTGGTTAATCCAGGCCTGGATTCAGCTCCTCCGGCAGACTGGAGCTTTCTGGGACCAGGAAGAGGTTGAGTAAGGAGTTTTGGGTGGAGGGTTGGATTGGGTTGGGGTTTAGAGTGGAAAGGACCAATTGGGATGGGCGGAGGCAACGTTCTCCTTCTCACTCTCGATCCCACCACCCTCTTGCAAACCAGCGAGGGGCAGCAATGGACGCTCTATGCTTC
Source organism: Okamejei kenojei (assembly GCA_035221665.1). Lineage (NCBI taxonomy): Eukaryota > Metazoa > Chordata > Chondrichthyes > Rajiformes > Rajidae > Okamejei > Okamejei kenojei. The sequence continues at coordinate 34,510,516 of CM069133.1, forward strand.
TGGACTTGGACCAGTCTGTCACCTCCTGACGCTCCCTGTATCATTCTCCCTCGGTCTCTCTCTCCACCGTTGACCAGCTGGCTCCGATCCCCAGGCTCAGAAAAGAGTACAACCTTCTGACCTGTGGAAATAGATTGCACAAAAAAAAACGGACAAATCGTTAAAGGTATAAAATAATAATTTATCCTCATGTTCACGGGTCCCCACAGCCCTTTTGAGCAGAGAATTGGACCAAAATCACCCACCCTCTGGGTGAAGAGATCTCCCCTCAATCCAGAATGGCCAACCCCTTGATCTGAGATGGTGTCTCCCTGGGTCTAGACTCCTCAACCAGAGGAGACATTCTCCTTGCACACCTTCCCCTGACGTAACACCTTCCGTATGTTTCAAAGAGATGACTTTCTTGTTGTAAAACACATACAGGGTGCTGGAGTAACTCAGCGGGTCAGGCAGCATCTCTGGAGAACATGGATAGGTGACGCTTCGGTCGAGGGCCCTTCTTCAGACTGAAAGTAAGGGTTGGGGATTGAAGAGCTTGAGGCGAGAGATGACCTTCTACAACACTTCTCACGTAAGCCAGCCCCTCCACCCCAAACGTCTTGCCCGACCGCCTCCCAGGGCCGCCCACAAATGACTCCAGGGGAGACGGTGCCTGGTTGGTCCATTGTTGGCTCGGTATAAGTAAAGTGAGATCTAGGAGAAGCCACCCAGGTACAAGATGGTGGTGCGGGCAAGCGTAGGGTAGCGAAGTCCGGGTTAAAACGTGAGCGGTGCAGGGAATCGCAGAGGGTTGTACAAGCGAGAAAGGGTTTGCCTTGCAGCACTCCCGTCACCGAGAGAGAGGAGGAGAGGAAGGCATGCCTTTGAGGAGATTTCACAGAGGAGCAGGCAAAATGTGCAGGGGTTGAACTGCAGATGCTGTTCTACAGTGCCCTCCATAACGAAGAGAAGATGGATAATGGGTGACGTTTCGGGTCGAGACCCATCCTCAGATATCCCCTTCCCTACATATGGAATACCTCTCATTGCTCCCTGTTGTCATGACTATAACATATCTATTGTTTTGCTCCTGTTGTCTCTATACAGTGCCCTCCATAATGTTTGGGAAAACAAGACCCCATCATTTTTTTTTATTTGCCTCTGTGCTCCACAATTTGAGATTTGTAATAGAAAAAAAATCACATGTGGTTAAAAAGTGCACATTGTCAGATTTTAATAAAGGCCATTTTTTATACTTTTGGTTTTTATAAATTTTGGTTTTCTTATAACAAAGTGACCAAACTGAACACCATATTCTTCCCCAATTTCAGTCGTCCCTGCTTTAAATCCTCCCCTGCCCAGCTCTCCCTCAGAGCTCTCCACCTCAGGCCCACTGTCATCAACACCTCTTCCTTTCTTCTTCCCGCCCCCCCCTCCCCACCTCACATCAGTCCAAAGAAGGGTCTCGACCCAAAAACGTCGCCTATTTCCTCGGGGGGGGGGGGTGGGGGGGGGCGGGGGAAGTGCTCCATAGATTGCTGCCTCCACCCGCTGAGTTTGTCCAGCATTTTTATCTACCATATTCTAAATGTGGTCTCCACGCACGTTTGTACAACTGCAACATGACCTCCCAACGTCTATACTCAGTACCCTGACTGATGAAGGCCAATGTGCCCTTCTTGACCACCCTGTCCAGCTGGTGAGCCACGTTGGAGGTTCTGAACTCCATATCTGAAACCTCCGTCCAGCAGCATCTCAGTATTCCACAGCATTTTCTTTCTATTCCTTGCCTCACTAGTTCAGGGAGTAAAAGGCCTGTCCACTTGGGTGTCATTTTGCGCCTCATTTACGCGTCAAGTAGAAAATTGGTCCACGCGTCGTGGCACGTGGAGGGTGCGTGGGTGACACCACAAAGCGCATGTAGTGGCGCGCGGTATCACGCGGCTCTCCCGGATTTCGTAGTGTACTGAATTCCTCGCACCACCATCTGCGTGATGTATCGCTTACTCATGCTGAGCATTGGCTACGCATGCTGAGCATTGGCTACACATGCTGATGCATTGTGGCTACGCATGCTGACGCATTGGTGTCGCACGCTGACGTCCCGACGTCGACACGTGTATCGCGAGTGGTGACCCGCATAGTTACGTCACTGTGCGTCCACCGACCGTAAACATGCGACGCCACGCGACACCCATACGCAGTCGGCCCGGCTTTTACGTGTCATGTAAACCTCTAAACCTCGTCCACTACAGACCTCTACCTGGGTTTCTTGCTAGCCTTTCTTGTTGTTCTTCTGCCTGGTCTGGCTGATCTGTAAGTATGAGGGCTGCTGCTAACAGACGTCTCAGCAATTGCTGTAGCAAATTTAAAATTCTGTAGTTCTTCCATGATGGTCATGATGCAGAATAGGGAGCAGTGTATTCTAATGACAATCACATGTGCACCATACGGCTGTGCTGACGCATGATGACCCGTGTGATGTGCGTGCGACGCCACTCCCACCGGCCTGTCGCGTAAATGACAGGCCCTCAACACAGCGGGCAACCTTGAGATTTTTTTCACTGGTCTGTATGACTCCCTTTGATTCTGCTGATTCTCTTTCCACTCACCTGACTAAGGGGCGATTCACAGAGGCCAATTCAACCTACAAACCCCCGGTAGCTGACACAGGTGGAGTCTGCTGCCCTACAGAGCCACGGTTCGATCCCGTCCCCTCAGATGCTGTCTGTATGGAATTCGTACCTTCTCCTGTTTCTCCGGGTGCTCCGGTTTCCTCCCAGCACTCCGAACACGTACAGATTTGAAAGTTAATTGGCTTCTGTAAATTGTCACCAGTACGGGTCGGTCAGGAACCTGATGGTTGTCGGGAAATAGTGTAGCTGTTCCTGAACCTGGTGATGTGGGCCATTCAGGCTTCTGTACCTCGGGTTTAGTTTAGTTTGGAGATACAACGCGGGGAGGAAACAGGCCCTTCGGCCCACCGAGTCTGCACCGACCAGCGATTCCCGCACATTTAACACTATCACACCTGGCACATTAGCACTTTGTGTCTACCTCTAGTATACTGTGTTCCTACCCATAATGTTTTGGGACACAGACCCATTTATTAAGAATACGCTGGACAGTGTCTGCAAAAGATTAGACATTTACTTTAGACTTTGGAGATTCAGGGCAGAAACAGCCCCATTTCCGGCCCACCGAGTCTGCGCCCAACAGCGATCACCCCGAACACTAGAAATATCCTACATATAGAGACAATTACATTTTTTTTTTAAACCAAAGCAAATAACCTACAAACCTGCGCAACTTTGAGTGTGGGAGGAAACTAGAGCAACTGGGGAAGAACCCATGCAGTCACAGGGGTAATTACAAACTCCATAAAGACTGCACCATAGACAGGAATTGAAATCGGGCTCTAGCGCTGTAAGGCAGTTACTATACCAATGCGCCACTGTTCCGACTTACAAGATGTTGCCAGGAAAATCGAGGGCCCGAGCTACTGGCGAGTTTGGGCAGTTGGGACTTTACTCCTTGAAGCGCAAGAGGATGAGGTGATCTTATAGCGGTGCAAACAAATCATGTAGAAATAGATCTCTCCTGCCAGTGTAAACATACTCTCCACGTCCACTTCTAATCTCAAGCTTCCATTTATTTGGTATTTAAATGAGGTACCCAATCACCTTCTACTTCCAGGCTCAGAAGCAATCAAATGCTCCTCATATAATAACCCAATCATCCTGGGATCATTCTTCTAAACCTCCTCTGGACCCTCTCTCCAAAGCCTGCTCATCCCTCCTCAGAATTGGCCAAAACTGCTCGCAATATTCCAAATGAGGGCCAGTCCAGTCACGTGTGTGACCAAAAAAAAATGAAAACTTTGAATGCACTCTTCTAATTCTGAAGCATGATGGGTCTATTGTTTTATATCAAAGTCACTGAGTGACAACGTGAAAGAGCCCAGCAGTCCACATGTCATCAATAACGTCAACGCATGTCGCAAGACTGGCTGGTGGGAACGTCATTTCCCCAGCGGTAAGTTTAAAAACCTCTCCGGTAAGTGCAAAACTTGCTCTGGGTGTTTTTTGGTGTACTATATTTTTCAACAAGACTCTAGGATGACTATGGAAAATGCCTAGGACTAAACAAAAACGGCATCGGTAAAACCGCAGCAGAGAGACTACGGCAGCTCCCGTCGCTCACTGCCTCTGAATTGATTCCCAAAGGGAGCAGCTTGGCAGCCCCCGAAGGGAAGAAAAGCCAAAGCTAAAACAATGAGACAAGTCCTGTCGGACGACTCAGGCCAGGAGTATAAGCTCCCAATCCATCTGATGTTGATAGGCCGTTTGTCTCAGATGGGTGCAATCTTATGGAGAAGATCTGGCAACACAATATGCTCCGTGCGAGTGGAAAAGACACAACCAAAATTAAGTGCACTGGGATGGGGAGCTACTAACACCATCACTATTTGCGGTGGCAGATGGAACATGAACGAGTAACCATTTAGTCATAAATAGGTATCAAATACCTGGAAATGCTGAGCATTTTAGCCTTGACGCTTACTGTGGGAAGCTATATGATGATCATATTATCGGCTATGGAGAACTCTACGGCGTGGCATATATTAATCACATGGGTGGAAACAAATCAGTATCCTGTGATACTTTAGCTAATCTCATTTGGAATTGGTAAGTAGACAGGAGCATTGATTTCAGCTGCTTTACTTTGCCGGGTAGAGTTACTAGGGTGGCAGATGCAAGATCTCGTAAATTCATGATGACACTGAATGGATGTTGAAATCAAAAAGTAATTTAACAACATATAGCGCCGTTATGGAACACCTGATATTGATTTGTTTCGCCTCCAGCATAATCCACCAATGAACCAAGATATGTATCATGGGAGCCAGACCCAGGCCCGATGCTAGAAATCAATTCCGCTATAGAAACTGGGGGGGGGGGTGGGGGGGGGGTAAACAAATAGCCCCTCCTAGGCCCCAATATCAGAAGTATGAATTTAATATAGTATGGACCGCTGCTTCGCAGTTGGGCACCATTGGCCCAACCTCACAATTAAATTGTCAAGCTCATGGCACTCGTTTCAGCACAACAAAGTTTCAGTCGTTTACAGAAATTAAAGCTGATAAGGCAGTTAATCCCAATAATAAAGTAAACTTTTATATAGAAGAGCTAATTAGCAAAGTAGACCAGGTGGCACTAGGAATTAAGTTGGAGCTCCTTGCATACCCACCAGGTCGCAGATTATTTGTGGTTACATATATAAAAGAATACATAAGGTTTACAAAAGACCTTCGAGGCAGCTAACCGTCTGTCTCGTCAGTCATAAAAACCACATAGAAGGTAACGGTGCAGACCAATCTAGATGGATAAGATAGCTATAAGCATTCGCAGGAGCGACACGATGTATTACATCTCACTCTACCAGGGCTGCAGCCACATCGGCAGCGAGCAATTGAAAGTTCCCTGGATCACATTCCCGTGCGACAGCAGATGGGTGATGACGAATACTTTTTCAGACAATTTTAAAACAAATCAATTTAACCAAGGCCTGTAAATAAATCAACTGTTTATCCCTGATGTGAAGTGACATTTTTTCCATTAAAGTATGGACATTGTTGAAAGTTAACATCATGTTTCAATGAAATATGTTTCTTCAGCCATTGTTTGGTCAACTGGAGCAGTGTGTCTGCATGGAGACTGGTTCACTGCATGAAACCACAGAGCTTTGAAGTCCTCATGTAGCACGCCTCACGAAGTCACAATATAAAAAAGAAAGATTAAACGAGAACTTAACCGTTTGAAGTTTGATCTTTATTTTAAGAGAAGTTGAAGTGAAGGGAATACGTGGCCTCCACTCCCAACCCTACTTCTCATAAAGATCATTCGGTAGTTTCTAAGTTCGTTAATCTTCCCTATAAACAGCAACAATTTCCGTGGTTTCATACAGCAGCCCTAAGTTTGACGCCGCATGCGACTGAGGCTCTTCACGTATTCCCTCCTAACTACGATTTGTCTTGCAAATAATTTATTGGATTTCCTGCAATTTTGGAAACTTTTGGAATTTTGGAATTCCTGGGTGTTCAATATCTTTGAAGATTCTTTCCTGTCTTTTCCTGGTCCGAGAACACCGATGGCAATTATAAAGAAAGCACATCAGCGCCTTCCTACTTCCTGAGAAAATTCGGAGAGTCAAAGGTCCCCGGGGTTTATGTCAAGGAGGACTCTCTCTAACTTCTACAGTTGCACAGTAAGCGCATGCCTGACTGGTTGCATCGTGCTTGGTTCGCAACTGATCGCCCTGGAGCGGAAAAAACTACAAAAGTAGTAAACACTGCCCAGTCCATCATCGGCTCTGACCTCCGCCTTCCATCGAGATCCTATCGCAGTCGCTGCCTCAAAGGCTGGCAGCAATCATCAAAGGACCCACAACCATCCTGGGGTCCACAACACTCATTCCCCGCTACCTTCAGGTAGAAAGGTACAGAGCCTGAATACTGTCAATGACCAGGTATCAGAAAGTAGCCCCTTCCCCACAGCATCAGGCTAAAACGCGGCTCGGACAAAACTCTGAACATTAATAGCCCATTACCTATTTATTGCACTTTATCAGATTATTTATCATGTGTGTATATAATTTATATAATGTTCATGGACACACAGTTCTGTTCTGTATTCCATGCTACTATGTTCTGTTGAGCAGAAGCAAAACAAAGAAATATCATTGTCCCTAATCAGGGATAAGGACAATAACCTCTGAATCTTGACTTTTTGAAATCACTAACTCCCAAGTCCCTTTTGCACCGCCGATTTCTGAATCTCTCTCGACCAATAAGAAAATAGTCCTACGCCCTTGACCCTGCTACCAAAGGCATGATTGTAACACCTTAGCTATCTGTATTCCATCTGCCCGCTTCCAAAGGCCAACTCTCTTCAACCGAGGTAACTCGTGGAAAATGTGTAGGAAGGAAAAACAGAATGTTGGTTTTACACGAAGATAGACACAGACTGCTGGAGTAACTCAGTGGGACAGGCAGCATCTTTGAAAGAAGGAATAGTGTCATTTCTGGTCGAGACCTTCTTCAGACACAGGTCCTCAAGAAGGGTGTTGACCTGAAACCTCACCTAGATATGCAGCCCGTCCCGCTGAGTTACTCCACATCTGTTCTATCTGGTTTTTATCCACCAAGGAAAGGACAATGAGAACAGTGGCAACGCAAGAAGCAATTGAGATCTAGAATGAGATGTTTGTTCGGTCTCATCGAGGAGCATTAAGGTAAGATACATCTCCCAGGCTGAAATAAAAAAGGTAGCAAGTGCACAGCAGTAGAGCTCTGCCCTTACAGCAGGCCCCGTTCCATCTTGACTGGGTACGTCCTGTACGGAGTTTGCACTCTCGCTCGTGACAGCGTGGTTTTCTCCAGGACTTACATTTCCTCCCACACCTCCAAAGACATGCGGTTTGTAGTTAATTGCTCGAATAATGGTAAAATTGTTTCCATTCGTTGCTATTGAGGAGTGCATGTAGGTTTACCAGGTTAATCCGGGAATTGGAATACGTAATATGCGGAGAGAATGAAGCGGCTGGGCTGTACTATCTGGGGTTTAGAGGATGAGAGGATATCCATTGAAACATATAAGATTGTTTAGGGTTTGGACACGCTTGAAGCGGAAACATGTTTCCCGATGTTGGGGGAGTCCAGAACCAGGGGCCATAGTTTAAGAATAAGGCGTAAGCCCATTTAGGAACCGAGATAGGAAACACTTTTTCTCTCACAGAGAAGTTAAGCGAGTCTGTGAATTCTCTGCATCAGAGGTGGTGGAGGCCGTTTCAAGGGCTAGTGTAAAGGTGATCGTGGTCGGATGCAGACTCGGTGGGTGGAAGCCGTTTTCCACATTGTAATAAGTCAACCAGCATGGAAACAGGTCCTTCGGCCAACTTGCCCTTAATCAATCCAACATGTCGCGAGAGAACAAAGAAGGATTGAACTTTTTTTCGCCTTCAGTCACGTGAGGAATGTGGAGGAGTCCACTGTGGTGGATGTTTATGTTTAAATTTATTTTGTGCGTTCTGTTTCTTTTGTTGGTATGACTGATGCAATCAAAATCCTCATATGTTTGTAAACATAGTTGGTCCGAATAAAATGATTCGATTGTGATTAGCTCAGATCGCCCGAGTCCAGCAACCAATCCTCGAAAACACTGAAGTCTAAAGGAACGATCCCAGAGGCAACAAGGAGATGAATCTCCTAACGTGCAAAAGATCATATTATCCAGGATTAACCTCCTCTCCATTTCTCCGCCCCTATGTCCAACTGATCGTTAAATTTATCTCTAGTGAAAAAGCCTTTGTTTTGCACGCTATCCATACAGACCAGATAACACGTGGGCGGAAGTAACTGCAGAAGCTGGGACTTTTAAAAAAAAATCAAAGGTAGAAGGGGGAGTCCAGAACCACGGCCACAGTTTAAGAATAAGTGGCAGGCCATTTAGAACGAGGAAAGGCAACACTTTCACACAGGAGTTGTGAGTCGCGGAATTCTCTGCTCAAGGCGGTGGTTCTCTGATGCTTCAAGAGAGAGTAGATAGGCGCTTGAAGATAGTGGAGTCAGGGAAGGGGAGAAGGCAGAAACGGGGTACTGATTGGGGATGATCAGCCATGATCACCTTGATGGCGGTGCTGGCTCAAGGCTTGAATGGCTACGCCTGGCACCTATTTTCTATTGTTCCTATTGACACAAAATGCTGGAGTAACTCAGCGGGACAGCTGTATCTCTGGTGAGAAAGGACATTGACGTATCTGTAAGACCCTCTTTCAGACCATGTTTACACTGTACATAGTAAGCGGGGATTGTCAAACTTAAGTCCAATTGGTAGAACAAAGGGGAAGATACAGAGTGCAGAATATATTCTCACATTGTAGCGCTCAGTGCCAGAGACAAAGTCCAATCCCGCAATGGGTAGAGGTGAATCGGAGAGTACCTTTAGTCTTATGGAAGGACCATTCAGAAGCCTGATAACAGCGGGAAGAAGCGTTCCTGAGCCTGGTGTGAGCGCGCTTTCAAGCATCTCTTCTGTACTTCCAGACGGAGACGGGAGAAGAAGGAAAGACGTGGTGGGATTGCACGATCTCCGAACTAAACTAAAACAGACTGGCTTGGGTGTTATTCTCGAAGGCAGTGAGTCAGTGGAGCTCTGCAAGGAATCATGATGGGAGCACAGCTTTAGACCTTTGGAGATACGGTGCAGAAACTGGCCCTCGGCCCATCGGTCCACGCTGAGCAGCAAACGTCCCGTACACTAGCATACCCAGCACACGCCAGAACAATTTACAGTTCATCAAAGGCCGATTAACCTCCAAACCCGCACGTCTTTGGAGTGTGGGAAGAAACCGGAGCACCCAGAGGAAACCCACACGGTCACGGGGAGAAACCGTACATACACCGTAGAGAAAGTCATCTGTCCGCAGGATGAAAACCCAGATCACTGCCCAGCACGGAAGCGGAGCCTCACCTCAAACACCAGTTATGAGTGACCTCGGGGACTGGGACATCTGCAGGGGATCAGGCCTCCGAGAGGTGAGGAATCCAGTGCGGTCGGCTAGGGTTAACAGTTTAAGTAATCCTTCACATCGCACGCAAGCTCCCACAGCTTGGGGGGGGGGGGGAGAGAGGAAGAGGGAGAGAGAGGAGGGAGAGAGTAGAGAGAAGGGAGAGAAGATAGAGAGAGGGGGGAGATAAGAGAGATGGGAGAAAGAGAGAGAGGGGAGATAGGTGAGAGAAGGTGGGAAGAAGGGATAAATAAGAGGGGAAAGAGAGAGAGGGGGAAGAGAGAGGTTGGGGAGTGAAGGGGGGGGAGTGAGAGAGATGGGGGGAGTGAAAAGAGGGGGATTGAGAGAGAGGGGGGAGTAGAGAGAGGGGGGTGAGAGAGAGGGGGGTGAAGAGAGGGGAGAGGGAGGGGGGAGAGAGAGAGGGGGGGGAGAAAGGGGGGGAAGAGGGGGGGAGAGAGGGGGGGGGGAGAGAGGGGGGGAAGAGAGGGGGGGAGAGAGAGTGGGGGGAGAGAGAGGGGTGGGGAAGAGAGGAAGTAGGCGGGAGGGAGTTTGGAGAAGAGAAGGGGCTGAGAGATGCAGATGCAGAAGGCAGAGAGGAGAGAGAGAGAAAGAAGCAGAAGGGAAAAGGAGAGAGGGCAGAGAGAGAAAGCCGTAGTAACTCAGCGGACAGGCAGCAATCTCTGGCGAGAAGGAATGACGATGTTGAGGGTCGAACCCTTCTTCAGTTTTCAGACCCCGGAGATTATTTGGATGTGTTTTTACCATGGTCGGACAGGCTTATGAAAAATTTTTTTAAAGGCAACTCAGCTGGTTTCAGCAATATCTCTGAAGAACATTGATAGGTGAAGTTTCCGGCAAGACCCTTCACCAATCTCAACCTGAAATATCCCCAATCCATATCATCAGAGATGTATTCAAAGAGAGTTAGAATTTAAATCTTAGGCTAACGAAACAAGGAAACGGGGTACTGATTTTGGATGATCAGAAAGG